>CM060967.1:123955411-124572911 GCA_030765045.1 Tenodera sinensis | reverse complement strand
TTTGGAGCCGGCTGTACCATCGCCAAATGGTGTGGACATATGGTAGTTCTTTGTGAAATTTTGTTATGAAAAGTCTTCTTCTTTCCCTGATTACCCTCCCCTTATGTAGGACTTACACCCTCTAGAACTTACAAGCCAGTGCCTAGGGTCAGACGCCTGTCGGGGAGTAGAGGAACCTCTGGACCAGACAGAGTGAAGACCTGGAAGCGGGTGGTCAGCCAAGTACCAGGTATGATAGTGAGGAAGAGGATGGATGATATGAAATGCAGGCGAAATGGATGATTGGAAAGGTGATAATGGAGCAATTGGTGGAATGAGTGGCGGGGGAATCCGGAGAACCCGGAGAAAACGCGCCCAGACGCCGCTTCGTCCACCACGAATACCACATGCGGGACCACCTAGGTGGTAGGCGAGCGGTCTAACCACTCAGCCACGGTGCCGCCATTATACTTCCAGACTCAGGGAAGGATGAGGAATAATCTTGGTTGGAGGGAAATTCCTAGCCCCCTGCCAGGAATCAAACCCGAGATTCCTTGCACAGTTCTGAAAAGTCGCGGCACTGTAATAGCAGATCTAAAAGCATCAAACTCAAGCACAGCATATGATATTTCCTTACCTGTTACCATTTACGCTGTGTAATTGCTACCTGCCTGCCTCTCATGGTAGAAATCCGAAACATGAATATGAACAAAACCTGATTTCCTCTGTGAACCTGTAAACTTTAGTGACAATGTTTGAACAACTACAGACGTAATAGAAATCTGACATCCCTTCAATCATTTCTGGTAACCCTGTATATAGCTTCCATGCTTCGCTGGTTTTCGTATTGTTCAAGCGGATGTTGGGAAACGAGGAAACTATTGCAATTCAAATTTAAAAAATCTGATGTGTTGCCCTCATGAACTTTTCTATTCTTGTACTTACCATACTTACAATCTCTTATCTCCTTCGTGTTAGTTGAGATATTTGCAGAAATTATCTTACTGTTTATTTCCTTGTAGGTACAAGGGGAATATGATACAGGAGGCTTTGAACGATAGTCAAATCTGTTAAAGCTTAGAGTTTCCGTTTTCTTTGTATGGCTAAGATTTAAAAAATGAATCAGGATCTTCCATTTGATGAAAGTTGAAGTTTTCCAAAACTCACACAAATAACAATGCATATCTCCGAAATAGTTTACTCTACAAAAAATGTATTTGGACATAAATTGTGTGCTTTAGCAAGATCTACTTTTTTGTATAGTAAGATTGGTCTATCTCTTACGGTTTACGAGTTATTTAGAGGTCGTCCAGAGTAAACAGGACTGCAAACCCTGTAGCCAGAAAACTCAAAATATGCATTTCGTTTGCCATAACAATATCTCAAAGTTATGGCAGTTTAATCAAAATCGTTAAAACCATTTTGGAGAATATCAAAGTTTTCCATATATAGGGTAGTTTGGGGTGGAGACATTTTCTTCAAAATCTTCGTATCTCATACTTAAAAGACGTTAAACTTAAATACCAACTTTGATTTTTAACTGACTTTTCGTTTTTAAGTTATGCTGTCCACAGACTGACAGACACAAGCACACACGGACCTTTTTCTAAAAATATTTGTTTTTTTTTTTGGGGGGGGGGTATTTAGGGGGCTTCAAAAGGTATATTTCCAGTGGAATCTTGATATCGAAGTTTTGGGTGGAATACAATACTTCTATTTACTATACGCACCTAATAGAGAAAGTAAAACGTTTCAATAGTAGTAGTAAAAGTTTTCTAGATTTGGTAGTCAAGGATTACCAACTATCCCGTGAAATGTAGTGCTATCTCTTTTTACTTTCCATGTTTTAACTGAAATAAGATGCACTATAATTGACGATTTGGAAAACAGTTTCCCTATGTACTTGTCCCAAACGGAGAAACCATGCGAAGAAGTGAACAAAGTTAGGAGAACGGAATTCATTCTGGATAGAAAGCGCAAAGTAAAAATTCCATTTCTTTCTGAGGAGAAACTGGATGATACTGTAGAATGTTTAGAACACTCCCCTTGAAAATCCCTTAAGGCGGCTTGCACAGGAAACAGGTATTTCGATGAGCTCAGCATGGGTAGGTACCAAACCCATAAAATTGAAACCGGGCAAGTCTCTTAGCTCCCGGAATTGCTGCCAATTACATATGTTTCAGTGTTGTAGTAATTGATCGATGCTTAATATTCTTCTTTGGCAAAGCATAGTTCCATTTATTTGGTTATGTTTCGTCATGAAATAATATATTGGAGCACAGGGGAATCCGAATTTACACATGAGGTCCCTTTATGACGCGAAATATTGTAGGTACATGTTGGGCGGTAAAAATATACAAAATAATATTTTTAACAAGCATGTCGCTGAGTAGTCGTTAATTTTAATTCAGAAAATCTGATGTGTTGCACTCAAATGCCCTTCTCTACTCTCGTACTAACTATTCTTACAAACTCTTATTCCTCTATCTTCTTCAGTCAAGATAAACATTTGCAGGAATTAACTTATTGGTAATTTTTTTGTAGGTGCAAGAGGAATAAGGAAATATAGTAGGCTTTGAGCGATAATCTAATCTTTCAAAGCTTTCAAATTCCGTTCCAAATAGATAAAACAGCGAATAACGAACTTCCGTTTGAGGAAAGTCTAAGTACTCCAAAACTCAAACAAGGAGTATCTCTGAAATGGTTCACTCCAAATATACATTTAGGCATAACTTGTGTTTCAAGATCTACACTTTTGTATAGTAAGATGTGGTCTATCTCTTACGGCAGGGGTGTCAAACAGCGCTCACTAGGCGTGAAAAATGTTCCCCTATTTTCCCTCCCTCCGTGATGATCAAATCGGAAAACGGGAAAAAACAAGGCGAAAACCGGTTCTACTAGCGCGTGCTACTGCAGTTAAGGAGGGGTAGACCCCTCTCTTCACACCCTCGGAGTGATGTTTGACATGCCTGTCTTACGGTTTACGAGTTATGCAAAAGTCATCAAGAGCAAATAGGACTGATACACTAGAGGCAGAAAATTCAAAACATACATTTCATTTGCTATAAGAATATCTTAAACATGTGGCATTTTAATCAAAATCGTTGCAACCAAAATCAATATTTTCGAAAAAGTTTCCTTGTAAAGTGTAATTTTGGTTGGAGAAGTTTTCTTCAAGATCTTTGTGTCACATCCTAATAATATATTAAACTTAAGTACCAAGTTTGGTTTTTAACCGACTTTTCGTTTTGAGTTATGCTGTTCACAGGCACACACACGCACGCGCGAGCACCGTTTTCAAAAGCTGTTTTTTTTATTCAGGGAGGCCTCAAAACATATATTTCCGGTGAAATATCGACATCGAAATTTCGGGTGGAATACAATACCTCCCCTACTTACTATACGTAGTAGACAAGGTCAAACTTGAAGATAGGGTTATTGGGAAAGGATTATGCAATTTTTATCTGTGGAGAAACTGTGTGCAACAAATCTTCATTCGTTTGAAAAACTGAAGGAAAACACCAGGCAAAACAGTCATCCAATTTTGGTTATTGAACTCTTGAGTATTAATGCGAATTTCCTGAGAAAACTGCAGAAATGTGTAGATAGAGGACATTTCTTATGTCATGCAAAGGATTATATATTAACAAATGCCTAGTTCTAGTTTTAATTATGAGCTTTATGTGGTAATTTATTAAAAAAAGATCTGTTGGGAATGACCACTTCATTACTGCTTGTGTATACCGGGTGGAAGGGAAGTCATTACATTAATTTAAACCAGTGATAGATCTGGATATTTAGAACACATTTTGTATCTTACGTTTCTGTCTGTGACCATTTCTTACGGAGATATTTTAGTTTTCTCGAAAACAAGCTGGCAACACTGCAGATTGTGTGGGTGTCACTTTCCCTAGCTCAGTACATAAGCACAGTAACGGTGCTTCTTGAGAACATAAACAAATACCCTACCTTGTTATTCTGTGCGAGTGTAGGCCAATCACAAGCGTTAGCTCCCAAAACATTAAAGCGAAAGCGAAAGTACCCGACCTGTTTACATGCTCAAACCAGCTCAATTCCGTGATCAACCTCAACGCAACGTTGTCGACATACTGCACGTGTGATACATTTGCTTGGAGTATTCCTTCACATCTTTTAAGTGATTAATTATTTCGAAACCCTGTGTGATGTTCCGTAATTATTACCGAAGCTATGTCAGAAATAAGTTACTCTACGCATCTGACAAGCAACGAACTGTTACCTTTGTACATTATTGTGGAATTACGCATCCAAGTTGGATCAAAAACCATTTATTTTTTCGAAATCGGCTGATCGAAGAACAAAATGCCATTCGACTTTTTGTTTGTAATTCTTCTATGAAGCACATATTAGAAGGAATGTAATGACTTTCCTTCCATCTGTATATCAGCTGCTAATAGTCATTCCAAGCAATCCTGAGGTATTTATTATATTGTTGAGAATAAAAATGTTAAGAATCATGCATATTGTTATTGAATTACTTTTTTGGTTTGTTTGCCTCAATACTGGGATGGTTTAGATAAAGAAGAACATTAGGAAAAACCCAGAGGATCAGCCGAAAAGCCAAGGAAAAAAATCGTAATTACTTTCAATATATGGCGTTTATGGCAGGGATAGTGGACTTTGAAAATAGATTTAGTTAAATCGAATTTAATTACATTTTCCGAACTTTCATTTTGTTCAGCCGCAGGCTTAAAATAAACCAGAAAATGCATTCAATTTGTAAAGTTGTCAACGTAAGTTCAACAAAATTGAGTAACTGTGAAAACAATTCCGGGTGTTCTGCACTAACCATTACAAGGCCAAGGAGAGGAAGCTGAAAAATTGCTTTCAGTATATGGCGTTTGTGGCCAACCTATCTATTACATCTGCACCATGTTGCCTAACATAAATAAACCTCGACTGTGCAATAGAACGAGATTAGCTGTGAAAAAACTAATGAACTGCGTCATCGAGGCGACAATTATCAGGGGAAAGTACAAAAGAAAGAATGCGCATCCCGATGATTCCATCGGACTTGGCATTCGATTCGATTCGATTCGATTCGATTCCAAACGACTACAATTCCTCGTGCGTCTGGTCTTCGCAATAACCATCAACGAATTACAAGGCTAGTTGTGGGAACTTTGCGGAATTAACTTGCAGTTTTAGTGTTTCGCGCATGGGGACAACAATGTCGCGTGTTCGCATGTCGGAAAGCCATTATCTTTGTTTATTTACGCACAGGAAAAGAAAAGAAAAATCGTAATCCATCAGAAAGCTTTGTATTGGATGTGAACTCATTTATCTTTCATGTAAATAAAAAATAATAAAAAAAAAAATTATAAAAAAAAAAACATTAAATTCATTTAAAATACAAAAGAGTTTAATTTGAAAACCAAACACCACAAACTGCACACGATGCGTGTAATATTATCGATCTCAATAAATTGGAGTTGGAAGGTTGATTAGGATTCGTTATAACTTATGAAGAGTTACAATCAAATGAATTTTAGGTGGTACAAAGTGCACTAGGTCATCTAGTTTATTGTAAAATGTGTTTTAAGGTTACGGAACACAGGAGAGTAAGTTATGTATTTTCTATTTGCAACACATTATAAAACCTTAATCATTGCGTTAAAGCTATGGGAAAACACCAAAGGAAGTTGAAATTCCACAGTTATATCACTGAAATAAACATGTTATATATGATATAATACTCTACATTCAAACATGTCCCACAGATGGAATATCTACTATATATCCTTGTTGCATTTTCAAGCTACAAAAATGCAAATGTCAAATTCATTAAGTGCTACTGCATAAACAGCCACAACACACACACACGCACACGCACACGCACACGCACACGCGCACACGCACACGCACACACACACACACAGGGACGCACTGGTAACGGATATCTACACATCGTGCCAGGGTGTAGGATTACTTCTGTTGGGACGGCATTAACGGAGGAGAGTGTACATTGTATAATAAACTGATACGAGAGGAAAAGAACGGTTTTAATGATAAATAAATAAGGATGTGTCTTCCAATTAATTTTTTCTTAGCTTAGTAAATTAAATTTATTCAATAAACACTTATAGTATCTTTACTTATAAAACTAAATTAAATTTAATTTGAAAGTAATGTTGTTATAAAAGCTTATTATCTACATTTTTACTTTCTCTACTACGTGTAGAAAGTAGGGGAAGCATTTTATTCCACCCAAAAATTTGATGTCGAGATTTCATCGGAAATATGTTTTGAGACTCTGAATAAAAAAAGAGAATTTATTGAAAAGGTTCGTGTGTGTGTGTGTGTGTGTGTGTGTGTGTGTGTGTGTGTGTGTGTGTGTGTGTGTGTGTGTGTGTCTCAGTTAGTATAACACAAACACGAAAAGCTGATTAAAAACCAAAGTTTGTATTTAAGTTTAATGTCTCTCAAGGGTGCGACACGATTTTGAAGAAAATTCCTACACTCTAAACTATCCTTTACAGTGAAAATTTTGATATTCTCGAAAATAACTGTAAAAACCAATTAAAATGCCGTATATTTAAGACATTTTTATGGTAAATGAAACTTATGATGCGAGTCCTGCCTAGGTGGTAGGCCAACGTCTAGTCACTCAGCCACGGCGCCTCCATTATACTTCCAGACTCAGGGAAGGATGGGGAATAATCCTGACTGGAGAAAAATCCTACCCCATTGCCAGAAATCGAACCCGGGACCTCTTGCACAGCAGGCAGGTGCTCTACCAACTGCGCTACGGGGCCAGCCATAAACCGTAACAGACAGACCAAATCTTACTATAGATTATTTTAGATGGAATGCATTTCAATTATAACAGAATTGTAACAGTAGAATTAACCAATTGATGATTAACTTCGGCGGAGAAACCTAATAACACATTGGCCACTAGCTCCCGAAACTCCTCTGGGACAATCGATCTTTCTCCCGAATGTGAACTGACCTTAAAAAGAAAGAGCACAGTTGCCAAACATCTCCTCTTTCCAAGCCGTTTTTCTACAAAACTATACAAGGTGGGTGAGTGTTGGTTATAAAGATAACACCAATTTACTTTGCTGAAACAGTTTAATACTTTTAAAATAGCACCTTGCTTATAAGAATACGAAGCTTAAGTCGCGGAAAATTGCAGAAGCTATAACTGCCAAGTTCTCTAGCATTTGCTGCTAAATAGTTTCGACTAAGGCTCATTACTTGCGCTAAATTCTAAAGAAAATTTAAACACGTGTGACATCAATTAGAACGGTATGGTAACCACCAGCTAAGTGCGTCTGATCCGATTGAAGTTCATGAGGACTTTTGCTTTTTGAATTCGGAGAATTTCAGCCTATGTAACTTTATAAGGATAGTTAACCGTCGCAACAGTTACCAAGAAGCCTTACGGCTAATGTTCCCTACCTGATTGCTTTTACTAACGATTTCTCTCAACAATCTGTACAGTCTATTAACCCTGGCTTCCTGCATCTTACATTTGTCACTTGTATGCATTATTTATTGTGATTATTTATTTATCTATTTGTCATTTATATAGTTAGTTAATAATGTATTTCCTTCCTTGAAAAATTACGGTATTAATATATGGTGAATACAAAATGTTAACGAACTATGTTAAGCAGTTGTCAAGAGATCTTTTATTCATAAGTAATCATTTTTTGATGTGGTCATAAAATGCTTCTATCGCATCACCCCCAAAGTTTTAATTTGAGCTTAGTATATAATCATAAATACATACAGGATCTTTCATAAGTAACTGGAAATTCAAAGAATTAACTGATTTTGGCTATTTTTAGATACGTTGTACATATTTATTAATGAAAAACATTTTCTGGTGCCGTGCAGGGTGCATTTACATAAATGTAAGTCTAAAGTAAGATATTGTAACATAAACCACATAGATAGAATTGCAATAAATATCCATCCAGAATTTTCGATGTACCTACCAGCCTGAACAGTTTACAAGTGCAATCTATGTTTCTAATCATAGTGCACCTCCAACAGCACATCATCTGCATGTAATTACAATGCTGTGGTTATTTCTGTCCACCAATAGTGCCTGGTTTAGTTGCATACACTCTGTCCTTAGCAAAAATCTTAAAGCTAGTGTCCCATGGTCCAAATTTTTTGACCAAACTTTTTGTATCCAATGCAACTACACACAAAAGAAACAGTGTCTCACACTATGATTCATTTTGGTCCAATACAAGTGACAGTTCACGTAGCAAGCGTGAGAAATGAACACGGGGACGCAAATTTAGCGATTGCTAAGTATAGGTTTGGGATATATTTCCACGAGTCTCAGTAGGAAGAAAATATGTATTAGAAGTAAAAGACGTTGGTGGACACGGTCATAGTTACAAAGAAAAGAGCAGAACGAAGTATATTGGGTCTGCTACAAAACAAATTGAGGTTAGAGGAACCGGAAAACTATCGTAAATTTCTATGGATTTGTAAAGATTTATTTCTCAACCTTTTAAATCCTGTCGAGGGCAAAATTACACACCAGGAGACAAATATGAGACAAGTGCGAAAGAGATAAGGAACGATTGTAATGGTTTTAATTTTAATATGGATGGACATGAGATTGAACTCCTTTCACAACATAAAATTAAACATACTGTTAACTGGATTTCTTATTATTTATGAAATATAGCTATGTAATAACCACCTCAGTAATGTATGTTGATGGTCACGAATAATCATTAATGAATCTTCCAGAAAAAGTTAAACGTTTTATTAAAATACGCATCACATTAAAAATGCCACGAGCCGTACGTATACAACAGCTGACTACATGTTGCCTGCGCAGTCCGCCATATTGTTACGTTACAGACGCTGATTGACTATTTTCAAGTTGTTGGATGAAATATTAGATGCAACTCAATAACATTGTACTATACAAATAGGTTGGATACAAAAAATAGGACAGGAATTGTATGCAACCAAATTGTATCCAGCTCTTGATGTCTCACGATGCGCTTTTGTTGTACACTATATTTTGGACCAAAAAGTTGGGCCGTGGGACATCGGCATTAGGGAATTAGGTCGGGAGATCGCGGAGGATAATAAATTGAGCTTGAAGAACTTGTACCTATCCGATATATCTGGAAATGTAACGTTTACCGTGAGATACACCGTACAGAAGTAGAAGAAATGCTCATTTCTGGAGCATCTTTGAAGATTGATCTTTTTGGGCTTTTAATGAAAGCACTGTGGACATTCGGTATGTTTTCTTCGCATGTTGCAGAAAGGCACCGACCTGATCATCTCTTATAGACCTGTTTCCTAAAACTTTTCACCAATTGAAAGGATGTTCTTCCTGTTAGGCACCTGATATCGTACACCAAAGTGTCCTCGGAATAAACATTAAATTTCAGTCACAGGTTTCCAGATCTCAAACCAGGCAGCGATGTTTCTTCGTTGTATCAAAGTTAATCGAGTACGCGGCATCTTGTTTTTTCATTCCATCCCTTCAAACACAACAAATTATAACCAAATAACAAAGTCTTTATAAAGCAGCGATGCTCATTCCACAAAAACTCTCTCTAGTAGGATTTGGTGGGCACGTTAAGAACTGAATCAACTGTGTGGCACCAGGAAATGTTTTTGTCAATAAATACAGTTGAACCTGATTTATGCGTATATCAAGGGAAAGAAGGAAGATTATTTACAACTGAGGTTTTGATAATGTACCATATTCTTTAAAGCGAAACAGTGGGCCATAATGTGTAAAATTTTACAAACCAGAAATATATGTACGAAGAAAACATTATTTTGAACTTGGTCCTCCTTTAAAAAATCAATTAATCTAGCTTATTTCACTTTTTTGCATTAAGTGCATACACCTCATTTTGTTACTGATGACTGTAGGTAGCCTAGTACGAGAAGCAATTCCTAAGTCTGAGCAATTTTGGTTTTGGTTTTGGGTGAATTAAGTTCCACCTCTCGTAGGAATTTTACTTTCTGATCTAGTGTGTACCATTTGCTTTTTCTGTTCTCCATGGCTGATTAAAGGCAACTGTGAACTGAAAGACAAAACCGCTGTTCAACAGTACACACCAAATACCGAAAATGTTTAGGTTTGCTTTCTCGATTCTTGCTACGACATTGTCGCGCCGAAAGCCACCCCATCAGGTTGCATTCTTTGTCAACAGAGGTAAGCAAAATTCGCTTCCAGTTTCTTTTAAGATAACGTATCATTATAATTACGTAAAAATCAGTTGTATTTGACTGAAATTTAATATGTATAACTGCGAATTGCGTATAAATGGTTTAGGTATAACACGTATTAACACGTTTCTAAATTACATTTTGCGGAACCTACAAAAAGTTACCTATAAATGCGAATTACGTAGAACCGGGTTAGTACAAAGCAGATTTATCTGTATGTACAACATATAAAAAAATGTTTAAAATTGGTTAATTTTTCGAATGTCCATTTACTTATGAAAGGTGCAGCGATTCCTTAACTTTAAGTAGTGTAAGAGGAAATTTGTATATATGGTATCAAATGTTTCAACTTTTTCAGTGGGAGTTATGAAATATAATTAACTTCAGCTGAACTATTTAATATTTTAACTTATGCACAACAATTTAAATCCATAATTTCTGAAGCTTTCCTGTAAATTTATAGCTAATTATAAGTATAATTAAAATGACAAAAAAGAGAAATTTTTCACATTGTTCATATCAGTGATTAGTGGCTAGAGTTAATCTTACTCTCTCAAATTACGAATGTGTTTTAACAAATTTATGTGATTGGGAAGTTTTTGGTAACTAATACTAAATCAGTGTGCGGTGAAGCAACACAAGGCCTAATGTTTAACAGAAATCAAGTGAGTTATATAGAAGCTCGTGCTTACCAAATTTCCGAACTATAATATAACCTAGTAAGAGGAAGGTCCATAATTGTTTTAATAACTGAAACTGACTTTCTTGAATTTGCAAAATAATCTCTCATTGGATAGTTAAAATCGTTAACAATTTTATTCCACTCATTTGGTACATTTGATCATTTTGCAGATAATGGAGTCAGTGCAGTAGAAATGGAGAAATTATAAGACATGGACATCTCAAAGAGGTAAGGTTATGTTATTCCTGTAAATATGCTTTCACTGCTGTACAATAAATACCCTCGCCTCTGTGGTGTGTGTCTGCCTAACATTCAAGAGCTCCCGAGTTTGAATCTCGGTTAGGATGATTATCCGATAACGTTTCCCGTTGTTCCCCTGATCCTGAGAAGACAAATGTCGGCTAACTTTAAGCTCTATGAAAAAAGATAAGGAAATATAAAATGATGGAAGATAACTTAAAAAAAAAAAATCTGATACGTTGCACTCACATGAGTTTCTCTACTCTTGTACTAGCCATTCTTACAAACCCTTATTCCTATATCTCCTTCGAGTTAGCTGAGATAAACATTTGGAAAATTATCTTATTGTTTATTTTCTTGTAGCTACAAGGAGAATATGAGAATACAGTACACTTTGAGCCATAGTCAGATCTTTTAAAGTTTTTTCTTTGTACGCTTAAAATATAAAAAATGCATAACGATGTTCCATTTGACATAACCTCGTACCACCTGTAATTCATTAAGATTGATTTACCTAATAAAATAATATTAGACGCATCGTGCAGCTTTGCTAAAACAAAATTTAATGTAGTTGTTTATTCCTAAGCCTGCAAAGTCAATTTACCTTAATAGAATGGCTGATCAAATGAATGTTCGCAAAATGTAATTAAATTCGATTTAAGTAAATCTATTATCTAAATCCACCACCATTTTTAAACGAAACTAAAAAAAAAAAAAAAAAAAAAAAAAAAAAAAAAGACTATAAATGTAATGTATGTCTGCAGCTGTCAAACAATATAATATTTGAGCTTGTGCTCTGCATGACATTGTGATGAACGCTGTGAAACGACACGGAACTGTTTTCAATTTCACTCGAATTTGTTGAACTTACCTTGAGAACTTTTCAATATTGAAATTCCTCGAACTAATTCCTCGAGTCTCGCTTAAACAAAATTAAATTAATATTTTTGTTTATTTCTAAGTCTGCAAAGTCAATTTACCTTAATAGAATGGCTGGCCAAAATGAATGTCCCCAAATGTAATTAAATTCAATTTGACCAAATATATTCTCAAAATCCACTACCTATTTTTACAAAAAAACTATTTTAAATGTAACAGATGCAGCTGTCTAACGATAGATCCGCTACAAACGCCATATATTGAAAGTAATCCGAAGTGACAATCCTCATACAAAATTGCCAACTCCAATTTCTTCGATTTTTCGGATGTCTCTTTGCGTTTTTCCTAATGTTCTTTTTTTTATTCAAGTTGGTCGAGCCATTTTCGAGTTTTTGCGAGACTATCGCACGGCAATATATACATAACACACACAGAGGGTGTTCCAAAAACACCGACATCGCTTAGTATGTTGTGCGGGACGGCAAATTGATCAGTTTTGAGACATGAACCCTTGTCCGGAAATGCACGGTTTGGACGCTGTAGCGCATTGAAATATGAGATGGTTGAATGTTCACATTTCATCAACAAATCCAACATTGAGCTGTCTAGATTACAGACGGGCTTCGAACAGTGTACCTCCTACATCATTGCATGGTGATGGTGAGCCTAAAGCACATGACCCAATACGTGCGGTTGTCTACGAAGATTTTCAGTCGCTCCGTGGATTCGAGCCATAAGGTCCTCTACTGACGATACAGGAGTGTCATACACCATACTCTTCAAACAAAACCACAGAAAATAGTCGAGAGGCGTCAGGTCTGCTGACTGTGCTGGCCATAGAATTGATCCTCCTATACCAATCCATCGATTTGCATATGCGACGTTGAGGTGATTCTGCAGATTTACATCAAAGTGTACTGGAGCTCAAGTCGGCCATTTCAGCAGCTGCGTAGTGGTACATGTCGCACTACTGTTAAAAAACGTTACTGTACTGGAAACTACACAAGTGACGCAGTAATCCTACTGGCACCAAGGCACCAAGGCCTATGGAGCAATTTAGTGCATGCACAGGAGTGTTATGCTCAGTCGTTCATCCCAGTACGCAGATGGTAAAAGGGTTGCATATCTTCCGTATAAAGGTCCCAAAACAATTAACAAATTGTCACAACTGTTCGTTCTCAAACTTCGACGGTCTCCAGCGCCCAAACCGTACATTTCCGGACAGGGGTTGCTATTTGAAAAACTTCTTCTTCTTCTTTTTTTTAACACCCAGTATATATAGATTGACGGTGGATTTTCTCTTCCGAAAGCGGATTATGCCTCAGCTGCAGACCATGGTTTCTTCTCAAAACATTCCTTTTGACCAAAGGGATAAATAAAGGAATTTCTGACGCGTTGCATTTACATGACTTTCTCTGCCCTCTTTTCTTTATTAGTGGGTGTACAAACTACTATTACGAAAGTTTATTGCTTTCCCTACTACATATTTATAGTAGGGAAGTATTGCATTCTACCCAAAAATTCGATATCGATATTTCACCGGAAATGTATGTTTAGGGACCCCTGAATCCAAAAGAAAAGCATTTTTAGAAAAAGATCCGTGTGTGTGTGTGTGCGCGCGTGTGTGTGTGTGTGCGTGTGTGTGCGTGTGTGTGCGTGTGTGTGCGTGTGTGTGTGTGCGCGCGCGTGCTCTTAACAATTTTTATTGAAATATATGTTTACGATATTTTATGAGAAATTAAATTTAAATGTTGCATTTTTTGGGAATGTCCTCAGAACTCATCTGCAGTCTGAGTGACTTGCATATCTGTAGAGATAGACAAAATCTTACTACAAAAATGTAGACCTCGTTAGAACACAATTTATACCTATCTAACACAGTTTTTGCGTTGTGAACTATTTCAAAGATATTTCTTTTTAAATGGGAGGTTGTTTCTTTCTTTCTTTTTTCTTTATTATTATTATTATTATTATTATTATTATTATTATTATTATTATTATTATTATTATTATTATTATTATTATTATTATTATTATTATTATTATTATTATTATTATTATTATTATTATTATTATTATTATTATTATTATTATTATTATTATTATTATTATTATTACTATTATTATTATTATTATTATTATTATTATTATTATTATTATTATTATTATTATTATTATTATTATATTTTTTTTAAGTTGTCTTGTCTATACAAAAACAACGGAATTTCAGTCATCATAGAGCTACCACTTTAAAAAATATCTCTTAAAGCCTGCTGTACTTCCATATCTCCTTGCACCTATAAGAAAATTAGCAATAAGCTAAATTTCTGCAAATGTTTTTCTCGATTAACATAGAATAATAGTTTAAAAGAATAGTACATGGGCAGAGAGACATGTAAGCACAACTCATAAGAATTGTATCTATCCACTGCCTTTTATCGCTATAAATCTTTGCAGAAATAGCTATATTACGCATTTCTTTAGATACAAAGGGAACAGCGATAGCCATTGTTGGTTATGCTCAGAAACAAAAGAGGTGGGTTCGAAATGTGATGTTTGAAATGTCATAGAACATTCAACCATTCCTCCTAGGAGCAATAGGTCTCACATAGGTCACAGTTAACGAGGTGTCTGTTGTGTATGCTATAACCAAGGTCTAACAGCCACTCAATGTATGTATGATTGATCAGATATCAGTCTTTCAGGTTCGGAAGTGCTGGCAGTGGGCGAGTTGTCGCTGGTTCCAACAACTCATTTCATCCCTTATCCCGGGGTCTGGCATACAATAGCCTAAAAGGCAGTTGACTCAGTGCAAAATTCCCTCCGTCCATACTCTACCTCTAGGACAAACGATTGCAACGCCACCTCGGCACCGAGAACTATAGTTATTGAGCGTAATCACCACCCACGCAACGCAGCTGATGGACAACTCTGCATGTAAATGACATGAAATTAAACTGAAGGACAAAAATTCAGGTGGTGTGTAAGGTTTCTTCCCACCATTCGCCTAGCGGCCCGGGAAAACCTCCGGAAAAACCCATGGGTTAGGAAGTTCGGCCGCGCCAACCGGAGTGCAAGCCTCTGGTAAAAAGGTTTAATAATGCTATTCGCCCCCCCCCCCCCACCTCCCTCCGCAAACAAAAGAAAATACACGTGGCTGCCTGTAACACTTCGGGAAACTACAGCTTTATTGAAAACGCACCTAAACTTGAATCGGAAGAAAACCACACGTTCCACATTATGCGAGATAAAAGCAACTGCCGGAAATCCTTTACGTAGCAGCCTTCCTGCAGATAAACAACAATTTTTGCATTCACGTGCCAGTTCGCTCCGCGACACTAATGTGGCAAAATTCTATCTCCAACAAATTTACTCAGTGCTTCTTCTGTCATTCCAATTGGCTTCATCAGGTGTGTATACTTGCTGTATGGTCTCGAAATATAGTACGCTTTTCACAGTTTGTGTCTATGTAGCAGTCTTGACTATAAGAGTTGGTACTTTTTAGCATTTTTAAACGAGAAATTTAGCATTCTGCAGCATTTTGAAGAAAAAAATTTAACTGATAAAGAATGCCTCTTGTTATAATGTTGACTTACAGTAAAATTACATTTGTAAAATATTGTGAAAAAATGCATAAAGTAAATTGCAGATTTTTTACTTTCTCTGCTACGTATAGTAAGTAGAGGAAGTATTGTATTCCACCCAAAAATTCGATGTCGAGATTTTAGCGGAAATATAATTTTAAGGCCCTTAGAATAAACAGAAAGCATTTTTAGAAAAAGGTTTGTGTGTGTGTCGGTGTGCCTGTGAACAACATAACTCAGAAACGAAAAGTTGGTTAAAAACCAAAGTTGGTATTTAAGTTTGATATATTTCAAGGATACGACACGAAGATTTTGAAGAAAATTCCTTCACTTTAAACTAGCTTTTATATGGAAATATTTTTTTGAAAATTTTGATTTTCTCGGAAATGTCTCTTAACGATTTTAATTAAAATGCCATATGTTTAAGATATTTTATGGCAAATGAAATGCCTATTTCAATTTTCTGACCATAGCCTATGTAGTCCTGTTTATTCTTGATGACTTTTGAATAACTCGTAAACAGTAAGAGATAGACAAAATTTTACTGTAAAACAAAGTATATCGTGCTATAACACCCAGTGTATGTCCAAATAATTTGTTTTGTACGGTGAACCATTTCGGAGATATTCCTTGTTATTTGTGTGAGTTTCGGAATACTTAAACTTTCGTCACATGGAAGATCGTTATTCACTTTTGTATATCTTAGCCGTACAAACAGAGCGAAATCTCAAAGCTTTAAAAGATTTGACTATCACTCAAAGCCTGCTGCATTCCCATGTTCCCCTTGCGCCTACAAGGAAATAAGCAATAAGATTTTTTGTGTAAATATTTATCTCAACTAACGCGAAGAAGATATAGGAATAAGAGTTTGTAAGAATGTCTAGTACAAGAGTAGAGAAAGTCATGTGAGTGCAAAACATCAGATTTTTTTATTTCATTATTTCTCTAGTACGCAAGTAGGGAGAGTATTGTATCCATCCAAAAATTCGACGTCGAGATTTCACCGGAAATATACGTTTCGAGGCCCCTTGAGTAATAAAACAGCATTTTTAGCAGAGGGTTCGTGTGTGTGTGTGTGTGTGTGTGTGTGTGTCTGTGTCTGTGTCTGTGTCTGCCCGCCCGTTCGTCTGCGAGCAGTATAATTAAAAAACTAAAAGTCGGTTAAATACCAAACTTGGTATTTAAGTTCAGCTCCTTTCGAAAATGCATCTGAAATATTTTTAAGAAACTCCTCCCATCCCAAACGTCGCTTTACATGGAACATTATTCGAAATTACTGATTTTCTCAAAAAATAACTAATGATTTTCTTAAAATATCGGACTGTAGCACTTCGGAGATATTCCTTGTTATTAGTCTGAATTTTGCAATACTTATACTTTTCTTGAATGGGACCCCATTGTTCATTTTTTATCTCTTGGCTGTCAAAGAGGACGGAATTTCAAAGCCACCACATAGTTACCAGTTTTAAAACATTGGACTATGACTTAAAACCTGCTGTGTTCCCATATTCCCTTTGCACCTACAGGAAAATTAGCAATAAGATAGTTTCTTCAAATGTTTATCTCGATTAATATGAAGTAGATATAGGAATAAGAGTTTGTAAGAATGGTTTGTACAAGAGTAGAGAAAGTTATGTGGGTGCATCACAACGTGTCTGTTTCCTCCTTTCTTTGTTTTTTTTTTTTTTTTTTTTTTTGATAATCTTATGCTTGAGAACCAATTCGGGCTTGCTTTGGAATTACGCTATGTATTCACGAGTATTTTGAAAAGTACAAAAACTGTAAGAGTATTTTCACTAAAAGTCAAAAGAAGGTAATATTTAATTATTTGTCTATAAAATCACAGTGGACTGTATCATGTTGCCTGTAATGGGCTATACCTTCTCCTCATCAGAAAAATTTAGCTATGGCATTTTCTAATTTTGAGCATTTAGAATTTTTTCTTTAAGTATTACTTAATTTATAACCCAAGTATATCTTCTTTTTTGACTATTGAAAAATAAAGGGTTTGAAATAAATGAGTAAGAAAATATATGTTGTGGCTGAAGCATGGCTTTAGCATTACAAGTCTAGACCAAAATGTATATTAAATACCAATTGCCATCTAAAGGTTACTTAAATCTGGGACATAAAGTACTTATTTACAATTGTAAGTCGCCTTTGGGGTATTTATCTCTGATGTGAGATTCCCTTGTTGTGTACCGGGTAACTACGAATCGACTGGGGAATTTAATGTCATACTGGCAAGTTGGCCGTGGTAGGTTAGTGGCTAGAGCAGCCGCGCGTGAAGCGGTAGATCCATGGTTCAAATCCTGGGTATGGCATTGCATTTTTCAGTCCTGATTCCATCTCTTGAAGTTGGAATTAACTTTATTTGATTCTCTGACAGCTCTCACTGTCTGTTCACCAGCTCATGGTCTAAGGGGAATGAAGGGCAGGGAAGAGACATTTCACGTAGTGTAACATGAGTATTATAAACATCCGCGTAATCGTTCTGTTGGTTACGTTGCCAATTTACCTCAAATATTAATCGTGCTATGTTTACTCGCTGCTAATTTCTCTTAATTTCAGTTCTAAAATCGTACTTGCCACTAGTTTTGTGTTGGAGGTAATAGTAAAAATAATGTAGAAGCAGATAATCTCCCGCCTAGGAGTGCTGTGAAATCTGCTATGATATTGTGAGTGTAGGACAAAGGGGTTCAGAGTGACAGTTCTATGTGTAAAACAGATCTTTATGGGATGCCTGAATCAAACAAATCTCAAGAGGCTCTTAAAGGTTTTACTGCCCTCCTTCTATTACTTTCATTACCTGTCCTTGCAGGAACAATTACTGTATGAAATGTTGATACTTCATTCTTTGATCTTGCAGGGGGGTTGAGAAGTTGTTATACTGAATTCTTCATCAATTATTATAACATTATTGATTATTTTGGTTTTATTGGGCCGCATTGTCGTTTACTTGCCCCCATACATGTGCGATCTCAATCCCATAGAACTAGTTTGGGTCAAGGCAAAATGAAGACTTAAAGAAATGCAACAGTTGACTTATTCTTACAGAAATTGCACGATCTAATTAATGCTTGAGGATATATCACGTAAGACCGAAACGGATTGGCAGTGGTTTTTAAAAATAGAGGAGAGTCAGAAAATGATCAGTGGGAAAAAGACGGAGTAGTTGAAAACATTGTTTACATTTTATAAGCTAAATATGCAGCATGAACTGAAAGTAACATTCAAATTGTGCTATTTTGAGCGATTTCTTTGCTTTAATCTGGCGTGAATACACATCCCAAGTTTGGCAACATTATCGTAAACATGATAAGAAGCAGAACTGCTGCTCGCGGTATCATTGTTTATCGGGAATTGTTTACTGATGTATTGGCTGGCTGCATTCCTGCCAGGGACCTTCATCTGGTGAACAAACTGTAGTCACAAGGGTAAGACGCCATAGGAACATATGAGATGAACCAGGCATTTTTAGAGGACCTCTGCAGTGATGTTATCTGTGGGAAAGCAGGCTGAAAACCGTTCGCTGCCGCAACATGCGAATTTGTACGCTAGCCAAATGAAGTTCAGTGACACCCACATCGGGCGCCTACCGGACATGAGATAACTTGGCCGCGTATGTAGCAAAGTCTAGACTCGCTGGCGTTGTTCAAATGCATCAGTAATCCATTTACGCCATATCACACGGTTATATATAAGCGTTGTAGGTCTTGAGAAACTCTTGACATTTCTAGTGACGTCAGCAGGCTTTGCGAAAATAAATCAAGGGGAATAAAGAAGGGAAAATACATTGTAGGGAGCATTCATATATTATGTCGCGCACTGAGAGGTTAGGGGAACTCTCACGCAGCGCAGCATTGGGGGAGGGGGGTGAGTATGATTAAAAAATATTAGTACTGTTTAAAAAATGTGTTTTTTATAAGTTTAGGGTTCACAAATATTTTATCAATAGAAGATAATTAATCAGCTTTATTGTTTATAAAAATAAAAAATAAAAATAAAATAGAAATAAAAAATCTGATGTGTTGCACTCACATGAATTTCTCTACTCTTATACTTACCATCTAGACATAAATTGTGTGTTTTAGAAAGATCTACATTTTTGTATAGTAAGATTTGGTCTAACTCTTATGGTTTACCAGTTATGCGAAAGTCATCCATAGTAAACAGAGTAAATAAGACTACATGGGCTATAGCCATAAAATGCAATATATACATTTCATTCACCATAAAAATATCTCAAACATATGGCCTTTTAATCAAAATCGTTAGGAGCCATTTTCAAGGAAATCAAAATTTTCGAAAAATTTTCGATGTAAAGGGTAGTTTAGGGTGGTGAAATTTTCTTCAAAATCTTGGTGTTACATCCTTGAAAGACATTAAACTTAAATACCAACTTTGGTTTTTAACCGAATTTTAATTTTTGAGTTATGCTGTCCACAGCCTGAGACACACACACACACACACACACACACACACACACACACACACACACACACACACACACACACACACACACACATACACACACACGCACACACATACGCAGACGGAGACACACGTATATTTTTCTAAAAATGCTTTTCGGGTTTAGGAGGCCTCAAAACATATTTCCGGTGAAATCTCGAGGTCGAATTTTGGGTGGAATACAATACTTCCTCTACTTTACCATACGTAATAGAGAAAGTAAAAAAATTGGGCCTGGTTTAAAAAATATATTGCTTTATCAATCTTAGGTTTAACAATAACTATTTTATCAATAAGTGGGCAAATATTTAGCTCGCCTGTTAATTAAAAACGTGGTTTTTCAAGTTATAAGTGTTTAAGAAATATGTGCTTGTTGGAGAAAGCGAAGGAATAAAGTAGAGTAAATTAATTTCCAAACCTATTGAATGTGTCTTATTTTCGCGTTTTTTATATTTTATTTTAAGAGTAAAGAACATATCTTACGCGTGAAGTTTTACTTATTTTTATCTCTTTTAAACATTTCACAAATATTTATCTTGGATTGACTTAAGTCAATGAACAACTTAACTCAACACAGTTAAATATGACACTTTAAGTTCAGAATCTTCAAAGGAAACAACAAGAATTTGTAATAGATCTCATACCTCAAACTACATGGAAGATGTTTCGAAAATATTTATTTTCTCAAAAATAGCTATAATGGCTTTGACTAAAAAAGCATATGTTTATGATGTGTTAAAGGGAAATAAAATGTATATCTTGAACTTTATAGGAATAGCATGATGTCTTCGTTTTGCATAACAGTGTATAAAAAGAGATAGAGAAAATTTTACAAAACACAATAGTGAACCACTTAACTTATACTTTTCTCAAATGGGAAGTCATTAGTTTTTGTGTCCTGGACATGCTAACTGAACGGAACTTTAGCGTCACTACGTAGGACCATCTCTTAAAGTATTTGACTCCCGCAAGTCTACTTGTTGCTCTATATCCATTATACTTACACAGAATAAAAGTATTTCTACAGATGTTTAACTCGTTTAACATGAAATGAATAGAGGAATGCGCTTTTTTAAGAGTAGGTAGAGAAAGTAATGTGAATGTAACGCGTCAGTTTTGTTTTGTACGATCTTCTGTCGATTGTGAGTGCTCTCATTTGATCATGTTACCGGAAGACAAACCTGGTGGAATGATGAGTATATCTATTCTAGGATAAGATCCATCGGTTGTTAGGTGATGAACCTCTTCGTCAACAATATGGTTGTTTTCTGTGATTTGGCAAGGAAGGACCTAATGTTATGGTGAGGGAAGTTCCTTACAGTCTCATTGAACGAGCAGGCACTCAGACGTGTCCAAGGATTTCCCTCTCACTATGGCAACGCTGACAGTACTTTCAGTCTTGTGTCCTGCCAGGAATTGTACGTAGTGGACATATTTCCATTGCAGCTGAACTCATTAGGATGTCGTGCCCATTTATTACGAGTATTTGTTAGGGCCTCCTTTCCCTTTCTGAAGGCACCCCAGGAGTGACATTTTCTCTCACGTTTTTCTTTTCTTTTTCTGTTGTTTTCACTGCTTCTTCCTTGTTCTTTTGTTTTTATTTGACATCGCTTAACTTATGTCATGTTGGACAATTAATGGATGAAATTTTGCTCTAATGAGCCCGGAGTTTATAGAACTTAAGTTACCCGACATTTTCCTTGACAGTATAAAGGAAACCCCGGAAGATACCTTATCTGGATAACTCATCCTGAGAGTTTTATCATCATCATCATTATTATTATTATTATTATTATTATTATTATTATTATTATTATTATTATTATTATTATTATTATTATTATTATTATTATTATTATTATTATTATTATTATTGTTATTATTATTGTTATTATTATTATTATTATTTGAGAATAATACCGAAATACTTCCATACTCCTTCATTTAATTTCAAGGAAACATTTTCATGTGTATTCTAAACTCCATTTGGGAACTTATGCTAGATCCAGTCTTAGTTTGATTCTGATGTCAACCAGCACAGAGTGCCCATCTGCCTAAAATCTGCAACGTTAGGCCTCCCTATCTCGTTCTATTGCTAATTTCCGCCTATTGGAAATGGAGAACTAAACACAAACATCTTTAAACTGCGCATAATATGTGCATGTACATACAGTCATTTCTTCACGTGAAGCCCGTTTATTAGTCTCTTTACTTCTTAACCTTTAACCAGGGAGGTGAGCATTCATAACATAACTAGATAAGTGTTCAAAGCATCCAACATAAATATGATATTGAGGTTAAGCGTTTTAAAAAAAACTGTTTATTTCATATTAGGCATTGTATTTAATCCTTCAATTAAGTACAAATTTAATCATTAAGTTACTCCAATAATTATTTATAATTGATAAATCAATAAAATGTGTAAAATAGTTTCATATGTTAGTGTGCATACTATACATGAAATTCCTGAAATAAAAAAGCTTTAACCATTGTAAAATTATAGAGAGGTATTAACAGACATTTCTGTCATAAATCTGGTGAAAAAGCATTTTTTAACAATAATCATTACTAGGTAGGTGGGATGTTATCACCACCCCAGTGATTAAAACTTATGGTATAGACTATAGTGTATCTTTCAAACTACAAACAACGGTTTCGCAACAATGAACGAAGGTAACAAGCCGCTCAACATTGTGACCAACATGCTTCCCTAAATACCGCTAAACATTTACACCTGAGGTGTTGTGAACACCCCACATCCCCAATTAAAGGTTAAAGGTAGAGACGCCTTCTCGCTATGTTCTTCATATTACATTAAACTGTGTGTGGAAGTATAACAGACACCTAAATATACAATCACATGGTACCAAAAGACGAAAATAAACTTTATAAATTCAGTGGAACTCCTACTGAGGTATTTTTAAGAATGTGAGTCTATAAGTAGATTAATATTACATTTTGTAATAGCATTGAATTGGTAGGTACTGCTTAATAATGTACGAAGGGTATTCAGAAACTAAGGTTACGAAGCCTGTAGAGAAACGTTTATATATTTTTACTTCGTAACAACCAATACAGCCAACTGATAGAACTTACGTAAGGTTATTTTTCGACAGAGTGTCCATTATCAGTTTAGGCACTTGTTACTTTATGGGATGAGTTTTGATATTCCTATTAAGGCTCCTGTGCTTACGTGTTCAATCATGTCGGGAAGTGTTTCACCTCCTTGTCTGAAGTGAATCGTTCGCACCCAAGGGTTCCTTCAAGTGAAGATAAGGATGAAATTTGCTTAGAGCGTGGTCCAGGCTTGAGGGAGAGTGGTTGAGATGTCTCAGAAAAACTGCTTCAACAGCATGGGGGTGCTTTCTCTACCGGCCACAAACTTTTGACGCAATTTTGCAATAAACTGATGAGGCACTACAGTCTCTTCATAAATCTTTACCAGCTGCTGGTGAATTTCAGCCACAATTACATATTTTGCCCATAGAAATCGAAAAACTGAGCAGATTTTTTTTTTTTTTTTTTTTTTTTTCGCTAGACCAGTTTTCCAAACGAGTCGCTCGAACTAGCGCTCTAGGTAGTATATATGTTTTGAGGCTCCTGCATTAAAAAAAAAAAAAAATAATAAAAAAAAAAAAACAAAAAAAAAACACATTTTAAGAAAAAGGTCTCTGCGTATCTATCTGTGTGTCAGTCTGTGGCCAGCATAACTCAAAAACAAAAAGTCAGTTAAAAACCAAAGTTGGTATTTATGTCTAATGTCTTTCATGGATGCAAGTAAAAGATTTTGAAGAAAATTCCTCCACCATAAACTACCCTTTATAAGGAAAAGTTTTCGAAAAATTTTCATTTTCTTGAAAATGGCTAACGATTTTGATTAAAATGCCATATGTTTGAGATATTTTTATGACAAATGAATTTTCTGGCTATAGCTCGTGTAGTGTTGTTTGCTCTGGATGACTTTTGAATAACTCGTAAACCGTGAGAGATAGACCAAATCTTACTATACAAAAATGTAGATCTCGCTAAAACACACAATTTATGTCCAAACAAATTGTTTTGTATACTGAACCATTTCGAAATATTCCTCGTGATTTGTATCAGTTTCGGAAAACAAACTTCCGTCAAATGCAACATCGTTGCCCATTTTTTTTATATGCCAACCGTGCAAAGAGAATGGAATCTCAAAGCTTTAAAAGATTTGAGTATCACCCAAAGTGTACTCTATTCTCATATACCCCTTGTACCTACATGGAACAATAAGATAATTTCTGCAAATGTTTATCTCAACTAACACAAAGAAGATATAGGAATCCGAGTTTGTAATAATGGTTAGTACAAGAGTAGAGAAATTTATGTGAGTGCAACACGTCAGATTTGTTTCTTTTCTTTTCCTTTTTTGCTACTATGATTGAAGTAATACTGGGAATATAGGTTGTGGTATCTTGCGGCAATGACGTCATTGTATCAAGCGGATTAAAGCTTCCCCTTGAGTCTGGTCACGCTGGGTGTTAAACAAAAAATGACCTTCGCTTGCAACTGGCGCTATAAGTCTGTCACAGTAATAAGCCCTATCTAAATCACAAGTCAGAAATGGAAGTCTAGATTCGGGATCGGTAATCAGTGAACTGATTCAGAGATGCCCCATTGATAACAAAATGTTAATATATACCCTCTTAAAACCTAAATAAAGTTCACCTCGTAACAATGTTGATCTGAAAATATGGTATATAAATATTGTAAAGAGGGCGTACAGTTTGTACACCAGCTCATGGTACCTGGCAGGAATGCAGCCAGCCAGTACGCTAGTAAAGAATTCCAGGTACACAGCGATATGTCAAGCAGGAGTCATCCTTCTAGTCCGCTTACGATAGTAGTACCAATCTTGGAATTTTATTCACATTAGATTAAAGCAAAGAATTCGGTGAAAAAGTGGAACTGAAATATTATTTTCAGTTCATGGAGTATATTTAGTTTATAAAACGTAAACCATGTTTTCAGCTATTCCGTATTTCTATCATTGATAATTTTTTTTACGTTTTTCTGTATTTTTCAAAAGCCCTGCCAGTTTGTTTCGGTCTCAAATGACATATCCTCAAGCGTTATATCGTGAAATTCCTATAAGGATAAGTCAGCTGTTACATTTCTTTAAGTATTCCTTTTAGCTTGGCCTAGGCTAGTTCTGTGAGATTGAGAACTAACGACAAACGTTGGCAACGTAACCAGCAGAAGAACGTTTGCACGGAAGTTTACAAAACTCAGGTTCACTATCTCCTCTCCTCTTCATTCCCCTATGAGATGGTGAACAGGAGAGTAGGTTTCCTTACGAAAGTTTCTTTCCCTATTATTATTGCGTTGCATACATCACCAATGCCCACCGCCTGTGGTGCTGCAGCTTGGTAAGATCGGGATGTTCAATACTACCAAAAGAAACGTTAAGAGAATGGTGCTAATGCTAGTATTACATATTGCCGTATCCGTCATTGAAAACATCTGCGGCGAGCTGATTTTGCAGTATAATCTGGACCAGTGAGTGGAACTGGTACAAATGAAGAACTAAGAAATATAATATCTTGGTAGAGGAGGCAAGAGCTGGAAAGTCGTGAACTGCTTGTATGCGTTGATAAAGGAGAGTGTGTGGGATTATCGATACAGGATAAGGCCTGGATCGATTGTTCTAAAGATGATATATGTACTTGAGATTATCATCACCGGGGTAACCAGGCTCATGCCTAGGGTATTTGCACTTGAAAACACAACGTCTAGTGGCAAATTGCTCTCCACGCAAGTCCCTCCTTGTTGTCGTTGATGAGCGTGTGTAACAAATGTCCATCAAATCGCTGTATTCTCTTCTCTGATGCGGTAAAAATATGAAATCGCCGCAATGCTGCTGCTCTGCTACCTGCCTCTGCTGCTCAACTGGAACCTTGGGTCGTGTAGAATAAAAATATGATGTGTTGCACTGTCTTCTTCATGTTAATTGAGATAAACATTTGCAGAAATCATTTTATTGCTTATTTCCTTGTGGGTACAAGGGGAATATGGGAATACAGTAGGCTTTGAGCGATAGTCAAATCTTTTAAAGCTTTCAAATTCCATTCTGTGTGCACAGCTAACATAAAAAAAAATGAATAACTATGTTCTATTTGATGAAAGTTTGTTTTCCAAAACTCACACAAATAAAAAGGAATATAACCTAAATGGTTCAGTCTACAAAAACTTTATTAGGACATAAACTGTGTATATTAGCAAGATCAGCATTTTTTGTATAATAAGATTTGGTCTATCTCTTATGGTTTACCAGTTATACAAAAGTCATCCAAAGTAAACAGAACTACATAGACTATGGTCAGAAAATTCAAAGCATACGTTTCATTTGTCATAAAAATATCTTAAACATATGGCATTTTAATCAAAATCGTTAGAATCCTTTTCGAGAAAATCAAAATGTTGAAAACTTTTCCCTGTAATGGGTAGTTTAGGTTGGAGAAATTTTCTTCAAAATCTTTGTGTTTCATCCTTAAAATATATTAAACTTAACTACCAACTTTGGTTTTTAATGAACTCTTCGTTTGTGAGTTATGCTGTCCACAGCCTGAGACACACATGCATACACGCGGACCATTTTCTAAAAATACTTTTTTGGATTCAGGGGGTCTTAAAACATATATTTCCGGTGAAATCTCCACATAGAATTTTTTGGTGGAATACGATACTTTCTCTGCTTACTATACGTAGTAGAGAGAGTGAAAATTCTGATGTTACTTTTACCTACATGAATTTTCTATCCATTAGCGTTTATTTTTATTTTAGATGTTGGATCTTTACTCGCGACGGCGCCGTGGCCGAGCGGTTAGACCGTTCGCCTATCACCAAGGCGATTCGATCCGAGGGACCCGTATGTGGTTCTCGTGGTGGACAAAGCGGAGTCAGGGTAGGTCTCCGTGTTCTCCGGTTTTCCCCCACATTCATTCCACCAACTGCTCCATCGTTATCTTTCCATTCATCCGTTTCGCTTGCATTGCATATCATCCTCTTCCTCACTCTCATATCTGGTGCTGGGCTGACCACCCGCTTCCAGGTCTTCAGTCTCTCTGGTCCATAGGTCCCTCTATTCCCGACAGGCGTCTGACCCTAGGCACTGGCTTGTAAGTCTTAGGGCGTAAGTCCTACATAAGGAGGGGTAATTAGATAAACAAGAAGATTTTTACTCGTGGAAATGCAAAGAGAACGGAATTTCAACGCCAGTAAAAGATTTCACTTTAGCTCGCTGTATCCCCGTAGCTCCAGCGAAATGTAGGAGATTACTTCTACAAATATTTATCTGGATAAACAAGTGATAGATAAAAGAATAACCTTTCGTAAAAATATAGTTAGACTTTGGTTATATGTTATTCAATTCCACATTTTTCGTAGATGTATGTTAACGTTTTAGACATGGAACTTAGTTCATCAATATTCATCTCTGCTAGAGAAGGATTTGCATGCACAAGTACAGGGGCGATATTATTGAAAGGAGTAACGAGAGATGAAGTATAGGAATACATTATGCGTGGAAAAGAAGAGTTTAGTACACTCTCTGGTACAGCGTGAGAAAGTGAAGAATAGATAAAAAGGATATGGCAAGAGAAATGTATAGCATGAGTAGCAAATCATAGCCATGAAAAGCCTACAAGTAACGGGGAAGAGAGACCGAGTGGGATGACTTAGGTGGTAACGTCTGTGGCCCGCATTCAGGAGGTCTTGGGTTCGATTTCCGCACCTTAGGTTTTCTCGGTGGTTTTTCCCGGTCACTCAAGCGAATGCTGGGAGGGATATTTACCTTATATCCCCGAATCACTCCCTTTCATTTCATTCATTTGCTTCTCTCTGTGTCCGATCTTTCCAAGTTGTGTCAGCAAGGTCACTGGCAGGAGGCACTACGGTAGAGCTTGCGCTGTGGAAATTCAGTGTTCGGCTGAGGGGATGCGCTGTACTCGGCTGGCCGCCTGCCAGTGGGACTGATTGCTAAGCTGGATGTGGCTGGTAATGCGCTCTCTGCGGCGACCTCCAACTCAGTCGGGTTGAAGAACTGTCTGCATCTGTTAGGGACCCACCTGTGATGCGTTCTGGGCGCCTAAAGGGTACTCTCGTATTGTCCTTCCCCCGGCTTCTGACGCACAGAAAGCCATCAGCTGAGGTGCCGGAATCCCCTCCGTGACAGACCAGACAAGACAAAGTGGAGTTGATAATAAAATACATGTTGAAGTTTTTAGAGAAACTCAGTCTCTGGCCACACGCGTGTCTGGTTCTTGTCCACGGAATGTTTCCGAGTTTGATCCCGAACGTAGATGTGCGGCTTTTAAGCCTAGGTATTCTTCCAGTGTTCAATTCACTGGACCCCAGATATAGGTCGTGAGGTGAGACATGAACAATTCTTGCGCATAGGGGAAGCGTCCTTCCTTCCCTCCCTCCCACTCCGCAACGGCTGGGAGGGGGAAAGGTGGGCGAGCTTGCCGCGAATGAGTTAACATTACCATGACAGCGTGCAGCAGAAACAATTGCACCTCACATGAATGTAATTATTGGCACATACCCATAGCTATAGCCAATGCTATAGCCGTTACAATGCTAATTTTTATACATATAGTAGAGAGATCCAAATACATGTGAACCGCTACGGGGTGTTTTTACACTGCGAACGCGGAAATACGATAAGAGCAGCTGATATAAACAAGGTCGCGAGCATCACTTATTCTTCTGTCCTCTGCTCACAATCAGCATTGAGTTGACGCGATATCGTGCGGCTGCATTATTATTTAGTCCTGTACTTAGCCACAAAGTATTATGGCTCGGCATTTGTTTTCCACTGCACATCGTGTATTTATTATGATTTTTTTCGAGTCAACAGTTGTCGTCCGTACATATATGAATACAATTTTGCGCCCTGTTTTTAAAGAATTAACCGACAGGGAGCGTGATTTTGCCTTTTTCAACTTTGCAACAGCTCATACAGCCAATCTTTCGATGAGAACAATTTAAAGTGTGTTTCAGGACAGAATTATTAGTAGAAATTTATGGCCCCTTCGGACCCCGACCTAACCCCCTGCGAGTTTTATCTCTGGGGTAACTTAAAGCACGAAGTGTACAGAACAAACCCACAAACCCTGAAACAATTAAAACAAAATATCCGTCAGGAAATTATCAGCATTTCTCAAGGTGAACAACGTCGAGTGATGGATACTTTCCTAAAGAGGTGCCAAAAACGTATGGACACCGTCGGTGGCCAGTTTCAGCATCTGCTGTAATTATATTGGTAAGTAAAGCCTTTAAAAGTAGTTTTAAAAATGGTGTTCTATGACAGCGGCAGTCGGCGACGAGCGCAGAGGACCCGTGCAGATAAAACACAGTGCAGCCGGTTCGGAGTCTTTTGTATCACCCGTTACTTAGAACATTAAACATGTAAAGAAATTTGCAAGTAGGATGTGAATATACCTACACATAAGCACAATAAAATTCTAAAAAGTAATCTAATGCTATTGTTTATCTCTGTTAAAGTTTTCCGGTTACACGTTTTGTCATTAATACTTCATAGACTTTCTGGTTCTCCGAGTGCAAAATATGTTAGAACCTACACTTAATTATACGCTACGTTTGTGCCATGTTAAGATACATTATGCATGTGGTTTCTGTGTACTATAGATATCCTTGCAGTCACGCACAAGACAATAGGCATCTTGGGTGTTACTACAAATGTTCGGAACGCATTATTGCTCTGCACGTGTTAATGCGGTCGGCAAGGTCGTTATTGCGCAGGTTGTAGCTGATGATATTGACGATGACAATAGTGAACCAGGACTATAAAGTGTTTCCAGTGTGCTTGAGGCAATTCGAACTGGAGAAATTACACAACGATTTCTATTACCTCAAATCCTAAATGATTACAGCGTATCTGTGATTTGTGCATGTAATCGTAAACATTCCATTCTCTTTGCTTGTCCATAACCTAAAAGAAACTAACAACTACTTCCCGTTTGATAAAAGTACAAGTATTGGGAATACCTCAGAAATGGTTCAAACACAAAAATGTACCTATTTGACATAAACTATGTGTTAACAAGATCTACATTCATATTTTTAAAGTTTCTTTTTTCATGACAAATGAATTGTATATTTTGAATTTTATGAAAATTCGTCTTCATTCTGAACGACTTTAACGTGTATAAATGATAAACTTTAAGAGATAGACAAAATGTTACTACACAAAAATGTAGATCCAGTAAACCACAATTTATGTTCGATGTTTATTTTTGTCATTAACCATTTCCGAGATATTCCTTGTTATTGGTTTGAATTTTCGAGTGCTTACCTTTCCTCAATGGAAAATGGTTATTTTTCTTTTCTTTTTTTGTTCTCCTTTTTATGCAAAGAGATCAGAATTTCAAAGCCATCACATAGCGAACAGCTCTTAAACGATTTGACTATCAGTAAAGCCCTTGCCCTATACCTATTGTACCTACAGGATTGTAGTAAAGAAATTTCTATAACAGTCAATCTCTAATCTGAAATAGGTAGAAGCGCAAGTATAGTTTATACAAGAGTAGAGAAAGTCACGTCAGCGCAACACATCACATTTTTTTAATAGAAGTATTTAATGCCTGTTGTTAGAATACGGCACCACAGGTGTTGCATACCGATCCAGAATATATTTGGGAACGTGTGTAGCGTATCTGCCTCACATTCAAGAAGTCTCGAGTTCGAATCTCGGTTAGGTAGTTACCTGGAAGAACGTTTTCCCGGGATTTTCCCTTATAGTGTAAGATGAATTTAGATAGCCCTAAGTTCTATTGGCCCCGGGCTCATTTGAGCACCATTTTACCCATTTTGTTCATCGTCCGTTATGATCTAACCTGTTAAAGGGCGTTAAACCTTACAAAAAGGAAGCTTGGCCCTAAGTTTAGGGTAGGTACCTAACCTGTATTTGGTAGTTAGCTGGACTGAGTAAAACCTGAAAAAGAAGTTCAGAGAGGACAGTCCCGGTGGAATTTGAACCACGGACCTCCCGTTCACGAGATCCTGTTTTTATGACTCAATTACAACTTGCGGTGGGTGACTTAGCACCTCTCCCGAAAGGTAGAGTCTATGCTCCTGGCGGGGCACCCTCCTTGAGAATGGATGAGGCAAATGGATCTTAAGGGCGGCCGGAACATTGCTACGCAAAGCAGGGCACGGTCCCTACATTTTCCCATTTAGAAGCATCCTGGCGAAGGCTGGTTAGGCTCCCCTCCCTCCCCCCTCAGGCTTGTACCATCAAATGGGGGGGGGGGGGGCGGAAACCAGTGCCTCGCCTTCCAATCTGGAGGGATGAGATTTCCAATGCGCATTTGTTCCCTCTGCCGTGCAGCTGCTGCAACACTCGACGATGTTTCCAACCCTTAAAAAACCCAACAGGATGAAAGGTAAAATGAAATAATTTATGTAACGAAATGGAGGGGCAGGAAATTCGGAGGACATGGAAATCCTTCCCAGTATTCACCTGGCAATCCAGGGAAAACTCCGAAAAAACTCATGGTTCAGGTACTTCGGCCAAGGGGATCGAACCGGCGACCCCCGGAATGCGGGCCATAGCGCTTGAGCCATCCCGCTCTGTAATCCGTGTTTTAACTACTTCGGTCATTACCAGTGTTTCATTGTTCCTTTTTGTGTTTCAGAACATTTCATTTATTAGCTGTAATGGGAGAGCATAGGTAGTTACCAAAGGAATTTTTAAGGCTTTTCTGTAATTCTAAAAGATGCCATTTTTGACTAATGAGAAAATTAAATGCAAAAAGAAGTAGTCTACGATGAAAGAAACTGGTAGATGTAAAGAATGGAATTAAAGGGCAGGAAGATTACGTTTCTAGTCAGAAAGACGAGTTAATCGTGCTCCATATCAAACAGGAACGAGGTACCGACAACCTCCCAGTATAAAGCATGTTTACAGATTCCATTAAAATTCCTTCTTTCACTTTCACCGGGCGGCACGAGCTGGTTTGGTGTGTGGCCGGGTTTCCAGGGGAAGGGGCAACTCCTAAACGGAACAGAGGCTTTGTATAATGAACGGTTAATCTTTCATCTTGCAGTCTGACAGAAGGCAAACATTCGTTTAAATTCTTTTCTGCATGAACTCATTTCCCTAACGAAGTCGTTAAAGGCTAAACTTTGCATAGTTCGTGTTTGGCCAAGAAGTTGTGAATTCTTATTCCCATTAAAGGAACCATAGCTTCAGATTTCTTCTTCTCAGGTCATTTAGACAGTTACTTCACTTAATTTTACTTAAAATTGATTCCTTTAATTATGTTGTACTTCCGTACTTAACACTTTTCAGAAAGGAGAAACACGTTTTACACATTTATTTCATATTAAGTAAAAAGACACAACAAATTGCACATATTGTTGGACCCAGAGAGGAATAAAAACTTTACATATCTCATGTTCTTCATTCAGTTACTCTTCTACAAACCAATAAAATAAACGTTTGATTGTTCTATGTACTTCTTATTCATAGAATCAACTTTCATTGGCTATAGCGATTGTTAAATTTTTAAAAGGAGAATCACTATGTGATGACTTTAAAATTCATTGCTCCTTGCATTACCACGAATAGTATCTAACCACTTGAAACAAAAGTAGATAAAAGAGTTTAGAAATTCAAATGCATAACAAAAAGTATATTCGAAATGCTTTCTGGCCGGCAAGTGGTAAGTCACCTAATCTAAACAAGAGCCAAATTTTCTGCCTGATAAGATTTTATCTGTATTTCATGGTTAAAGTGTTATAAATACTGATGATGAAAATTAACAGGTTCTCACGGACTATTCCTAGAAAATTCAAGATATACGTTTTGTTTGCCATGAAAATTTCTTAAACATATATTATTATGAACAAATATGGTTATTTTTGAGAAATCAAAATTTTCTAAAGGTGATCCATGTGAGAGTAGTTTGGGATAGGGAACTTTGTTCAGAATCTTCGTGTGCATGCTTTAAAAATACTTAACTTTTATACCAAATTTGATATTTAACTTATTTTTCGTTTATTAACAGCGCTGTTCACAGACATACCAACAAACACACATACGGACCTTTTTTGGTTCAGGGAGAATCAAAACATAAATATCCAAATATCGACATCGAATTTTGGGTAGAGTACAACACTTCCCCTACTTAGTATGTGTAGAACACAAAGTAATTATTTTGGGCACTATATTTTGCTATGGATCATTCAACTGCAACAAGTCACTTTTATAGTAGTTTTATTAATCAGCCATTTTGTCATAAATAAATTTGTATGATGTAGATGTTTCCGTAACTAGGAACCAATTGTATAGTTTGTAGCAATAAATGCTCCGGTGTTTTCTGTGCAACAAGTGGTATTCTTGTTATATGTATGCATACTCAACCAGTTAAAATTAAAACTTTCAACTTATCTGTATACAGTAACATTCAGAATTTTTTTGGTTTTTCACATGGTGTCAGTTTAAAACATATAGAAACCTGCTCTTGCTTTTAAATATCCGTGTACATGACATTCAGTACATTTTTATGTAATAAGGCTTAGTCTATCATTTATAAAAAAATCTGATGTGTCTCGCATGACTTTCTCTACTCTTGTACTAATCAGTCTTACAAAGTCGTATTCCTGTATCTTCTTCGTGTTAGTTGAGATAAACATTTGCAGACCTTATCTGCTTGTAGGTGCAAGGGGGATATGCCTTTGAGCGATTGTCAAATCTTTTAAAGCTTTGGAATTCCGTTCTGTTTGTACGTTTAACATATAAAGAAGAATATTAATAGCGATGTTCCATTTGACAGAAGTATGAGTTCTCCAAAACTTACACAAATAACAAGAAATATTTCCGAAATGGTTCACTCTACAAAACAAATCCCTTTCTCTCTTACGGTTTACCAGTTATGCAAAAGTCATCCAGAGTAAATAGCACTACATAGGCTATAGCGAGAAAATTCAAGATATACATTTCATTTGTCATAAAAATATCTCAAACATTTGACATGTTAATCAAAATCGTTAGAGCCACTTTCAAGAAAATTAAAATTTTCAAAAAATGTTTCACGTAACAGGTACTTTAGGGTGTATTTTTTGTTACCCGTGCAAAGAGAACGGAATCTGAAAGGTTTAAAAGATTTGACTATCGCCCAAAGCCTCCTGTATTCCAATATTCTCCTTGTACCTACAAGAAGATAAACAACATAATTTCTGAATGTTTATCTCAACTAACACCAAGAATATATAGGAATAAGAGTTTGTAAGAATGGTTAGTACAAGTGCAGAGAAAGTCATGTGAGTACAACATATCAGAGTTTTACTGTAATAAACACTCAAAGGTTAAAATGTCAATGACGTTATAATTTCCCTTTCAAGCTTTTACATCCTCCTAAGAGATGTAATTGACTTTCACGCATGTGGCTAGTTGCTAATTGGATTCCCCATTGTTATATTTAAGTCTGCTTCTGTTAGAAAAGTTGTAGCATAGTACTCAATCTTCTCCATTATTATGTAAAGTTTAAGGGTTATGAGAAGAAATACTGAAGTCACATAATTCTCATAACTCTCACTCATTCTCAAGAAGCTAGCCTGTTTTTCTTCGTGTGATTCTAGGTACAGGCATCTTCATTAAGTAAGCTACAACACGAGATTTTTTTGGATCTGAAATAATGAGAACAGAATATGTTTTCTCTTTCAGCTTTACTCTTGCTTTCTGATGCTTATCATCTTGTAACTGAATATAGAATATTGTCTCACAAGATATTTGAGTTTGTGGCTCTACTGGTAACTAGATTCAGTATTCACCTCCAGAAATATAACTTACTGCGTTGTCCTTAATCGTTTTGAAACGCCTGTCTGCTCCCAGGTTAGCTTATAGTTATTTATGGTGCGTCACCGATATTTCATATCGTCCATTTCTCTGGTCTCATACTGGGGTCCGGGCTGATCATCCATCTTGGATATTCTCTAATAGAGAATTCCTCTGCTCCTTGGCAGGCTTCTGTCCCCAGGCACCTGTTTATAAGTCCTGGGGCGTGTAAGTCCTCCATACGAGGAGGATGAAATGGAATCTGCATGGAACATTTTTCGAAAATGTTGTTTATCTCAAAAATGGCTCTACCGAGTTTGATTAAAGTGCCATATGTTTAAGGTAATTTTTACGGCAAATAAAATGCATGTTTTGAATTTTCTGGCTATAGCCCATGTAGTCCTGTTTATTCTTGATGACTTTTGCATAACTGATAAACTGTAAGAGATAGGCCAAATCTTAGTATACAAAAATATAAACTTTGGTGAAACAGAATTTATGTTCAAATGTATTTTTATTTAGTTAACCATTTTGGAGATACTCCTTGTTAATTTGTCAGAATTTTGCAATACTTATAGACGTTCATTCTTTTATCTCTTGGTCCTGCAAAGAGAACGGAATTTTAGTCGATATAGCAACCACTTTTAAAACATTTAACTATCACTCAAAGCCCACTATATTTCCCTTTCACCTACAAGAAAATTAGCAGCAGGATTATTTCTACAAATGTTTATCTGCATTAACATGAAATAGGTTGATTGTTCGTAAGAATAGCTTGCGCAAGAGTAGAGAAAGTCATGTGAGCTCAACAAATCAGATTTTTTGAAATTTGTATGCGAAATCTAGGAATATTGTGTTTACATTTATTATTTGGTTTAAACATTATTAGTAAAAATGCAAATGTCAAACAGTTCAGGAGTTACCATTTTTTAAGAAACCCTTTGAACTCAGTCAGGAGGGCATATTTGTAAAAATGAGGCCCAGACCACAATGTGTTAAAAATGTTATTCCATTGAGTGTTATCTTAGTTTCTAGTATGACTGACTCGTGGTAAATGCTCTAGTTCTTGTACCAGCACCTAAAAAATATTACATCACCATTGGAAAAATGCTAAGCCTGGTTTCTTGTTGTTGTAAAACGTGAAAGGGAGACAAACTTGTATGGCAAGTACAAATCGTCTCATTCAGTTGTGTGAGATTCTGCCTAGCAGCGGTTAAAGTGAAATAAATTACTGCTCAGGTGCCATATAAGAATGCAGGTCACGCGGCGACGCCTTGTCGCACGAATAAATAATTAGCTTACTTGCTACCTCCATTCTAATGAGGTGATGTACAGTCAGTGAGTACCAGCATTAATTTAACGGTGCACGCCCTTTGACAGGTGAATACAAACATTTCATAACGTTCCTCCATATCACGTTTACGCTTCCTCAGACGGGCAGGCATAACGGCTCAACACGCATTGTCAATATAACCCTAATAAATCTTGGTAAAAGTGTACTATTGCTTGAAATAAATATACATTTATAATAACTAGGAACCATTTTTGTCAGTGGCATAGCGTAAAATAAAAAATCTGATGTGTTGCACTCACATGACTTTCTCTACTCTTGTACTAACCATTCTTACAAATTCTTATTCCTATATCTTCTTCGTGTTAGTTAAGATAAACATTTGTACAAATTATCTTATTGTTTATTTCCTTGTAGGTGCAGGAGGGAATACAGTAGGCCTTGTGCGATAGTCAAATGTTTTAAAACTTTGAGATTCTGTTGTCTTTGCACACTTCACATATAAAAAAATGAACAGCGATGACCCATTTCACGAAAGTTCCAAGTTTTCCGAAACTCACACACATAACAAGCAATATCTCCAAAATGGTTCACCCTAAAAGAAAATTTATTGAGACATAAATTGTGTATTTTAGTAAGATCTACAGTTTTGTGTAGTATGATTTGGTCTATCTCTAACGGTTTACCAGTTATGCAAAAGTCGTCCACAGTAAATACGACTACAGGGGCTATAGCCAGAAAATTCAAGATAAACATTTCATTTGTCATAAAAATATCTCAAACATATGACATTTTAATCAAAATCGTTATAGCCATTTTCAAGAATATCAAAATTTTCGAAAAATCTTCCATGTAAAGGGTAGTTTAGGGTGGGGCTATTTTCTTCAAAATCTTCGTGTCACATCCTTGAAAGACATTAAACTTAAATACTAACTTTGGTTTTTAACCGACTTTTCGTTTTTGAGTTATGTTGTCCACAGACTGACAGACTGACACACAGACACACACACGGACCTTTTTCTAAAAATGCTTTTTTTGGATTCAGGGGGCCTCAAAACATATATTTCCGGTGAAATCTCGACATCGAATTTTTGGTTGGAATGCAATACTTCCCCTACTTACCAGTAGAGAAAGTAAAAATGGGAATGCTATAACGAGACCACCTTTTTTTTAAATTAACGATAAAGGCGACAGACATTATGTTAAAGTGATTTCCCATTATCTTTCCGAATTATGTGACCTTGATCAATAAGTTAATATTATTGTTTCAGTGATGAGTGCAGATTGAAGCGAAATTGCCTTATTTTGCTAAAAAAAAAAAAAAAAGCGCGAAATTCTAGACATTTTGAATATAAAAATTAGTTGTCATTTTCTTTTAAGTTCATTCCTGTGAATAGTTAAGTTACAAAAAAGAATGAAGCAAGAAATCTCAGTTGCAAAAATATTGAAATAATGGCTGATGATTAAGAACGGTTTAACATATCTGGAAGTTGACCATTCTGTCATTACTAAAGTGATGGTCTGGATAGATTAAAATTCTTAGCAACTGACCCTTTTTATCTGACCATAGCGAGCGTGAAGAGATTGCCCTGGGTTGGGAAGTAGAAAAGGGTAGGGAATTCTCAGATAACTAAACGTTTCTGGACGTAGAAGCCGTATTTGACCGGTGCTAGCACAATGACCTTATTTATAAACTGCACCACAATTTCCCGGCTCTTCAAAATTATCTATACTTGCTGCACAATTTTCTAGAAAAACGGCAGTTTTACCTCCAAGTGGGCCGCTCCTCCTCTCAGGAGCGAGTGATGTGGGACACAAGGGGCAATAATGTCCCCTTTTCTGTATATATTATTCACTAATGACTTCCCAGTGGACGCCAGATGCAAGGTCGCCATGTATGCTGACAACACTGCAATATACAACCACCATAGAAACCCACGTTTCGGCCTTGCAGAAATGCAACGTTATGTGAATAACTTCCTCTCATGGCAACATGACTGGAAAATCAAAATTAATCCCAACAAATGCCAGCTGATCCATTTTCTAAGCGGCGTCACACTTTGGCAATAGACCTAACGGTCGGTGGTCAAATATTGCACTGCCGTCAGCAAGTTAAATACCTAGGGGTCACCTTGGACGGCACAATGTGTTGGTCCACGCACATAAAAAATAGCGCCAACAAAGGCAGACAGCGGCTAAAGTTATACGCCCCCATCTTCCGCAGCAAACCGCTGCAACTGAACTCCAAACTCGTCCTGTACAAAGTTTTCATCCTGTCAGTGGTCCTATATGCGTGTGTGGCCAGGGCAAACGCCTCAAAAACTGCCCTAAAACTGCCTCCAAAACCTCTCCCTCCAGAAAATCCTCTCTGCTTCTCTTCTAACCACTAACCAAACCCTTCACCTGGAAACCCAGATCCTTTCCATCCCTGAGGCAATAACCAAGAAAGCGTCCGCAGCGGGGACGCGCATTAGAAGCCACAACAACTACATAATTGCCAACATTGGCAAAGGTGAGCCGAAGCATCGTAAACATACACGGATCAAAATGTTTTAGACGTCGCTCGGCTCACCGACTGATGTGCGCCCACGCAACCACAGACCCCAGGCCACACACACGCTACCTCAGGGAACCAGTTAGGAGCTGCAACCTGCCCGCCCGCCCAGGAAAACACCGAAAGTGTACATAGTGAAGTGTAAATAGTGAGTGTTTTAATGTGCTGGGACGCATAGCTTGGTGTGCCCAGCCAACATGTACGAGTGGGACGCTTAGTCTGGAGTGCCCACAGCGCGTGCGTGTGTATTCCTATATCTTCTTCGTGTTAGTCAAGATAAACATTTGCAGAAATTATCTTATAGCTTATTTCCTTGTAGGTGCAAGGGGAATATTGCAATACAGTAGGCTTTGTGCGATAGTCAAATGTTTTGAAGCTTTGAGATTCCGTTCTCTTTGCACACTAAACATATAAAAGCTCTCCGGGTTCTCCGGTTTCCCCCGCCACTAATTCCACCAATTGTTTCATCATCACCTTTCAAATCATCCATTTCGCCTGCATTTCATATCATCCTCTTCCTCATCATCATACTTGGTGCTGGGCTGACAACCCACTTCCACGTGTTCACTCTGTCCGGTCCATAGGTTCCTGTGCTCCCCGACAGGCACCTGACCCTAAGCACTGGCTGTAAGTCCTATATGAGGGGAGGGTAATCAGGTAAGGAAGAAGAACGGTAGCTGTCACGAAATGATTTTACTGCGCTCACACACGATTTGTAATTTCATTTTTCTCTCACAAAAACGTGATAACGCTAATAAAAACTTTCGAAAAATTGTTCATGTAAAGAGTAGATTAGGGTAAAGAAATTTTCTTTAAAATCTTCGTGTCGCATTTATATATTATAAATACCAACTTTGGTTTTTAATCTACTTTTCCTTTTTGAAGTATGCTGTTCACACATACGCACACACGCGCACCTTTTTGTAATTTCCCCGACTTACTATACGTAATAGAGAAGTTAAAAAGAAAGAAATGAATAATATCATAATGTGCTAAATAACGAAATTAATGCATGAATGAATAAATAATTAATTTTTCTGGGAAATACATCCCTGCGTCACCGACAACCGCCACTGACACATGGCACTTCCCCTCCGCTGCCCCTCCGCCAACGCACAGCCACAGAGTGCTAGAATGCTCTAAATGATTGTTATTTTTCGGCTTAAAAATTCATAAATGTGCGTGAAGCTTTATTATTTCATTATTCTTTCTTATGTGCATACATGTAAGTAGCATTAAAGGTTACTTTTCATAAACTAACACTGCAAATTGCAACAATGGAAGGAAAGTTGTATTTTCATCACATAAAGTTTAAACAACAATGGTGTATAACGGTTGGCTTCAGTGACGCGTTAGCTATTACTCTTTCTCTCTCCTTCCCATTTGTGTTGAAAAGTGTCGAATGAAAGGACGTTATACCCGCCGTGTTATTACCGAAACATACATAGTGCAAAAATCTTGCTGATTCCACAGCAGCTAACAGATTTTCCACAGTTCACTTAGTGTGGGAAAACAGTATTCTGCCAGGTATGTAACTTAGTTTAAACATATTTTAATGTAGGAACCTATCACCATATTTAGACAATACCGAGAGATGTTGAGGTTATCAAAATAGAAAAGTTATTAAATACTTCTTCATCTGCATTATAGGCTTTTTTATTTTCTCACTACGTATAGAAGAAGGGGAACTGTTGTATTCAATCTGAAAATTCGACATAGAGATTGTCCTGGAAATATGATTTGGCATCCTCTGTGTCCGTGTGTCATCAGATCGTATGTGTCCCTCGAAAACGAAAAGTTAGTTAAATACCAGATTTTATTCAAGTTCAATATATTTCAATGATGCTACACGAAGTATTTCAAGTGTATCCTCCACCCCAAACTATCCTTTACATGTAACATTTTTAAAAAGTTTGATTTTTACTTTCTCTACTGGTAAGTAGGGGAAGTATTGTATTCCACCCAAAACTTCGATGTCGAGATTTCACCGGAAATATATGTTTTGAGGCCCCCTGAATCCAAAAAAAGCATTTTTAGAAAAAGATCCGTATGTGCCTGTGTGTCAGTCTGTCAGTCTGTGGACAGCATAACTCAAAAACGAAAAGTCGGTTAAAAACCAAAGTTGGTATTTAAGTTTAATGTTGTTCAAGGATGTATCACGAAGATTTTTACCCTGGACGACTTTTGCATAACTCGTAAACCGTTAGAGATAGACCAAATCATACTCTACAAAAAATGTAGATCTTGGTAAAATACACAATTTATCTCCCAATAAATTGTCTTGTAGGGTGAACCATTTCGGAGATATTCCTTGTTACGTGTGTGAGTTTCGGAAAACTTAGAACTTGAGCGAAATGCAATAACGTTGTTCATTTTTTTATATGTTAAGCGTGCAAAGAGAACGGAATCTAAAAGCTTAAAAAGATTTGACTGTCGCACAAGGCCTGCTGTATTCTAATATTCCCCTTGCACCTACAAGAAAATAAGCAATAAGGTCATTTGTACAAATGTTTACCTTAACAAACATGGAGATATAGGAATAAGAGTTTGTTAGAATGGTTAGTACAAGAGTAGAGAAAGTCATGTGAGTGCAACACATCAGATTTTTTCAATAATGGCCCTAACGATTAGCATTGAAATACTATAAGTTTATAATGTAGGTATATCTTGAATTTCTTGGGAATGTCCTCAGAAGTTCTCTCCAGTCTGGGTGACTTGTATATCTCGTACACCATAAATACAGACAAAATTGAAGCTAATAGTCGTACTTCACTTCTCGTGTCGCCATTGATGCTTAAATGTTGTTGGTCTCGTGGTCGCCATTTGAAGCTGGAGTCGTTGTTCGGTTCTAGTTGTTGCCCGTTGATTTGGTTCTTTCCCGCTAGCTCAGCTTGAGATCTCTTTATTTTATCTCGGGTCTGCGTAGGTGTGTAATAGACAACCCAAGAAAATCTTTGCATACTATTTATTGCATCTTCGATACTTGCGGGAGCTATGCCGATCTGCTACACGCAGAAGAATCGCACTCACGTCTGCACTCCACAACCTGCAGTGCTGGTCTGGGTAGTGACCAGACGCTTTCTCGCGTACCCACGCTAAGCAACCGTCTCTCCAATTTTGAATGTCATGACGTCATCCAAGAAAGCCTCGTATCCAAAATGCTATTTCCTTTTCCCGCAATTTAGAAATGTCCCTTTCTATTATAACATGTTCTTTTATGAATTTCGAATATATAATTACCTTTTTAGGATTAAACGATGTTTACTTTATATTTTATTAAATATATCGCGCGACTTTTAAGGTTGGTAGACTTGACTTTCAAACGTGTATTTAAACTATGTAGTATGACGTCATGACTCGTTAATTTCAAACCAATAATGTGTTTATCCTACAAATTTAACGACTATTATTTACTCATATCTTGCCCACCTTACAACACTTCCTGCTCTATTATCTATGTATGTTATTACTCAACACTTATCGCAAATCTCACATCCGGCACTTAAATTAAAACGTGTCTTTATCAAGCCCATTCGATTGGAAATCTAAATTTCGGTATCAAATGCCCCCATTTATGTTATTTTATTATTTCATAATAAAATAATGTAAAGGTCTTGCCCGAAAGAAAAATTAAAAATTACTCCTGTATTTTGAATAATCGGCAACACTCCCATTATATACAATTTTCAATTACACTGTTTTGAAATTGGTTATTAACATATCTTCTCATTAATCTTTTTAACATGACAAACAATTGTACACTTGACTAAACATTAATCCTTAAATACTAATTACAATATGTTATGGTTTCTTCTGTGAAGCTTTTATATAAAGGTTAAATTTCAAGAGTCTTTCTTTATACTTCCTTCTTTTAGTTCATGTTTGCTCACTTCGCTCTCACTATCACTTGCACTGTGATTTTTCACTTTTGTTATTGTAACATATATCTGTACTAGATCCTTTAAGCACTAAAATGTACATATATTTATATAAATCCATTACACTCTTCAGACAAGTTCTTTCTTTGTCTTGCTGTGATAACTATCTATACATCTAAATATTTTAACAAATGTTTACAAAGTAAATATTCTGTTTTCTCTCCATGCGGAGATGAACATTTTAACAATCTTTTTGAAGCTGTTATTGTGAGCTCTATACAATATATTTTTAAGCTCTTTGTAGTATATAGCAATTCACATTCTGCATTTTTCATGAATATGTAAGTACCTGACCAATATATGATTTTCAAGTAAGCTAACATTTACATTTTATCTCAAAGCTGATTGGGCGCCAATATACAATGACACTTCGATTTTTTTTTTTTTTTTACATGAAATCAAGGTTCCAAGGTACCACACGGTTTCTTGTATGGTCGAAGGAGTTGTTTATGCCATCTTCCCAGACATTTTTCATTTTTAACATCTTTTAATTCATAGGTATGATAACCAAATTTGGATATAATTTCTGCAGGACCTTTATATAACAATTCCATCCTTTTGTTCCTACCTCGCAACGCACTTGATAACCTATGGTCTTTAACTAGTACCCAATCGCCTATCTTAGGTTCCCATTTATGTTTTCTACTCTTTTTCTTTAATTTTCGCTTCTCTGCCTTTTTCTTGATTCGTTCAAAAGCAATTTTCGCTCTTTCTTCTTCACTTAACGGAATGTCATTAATTTTCAGTATTTTTGGTACCCCGGTTAATATTGGTTCTGGTTCAATTCCTAACATTAATTTTATTGGTGCAAACCCAGTAGTTACATTAATGGTGTGATTGATAATCTTTTCTATCAATGGACAATATTTCACCCAATCCTTGTGATTATGATGTGTAAGTACACGTAAATAAATTCCTATATCTCGGAGGACACGTTCTGTTGGATTCCCTGATGGAAAGTATGAGGAACAATAATTTAGTTTTCTCGAGTCTAATGTCACCCTGATCTTTCCATTGGCCTTATTTACAATACATAGGGGATTCACAAATTCTGAATTCGAAATCTCAATAACCTCATCTTCTAACATTGACTTTATAACTGCATCTACCTCTTCTCTTATTGTACTAGGGATAGCTCTCGCTTTATGTGTAAAAGGTTTGATGGGTATCATCTCAAACGAATGAGTATAAATATTACATTTACCAGGTTTCTCAGAGAATACTTCTTTATTTCGGATTAATATTTCAAACAGTTTATCCCTCTGTTGTTCATTAGTTGATCAGCCTGAGTTACTTTTTTCCTCAACAATTCTTCTAAGTCCTCACTACTCTCCCTATCATAGTACCTAGTTGCATCAGAAAACCTCAAATTGTCTATGAAATCATTTTTATCCCATTCTACATTTTCTTTATTATCGATACTGTACTCTTTGACATTTACTTCAGTTAATTCCATAGCTCCTACTTTAACATATTCTACAAAGAATGTATCCCCTTGGATTTCTTCTTCCTCTTTTTCTCGTACAATAGTTTCTGAACTACTATCTTCCACAAAAGGCACTATAATGGTCTCATCTTCAACTTTCATTTCTACAATCATGTTTTTAAAATTCACCACAGCTTCCCAGGCATAAAGACAATCACAACCTATTATAATATCTGTCACAAGTCTTCCTACAATCAGAAATAAAATTCCTAGTATTCTCCCATTTATTTCAATATTTATCATTGCTTGAAATTTTACTCTCTCTTTTCGTTTTCCCACAGCTAGCGAGCAATATATCCCATTAACTGGTAAAGACATTACTTTAAAACCACTACTTTGTAAATTATCATAAAAATTTTGTGAGCATACTGTGCTATTTGATCCCGTATCTATAATTGCATTGTATTGTTTTCCATTTACTCCAATTTTGATTTTAGGTGGATCTCCTACTTTTTCGTTTTCGTCGATTCTATTTTTCCATTCTCTTTTCTTTTGTATCATCATTTGCCTTCCAGGACTATTTATTTCCGAGTACTTATCACAATCATTACTAGGATACCCAGTTCTCACTGAAGGCGCGTTTGACCGGGTCTGGCGTTTCCCTGATTTTTAGGTATTGCTCCTGTACTATTTCCCGAATTGTTACTTCTGTTTTCCTGCATTAAATCGGGGTTACTTCCTACCATGTTTTTGACCGTGTTAATGGCCTCAACCATTTCCGCATTTTCGGGGGAGTTTCGTCCATTAGAATACCTTTCTCCCTGTCTTGGTGACCTCGGTCTAAACTCATTATCTCCGTTTGTCCAATACCCATCATTTGAATTTCTACTATGTCCAAAATAACGTCCCCGTCTACCTCGATCAAATCTATTTGTATTCATATAATTCACCCTTATATTTCTTCCCCTTTGATTACCATTTCTATTTTGGTGATGCCCTTCCTGGTTATATCTACCTTGATTTTCCCACCGGAATGATTCCATCCTTGGTACTGGTCCTTTATATCTTTCCCTAATCTCACTTCTATTCTGATAATACTGTGCCCCTTGCCCGAAAGAATTGACAGTTTCTTTTTCTTCATATTTATTTCCAAATGCGTGTTTTGGCTTATTGACTTCTAAGGCTGATAATAATTCGATCATAGCTGCAATGCTATCGGGTCGGGCTATGATTAGGTAGTGTTGAAGCGTTTCCGGAAAATGTGGAGTAACTATATTTATTAGATCTTTTTCATCTAAGGGAGGATCCAACATCTTCGATTTTCTCGCTATTCTCATAAAATAGTTGACCATCGATTCCTCCGATCTAGGATTAAACTTTCCATTGCTTAATTCAACTCTAATATTAGCCTGCCTACTAGCTCCCCAATATCTGGTTAAAAAGATGTTCCTAAAGGTCCTGTAATCATTATTGTTACCCATAGAAAGGCCTAGCCAATTAGCAGCATTACCCTTTAGGCATTTTCTTACTATCACCATCTTGTACTCCTCTGGTATACGTTTCACCGTGAAGTACTCTTGTAACCCTTCTAAAAAGGCTTTAGGATCATCTGAATCTTCATTTTCAAAAACTGGAGGTGTCATTTCATTTAAGACATGGTTAGGCCAATGTAAATTTGAATTGTCACCTGTCCCTGCACTATTTCCGAGATCAGAATGGGAATTACTGTTACCCCTATTTTGCATTGAAATGTCAGCTGATACACCTGGTATTGCCTCGTTTCTTGCAGCTTCATTATTAAGATTGTTGTGATTACATGCATTTTCATTTAATTTCAAATTTTCTAAGGCCTCTTTTACCTGAGTAATTTCTGTTACTACCCCTTTTATTTGGTCTGTAACATCCTCCAAATTTCTAGCCTGCCTTTCACTTTCTACATCAGATCTTTCTATTCTAACTTTACACCCCTGTAACTCTTCTCTAATTTCTTCCCTTTGTTTGTCTAATCTATATGTTACTTTTTCCCTTTCTTTATCTAATTTTTCACTCACTTGTTGACCTAATTTCTTTTCAGAATTCTTTACTTCTTGCCTTATTGTCTCTAATTCTCCCTTAACCTGTTCTCTATTTTCTTTTACTTCACTACTGACTTTATTAATTTCCTCCCTAACTTCTTCCCTAAAGGTTTCTAAAGCTCTCTTCTGATTCTCCAATTGCATTCCCAATTCCTGTTGTCCCTTCTCTAATTTCTGTCCTAACTCTATACTAGTTTCATCTATCTTTTGACTTAACTCTGTACTCATCTTTTGACTTAACTCTGTACTCATCTTTTTCACTGTTCTTAATTCTTTACTATTTTCATCTATCTTTTGACTTAACTCTGTACTCATTTTTTTCATTATCTTTTGAAACATATTCTCTATTTCTGACATAATTGCTGGCCTTTCTGAATTACTACTAAACATTTCTGAACTACCTCTAGGTGTTTCTCTAACGTTCTGATCTTCTACTTCTTGGCATATTCTGCTACCAATTACATTCTGATTATATTCTTCCATCCTAACTACACTTTTCTCAATTTCCGGACTCTCAAAACCTAGAAAATCGCTATCACTGTCTTCCATTTCTAAGCTATTTACATGTGTTTTTCTACTCACCAATATTTAATAATTTTCACTGTTTCACTATTTTTTTTTAACTGCACTTAAACTTGTTCACTACACGTTTCACAGATGTTGACACGCTGGGCACCTTCTTGTCTGCTGGCTCGATGCTGGCTTGGTCGTCTTGGGGTTGGTCCATTCTTTCGACGCCACACGTTGGGACGCCATTTGAAGCTAATAGTCGTACTTCACTTCTCGTGTCGCCATTGATGCTTAAATGTTGTTGGTCTCGTGGTCACCATTTGAAGCTGGAGTCGTTGTTCGGTTCTAGTTGTTGCCCGTTGATTTGGTTCTTTCCCGCTAGCTCAGCTTGAGATCTCTTTATTTTATCTCGGGTCTGCGTAGGTGTGTAATAGACAACCCAAGAAAATCTTTGCATACTATTTATTGCATCTTCGATACTTGCGGGAGCTATGCCGATCTGCTACACGCAGAAGAATCGCACTCACGTCTGCACTCCACAACCTGCAGTGCTGGTCTGGGTAGTGACCAGACGCTTTCTCGCGTACCCACGCTAAGCAACCGTCTCTCCAATTTTGAATGTCATGACGTCATCCAAGAAAGCCTCGTATCCAAAATGCTATTTCCTTTTCCCGCAATTTAGAAATGTCCCTTTCTATTATAACATGTTCTTTTATGAATTTCGAATATATAATTACCTTTTTAGGATTAAACGATGTTTACTTTATATTTTATTAAATATATCGCGCGACTTTTAAGGTTGGTAGACTTGACTTTCAAACGTGTATTTAAACTATGTAGTATGACGTCATGACTCGTTAATTTCAAACCAATAATGTGTTTATCCTACAAATTTAACGACTATTATTTACTCATATTTTGCCCACCTTACAACACTTCCTGCTCTATTATCTATGTATGTTATTACTCAACACTTATCGCAAATCTCACATCCGGCACTTAAATTAAAACGTGTCTTTATCAAGCCCATTCGATTGGAAATCTAAATTTCGGTATCAAAATCTTGCTACACAAAAAATGTATACCACGTTAATACACATAATGTACCTATGTAAATATATATATATAATTTTTTTTTTTTTTTTTTTTTTTTTTTGTGAAGTGAAGTGAACCATTTCCAATATATTTCTTATTTATTTGAACTTTCCAGTACTTATGCTTTTCTCAAATGGGAAGTCGAGAGAAAAGAGAATGGAATTTCTAAATCATCACATATGTATATCGCCACCAGCTCATTAAATATTTGACTATCGCTTAAGCCTATTGTATTCCCGATATGCGTACAAGGAAATAATAATAATTAATCAATTTCTCCAAACGTTTATCCCGATTAACATGAGTAGACAGAGGAATAGACCACCTCCGTAGCGCAGAGGACGCGGTTTCGATCCCGGTACAGCCCTGGAGATTTTCCCCCCTGGGAGGTCTTGCACGGGGTGCACTCAGCCTCGTAGGTCCCGGGGGGGCCAATCCCCACCCTCCAGCACTGCACCCCACTCATGACACTTATAGTGGGCAGAGGTGGGGACGCAGCGGTCGGGCGGAAAGCCTTGGCCCTTCATAGGCTGTTGCGCTGTTTTTTTTTTTTTTTTTTTTTTTTATAGGTAGGGGAATAAGTATTTGTAAGAATACTTTGTACAAGAGTAGAGAAAATCATGTGAGCGCAATACATATTTGTTATAATTTATAATTTTAGCAGTATTCCGACACAAATATAAAAGCATATCGATTCATTTAAAATTTGAACCACACCTGCGCTCATCCAAAAACTTTCTGTACCCTTCAAAAGATGCATATCCTTACTTACTCCTTGGCACTACAGCCCTTGTAGGGACTTGGCCTCTCGTATAATCTTTGCCCACTCTTCCCAACTCTCAGCCTTAATTCTCCACCTCCTTACACCAATCTGCTTGAGATTCTCCCCAACATCATCTAACCATCTCTTCCTAGGTCGTCCTTTCAATCTTCTCCCCCTGTAGATATACATCTCGTTATGTCATGCAATTTGTGTCAAGCTTCTTTTTTGTCACGGTTCTCATTTCCTAGATATTCTTTATTGCACTAGGTTTAATTGTCAAATACTTGATAATTATTCAATTTGCAAAATTGCTATTACGCTTTTTCTCGTGGTGATGCAAAGAAAACAAATTTCAATGCCGTGGTGGCTTTGTAATTTGGCTATCACCTAGGCCTACTGCATTCCTTTATTCTCCTTGTGTCTGCAAGAAATGTGTAATGCAACCGTATTTGCAAATGTTTGTCTCGAGTGGTATGACTTAGAAGAATAAGCTTTCGTAATAGTTGTTTGAAGAATGTAGAGAGAAAGTCAGATTTGTATAGTATTGTATTTAAGTTAATAACTAGTACAACCTAGGATTTATCTCCTGCTTGATCGGTTCTATTGATGATCCGTCACAAAGTGGAGGATAGCTTAAGAAGATGACCATAGCGTGGACTTCAAAGGAAATCAGCCGACCATGAAAATAACAGCTTACTTCCAAGAACAGTTTACTTTTGTGACACATCGTTCTTCACATCCATACAATTGGTAAGAATGAGTCAACAAATACATTTTTTGTGCTGTTTACATACGAGCAGTGGCTTGAGGAAATCTCTCATGTGGAAACAATTAAAGCACCACCGATTTCAGAAAATTGTGTTATATTCAACGTGAAGGAATTTCCTGGCATGTGTTGGAACAAGGTCATCGGGTTTCGCCCATCATACTTAACGTGCGATTATACGAATAAGGAAATTGTTAGCAATAGGTAGCGTGCCTGTCTGTCAATTTGGAGTCTGATTCCATCTCTTGGTTGGGGTGTCATGCGGTTTACGTTTTTCCCGGAGACAAAATGTTTGATAACCGTAAAGTCTATGGACCACTTGCTCATCTACATCATCCTTTCATACATTCATTCTAGATCTGAATATAACTTCCACATTAAAGTGCGTTATAAATCTTTCCATACATTAAAACAAAAAATCTGACGTGTTACATTCATAGGACACTTTATGCTCACTATCGTCTATTACTTTCTCTACAACTAACAGTAAGTGGGGCAAGTATTGCATTCCACCCAAAATTCGATATCTGGATTTTAACGGAAATACATGTTTTGGGATCCTCTAAATCTAATAAAAAAGCATTTTTAAAAAAGATGTGTGTGCGTGGGTGTGGGTGGGGGTGTGGGGGTGTGTGTGAGGGGGTGGGGGTGGGTGTGTGGGTGTGTGTGCGCGTGTGTTTGTGTGTGTCTGTGAGTGTGCGTGTATGTGCGTGGGTGTGGGTGGGTGTGTGTGCGTGTGTGGGGTGGGGGTGGGAGTGTGTGTGTTAATGGAAATACATGTTTTGGGATCCTCTGAATCTAGTAAAAAAAGCATTTTTAAAAAAGATGTGTGTGCGTGGGTGTGGGTGAGGGTGTGTGTGCGTGGGTGTGGGTGGGATTGTGGGTGTGTGTGAGGGTGGGTGTGGGTGGGGGGTGCGTGTGTGCGTGGGTGGGTGAGGGTGGGTGGGGGTGGGAGTGTGTGTGTGTGTTAACGGAAATACATGTTTTGGGATCCTTTGAATCTAATAAAAAAGCATTTTTAAAAAAGATGTGTGTGTGCGTGGGTGTGGGTGTGGCTGTGTGGGTGTGTGGGGGGTGGGTGTGTGTGGGGGTGGGTGTGTGGGTGTGTGTGGGGGGTGGGTGTGTGTGGGGGGGGGGTGTGTGGGTGTGTGTGCGCGCGCGCCCATGTATGTGTCGGTTAAATATTAAACTTGATATTTAAACTCAGTATCTTACGAGGGTTTGGCGCGTAGATTTTCAAGAAAATCTTCCTACCTGAGACTAACCTTTACGTGGCACATTTTTCGACAATTTTAATTTCTTAAAAAACGGCTCTTAACGATTTGTATTAAAATATCACATGTTTAAGATTCTATAACTATCTGAAATGCTCACTCGTGGACAAAAATAAAAAATCTGATGTGTTGCACTCACATGACTTTCTCTACTCTTGTACTAACCATTCTTGCAAACTCTTATTCCTATATCTTCTTCGTGTTAGTTAAACATTTGTACAAATTATCTTATTGGTTGTTTCCTGGTAGGTGCAAGGGGAATATTAGAATACAATAGGCTTTGTGCGATAGTCAAATCTTTAAAAGCTTTAAGATTTCGTTCTCTTTGCACACGTAACATAAAAAATGAACAACTATGTTCCATTTCACGAAAGCTGTAAGTTTTCCGAAACTCACACACATAGCAAGGAATATCTCCGAAATGGTTCACCTTATAAGAAAATTTATTCAGACATAAATTGTGTATTTTAGCAAGGTCTACATTTTTATAGTTAGTCTATCTCTAACGGTTTACCAGTTATGCAAAAGTCGTCCAGAGTAAATACGACTATAGGGGCTATAGCCAGAAAATTCAAGATATATATTTCATTTGTCATAAAAATATCTGAAACATATGACATTTTAATCGAAATCGCTAGAGCCATTTTCAAGAAAATCAAAATTTTCGAAAAATATTCTATGTAAAGGGTAGTTTAGGGTGGGGCTATTTTCTTCAAAATCTTCGTGTCGCATCCTTGAAAGGCACTAAACTTAAATACCAACTTTGGTTTTTAAGCGACTTTTTGTTTTTGAGTTATGCTGTCCACAGACACATACACAGACATTTTTCTAAAAATGCTTTTTTTTTGGGGGGGGGGATTTAGGGGCCCTCAAAACATATATTTCCGATGAAATCTCGACATCGAATATTTGGATGGAATACAATACTTCCTCTACTTAGTAGTAGAGAAAGTGAAAACGAATAGTGACTTTTAGTGATGGAATGACGGAACAATACCACTATTTCTCGTCATTCGATATCAATACTGTTTTTTATACCTATACTCCATACTCACTTTATAAAAAGCCATAAAGACGAAAGAAAGTGAGACGTAGACCGTTTTCAAAAAATATGTTTTAAATTCAGGGGCCTGGTTCAGAATTTTTGGGTGGAATACAACAATCCCTCTGTATACTTAAATACCTGATAGAGAAAATGAAAAGAGATTTCGTTTATTTTGTCCTACTTTCTTCATTCCTATTCCTGGCATTTGATTGGGGTGATATAAGGGATATAAAAATTATTGATGTTCAATAATTAACTACTTTATATGGCCCAACAATACCAAACTTCCATTGAAGTCTTAAAACACAATACTTTTTTCGCACTACATGAAGCTAATTTCAAGTTCACAAAATTAGTGTACATGCCTAATTTAATTATTTAACAAGGCGACAGCTTTGTATGCTGCAACCAGGTTTGTTCCTAAAATATCGATTATTTTTAAAGATATTTCAACTCTGTTGTTTTTATTTTAAACCTTAAGCTTTTAGGGGAAAGATCAGAACTAGGCTTCTGTCCCCATAAACAATGTTATTAATTTATTTTCAAATAAGCAAAGCCACTCCTTTTAGTTTATTTAATCATGTTATTTAGTTCAGTGAAACTATCAAACAGAGGAGCATAATTCCGATCAGTTCCCCAGATATGCGTAGAGTAACAATCACAAAAAAAAAATTTCATTTAACTCACTTAGTGGTATTGGATTGTCAAATTTAAGCCCCTTGTACATGATCAAACCTCCTTTCAATTCAAGAGTTTACAAGGAAAATTGTGAAATATGTTTCAATATTTGAGAACATTGTACAATACCTAGCAAGACTTGACAAAGTAAAAAATGCGTGTTCTTACGTTGTCTTTTTTGCCAATATCAGGTCCTTTTGAATAGATTGTTAATTTGTCACGTGCACGCTCTCTTCATGGATGATGTGAGATTCCGGTCTTTACGTTATTGCATCTTCTTTTACGTATTGTGAACCATGAAATCAGGTTCCGATTAAGAATACAATGGAAATAACACGAATTTATAGGTTAACTACACCATATAACATTACATTAATGGGCTATTTTATACTCCAAAAATCTGCTGGCTATATCTTCGTATGCCTTCATATTTTTCATCTTATTGCAGTATACGGAACTCATGACGTACAGACATAGTCAGATTTCGTATAACCTCGTCAGCTCGCACCCTTGCTTGGGTAGACATGTTTGTTTGCTTTTCGCTTTCAGCCATCGCAGATTTGGTGACGCACTGTAAATACTCGCCAAAGCCATCAAATCTTGTCATATGCTTGACTGTTTAGAGCATGTCTTTATTTACTTTCAAGACTTTCAAAGACTTTAAAAGTATCGGAAACAATCTGACAACAAAAGCTGTGAAGTTGTGACAGCTCTTGGAAAGTCTTGTAAAGCATTGAACTTGACAAAAAGTTAACCGTGTACAAAGAATTAGGAAACTGTACTTGGAGAAAAACAGCGTTAAAACTTTGACATCACATTTTAGGTGTCTTTTTAACTATATACCATATGGTGTAGCATCTTGCCTTTAAAGTCATTACTCCGAAACTAACGTAGATATTTAAATAATTATTTTGAAAAATACACTTAAATGTTTGCTGCATTCAATAACATATGCTTTTAAAATTGATTTTTTGAAAATTTTGAGCTGTACCTGTCTCCTTAAAGTAGCTGTGGAAGATCTTGCAATACTACTAAGATAAGTGAAGCTTTCAGTTTCTGATTTGTTCTTATTTTAGATTCTATTGTTTCGCTGTTAAGAGCTTCAAGTTTGCTTGGTTACCAAATTACTTATTCATAATTTAGCAACTTCTACTTTTATCCTACTCTGAAGGACCCATAATGGTGTCCTGTTAGCAGGGATTCAATGTCTTAGAACACTTAAAATCATGGCCGTGGTCATGGTTGTTTTTCAAGTCCTAATGGATTGATGTGGTGTTAATGTGGTAGATAATATGCTTTTTTCTTTCCCTTCCACTTAATTAAAGATCACGTGATTCAAACTGAAACTATTTCCTGACACGCCAAGTGATTTGGCAATAATTGCTGGGAGGTATAGGAAATTGTTGGCATCTGAAAACGTATTCACCAATATAACCACAAATGAGAGGCCGGCTTCAAAAGACGCGGTGGTCGCAAGAGCGAAGGAAATGGTTGTTTTTGCGTGGATGTAATAGTATTGCATAGCTACTACCCACATTCCATATTTCCGCCTCCATTTCCGCTCAAGTGGACTGATCTTGTTGCTCGCGTTTTGCTCGTCTGGGCGGCAATCAGCATGTGCTTAGGTCCGAGTAACCAGACGTGTCAAGCATGTCAGATTTCCAGATTATGGATGAGACACTTTCAATTAACAATTAAATATGTATAATTATTGCGCAAATTCCACAAACAAATCTAAATTTTTATGGTCAACCATGACTTTCGAAACACAATGAAAACAATTTGCTTGAAGTGTAGATGTGTGTGCTGGCGTGCGCGTCTTTGAACAGTATTAGTCATGAAAATTCGGCGAAAAACCAAACTTCGTATTTAAGATCAGCATCTTCCAAGAATGCCACATGAAGATTTTCAACAAAATTGCTCCATCCCAAATCACGCTTTACGTAGAAATCGTTGAGGATTTTTCTCTTATTCGCTTCCACTTTTATTAATTCTAATAACATTACATTGTTAATAACATTACATTTAAGCAGTTTTCATCTTAGAGCAATAATATCTATAAGCGTATCTTTAATACATATGAAAATAAATTTTGGTCTCGATTTTACTTCGTAATCAAAGCATTTTCTAGTTTTTATTTTTTTAAATAGTTATAAATTCACCATTTATATGCTCAGCGAACCATATCTCAAAAAAATAAAAAACACTAAATTAAAAAATACGGCACTAAGGAACATATACTCAAGTTTCATAATATGGCCAAAAGTGCATCGCAGGGGGCTTTTATGCGAAGATAGGTGTATTTTTAAGAAACGGATAAAATGAAATTTAATGGGTATTTAAGCAATGTGCACTCTCCTGTTTAAATGGCCGTGGAAACTTTTAAAAATGGCGCAGAGTAAAGAATGTGTACCATTTTTAAGTAGAGAAAGAAACGACGATTTTTTTATTAATGAAAAAAAATGATATTTTATCTAAAACCTTGGATTTTCAGTTGACTGTCTCTTAACCTATCTCTAATCGTAAAAACGTTGCTTATTTCTCAAAATGCTCTCTTTTGCATGTCAAAGTTAATTTATTTTTCTTTTAGGTGAACAACATGAGCGTATAGTAATGCAGAAAGCTAAAGCATTATTAAAACCACAGTAAAGGGTCCTAGGCCAGGGGTTCACAACTTAATTCAGGCCAAGGACCATTCTATTCTACAAGTTACCAGAGGGGCGCAGTGATCCACCATGCAACCCTCCATTGTAGGCCTAATTATATCTTATTTGCTATTAGGACTTCTCTTTATTTAACTTAATATTTTAATATTCAATACGTTAATAGTAATAATAGTCCTTTTAATTATTAATTAGTTATTAATTTAATTACTAATCATAACAGAACAGGTCACAAATATTCACTTTAATAAGAAACTTGACACTGTTTAAGTTTTGTAAACTTTTCAATATCGGGTTCAGTATTTAATATTGCAATACGCATGCTTGCTTCCAAATGTTTATCTGTAAGTCTGGATCAATTTTGGATTTCAATTGTTTCATCACCGAAAATGACTGTTCACAGACATATGTGCTACCAGATATAAACCATTTTCAATGCATGGTCATTGAAATTAAGGAGTGATACATCAACAAATTTTACTTTCAATTCTGTGTTGTTCTGGATATCAATTAAAAATTGCAGACATTTTCAAAACGGGTGTTGAACTCTTCTGAAGATTTTTCAAGAGGTAAATGCATTTCCCAAAATTAGATTTCTTCACAGATTCCCATCGTCGGAAAATTGACAAATCTTTTATTTGCTTCTACCAAAATACAAGCTTTCTTTCAATAGATTTGATTAGGTTAAATAGATGATGAATCATGGGGTTTTTGCCTTACATTTTGGTATTTAGTTCATTAAGGTGCTGCATCATAGCAACCCGAAATTTCAAGTCATAACCATTCACTGCTGTCCAGTTCCCGCACCGTAAAATTTTGATTCGTCCAAAACAACGTAATTTCTTCCCGAAGTTCATACACTCGTTTCAACATGTTACCTGCACTTAGCCATCGAACTTGTGTAAAATATATGGCATCGTCATAATCTGTATCCGAATCTGCATCTAGGTCGTAATTGGATATATTGAAACAACGGGCAGCAATTTATATTCCAGCGGGCCGCATGTGGCCCGGGAATCGCGAGTTGTACACGACTGCCTTAGACTGTGTGTTATTGACAACTGTATAGAGGTCATAGATTTTCATTTCAATTTATTAAAATTATGTTGTTCTTATAGGAATAAATCATTCTCACATTAACCCTCGCATTACCAAGAGAGGGGGTGGGGCTATACTTTATGCCCACCTTCGGTAAGTTTTTAAATTTTCTGTTTTAATTTTTTGATTCAAGCCATGCAGTTAATAGTTGCAGCCTAGGACCTCACCTTACGCCTGCTCCCGCCCATCGGGCGGCAGCCATTTAAAACTTATATGCAGACTAACGCGGGTGCTTAGGCGGGACCGCACAGACCGAATCCTCCCAAAAATCCACGACATTCCCAACCGGTGGAAGTTTTTTAGTCGAGTAGTGCCAGAGTGGCTAAGCTCTCCAACACAGTGGGAGTCTATAAGTGGATTTTCCCTCCACTGAAAAAAATAGTTATTGTTAATCACTGTTTCTACTACTGAATTGCGTATTTATTTCAAACTTTTCATTGTTGGTCTTTTTGAGAAACAGACATTTGAAAACGGTCATAAAGGCGTCGATATAATGAGATGAATGTAAAAAAGTAGAAAACAATAGTTAAACAGTGTTAAATATTACCGCTATATACATGACAAGATATAATACCCAATTTTAAAGTAGATTTGTTTTAAAAATTGCTGAGATATCTTGTTACCAGTGTTGGATACCTCCGTTGGTAGTATAAGCTCTGTAATAAGGATTGGCATAATATCTAATGTAATTCATGTAAAAAAGTAATTGTTAAAGTGTTAAACATTATCTTTATAAACATGGGAAGATATACCACATTTTAAAATAAATTTGTTTTAAAAATTGCTCAAAAATTGTGTTAATAGTGGTAGTCATAAAGTATCTCCTCCTTGGTAATCTGAGTTATGAAATAAGGCTTGGTAAAGCTAGGATTAATGCACTTTTTTCGTTATTTAAAAATCATTGATCGCTGAGTGCGTAGTGTCGCTGGAACCTGGTGACATGGATTTCGCCAGCCTTACTAGGAAGGCGTGTCTGCTAGAATTCCATACATCAATTTGCGCTCCAGATCACGTATTTGTGCCCCACCCCACCCGGGGACATGTGCAACACAAGGTGATCTTCTAGCGGTCCATCATTGTGCGTCTGTTCGTCTAATGATCATCATCGTTGAGCTTCAAGGTGACTCGACAAGGTCGATAAAGGGCTATGAACACGCACAGTAACGTAACATACCGCCAATAAAATGCTCACGTCAGACATCAATTAGAAAATAATTTTTCCTTTCGAAACATAAATGTCTCAAAAACACGCACAAAGTGTTGCTGCAGTCGTCATCATTGCTGCTGGTGGGCAACTCATTAACAGCCAGGCCTTGTCGAACATTTGCTTCTCTTTGCCTTCACATGTTTCTCGAAGCAACCAATCTTGTCCAAAACCCATTACAATTCCCCTCTACATCAGCTGGCCATTTGCTTTGATCGTTCTATTGATTAACTTCCCTCTAGCTTCGAGTTGAAATCTGTCACTTATGTTTTCCTTTCATTCATTGTTGTTAATTTACGTCACAATTCAATCAATGTATCATAGCTTGCTACCTCAACTCAGTCTTTCTATTTTTATTAAAATGCCACATGCTTGAGCTATTTTATTACAAATAAAATGTACCTATATCTTGAATTTTTGGGAGTGTCCTCAGAAGTCCTCTGCAGTCTAAGTGACTTGCTAAACCGTAAAAGACAGACAAAATTTTATTGCACAAAAAATGCAGATCTTGTTATAACACACACTTTATGCGTCATGTATCTGTGGAGTAAGCCGTTTCGGAGATATTCCTTGTTATTTTTCTGAATTGTAATATTTCCACTTTTCTCAATCCCTTGGCCGTGCATAGCGACCAGGTTTAAAATATTTGACTACAGATCAAATCCTACTGTATTCCCCTATTCTCCTTGCATCTACGAGAAAATTATCAATAAGATAATTTCTAAAAAGGTTTATCTGGATTAACACGAAGTAGATAAAGGATAGTGTATACCGCCCATTATTATTTTCTCTACTGGTAAGTAGAAACAAATATTGTATTCCACCCAAAAATTCGATGTCGAGATTTCACCAGAAATATGTTTTGAGACCCCTGAATCCAAAAGAAGCACTTTTAGAAAAAGGTCCGTCTCTCTCTCTCTCTCTCTCTCTCTCTCTCTCTCTGTGTGTGTGTGTGTGTGTGTGTGTGTTTGTGTGTGTATGTATATGTGTGTATGTGCCAGTATGTGCCTGTCAGTCTGTGGACAGGATAACTCAAAAATGAAAAGTCGGTTAAACACCAAAGTTAGTATTTAACTTTAATGTCTTTCAGGGATGCGACTCGAAGATTTTGAAGAAAATAGCCCCACCCTAAACTACCCTTTACATGGAACATTTTTCGAAATTTTTGATTTTCTTGAAAATGGCTCTAACGATTTTGATTAAAATGTCATATGTTTAAGGTATTTGTATGACAAATGAAATGTATATTTTGAATTTTCTGGCTTTGGCCTGTGTACTCCTGTTTATTCTAGATGACTTTTACATAACTCGTAAACCGTAAGAGATAGACGAATTCTTAATATACAAAAATGTACATCTCACTAAAATAAACAATTTATGTAGCAATAAATGTTTTCGTAAACTGAACTATTTCAGAGATATTCCTTGTTATTTGTCAGTTACGGAAAACTTAAAACTTTCGTGAAATGAGTCATCGTTGTTCATTTTTTATATGTAAAGCGTGCAAAGAAAACGGGATCTCAAAGCTTTGACTATCCCAAATCTCAAAGATTTGACTATCGCTCACAGCCTACTGTATTATAATATTCCTCTTTAACCTACAAGGGAATAAACAATACAATAATTTGTACAAATGCTTATCTCAACTAACACGATGATATAGTTTGTAAGTTTGTAAGAATGGTTAGTACAAGAGTAGAGAAAATCATATGAGTGCAACACGTCAGATCTTTTTTCTGTCCTCTTGAGATATATCTTCTAACTTCGGAAATATCAATAAATTTACGGTTTAATATAAGCATAGCGGATAGAAGAAAAAGTGTGAACTCTCCCGCTAGTTCACTGCATGATCCGTGGTCCCGTGGCAACTGACCGAAACTGCGGCGTGGCGATCGCAGTCGCCTTAAAATGCGACCGAACTGTTCGGAAGTAGAGACAATTTTATACGTATGCGTTGTGTGTTGTGAATAATTAGGTACATAACTTGTGAAATTGCTTCTAATTTTGTGCATAAATGTGTGTGTTCTTCAAAACGTAAGTTTCAAGCAACATCAATAATTGATTAAAAATGCCAACTTGTTTTGTACCCGGGTGTCGTTCAGGATAACAAACTGCTCAGAAGCTAGACTTTTTTTACTCCTCCTAAAGATAAAAATCTGTTTTACAAATGGGAAAAGTCTATTCCTAGGAAAGACACTAAATTATATGTTAAATCTAGTATTTGTGACAATCATTTTCTAGAGGACTTTTTAGTGAAAGTTGATTCATTCGTTGTGCATGGAAAACTAGTTGAAATCCCTAGAATTAAATGGCGGTTAAAGCCAGGGGCAATTCCCTGTATATTTCCTAATTTACCCAGGTACTTAACTACAGTGCATAAATCCCGAAAATCTCCACAAAACAGAGACAAAAAATTACTGAAAAAGCAATATTCAACAATCAGTAAATTACCAGATGCAGGATCCAGTCAACCAGTTCTTATTTCAAACGCGCCGTCCTTCAACAATGAGGAATTCACAGAAAACAGTTCTAATTCCTCCAAGGTCACAAACACAAGTGTCAATAATGAAATTGCTACACTGAAGAAAAGAATTAGAAACCTCAATAGAAATTTAGTTAGAACTAAAATCCTGCTATCTAAAGAGAGGGCTAAATTAAAAATAATAGAAAAGAAATTCGCTACTAATTGTTGCGAACATAAACGCAATTTAAATTATTTAAGTAAAAAACAAAAGCTGGTTCTAGATACAATGCTTAAAAAATACATAATTTGCATTATGGTTTAATTTTTCAGCGTAAAATGATGTAAGCAGATATTTCCCACTGTTCTTCGTTAATTATAATACCCATTATTGTAAAATACCATCCTATATCATGTGTCAAGAAAGACGATGTTTCAAAACAGTATTTCCAATATTCCTGCTTACGATTTTAGGTATTTAAAATGCTAACTGGTAATATGAAACCCATTTTCTCCATGCATTCGTGAACTAAAGTAAAGCGACCGCGACACCAGTGCCATCTTGCGAGCGAACCATTGTAACTCCCGAAGAGCTCACACTGTCTCTTCTATCCGCTATGATATAAGTGTTTCTGCAATAACAATAAGAGGCGTAAGTTGCAGTGAGTTATTGAAATGCTAAGCGGAGAATTCTCCTGCGGCGACTGCCAAGTTTGTGTTAATCCGACCAAGATCTTTATCGCTGGTGTCTCGATAATTGAGCAAGCAAAAGATATGTGTAATATAATCGATTGTATGGCACGAAATCCACGAATTTTAGAGTCTACGCTCCTTTATCAACACAAGGTCCGCCTGCACCATGATTAGCCCACTATAGTTGCTATTAACGTAGCTAAATTTTAAGATTTTTATTCACACCTGGAACACTATTTTTACTCTGTGACTTGCTAAATTCTAAGAATCCTTGGCAGGTCTCTTTGCAGGTAATTGTGATTTCCGAAGGTACTGGCGGCGCCGTGGCCGAGCGGTTAGCGCGCTCGCCTACCACCTAGGCGGCCCGGTTCGATCCCAGGGACCCGCATGTGGTATTCGTGGTGGACGAAGCGGTGTCAGGGCGGGTTTTCTCCGGGTGCTCCGGTTTCCCCCGCCACCTCATTCCACCGGTGCTCCATCTTCATTCCATGTGTCATCAGTGTCACCGCCTGCGGTGCCGTAGTAGTAAAAGCGGGCGTTAAACACTACAACAACAACTCCGAAGGTACCGAATTAGCTATAATAGGTGAACCTGGAGCTAATGGATTTATTATTGGCTGCGTTCACCTATACATTACCTTAGCTACCTTGACTTTTATTTTCCTAAATACATAACTTTCGTAACCAATATGTCTTATTCGCTGGCAGAAGTGTAGCTCATGCTTCTTAATTATGCATTGATTTTAACATAGGCATGGACATTATTTATAGAATTATTCATCTATGTCCTTGTAATTATCAATCTTGCCAGTCAATAATTCCGGCCTCAGCATTCAATGATCACGAAAATGATAATTCTTCGCGACGCAAAAGCCGCGAGCACGTGAAAGTGTTAAGAATATGTATGACTGAAAATTTCAAATTCAGAGCTAATAATCCTTAGCTTTTGTACTTTCTTTACTGGTAATTAGGGGAAGTATTATATTCCACCCAAAAATTCCATGTCGAGATTTCATCGGAAATATATGTAATTTTAGCTTGAAAATATATCTACTTTTTAAAATGTCCCTAGGCTTCTCTGGGCGTTCTTCAGTTTAAGCTCCAGCAATGTTTAAACTTACAAACCTGTTTTTATGCCTAAAAATTTGTAATTTTTGGGGAAAAAAATTCCGACACATCGGCGACGCTGATATGATTCTGGAAATTGACAGCGTCATTACGCAACGAAAAATATTTTCCCTAATACCCTGTAAGAAAAAATATGTTTTACTTCTATTATTCTAATTAATCTAATTAATGGAAAACTCGTAAATTTGAAACAAATATCTGAAGTGTTTCACTCACATGACTTTCTCTACTCTTGTGCTAACCATTCTTACAAAATCTTATTCTTGTATCTTCTTCGTGTTAGTTGAGTTAAACATTTGCAGAAATTATCTTATTGCTTATTTTCATGTCGGTACAAGGGGAATATGGGAATGAGTAGGCTTTGAGTGATACTCACATCTTTTAAAGCCTTCAGATTCCGTTTTATTTGCACGGCTAGGATATATAAAATAAATCACGATCTTCCATTTGTCGAAAGTTTCAACTTTACCAAAACTCACACAAATAACAAGGAATTTCTCCAAAATGGTTCACTCAGCAAAAAAATTATTTGGAATTGCAAGATCTACATTTCTTGTATAGTAAGATTTGGTCTATCTCTTACGGTTTACCAGTTATAAAAAGGTCATCCAGAGTAAACGGGACTACATAGGCTATAGCCACAAAAGTCAAAATATAATTTCGTTTACCGCAAAAATATCTCAAACGCGTGGCATTTTAATCAAAATCGCTAAAGCCATTTTCGAGAAAATCAAAAGTTTCGAAACTTTTTCATGTGAAGGATAGTTTAGGGTGGAGGAACTTTCTTCAAAATCTTCGTGTCGCATCCTTAAAAGACATTAAATTTAAATACCAACCGACTTTTCGTTGTTAAGTTATGCTGCCCATAGATTGGCAAACCGAGAGACAGATACACATATACACGGACCCTTTTCTAAAAATTTTTTTTTTTGGGGGGGGGGGGAGATACAGGGCCTCAAATCATATATTTCCAGTGAAATCTCGACATCGAATGTTTGGGTGGAATACAATACTTCCTCTACTTAGTATTCGTAGTAGAGAAAGTAATATGTATATGTTTAGACACATCTGGCAATAAATTCCACAGCAAATTTTATTTTTAATGTCTCTGTGAACATGTTAGCAAATTTCGTTAATTCAATATAAAACTGTTCCATAAGAAACAGGAAGAAAATGCTGAAAATACCAGTAGAAGTTAAACAGCTATAAACGATTTGGATACATAGCTCTCATTAAAATACATGCGACATTTAAACATGGCGTGCGGAAGCAAATTATGCATTTTTCACATTCAAGAATATCTATTATTTTATAGAATTAAAATAAAATAAGTTGTGCTTTGTTCTCGATTTTCATGAAATTTCAGTATACATATCCTTAAAACGGTAACGTATGGGGACTCATTTGAGACAGCCCCTTTCAGGGAGTAGTGACCCTGCCGACCTGACCTCCAGGTTCCTCTGACCCAGAGGATACTTCCTGGATCAGGGTCCCTAGCCCATTGTTATGGTTAAAGTGTACAACGGAGAAGGAGGCGAATGTTTCGGTTAAACCGGCGGAAGTATCGACACTTCATTTGGGGTTAGTACAACTTGGGGTGGGACAGAAGGTGCTCCAGAACCATGGTGAAGGCAGTCCTCCTCAGGCAGGTCTCAGGCAGGCATGGATACAATCGGCTCAATTGGTCACTCCCCTGAAACACGTTTTTGCCTCACTCCACCGTCCATGCCTTCCCTGTACTGCTGTTCAGGTTCCGCCACGCCTCATTCAGTGGCGAGTACGGCTGTTTCATGAAGAGTGGTAGATATGCGGATTTCAATTTGCCAATATAAAGCGTTACAATATGAAACGCAACTTTAATCAGAAGCGTAAATCAAACTTTGGTGATCTTACAGGTATTTATTTACAATTTCAAAGGATACTTTTTGAATACTCGTATTTGTAAACATATAAAAGGGGCGATATGATTCCACCGTTTAGAGCTTTAGTTTCTTATTAGTTTATTTAATATAAACTTATATTTCCTGTTTCAAAATTTTAACATTTAAGTTTAAAACCAAACAATTTAGGGTGATCAAATAGTTTTAAAATATTTTAAGGCTAAATAGCAATGGAAATTTACTGCTTTATTGTGAAAGAGAAGCAATTTAGTATGTTAATCATAGGGCGGTGTAAGGATAGTACGTGCATAAGAGAAAGTAATGTTATAAACTCCAAGATTATGTAATTTGCCTAATCACAGTAATAATTATTGTATGCAAAATATGTTTAATATAAACAAAACAGTTAATACCGGCGTAGAAATTATTACTACCACGCAAGTGGAACAAACCCACTACTGCACGTGTTGTATCAAAACAACCTTTGTCACTCGGCAAGAGAATGAGGGGTGGGTAAGGCAAATTCAATCGCTAGCTCTTCTCTCGTGCCCATGCCTGTCCCAAGGGAAGAACTCACTGCAGAAAATCTGCTGTGTAAAGGGGGTTGGTAACTCCTTAATATTTTATTATATGTACATGGCGTAGTTTTAATACTCAAAACGGAGGATAATCTGCAATTTGCGTTATACTGCTTGAACCAGATATGACAACAATTTGATTTTAAAATATCAACAGAAAAATCGTTTTGGGAAAAGCAACACACAAAGTCAAAAATAATTTTAGAAAAATAAACCATTAGAACAAGTAAGAGAGTTTAACTATTTAGGATGTAATCTAAATTATATGATCAGAACTTAAAGAGATATGAGTAAAAAAAAATGCCAAGATTCCAAATATGTGCAACAGTGCATAGAACGTTGAGAAATAAACAAAGAAGGGAGACAATGGCAGTCCCCACCACTATGTGGAAGTGAGACATGGGTTCTCGCGAAGAAAATGAAAAGCCAAATACAAAGTGCCGAGATGAACGTTTTAAGGAAAACAAAGGGATGCTCTAGGTTGGATAAAATAAAACATGAAGACAAGAAAATAACTTAAATAGGCTCAGTAAACAGCAAAATTGAAAAATATCAAAAGTAATGGATGCAAAGAATGTCAGCAACAACTGCCTAAGATTACACTCCAGTATCAACCCAAAGGAAAGAGAGAAGTTGGTAGACCCAAAAAGAGGTGGAAAGGGCAATTATTGTGAGACGGTACGGGCATTCTGCCCACGCCGTGAAGTGGAAAAGAAGAAGAAGACATCCTTAAAGAGAGAGCGAAAAAGTTAAAGCGGAAAATTTGAGTTCCATGATGTGTATTTTGATCTTGTGTGGAAGGGAAAGAGAAACGTAAAGCTGGAATGTTCATTTCAGGGCAAGCAAATAAACACCGCATCTTAAATGGCTGGAGTTATTTCGGCCCTTATCAGTTTATCACGTGTCTGTCTCCAAGATTGTACAGCCAACGAGGTCCCTCCTTTCTCCTTCGCCGTTTTACCTACAACTGTCCGTCACAGAGCTGCAGAAGGTGGGCAGAGCAACGACCTACAGGCAGAATCCCTAAACATTATGACACCCACGCCTTCCTAAAAAAGCACCACCTCACCCATAAACACTACCGCAAGTGGGGCATTCTTGGTGAGGAGAACCACGCAAAAGTTGGCACAGTTGCTTATGCGACCTGCATTACAATGGAAACTTATATTTGCCTTTTTTGCTTTCTCTACTACGTATAAGGTAAGTAGGGGAAGTATTGCATTCCACAAAAAATTTGATATCAAAATTTCACAGGAAATACGTGTTTTGGGACTACCCGAATAAAAAAAAAACACTTTTAGAAAAAGGCCCGTGTGTGTGTGTGTGTGTGTGGGGGGGGTGGGGGGGGGGAGTTATCCATTTGTTCGTGTGTATGTCTATGAACGGCATAACTCATAAATGAAAATTTGGTTAAATACCAAACTTGGCATTAAAGTTCAGCATCTTCAAAATATACGACTCAAAGACTGTCAAGAAAATTCCATACCCCAGACTACCCTTTACATGGAACATTTTTCGAATGCTTTAATTTCCAAAAAATAGCTCTAACGATTTTGATTAAACTACCATATGTTATTTTCATGACATGGAATGTGTATTTTGAATTTTCTGTATATGTCCTCAGAAGCCCTATGTACTCTGATTTTGCATATCAGGTAAACCACATGAGATAGACAATATGTTCTACACAGAAAGGTAGATCTTGTTAAAACGCCTAATTTATGCATAATGCACTTTTTATGGAGTGAACCGTTTCGGAGATATGCGCTGTTATTTGCCTAAATTTTTCCAATATTTAAGGAGGTTGTTATTCATTTGCCACCATACAGCGACCAGCTTAAAAAGATGTCGCTATTGCTAAATATTCTCATATTCCTCTTACACCTACAAGAAAATTAGCAATAAGATTAATTGCTACAATTATCTCGATTAACATGAAGAGATGGAGGAATAAGCGTTTTTATGAACAGTTCGAACAAGAGAAGAGAAAGTCATGTGAGTGCAACACAAGATTTTTTTTCAACATTACGCTTTTTCCATTATGTGCTGATTAATTAGAATATTAGAAGTAAAACTTTTTTTTTTTCACAAAGTATTAGCAAAAATAGTTTTTGTCGTGTAACGACGCTGATCAAATGCCAGGATTATATCAACGTCGCCGGTGTGCCGGAATTTGTCCCGCAGGAATTCTTTTGCATGCCAGTAAATCTGCTGACATGGAGCTGTTGTTTTTAAGCTCACTTAAAAACCATCAGTCTGGGCCGAATTTGAACTCGCGACCTTGGGATCAGCAGGCCAGCGTCTAACCAACTGAGCCACCTAGATCAACAACAAAGCATCGGAGATAACGTCACAAAATGCCAGAACATTTTGAAAACATTTGCAGTCACTTAGGATCACCTGTCATCTTAGTATAGAAACGCATAATGCTATACGTTGTAGTTTGATAAAGTATATAACAGCAGAAAGCGGAAGGTCACGCACACAGCGTTTATGATAACATGCCCTTCCTTCGTAGACAATACGGAAACTCCTTCCGCAGATAAAACAGATAACATACGTGTCTTCCGCTTCCATTGGTTCTTCCCGTGTGGAAGGATAAACGAAGTATATGGATCGGTTGCGGCAATTACAACCACCAGATACACTTGTGGGGTAGCGTCCTCGGTAATATGACGATGCCATATCGATACAGTAGAATCCCGATAACTCGCTCTAATGTGGAGAAATCCAAATGTCTAATTTGATGGTAAAAGGAATCTGTTATTCACAACTCATAAAATGATACTGCAAATTATATAAATGCACAATATAGGAAACATAAAAGAGCATTTCCTACAATTTATTACGTATTTATGTTCCCCTTTGTCCGGTGTTCAATTTAATTTCCATTGTCATGTTTTTTCTCGATTGAAATTTTCACTAGCACAAACACAACATTAACAGTAAGCCTGAAATCAAAGAAACTGTAGATACTGTACCCAGAAATATATGTAACTGAAATATTAGCTTACCGGATTCAGTAATAAACCTTCAAACCTTGCAAACAAGTGTTTGTGCTATGTATCCATATTAGTAGCAGCAAGCTTTTGATTCCGTAATAATGATCTGCCAGCTGCATATGTTCTGACTAGATATCGAAGGTCAATACGCGATCAGCTCGTTTGTTACTGTGAGAGAGAATTTAAAATTGCATTGCGGATTGTAGAAATTACAGTTAAGTTTAATGATGAAAAATAAATATATTAAAATAAATATAAAGGCGTCACAGAATGTCGAGTTACCGGGGTTCTACTGTACTTGGAATAATAGATTTTATTTTCTGGTATTGCGAAATGCAACTGGAATTAACTTAATATTGTAATAGTAAATATATCAAAGTTTCTGAATAAAATTTATTCAGTATCTCAGGCACTGTATTAATTTGTCTGTTAAGAATGATAATACATTAATTTTAATTTTCACTTGTGTAATTTATTGTTGCATTGGAATTGTTATACGTAAGCTTTCCTTTATTATTTGACGTTGCTGATAACTATAGTTCTAGTATACTAATTCAAAGTAAGGCTTATGAAATAAATGGAAATTTTTAACTGATATTTGCATAGTACCTATTGCTGTCCATGCTATCCATATCTATTGTGTTCACATGTACCATGCAGTCTGAGTTTAAAACCCACTTCATGGGCAAGGAAAGATGACTGTTTGTTACTATTTTAGTTTACTTTACTAAGAAGCCTGCAATGCTGCCGAATGACTCCATGACAAGGTTCGGACTTAGCACCTCGACCTATGAAATCCTTTGTACCTGTACCTCTGACGGGGCGCCCGCTCACCGTGAGAGGCTGAGCTGGGGGATACTAAGGAAGGCTATACCTGAGCAAAGACGATAGCAGAGGGCAGGGTCCCTAGTGGCTACAGAATAAACTCCGGTGGCGTCTCGTACAACCCCTACTTATAGCAGCGCCCATCACTTAACGACACACTCCAAGAAGTTATAAACCTGTCCCTCGCCTTTCTTTTGCTGCTACTAATATGAGCACAATACTGGGTTCTCTCACTATACACTTAGTCATGGGCACGAGAAGGGAGATAGCGATTGAACTTGCCTTACCCATCCCACATTCTCTTGCTGAGTCACAATTATAATTATATTTATTATTACATAATTATATAATAATTTAACTATATAATATTGTATATAATTATATAATACTAATTATTCTTGCAAATTCTTATTCCTCTATTTTCTTCATGTTACTCGAGATAACCATTTGCAAAAATTATTATATTGCTGATTTTCTTGTAGGTGCAAGGACAATATCGGAATACAGTAGGCTTTGAGCGATAGTCAAATATTTTAAAGCTTTGGAATTCCGTCTCCTTGCACGGCTAAGATATAAAAATGAATAACGATCTTCCATTTGTGGAAAGACTAATTTTGCAAAAGTCAGACAAATTATAAGGAATATCTCCAAAGTGGTTCATTCTAAAAAAAGGACATTTGGTCACAAATTGTATATTTTAACGAGATCTACATTTTTGTATAGGACGATTTGGTCTATGTGTTATACTTTACCAGTTATGCAAAAGTCATCAAGAGTAAACAGGAATAACTGAGCTATAGCCAGAAAATTCAAAATATACATTTCATTTGTCATAAAAATATCTCAAACATGTGGCATTTTAATCAAAATCGTTAGTCATTTTCCAGAAAATCAAAATGTTCGACAAATTGTCCATGTAAAGGGTAGTTTAGCGTGGAGCAATTTTCTTCAAAAAACTTCGTGTCGCATCCATACCCACACACACATACATACACAAACATACCTTTTTCTAAAAATGCTTTTTTCTTATTCATGGGGCCTCAAAACATATATTCCCGGTGAAATCTCGACTTCGGATTTTTGGGTGGAATACAATACTTCCCCTGCTTACTATACGCAGCAGAGAAAGTTAAAACAAAAGAGCGCTATCTCAAGTTCACTTGTGACAACCACTAGGTCATAGGTAAACTCCTGGACCACAAACAGTAATTATCTTTCCCAGCATTCGCCTAGCGATCCGGGAAAACACCGAAAAAACCATGGGTTAGAGAGGTCGATCACATAATCGGACCCACAGACCGCTATATCACTCGGTTATGTTGCCGAAAGACTTGTCTCTTGGCTTTTTGTGAATGACAAGCGGGACATACACCATACGCCGCGCGAATTCAGCTTGCAATAAAGTTTCATTAATAAACGCTTCCGTAAAGAAAGGCTGTAGCAGAATGGTGGTTACGACTTAGCAAACAAGATACAAAAGGAGTGTGACGTAACGGGGCTCATTCTTTTGAAAGTGTCCGCTATTCATGTCCGACAGACATTCAGGACACATAGGACCAAACGCTTGACAAGGTCATCATAGCGGGAGAAGGCATAACAAAGGAGACGATTTACGGCGAAACGATACATGCGGAATATTGATACAGTACCACCCACTGTGTTAACATTACTGTCACGTGGTCATTTCTCCCTCACATAGCAAGCAGTCTGACATGCCCTTCATAATACCTATCTGTACCACCGTTATCTACCAAAACGTGCGGTAACACCGGGTAATTTATAAACAATAACTGGAGTCGCAACACATGGCTAATGTTGAACCGTTTGAAAGGTATTTGAGTGACAAGTGAACGGGATGGCTCAGGCGGTTTTGTTCAGGTTCGATCCCAGCGGCCGGCCTACGTGACCCATGGGGTTTCCCGGGTCGATAGGCGAATGTTGGCAGGATCATTACATCCCCCAAATTTCCTGTCCCTCCATTTCATTCACTCTTATTTTCTTTCACCCTTCCTCTGGTTGGTCTCCTTCAGGGTAGTAAATGTCGCGGGATCTTGTCGTTGCCTGGCAGGAAATATACTCTCTGTAAAATTTTCATCCTTCTGCGGGGTGGTCTCCAGTCTCCGGTTTCCGAACCCCGTTGCGGGATGTCTAAGACCCCGAGTTGTACTATACGCGACCGAGGAGTTTCAATTTGTTAATGGTAGGAATCCGTCTTCTGCTTTGTCGTGAGTGATCGCCCTCTTGTCTCTTCTCGCCTCATCCTTCCTCTCCGGAGTCTTACGCAAGGGGCATAGGTACAGCCGACTCCAAATGTTTTCCGATTGGCGAAAGGTGTTGAAGGGAAACGGAAGGAGAATTTTCTTATAGAGTAGTTGTGCCTGTCCTGGGGGTGGGTTATTGCACGTGTTTATTTACCTTCACATTCAGTCGTCCAAGGTGAGGCAGGTGGAGTACTTTCTGTTGAGGAAACAAGAAACGAAATAGTTTATTTGACACTTAATTGTTCTATCCAAACAAGAGAAATCTCCGCATCCTTTTCCCCAGGTGTTTAAACAAATTAATGTTGACATTTTGTGGCAGTGCTGTTGGTTTAGAAACATTGTTAAAATGTTTTTTAAAAAGATAATGAATATAATAATAATAATAATAATAATAATAATAATAATAATAATAATAATAATAATAATAATAATAATAATAATAATAATAATAATAATAATAATAATAATAATAATAATAATAATAATAATAATAATAATAATAATAATAATAATAATAATAATAATAATAATAATAATAATAATAATAATAATAATAATAATAATAATAATAATAATAATAATAATAATAATAATAATAATAATAATAATAATAATAATAATAATAAAAATGAACATGTAATAAGAATAGCACTGGATATTTCACGAAAAATCGGATTTATTTTGGATATACGGTTACTCCATTGACAAATTCTTTTTATTATTGTTATTGTTATTATCATAAACATGTGATATTAGGAAACGCCCAGAAGCTCGTGTGTTTGTGTGTTGCCTGATATCGTGTAAGACATCGTTTATAATAATATGAAGTATTTGCTGTGCTCCTACTCCCGAAAATATTCTGCACACAAATTTCTGTCACATTCCTGTCTTCTGTGATCTAGAACCCAATTAATAATCTTCGCTGTTTTACAGCAAAGTCCCAAAGAAGCCAGTCGCCATGATAGTTTCTTTTGTTGAAAAACGAAAACAGTACTACAGTTATCAAAACCGTGAGACAGATAACTTAAGGCGGCTCTGGCCTGGACTGACTACTCGATAACCTTTACCGCTTCCGTCTCCAAGGCAAGTGCCGCGTGAGTCGTTAAACCTCTGGAAGAGGTTGTACGGCGTGCCGAATCTCCTCCGACGTCCTAACCCCTTCTGTTAGGTTCTAGCTTTCCCACCACAAGATGTGCAATAAACTGACCTTTTACATCCGGTGGTTCATCAACAGCAATCCATGAGTATTGTCTAAGTACTCTCAATGTTGCACATTGCCTCGTCATAGCAGATATCGGAATAATTCTTGGATAGTGTTGGTTGGTGAGGAACATGTTGCTTGCAATATTTTGCCGGGTAAGATGTAAATTCGGGAACTGCAATCATAGTATTGTATAATTCTTTCTAAAAAGGATTTCTTGAAGTGAAGGCTGAATCTGAGATAAAAGTGCTTGTTTATCCTGTACACCTAATTGTTGGTTTTTTTCTATGCAGAGCATTTCGAACATGTTGAAATTGGGACTTCATGGAACATGCATGACAAATTACATGCTTTACCAACAGTTGTAAAGGACTCGTCGAGGCACTCCATGATTTTAATTTTGAAAACCAACTAGGATGCAACTGGTGTCATATTGGCTCCATAGTTAGCTGATGTTGAACGAAGTATGTTCTTGAACCGTTTAAAAGAAAATAACATCTCTTTGAGATATTAGGAAAGTAGAAAGCCTTTAAGAATAGTTGTAAGTGCCTGGTAACTCCACTATGCAGGTGACAGTTTAAAAGCAATTAGGATGAACTATGTAAAGACTGACACAAAAGGTGTAGCTTGGAAACTCCAATATGCAGGTGGCTGGTTAAAAAAACCATTAACCCTAGCTATTAGGGGTAAAAGATAACTGTCACACAGTGTATACAACCGTGTTTTCCGCAAGTAATCACAAGCTTTGGTAAAACCTATTTTAGAGGTTCCATTACCTACTTGTCATCCTTTCAAATGTATGACATAACCGAAACAGGCTCATAATGAGTGTAAACTTCAACACAGAAATGAATATACACCAATACGAAACTATTAAGATATTTGGAATGAAATAAACTTAATATAATGGCTTGTAAAGATATAACTTTTCGCAGCATCTAAGTAGCAGGAAAGAAAATGTGTAATTACATATAAATCCAGTTCTACTTACGAGATGAGTGTTACTGCATCCGAAGTAGTGAAAATTCGGAAGTTAGCTGGACTTGGTTGTGTAGGGAATATTGAGGGAATAAATTGCCCATTATTATTAGCCAATAAAAAATTATCTAAATTTAATTAACAGCATCTGTCTGGACATGTTCTATCTAATGTTTTGTCGCTGTTACTTTGCGCAATCGCAGGATGCTGACTTGATCCCCCTGACTTCTTCCCTGCTACTTGACTATGACAGTGACTATGGCAAGATAAGAGAGGGTGGACACCCCGTTTACCTCGACCCAAGGGGTCACAGAAGAAACGGATGAAGTGAAGGAATATCAGGAAGCTGTATTTTTCAGGGAGACGGTCCACAGACGTGCACAGGTCACCAACAGTTTCAAGCTTGACACACCTTTGGGCTGCTCATAGATGCTTCCCTCTGGCGGAGTCGGGGGGAGCTCTACCCACCTTTGGCTGTTATCTAGTAGCGCCTAGAAGAACCTTTTTTTCTAAAGAGCACACATATGCGATTTCTGTCCAACTATTTACCTAAACATGAAAGAGCATACAAAATCAGAGGCAATACGGCGAAAGAAAATGCGTGGTTGAAGAGAAACCAGCATTTGCCTGTCGACAAGAAAAAACCAAGAAAAACCCAAAGTGGCAGATATGGAAATCGAGCCAGGACCTCCCGCATATTTACCACCTCTGAAGAACCGATACTACGCTGGTGTATACAACTCTTAAATTCGCGACCTATTTTGTGTGCATTCTTTACAGAGATAATCGGCTTATGGACAAGCAGATATAATTCGCCATGACTTCTGGAACGTTGGCATGCAGATCGATACGTGCTATTGTGTAAAACTGTTCGGTGCGTGCAACATTGTTCAGTAATTCAAAAACAATGTGTAGAACAACGTCTATTTAATTATATTATTTCACTCTACTGTACCGAGGGCTAATATATTTCATTAACAGAGTAAATAGTTTTATTTGCTTAGTGCACTACATAGATCTAGACAAAAGGTTACTTTCTCAAAATCTTGATGACTATTCATTAGAAATGGTTGCGATTGAGTAGTCTCAAAGAGGACGCTGAAACAAAATTTAGCATATCATATCATGTGACACAATCTTTGGATCTTGAGGGCAGATTAGGAAAGCTAGCCCAATCTAGAATATAGATTTTATCAAAACTATGGTGTACATTTGTAAAAATAAATTGTAACGCTTATGTAGAGCATGGCAGAGCTAAAAATTACGAGCATTTATTTAATGAAATTTAATTTAATTAATAAATTCCTCCTCTGCATAGCAGGCGAGAGTCTAAAGTATTTTCTAATGCTAACTTAAATTTGTTACTTTGTCTTACTACGTATAGTAAGTAGAGTAAGTATTGTATTTCACAGATTCGATGTCGAGATTTTACCGGAAATATATGTTCTGAGACCCCCTGAATCCAAAAAAAAAAAATAATAATTTCTAGATAAAGGTCCGTGTGAACGTGTGCACGTGCGTGTGTGTGTGTCAGTTTGTCAGACTGTGAACAGCATAATTAAAAAACAAAAGGTCGGTTAAAAACCAAAATTGGTATTTAAGATTAACATGTTTTAGGGATGCGATGCGAAGATTATGAAGGAAATTCCTCCACCCTAAACCACTCTTTACATGGGAAATATTTAGAAAATTTTGAATTTCTCGAAAATGGCTCTAACCATTTTCATTAAAACGCCATATGTTTTAAGATATTTTTATGACAAATGTAATGTATGTTTTGAATTTTATGGTTATAGTCTATGTAGTCATGCTCAGTCTGAATGACTTTTGCATAGCTGGTAAACCGTAAGACATAGACAAAATTTTACTATACAAAAATGTAGATATTGCTAAAACATACACTTTATGTCCCAATAAATCTTTTTGTAGAGTGGACCATTTCGGAGATATTCCTTGTTATTTGTGTGAGTTTTGGAAAACAAACTTTCGTCAAATGGAACATCGTTATTCATTTTTTATATGTTAGCCTTGCAAAGAGAACGGAATTGGAAAGTTTTGGAAGACTTGACTATCGCTCAAAGCCTACTGTATTACCATATTTTTCTCGCACCTACAAGGAAATAAGCAATAAGATAATTTCTATAAATGTTTATCTCAACTAACACAAGGAAGATATAGGTGTAAGAGTGTGTAAGAATGATTAGTACAAGAGTAGAGAAAGGCATGTGAGAGCAACACATCAGGTTTTTTTTTCTCAAAATTTATATTGAAGTTTGTATTAGGCTTCTGATATATAGCAAGCATATATACCCACAAGGGAGAAACTGCTAAATTCTGTGGCACGGAATGCATTGTGTTTGGCAGAGGTACTAAACAGAGAAGCCGCCGTGGAATAACCCATCCTAGGAGGCTAATGGCCCACGGTGTCATAGTGAGGGTGACGCACGTTCTCAAGAATTTTCACATTTGCGAAAACACCATTTCATTGAACTCTGCAGACGAAGTAAGCCACTCTGACATCGTAACCTAACAGTAACAACTAAAATTTAAAACTTAAGGTGTATTTTTGATGTAATACCAAATCTAAATCGGATATAATACGTGGTAAAATTGGTTGAACTGGGACATGCAAGTTTGTAAATAATATGAGCATTCTTTTTTATTGTTTTGAAACACAGTTTCGTCAGATGTTTATCATACGTACTGTTAGAGGAAACACAAATTACTAGTAAGTACTATTTGTTAGGTAATTAATATATAAGTACCAGTATCAATAAACAAAACTCAAAATAAAATGACTACTCCAATATTTTGTAAGACTACTTATAACGAAGAATAATGACCCTCATTGTTGTAAACGAAACCGAAATAGCCACTCAGCGAAAACAGGAAAAGGAGAGCTAGAACATCTTATGCCAGAATTGGGATCTGTAACAATTCCCAATATTAATTGAGCTCTTTATCCAGGGCTGGGCAACTCACGGAACAGCTTGAGCGACCTCATGTTTTTCTTGTTAATAGTATGTTATGCAACGAGACTATAATGGTAGTAATTAAGACGGGACGAGTGAAGTGAGTTATAGTTAAGTTTCATACGACAATTTATAAAATGTTGTACACTCACCTGGGACAATGGCCTACATATTGCATCAGCTGATATTTGGAGTTCTGCGCAGGCGCTAAACGATCGATTCGTCTTCAGCGCGTCACAGGTGCATGATGAAAATTATAACCTTGGAATACTACTCACACTGAAAAATAGAAGGCAAATTGAATATATTGGTTTTCAGACGAAACTTTATTTCATGTATAAGTTATTTATTATGCAGTTATTGAAAATAATTTGCGGGACTGTGCTTAGTGCAATATTCTTGGAAGTTGATGCTGTTTTGAGGTTAATTTGTGTGTTTTGTGTACGTTGCATCTTACTTAGGTGGAGTAAGTTGCATCTCACTGTCAGTAGTGTCCGACATTTTAGCGTTTTCTAAACTCGCGCTAGTTGCATTTCGAGAATAATCTATATTGCGCTTTGGCATTACTAATTAATAAATTTGGGTATGGTCGAGCATAAACATAGTTATCAGTACAAGACCGTGAGGGGCTGCGCCCAGAGAGTACTACTTACCCAGCCCTGTCTTAATCAAGTGACAATTGGCATTGATTCTCAACTGGCTTTGATGCATCTGCACGGTAATCCTTGTGTTGTAGATTCCATTTTGCCGAAACGAGCTTTTCGGTTGCAATTAATTGTTCTTTCACACTGGGACAAAGACTTGTAAAAGTAGAATCAGACAGAAAAATTGAATACCATAGCCGGTATTTGAACCATAGATCTTCCGGTCTCTTCCCGGTTGTTCTAACCACATTAAGGTATGTTATCTCAGATGATTTTGAGATCCCTTTGAGGTTTACGGGGAAAATGCCAGTTAGTTGGAGAATTTAATGTCATGTCGGCATATTGCCATAGTAGTTCACTTAAAGTTATTTTGTTGTTTAACGACGCTGTCAATTGTCAGGATTATATCAGCGTCACCAGTATGCCGGAATGTCGTCTTGCAGAAGTCCTTTTACGTGCCAGACATGGAGCTGTCGTTTTTAGGCACACAAAAACCATCGGTCAGTGCCGGATTTGAACCCGCGACCAGTAGACAGCGTCTACCCCACTGAACCACCCAGACCGACAGAGCAACCGAATGGAGACCTGAATATCCCTGGTTCAAATCCTGGCTGTGGCATTGAATTTTTCAATCTAATTCTATCTCCGGCTGTTGTTCCAGAACATCTGTTCCTGCTTTTTCTGCAAATTTGGTCATGGATATATCAATTAGACTTACTAGTGGCTGATATTGGTGTTCAGAAGCCAGCGAACTCGTTGGTTGTCGGTCACATAATCCTGTTTGCCAAGCAGAATGTGAAACATGATGAGTAGCACTGTCTGGAGAAAAATTATAATCATAGCTTTAAATTTGGCTGTTAGCCATGATTATTCTACTGTCACGTTGCTGAAGGATAAAGACAAATCGCCTGGTTGTTATGCACAACGACGATCATGATGGCGTGTATTGTACTATTATGATTAATGCAGTATGTATACAATGCGTTTTGTGTTACACGCTATTATAGGCTATGTTTACAACTTGTGTAGCAAAATTAGGTCTTAAATTCAGCAGAATACTTTATGCTGTGAATCGTTTATTGTATCATGGAGATTCATATTTTCCTAATTTCAAATTTTAGCCAATTTTCAAGTTATTTTAAAGTTTAAAACAATATAATTTTTCTTGAGTAACTCTTAGTTTTGGGATGCTAAAACACATCAATTTTTTATATCTCAAATAATTCACGTTATTTATAAAATTTTTGGGGAAACATTTTGCTTTCTCTACTGGTAAGTAGAGGAAGTATTGTATTCCACCCAATAATTCCATGTCGAGATTTCACCGGAAATATGTTTTCAGACACCCTGAATCCAAAAAAGCATTTTTAGAAAAAGGTCCGTGTGTGTCTGTCAGTCTGTGGACAGCATAACTCAAAAACGAAAGGTTGGTTAAATACCAAAGTTGGTATTTAAATTGAATGCCTTTAAGGATGCGAGACGAAGATTTTAGAGAAAATAGCCTCACCCTAAACTACCCTTTGCATGGAAAATTTGTCGAAAGTTTTCATTTTATTGAAAATGGCTCTAATGACTGATTAAAATGTCATATGTTTAAGATATTTGCATGCCATTAAATGTATATTTTCAATTTTATGTCTATAACCTATGTAGTCCTGTTTACTCTGCATGACTTCTGAATAACTCGTAAACCGTAAGAGAAAGACCAAATCTTGCTACCCAAAAATGTAGATCTCACTAAAACACACAACCAAGTACATTTTTTTTTTCTAGAGTGAATCATTTCGGAGATATTCCTTGATATTTTTTCGGAAAACCTGAACATTCATTTAAACTTTTTTTATGTTAGCCGTGCAAAGGAATCTCGAACTCTAAAAGATTTGACTATCGCTCAAGCCCTTCTGTATTCCCATATTCCTCTTGCACCTACAAAGAAAGAAGCAATAAGATAATTTGTGCAAATGTTTATCTCAACACGAAGACATAGGAATAAGTTAGTACAAGCGCAGAGAAAGTCATGTGAGTGCAACACATCAGATTTATTTCTCTTTTGTTTTATTTGTATAGCCCCCTTTAGCTTCGTTGGTCACATTGGGGGCTTTAATTTGAGAAACAACTGATGGTGTTTTTACTTACTGAACTGTAGAGTTTCTTAGCGTTGATTTTATTCATTTTAGCATCCAACACACTCACATTCGCTCCCATACTCTGAGAGGAATAGGGCATTATTCTGGTTAAAGGAAAATACCCAAACCCAGCCAGGAATCGAACCCTGTAGCTGTGGTTTGAGAAGTCCGAACGCTGACCTCTTGACCATATAGGCAGTTACAAAATTTTTGTTTACATTAATTAGCTATCTCCCTTTGTTTTCTGTTTGTCTATTTATTTAATGCTTGTGCAATGGGTGTAATGAATATAGGAGAGAAAGTTTTCATAAAAATAGAAATTATTAAGCTTAAACGAGAAGATAGTTTAGGATCTATAAAGATGGTTATAATAAACAATGAACCGTTGATGGCTAATGTGGATACCAAGGATTTTTATGTTGTCCCTCTTGCTTCTATGAACAACCTATTGCATTAAATCATCTATGTGCTATCGTTCCTTAGAATAGGACATTATTTCACGCCTTTCTTCGCTCACTTCTTCAAGTTGACTGAGCTTGCTTCAGTTCAAATGGTGGGATCCAAGATGTATAAAAAGTTATCGTCCCTGACAATAGCGATAATATCCATTTTTCTGCTTCTGTCACCTTTAACAATACATAAAAGCTCACGTACTCCATTGCCTTTTCTTGAAAAAGCAGCCTTTTCTCGATCCTGTGATGTCTCGAATATTTTAGCAAGTCCCCTGGCGGGAATAAGACAGGAAGGGCGTCCAGGAAGAACTCTGACAGAACAAGTTTGTACTGCATTTTAAGTGCTTCTTCCCATTCTACACCAGAAACGCCATTCAGGATCTCAATCGATCTGTTGGTTGGAGTGTAATATTCCTCTAGGGAATGCACTAATTGTACGTATGTATGGTTATTCACTTGACATTTCTGTGGTCTGCAATATCTCAAAATTCTGGATCCCTAAAGGTTGGTTCACAACTATCTGGCAGCGGTAGCCACAACGGAAATGAGAACAGGTAGCAAGGTAGCACTCAACATTTTGGTTCAAAATAGCTGGGTAACGAGAACTGAAATGTGTATTATTGATCAGCACATCGATAGCAAAGTGGACGTCGATATTCGCAATGGGAATTCATTTGTTTCTGACTAATGATATTTTTTTTATCTTGCGACTAGAGAGAGCTCTAGCAGCTATTTTATGGTATGGTTGCCTTTAATAATTTCTAAAGTGAAAAGCCTGTGTGCACAATATGAGTCTAAAATGCAGTGGCAGGAATGAGAACAAGAAAGTTAAAACTTGGCCAGGTCTTTTTTCCCGTTCCCGAGCCCGGGAAAACTTCCCGTCGGTTGTGAACACTCCCATTTGAATACATGTATTTTAGCTTTATATTGTTACCGTTATAGGTGGTTGTGAACCAGTATTGAGTGTGACGTTTCATATAACACATCAAAATATATATTCTCACCGCTTTTCTTAATGTAGGTGAAAATTGTGGAGCAAATTCCTCAAGGTAGGTGTCAACTAGTGGCGGAGTTCCTTTTGTAGGGCCACATATGGTACCTACCTCCTAACGGACCCGGATATCAGCCGGACCTTTTGACGTCATTGGCATTCTGAGCTATAGCTGCATGTAGATCGTCACGCATTGAGGAATGGATGCATGGTATCACCCTGGATGGTCTAAGTGTGCCAAAAACGAACGTAGAAATACGTGATCCGTATGACAATTGGTGCCAATGACACGGTCTGCCACGGTGTGACATTCACGGATTTCCTTCAAGAAAACCTGACTCACTGCGTACAAAACCCTTCTGTACATCCAATTCGAATCTAAACACTTCTTGAAGCCTGGCTGTGTTTGTATTGAATATTGACCACAATTTTCATACACAATTCTACATTGTCCATGACGGTATTTAGAGCTTCATTGAAGGGAGCATTAAATGCACTTGCAGCTGACTAAAAGAATGTTTATGTCTATTATTCTTATGAAAGCTTACTAGAGACAAACTTTAGCAAAAATAGCTACTTTTTACATTTTGTTACAGATGCAAAGGGTATAGTGATAGTCAAATGTTTTAGAACTGGACGCCATATTTTGACATGAGAATTCCACACTCTTTCCACGTGCTTTAAGAGAATTACTAGGTAATGAACATTTCGAACCATCAATAACGACTATCTCTGAAATAGCTTATGACACAAAGTTGTTTGAAATAAATTGTGTGTTTTTAAAGAGATCTACACTTCGTATACAGCACAAAACTGTGTAAAATTCCTTCTGAATAAAGAGCACTTCAATGGCTATTCCAAGAAAATACACAATATGCGTTTTATTTGTCATGAAAATATATGTAATGTATGGTACTTTAATCAAGATCGTTAGAGCCATTTTTGAGAAAATAAAAAATTTCGAAAAATGTTCAATGTAAATGGCAATTATGGGTTGGTGGACTTTTCTTGAAACCTTTGTGTCGCATTCTTAGAAGATACTGAACTTAAAACTCAAATTTGTTTTATTGGGTTACACTATTCAGACGCGCACACACCCACACCCACACCCACCCACCCACCCACCCACCCACCCACACACACACACACACACACACACACACACACACACACACCCACAAACAGACACACACAAACACACATGAAAACACAAAACTTTCTCTTTCTCGCTCTTATTTTCTTTAGAAGGCCTCAAAACATATTTCCGGTGAAATCTCGATATTGAATTTTAGGGTGAAATGCAATACTTTTTCTGCTATGTATGAGGTGCGTCTAGAAATTCCGATAAAGATAATAAAACATCACTAAGTAAGAAAGTATACACTTATTTATATTTAAATAGATTATGTTGAGAATGATCCAGGTAATCAACACCATTTTAGAGGCATTTGGAGAATTTAGAGAAAGTAAAAATTGCTTCCAAAATTGACGAAATGCCACGTGCTACTTGTACGTTGAATCCGCGACAGGCATACCGCAAAAGAAACGTGCCAACTGCATCCTTTTCGCACACATAAGGAAATTCGGATCGAGGTGACGGAAGTTCCCACTTCTGCCAAACCTATCGCATGCCACATCTCTCTTTGTTTGAGATTATACATTTGTTACAAAAGGCTACCTTCGCCTGGTGTTCCGAGAGTGGGATTCCTCTTTATGGAAAATAACTTTAATATCGACTCTCCCATCTTGCTGGTTCTCCTCATATACAACATAGGTATAATAACCCTGCTCAAATTAAGGTTATGTTTTGAATCCTGCTATCATTGGAGAATGAGCTGCAGAGACGAAATGAGTAGCTTCTTAATGTTAGTATTCTATGTTTCTGTACATTAGTTTATAAGACTTTTAAGTTTGCTTAGTAAGGCGAATGCCTGCACCTTATATACATTTTACGTTACTGGTTAAGTTCTGAACATTTTCAATGTTCTTATGCGCTTATACGACGTTGGAGTTTTTGTGTTCTCGTATAGGGTAGCGTAGCAGTTAAAGGACATATTACTTTTCTACTAGTATTTACAGTAAGCAGAAGATGTAATGCATTCCACCCAAAAATTTGATATCGATATTTCACCGGATATACGCCCTTTGTAGTCCCCTGGATTAAAAAAAAAAAAAAAAAAAAAAAAAAAAAAAAAAAAAAAAAAAAAAAAAATTTAGAAAAACGTATGTGCACTGGTGTGTGTCCGTCCATGAACAGCATAGCTCAACGAAAACTCAGTTAAGTATCAAACTTGGTATTTAAGTTGGGCAACTTTGAAAAACACGATACCTGAGACTACTCTTTCCATGCGATATTTTTCGAAAAGTTTGGTTTACTCAAAATGGCTCGACGATTTTGATTAAAATACTGCATGTTTAAGACATTTTCGTAACATATGAAATGTATATCTTGAATTTTGGGAATGTCCTCTGAAGTCCTCTTCAATCTGGATGACTTGCATAAGTGGTAAACTGTAAGAGATAGACAAATTCTTACTTCACAGAAAGGTACCGTTACGCCTGTTGCAGAACGACAGTATCCCTCGTACGGGCTCCATTATCTAACAACGTCTCGAGGTGTGCATATCGCAGTGAGTAGAGAGGGAGCAGAAGTGGGAGCGACAGGTACAATGCGGGGAGTGCAAGTGGCATGTGGCCTTCAATAGAGCAAGGCCAGTTTCGCGCAGCAGTCGTTGACAAGCTTTCGTTACGTTATTTCTACAATCTGATATTCCATGTACTGTCTGTGTTGTATTGCATAAACTCAACCAATTTTTAAAATTCTTTCATCATGAATAGTATCACTTTTCTGACAGCCACCGGCCACGAAATGTTTCCAAAACATTTTAAAAGAGACCTCGGGGAAACTTTTTTATTCATCACCCAATTAGTTGACTATGAAGGTAAGGTGAGTTTTCAGGACATTTATTGTGAACATGACAGCTTTTTAGTAACCTACATTTCAAAGATTTTCGTGATGAAGGGAATAGCGGGTTCCAGTCCAGCCTCGAGCATGGGTTTGTGAGTCTGTAAATATTTGTGTATATGTGAGTAAGTTGAGGAAAACCACAAGGAAGATAACCAAAATAGGAAACTGCCCCCAAAATTAAAAGTGAAACAAATATAAAAATAAGACATAGATGCGCCAGGGTGTTCTGTAGGAAACATAAACAGGTTTAACATGTGGTGTTCGAAAACTATTGGCGAGGAGAATGCTGTATATCGTACTTTTACCACATTTCTCTCGGATTAAGGAATATTTTGATAGGATCTTCATAAAACCTGGCACAATTGGGTGTTAGAACGTGGAAAAATTGATAAGGTATCCTACAGCGCTATACTTATTTTCCAGCCCTATTTTCAACTCCCAACATACAAACTATCATTCGTTGGTCCATCCAAACAAAACTTTGTGCACTTATACTATAGCACCCAAAATTCCAATAGGCAACATTACAACTTTCAAAAACTATCCAAGTAGAAGAGTAGTAGTGGTGGGGTTTAGGGCGCACAACTGCCAGGGAAAGTTGAAGAGTGATGAATATCCATCTTAATACAGGGACATTCTGGATATTCTCCTTAGTACACTTTTAATCTTCCTCCACCGCATCGTTCCATCGATTCGTAAAGTTCGGGAAAAGTGTTTCCCCCCAAACATGGGAATGTTCCATTTCATTGTTTGTCTCGTTTCCCCTCTGTTTCCTCCATTCCCAATTCCCGTCATCCAGCTTTTCCTCTGTCTGTCACTCGATCCTCTGTTTACGACACAACAATTGAAGCTATTAGCGAAACAAAGTTAGGGTATGCTCTCTAAATTAAAGCCTTCCGTAACAGAGAAAACAAGTGAATTAAAAGGTGATTCACACATTCTTGCACCAGGAATTATGCATTACGGCTCTTATTATGTATATATGTTATAAAGAAAATTTGTCTGCGTTTGTGGGAGGTGGGGGGGGGGGGGGAGGTTATATGTAGGCTAATTTCAGATGCCATTGAACCAATTTTGATAATTCTTCCATCATTGAAAAGCACTACTCTTCCAGGTGGTCACAGACTAATGTGAAAAATTTAAAACTAGAGTTAGGCGTGTTTCTCATATTCATGTTACCAAATTTCAATCCAGTTTCCTTGAATATGCATGTCAGAAGCTATTTTGGCACTTTGTTGCCAATATGATAGATTTCTTTAATGACTTCGAGCTCAAAGGGGTAGGTAGCTAAATGGGGAGGCTTAAAATGTTTAGAAAATTGAGTCTTTTAGGGAACTGTATATCTTTCATATCACCACATTTCCCTTATATTTCACTGAAGTGTTATAAAGTAATATTTTTTTAATGATTTTGATAGAGGTAGCTGCATTGTATGAAACAAATAAAACTTTGATGTAATTGAACAGGAAAAACGGGAAAAAATGTTTCCATTTAGCCTTTTGGTTGACGACGTCACACGTGTGCAATGATGACTGAGTTTCTTTTTATTTATGCAAAAGTTTCCTTTAAAGTATTACATTTGATGTGTTTGAAAATTTTCTGAAAACTGAAGTAATTTTAATTTTATTTTCTTTAATCCTTACTTGTGAAAGATCCTGTATTTTGGAGAGACAGACAGAGAGAGAGAGAGAGCAAATGTAGAGTACTGAGTTCTCCAAACTACTATTCTAATTATATGCCACACTGAATTCTTATAATAAACAAGCATAAAAGATGTCAATATCGTGCGGTAGTGAACCTGATGTTCATATGGTTCTTGTAGTAGGTTCACTGTTTAAGTTTCTACTTCGGCCTATTTGATTCTGGCCTTGGTATAGCTTGACAAATTTATGTCCCTTGTGACTCACTATTTTGAGTCATGTTCACTTTAGGAGCTGGTTGCGTTAACTTTGGCGTCTTTGATTCTAGTGCTGGAGTAACTTGATACATTTATGTCACTATTGTCAAACTCAGTTTCTTGAAACAGGAAAATATGTACGAGTAGTAAACTTTGACTACAGAGATGGGCAAAATCGTCCTTTTATGTGAAACTGGATGAGTGCCTGACTATATACAGTAATACAACTGAAATATGTTAAGCATTATAATAACAATTATTTTGGAGAAAGAGCAATTGCGCTTACTAACTTGTCAAAACCACTAGTTTTAATTATTCATTCAATATACCATATTGAGCTGTCCTAAGCTAAGAAAATGCCAATGTTATGAGGAAACGAGCATAATATTGTTTTAAACTATTATATTCTTAAAAGCGGACAAATATATAACATGTAATGTTTACAATAATCCATATTACTTTATTTGCTACATACTTACAGTAAGTAGGGGAACCATTGCGTTCCACCAAAAAATTCGGCATCTATATTCCACTGGAAATACATGTTTTGGGACCCCCTGAATCTAAGAAAAGCCTTTTTACAAAATGTCATACATATGCCCAAGCGTGTCCTCCTGTGAACAGCATGACTCAAAAAGAAACGTTTGGTGAAATAACAAATTGGTACTTAAGTTCAGCATCTTCCAAGGATGCGATAAGAACATTTTCAAAACGTCCCTCCATATCAGACCACCCATATAGAACAGTTTTGAAATATGATTTTTTTTTTTTCAAAAATGGCTAAAATGTTGTATTAAAATACGATGCCTATGTTTAACTAATTTTTATGATAAATGAAATGTGTATCCTGAATTTTCTGGGAATGTCCTCAGAAGTCCTCTGCAGTCTGGGTGACCTTTGCATATCAGGTAAACCGTAAGAGTAGACAATATCTTACTACACAAAAATGTAGATCGTGTTAAAACACAATTTATGTCTAATTGTTTATGCAGTGAACCATTTCGGAGATATTACTTGTTATGTGCCTGAATTTTGTAATACGTTTACTTTTATAGGAGGTCGTTTAGCAATAAGATAATATCCGAAAATGTTAATCTCGTTTAATATACAGTAGATAGGAATAAGTGTTCATGAGAATAGTTTGTACAAGGGAAGATGAAGTCATATGACTGCAACACATCAGATTTTAAGAGAGTTGTGTAAATGTCACAGTTAATTCAGCAATTTAGTTGAATTGTGACTCAGAAATGGATAGTTTTCCTGTAGTGCGTCCATTGGCACCGTGTTTAGTAGTCAAACACGGAGCATGCATTTGTTTAAATAACAAGTGCCGCTTTCAGCGCGAAAGTAAAGCGGGTGATGTTTGATATGCTTGTCGTGTAGTCCATTAGAGATCGCCCCCCGGAAGTCCATAGATAGGGAGACACAAGTAGTTCACTCCAGTACCTACTAAACCCACTACGTGATAGTAGATGACCCACCCGGACCCGCAGCGTAGGTGGTACATATTCCCTCACCTACTCTCTTCATTTACAAGATTACATGCAACAAGCAGGGAAAGAGGAAGGATCCATGTGTTACAAACACACGCTACTTCTTACTAAGGATATCTATCTGTGAAAAGTTGTCAAAAATATAAAAAAAGTCTGACGTGTTGCACTCATGACTTTCTTTACTCTTGTACTAACAATTCTTACAAACTCATATCCCTGTATCTTCTTCATGTTAGTTGAGATAAACATTTGTACAAATACTCTTATTGCTTATTTCCTTGTAAGTCCAAGGGGAATATGGGAATACAGTAGGCTTTGTGCGATAGTCAAATATTTTAAAGCTTTGAGATAACATTCTCTTTGCAGGGTATATATAAACAATGTAGTATAATATAAACAAATGAATCACGATCTTCCATTTGACGAAAGCGCAAGTATTCCAAAACTCACACAAATAACAAGGAATATCTCAGGAATTGTTCACTGTACAAAAAATTGATTTAGACATAAATTGTGTGTTTTAGCAAGATCTTTACTTTTTGTGCAGTAAGATTTGCTATATCTCTTACGGTTTACCAGTTATGCAAAAGTCACCCAGAATAAACAGGACTACATAGGCTAGAGCCAGAAAATTCAAAATATACATTTCGTTTGCCATAAAATATCTGAAACATATGGTACTTTAGTCAAAATCGGTAGAGCCGTTTTCGGGAAAATCAAAATTTTCGAAAAAGTTTCCTCGTAAAGGGTAGTTTAGTGTGGAGAAGTTATCTTCAAAATCTTCGTGTCGCTTCCTTAAAAGGCATTAACCTTAAATACCAACTTTTGTGTTTAACCGACTTTTCGTTTTGGGGTTATGCTGTCCACAGACTGGCAGACATACACATACACGGACCTTTTTCTAAAAATGTTATTTATTTATTTATTTATTTATTTATTTATTTATTTATTTATTTATTTTTTTTTTAATTCAGGGAGCCTCAAAACATATATTTCCATATATCTCCACATTGAATTTTTGGGTGCAATACAATACTTCTACTTTACTAAACGTAGTAGAGAAAGTAAAAATGCAAAAACCATTTTGCTAGTTATGTAATATGGAACTTATATCATTGTATCTCCTATACCCACACGGTCCTTAAAACCACGACGATTCGGTTAATAAATGGCAGCCCTAGGTAGGAGAGTGTGCATTTAATTCACTGGTTGAAATGCCAATTTCTCTATTTTTTGTTTCTCCGCACATATCCATCTTCAATTTGTTCTCCATGACGCAATTTTCAATGTAAATTAATATAAATGTTAAAAATAACAGTAAAAGAAAATGGAGTGAACTTTATATAATATGCGTAGCAGCCTTTTAGTTAAAAGAGATATATTAATTTGTTTGTAAATTTTACGAAAAATAACATTTATTACTTAAACCTTTATTTTCACAAAACTGTTGCCACTATTAAAGTGTCAATCCTACGATTTTTAAGACGATATTATCTATACAGCCTATTTATAAAATGTAAGACTGGAGTTATTTTGAAAATACCAACAAAACTATGTCAAAATAATGAATATTTTCAGAACTATTGCGCATAGCGTTCAATTTCCTATGTTTGCTATTCATAATTCCCTAAATATTGTGTCAAAATATAAAATCCAAACAAACATTATGAATTTTTCCAATTTCACAAATGGGTAACCTTGATCAAGATAAACCTCTGCAAATACTTATTTATGCAAAAAGCATAGAAAGTGATACATTTTCTTACGCGGCAGAAACTTTCAGAATGGGCCTTCCAGAAACTCAAGTTCAAAACAGAAACTTTCTATAAAAGTTCCATACGTAATTCTTTCCGCTATTTTCCTCAAACATTTGTTATTTATGAAGCTTAAGAAATGGAATAGGAATTAATGCTCAAGGTCTTCGAATTAGTAATAATCGATTTAATAAAAACTGTGTTGATAGAGCCTGTTGCCTTATAAATACTGATGAATTCAATTTGAATCCAAACTGTGTTGAAATTAGAGATAGTATCAAAATCTACATAAAACATTTTTGTCTGTTTTGTATAAAAGTATCAGTGAAATGTTGGAAATGAACATGAGGACTAATTGGCTAAATCAACAGCATCTTCCAGTTTACATTATTTATATACAGTGTCCCATATCTTATATTAAAAATAAAATGTTGAACTATATCTCTGGTTGTTGGGTAAAAGGTGCCAACGGTAACAAGAACTCTTCATCCTTGTGGTATGTACTCTACAGGCTAAATTTGAGACATTTCACTCCAAATTTCATTTTGACTCGATATCGATTTCATGAGATTTCCTTTTAATTCAGACAATATTATTGTAAATGTCAGGAATCTATACAAATTGTAAAACATTTTGTGTAATTGTGCGATATTTGAAATAGACTTCACCTGAGATTAGAAATTCTTTATGCAGTTTATAACACACATTCATACACATGTGAAATATTTTTGGTTTTGTAAATTTATTGTACTACTCTGTAAGTTATAACCCTAACATGCCCTTCTGATTAATTGGGTTTTAAGTTCATGAGATTCCATAAATAAATAACTGCTATGGTTCTCAGAGTACCATTCTATATTGGGCGTGAAAAAGTACTTCATTTTGCTCAGAGGTCTCTTTGCCTGACTTAAATTTTCTTTTACGTACCGTAAATCTACGACGCGGAAACACTGGGTTTGCCTTCCTTCCGAAAAAACAGAAAAGAGAGAGAGAGAGAGAGGAAAAAGAAAAGAAAAAAAAAATAATAAATGAAAAGAAAGAGAGGAAAAGAAAAAAGAAAATCCAACGCTTTCACCGGGTTTGGACCTTCAATTTCGGGGACTAGAGGCTAACATGTCACCCCCAGAGCATTGAGGACGACAAACACACACACACACACACACACACGCACAAAAACTTATGTACACACAAGCAAACACACGCACACTCACATACACATACAAACATACAAAAATACACACACTCACACACACAGACCCACACACACTCACACAAACATACGCACACTCACAAACACACACTCACACAAACACACACACACACACACACACACACACACACACACACACACACACACACACACACACACATGGACATTTTCTTAAAATGCTTTCATTTTAGTTCAGAAGGCCAGTGAAATTTCGGTATCGAATTTTTGGGTGGAATACAATACTTCTGCATACTGTAATGGAGAAAGTAACTGTCTTTCGCAAGAGTAGTCTGTGGAAACTGTATAAAAATAAATGAGAAAGTAATATGAATGTGTATTGAGAAAGGTTGCCGACCTGGATTCCTTTATATTCAGTCTCCGTCATACTCAGACTGGCTACTGTGGGTGGGTTATTGACTGATACGCTTGAACGGTTTGCCTGTTACATGGAACCACACATCCAGCTATCTCGTATGTTCTGGCGCCGGCTGAGGTTCGTCTTATTGATTTTATACATTCCATAGTATTGAAAATTAAATCGCTTTTCTCCCTTCCAGAGGGCACGTAATCGATTTTAATTGGCAGCCCCAATTTCCTACCCAGACCCTCGAGGGCTTTTACCAGCCACTTATTTTTTAAAATTGCGAAATCTTGGAAAGCTAAATTTTGGGGATAAGGAATGGAAAAAAATGTACTGTTGCACTCTCATGGGCTTCTCTGCTCTTGTGTAAGCTATTGTTACAAGCGCTTAATCTTCTACGTTATTCGAGATAAACATTTGTAGAAATTGTCTTACTGCATATTTCCTTGTATGTGCTTTGAGGATAAAGGAATACAGTTACCTGAAGCGATAGTCAACTCTTTTAAGGACTGGTCGCTGTGTGATTGCTTTGAAATTCCGTTATCTTTGCATGGCAAACAGATAAAACAATGAATAACCACTTCCTACTGAGAAAAGCATACTTATTTTAACATGAAAACCAATAACAAGAAATTTCTCTGTGCTTTAACGAGATCCACATTATTTTGTGAGGTGTTTTTGTTTTTCATTAAACAAAATGAACTTGTTCTCTTTCATTATAGATCACTGGTTTATCCATAACATGTATCATTTGTGTGTAAAGAGCAGATAAATTTAGTTTTATCTACAAATGTTGGCGGGACTGAGAACCAGATAGTTCTATTTGCAACTCCATCATTTGTTTGCATTTCCTTCTTATTTCTTGTGTGGACATTGTTGCCTTTGCGTTATATACAGTTAAACAAGATGGAATGTGATACCAATGGCGCAAAGTACATTCCACTAAATAGTCATCAAAAGAATATTTAAGCCCTAACGTAAACCTATTCGCACCGGTGAAACTGTCAATGTATAGATCAATTTTTAACGCTGGATATAATACAATTTAAGAAACAAATACTTCAGATCTGACTACCAAAAGCAAAGCTTGCGTCTCTAGGGAATAAATTATCAAAAGAAAAGGTTGCAGATATCCAATTCATGATGAAATGCATGCACATTGTTGAAGCAGAGTTCTACAAAGTAATTTTTAGCTGACATTAAATGTACCTTTGACCATATCCGGAGGTGCTTGAAACCAGAAGGTTTTATTTACATGTAATCTTTCTTTACATATTGTAATAAATGTGTTCCTTTTGTAGTTTTGTAATAAATTGGTTTCCCCGATATTATGACTCCCCACACATTTCGCTCCTCTTTTCCACTGCACTATCGACCAGTATGCTTTTATCCTCTCCCACATTTCTTTCCACTTCACTCGGGCTCTCGCCATTCTCATTCACTGCACACCCATCACTCCATGAAATTCTTGCGACCATCTTTGCCATGGGCGTCCTCTGTTCCTTTTCCCTCATCTTGGGTCCCATGCCGTTGTTACCAAAATATTAAACATACGGTGTTTTAATCAAAATCGTTTGAGCCATTTTTAGAAAATTAAACCTTTCGAAAATGTTTCCATATAAATGGTAGTTTAGGAAGGGGGTCATGTAAAATTAAAGTATGCTATAGGCTTATTCTATACACTTTTTGACGGAGCCTTTAGAATTATGCAGATAGCCAAAGGTTATATTAAATTTGGCTAGAGCGACAGGTACAGCGGAGGTCGTTAAGTCACGGAGTCGTGTACCGTAGATTCACGGTTTAAATCGCGCCAGGACCATCCTCCCTGACTGAGGTTGTTTCCACCCTAATAACTGGGTGTTACCTTAACTTAGGTCTGAAACGTTTCCTTCCTTCTCAAATTTTCTTACTTAACATTTCATTCCATGTATTATTTGTATTCGCCGGCTGTCAAAGGAAAGGAACCCTCGCAGCAGAGGACAGAACATTGAAAGTAGACCTCAATGACCCTATATACTTTTACTGTGACCCCTGAGAGGAAGGGACAAAGAGAGAGACCCGAAAATCAACCAGATGTGGATGATGAATGGCGCAAATATGGACAGGGTCCTTAATGTTTCAAACTCATCCGTCGTCTACTGACGGTCACCTTGGTTTGGTGCACATTCAGGGATGGGTCCAGACGCTGAACATTGTTAGGGAAGAAACCTCTACAAAGTGCACACACACCGTCACCTGGTCCTAACTCTGAAACAGATGACAATAAAGGAAATGGTGGATTTAGGGAATGAGAGGCAGGAAAGTCGTGTGACAAGAGGAACCACCACAGTATTCGCCTAACTTCTCCGCGAACGCACGGAAAACCAATGGATCAGAGTAGGCAGTCGCGGGTGTTAGAATCCGGAACATCTTGAATGTGAATCACACACGTTACCGGATGTATTTCCTATTGTCTATCAAGCTCTGCCATTTCATTAAGAACCGTGGTAGAACCGTTACTTTCGCATGTTTTTAGCATATGCCATTTTTATGAACTCCCTGCTATTTTGGAAAAGTGGCTGATTTCAGTAAAAGCCTGGGACATAGTAACTCGCGCTCAGAGTGGCGAGGAATTGTTCACGACACGGTAAGATGAGATATCGCCCAGTAACTATTTGCATTGTGATATATCTGTGGCTTGACACAGATCGATTACCACGTACCGCTGTTTCACCACAGAGTAGTTTTCGCGCAGTTTCTGTGGTCTACCGACCGACCTGGAGAGATACATTTACCCAGCATTTCAGCCACTGTTTCATCATCTCGTCGCTGCAGTCGAGTATGACGGAAATCATTGCAGCCAACAGAGGGCACAGGTAATATTGAAATGTGCTTTTATTTGTATCGTTTGGGCCAGGGATCAGTTTATAGAGCTGCGTAAGTTCCGGAGGGTTCCTGATCATACTGAAAGGGAAAGTAATACAAATAACAATTGGAAACGAAAAGCAATTATGAATAAATTATGTTTTCCATATTCCAAGGAAAGTAGTAGAGATTAGGACAGTTCTGGACCCCTCAAACATCATTACTGTTGGCCTCCCATTCGTTCTATGAAAGGGCTATTCCATTTAAAATCGGGCGAAAAACTGAAACTTGACCTCGCATGTTTTTAAAATCATTAATAGTTTCTACATGTCTTAGTTACTGCAAAAGAAAAAAGTTTTCAGGAAAGTATTTCTTAAGTGTTTATAAATTAAATTATTTTGTTGTTTAACGACGCTGTCAATTGGCAGGATCACATCAACGTCGCCGGTGTGCCGGAATTTTGTCCCGCAGGAGTTCTTTTATATGCCAGTAAATCTACTGACATGGAGCTGTCGTTTTTAAGCACACTTAAAAACCATCAGTCTGGGCCGAATTTGTAGGATCAGTAGGCTAACCAACTAAGTCACTTAGACCGACTTAAGTGTTTATAGTTTTCGAGTCAGAATTCGATTTTTTTTTTTTTTCGAATGATAACTTCTGTGCCGTATAATACGAGAACCCTATATCGGATTTCAGTAAACTACGATTCATTTTGAAGATGAATGTCTGTTGATGCTGGTATATAACAATAACATAGCAATAATTACATAACTTTTTAAAACGTTTTTCTTTGAGTTAAGTACGAGTGCCTTTTTTTATAAAGATTAAACTTATAGCTATAGGCTTAAACCTCTTTTTAGTGCACATTAATTGCAATTTTAAGTTTTATGGTACCCCTTGTTTGAAATGTGGAAAAAGATATGAAGTAATAAATATTTAAGCTCGCGCTGTACTTACATAGTGCCGTTTGCCACTGAATAAGGGAAGAGGCTCGAGATTGATTATGTCTTCTTATATATCTTATCATTTCCGCAGTCTCTGTTGTAATTCAACTTTAAAGTAATAGATTTCATATGAAATAAGCTAAAAGTTGTACACTCAAATATCTTTATAACTCAAATAGAGAACACATCTATATTACGACCACATCACAAGAAAGCGACTTGTTTAGTTCAGGGGACAAAAGAGGGTTTACGCACGAACTGCTATGGTCTAGCTCGTCAGCATCCTCTCAGAGGAAACATAAATAGCAGCGGATCGACAACGTCTTTGACGAGATTCATAAATGGTGCGTGGTAGGTGCAGTGTGACTAGAGAGTTTGACACTTGTTTCTTCTGCTTTTTATTTTTTACAGCTGTCTGTTCAAGATACCATAAAATGTTAAGTAATCGTGTTTTGATATTAAATAATGAAGGATATGACATAATTTATATTTTAACTAAAATGGCAATTATTTGGGGAAAAACGCGAAATATGATGAGAGGTACATTAAATTAAGTTTTAAAAATATGAATAAATACCATCACAAGCTGCAAAATATCTTTATTTTGAATTTTATTTGAGAATTTTACCTTGAATTGTTTTTGAGCTGCGAGTCTCAGAACCGCATAATTTTATCAAATTACGCCAACTTTGGCGCTGTAGAAAACTCAATCTCTTGTTTATCATAGCTGCGATATTGCAAAAGACGATAACTTAACGTCTGCTTTAGATGACAAGAAATTGAACCACCCCAAAAATGCAAGGTTTCCTGCTGTCCGAAATAAAGTGGAACAGGGCGAAATGGAGGCGGCCCCAAGGGTGGCCACACACAAGCTCTGCAATAATGGAAACATAGTGAGATGTGGTGCAGTGAAGAATGAAAAAAAAATTATATAACTTGGTAAACTAATACATTCTTTTCTGATGTTTGGTTGTATGCTGCTTCCAGGACCCCCAGCACATTTCGCTTCGGTAATCCCGTATATCGTACATTGTCCGCAACGCGCCTCGCTGCGGCAGCCTTTATTGGCTTACGCACTCCACGGAAATAAACAATGCTCAGGTGATCTGCTCGCTGTTATTTTTAGCTTCGTGCTTATGGAACTCCTGCATCTGAATGTCAATTCCAGTGTAGTAGGAAAATAAACTTAGGTCACAGGGATACAGTATAAATATTAAGGGAATATCCACTCATTCTTGGTAAATCTCTGCTTTTCTGATATTGGATCAAAGGATGTAGGAGGAAAGAAACACGTAATCTACAACTAAAAACAGATTTCGGATCAGGTAATTGTAGTTGAAAAAAAAAAAAAAAAAAAAGCTCTGCTCTGTTATATTTTCAATTCATTGTTCAACAAACTATTTTTAAAATGCTTATTGTTCTATGTGCTTCGTGTTAATCGAGATAAGCATTTGTATATATGCTTTTATTTCATATTTCCTTTAACTACCATAGAAATATGGGAATATAGCAGATTAAGCTACAGTCAATTTTTTAAGAGCCACTAGCTTTGTGATAGCTTTGAAATATGTCCTCTTTGTACGCCCAGCAGGGGGAAAATAAAAAATAAACACCGACTTCCTATTGTAAAAAAGCATAAGTATTTTAAAATGTAAACAAATAACAAGGAATTTCTCGAAAATAGTTAACCCATAAATATTTTTGACATACCAATGCTTTGTGAATAACATTTTTGTGTTGTAGTAAGAGTTTGTCTATCTTTTGCGTTTACTGGTTATTAAAAAGTCATCCCGAATGAAGAGCACTTCAGAGCCTATTCCCAGAAAATTCAATATACACATGATATACCTTTAATTTGTTATAAAAGTATGTTAAAGATATTCTATTGTAATCAGAATCGTTAGATACATTTTAAGAAAACCAATATTTTTGAAAAAATGTTTCATGAAAGGGTTGTTTGGATTGGAGGATTGTTTTTAAAATATTGGTGTCACAACGTTGAAAAATGTTGAACTTTAATACAAAGTCTGGTGTTAAACCGATCGAAACAAGCCCTATGAGGCTTAATCCACGTAGCTGATGATGACGTCATTTGCCCCCGTAACATCCATTCTAATACTTCTCAGCATCCTGAATGTGCTGTTGAGGAGGCTCTGTGACTATTGCATACCGAAACGGAGAAGCTATCCCGCCTCTGACAGACCGTCAGTCTCCACTCCAATTTGTGAGTTATCGAGCGAAAAGCTAAACTTGTTTTTATGCATACCATTAAGAGAAGACACTTAAAAAATGCGACGGGAAAGTGTCATGCATATCAACCGTAAAGAATGTGCTGCCTATCATCTCGGTGATGTCACTGAACCTTTACACATTCTATTCCGGAAGCGAATGAAGCCGTTTCGTTAGACACCTTTCATTTAAGGGAAGATTGTAAACGTTACACCTGACTTGACTGACGATTTAATTGCATTACCCTCTTCGTACAGAGGTAAAAATAAAGGATAAACATTGGATGTCTGTACAGATCCATTGTGCGCTAATACTCCCCAGCAGGAAGGGATGAATAGAACTTCAGGAGGTTACATGCCTGGGCGCGCAGAAGTTCACAACAGAAGCTGAAGGTTCAAAAGTTCTTCATCCCGGTGTCAGGATCTACCGCGAAACCACCAACACCATGGGTTTCGCGTCTTGACTAACATCACATCCCGCCGAGGATCAAAACAAAAATAAAAAATGTGCATTTGTATAGTCCTGGTATCTAGAGTCTACACCAGGACATAGTATCTAGCGATTTTATTTTTATTGAACTTATTTTCAATTTGATACATACAATTGCAGATAAAATAACTACTAGATTAAGAAAACAAACACAACAAAACAATTAAATCTAGATAATTATTGTTCATTTACATCAAGCTATGGTGAAATCAAACTTGAGCCTCACTTGTTCTTGCTGCATCTAGTCTTCCCATTGAAGTCCAGTATTCTCTTCTCATGTTCACTCCAGATGCTCCATTTTCTTCTCGGGTACCATTTCTTGTCCAACTTCTAGCGATCTCACTTCTTGATGTTGAATAACTGTTGAAGGATGAATGTTTCTGTTTGATCTTCGAGGTATCGTCTCTTCAGGTTCAATTCTTATTTCTTCTACTTCTCTTATTCCTTGGAATTGTCGATATTCCTCCATAGTAATTGTAGTAGAAACGACCCTGGTCATCTCTTCTAGTACCAAGAAGTCCTCGTTTGCCCTCACTACATCCCAGACTCTTTTTCCGGCGAGGACAGGATCACAACACCGCCTAAACGCCGCATTTAAAGTGCACATGCATCCGCACCATCTGTCCAACACTACCACACACCACGAGATTAGAAAGATACCGAAGGAAATGCAATGAAGGGAAATGATGGGAAGGAAATCGTGGTATTAGAATGAGCACCGTAGCATTCATCTAAATGACAAAGGAAAACTACGAAAAGCCCAAGTCAGAGTGCGCGGTCGAAAAGATCGAACCCGTGACCTCCCGAATGCCAATCGCACAGGTTACACTCAGTCCTCGTATGAAGCACTTACACCCTCTCCCCCTAGGACTAATAAGTCAACGCTTGGAATCAAATATGTGTCGAGGACCAGCCAGACTTTGCATCAGACAGAAGAACCAGGGTAAAGGGATTAGCCCTAAGTCTAGTATGAGATTGAGGAAGGAGATGACATCAAACAATAGTGAACTAGAAGAAAGGAAAGGTGATAATGGGGCAGTTGGTGGAATGAATAGCGGGGAAGCCGTAGAATTTGGAGAACATCCGCTTAGATCCTCTAATGTCCATAGGGAATACTGTCATCGTTGAGCAAGCATCCGCACCATCTGCCCGGCACCGCTATACGCCACAAAACCTAGAAACTCAACTGAAAGTTGAGAAGGAAGTGGAAGGAAAGGGAAATGATAGAATGGAAATCGTGGTAGATGAGAAACTACCCCAGCATTTCCTACCGAATAGGAAAAACAATGAAAAACCCAAGTTCAGAGTGGGGTCAACAGAAATCGAATCCGGGACCTCGAATACGAGCACCGCAAACTGAGCCTTCTCACTCGGCAACAGTTATGATTAGTTCAGAGCTGAATGGAATTTATTGAATACTAAGGCATTTACATCTTGTGCTGCCCTTGAACTGGACCCTGCTCCACACGGCTAAATCCGTAATAAACGGATAAGTACGTGGCGATTTACCCGCCGGCCGAGTTAACCCGGGGGAACTGCTCTTACTCTTGGCACACATTTTAACGTGTACTGTTGTTTATCACATTTGGTAATGTTTGTAACTTTTTTCATTTTACTGTAATTATATCGTTTGCGCCACTTTTCTCACCTACTCTCATAATGTTCTCCTTTTCCCTAAAATTCTTCACTCAATTCATTTATTCTTCTTTAACTTCCCTCTTATTTCTTGCTAAATTTCCTAGACATTTGCTGATTAAATCCTCCACCACAATAATTCACTTTCTTCTTAGACCTTTATTATTCACTTCCACATCCTTTCCGCACTTAACCTTCGCTTTTCTTTTCCTCGGTTAACTTCAGCCCTAAAATTTTAATTCCATTCTCCCTTCTAACCCTAACTACCGGAAACTAAAACCACTTGTTCTTCCTTGTCACACGGGTAGCAGTTCCGCTCCTTTTCTTTAGTTTCCTATATATTGCCACACTTTTATTATCTGTCACCCACTTCATCAATTTTTCTTTTCTCTACTGGTAAGCAGGGGAGCTATTTATTCCACCCAAAAATTCGATGCCTAGATTTCACCGGACATATATGTTTGTGGCACCTTGAATAAAAAAAAGATTTAGAAAAAGGTCCGTGTGTGTGTGTGTGTGTGTGTGTGTGTGTGTGTGTGTGTGCGTGCGTGCGTGCGTGCGTGCGTGCGTGCGTGCGTGCGTGCGTGCGTGTGTCACTGTGGTCAGGACAACTAAAAACCAAAGTTCGTATTTGAGTTGAATGTCTTTCAAGGATGCGACACGAAGATTTTGAATTGAGTTACTCCACCCCAAACTACCCTTTACATGGAACATTCTTCGAAAACTTTTTTCTTAAAAATGGCTCTAACGATTTGGATTAAAATGACATGTTTAAGATATTTTTATGACAAATGAAATGTATATATTGAATTTTCTGGATATAGCCTGTATAGTCGTATCTACTCTCAAAGACTTTGGAATAACTCGTAAACCGTAAGAGATAGACAAAATGTTACTATACAAAAATGTAGATCTTGCTAAATCACAAAATTTATGTCCGAATAAAGTTTTTTGTAGAGTGATCCATTTCGGAGATATTCCTTGTTATTTGTATCAGTTTCAGAAAACAAACTTTCGTCAAATGCAACATCGTTGTTTATTTTTAGTTTCTCTACTGGTAAGTAGAGGAAGTATTGTATTCCACCCAAAAGTTCGATGTCGAGATTATATGTCGGAAATATATGTTTTGAGCCCCCTGAATCAGAAAAAAAAAGCATTTTTAGAAAAAGGTCCACCGGTGTGTGTGGGGGGGGGGGGATGGGGGGTGTCTGTCTGTCTGTCTGTCTGTGGACAGCATAACTCAAAAACGAAAAGTCGCTTAAGAACCAAAGTTGGTATCTAAGTTTAATTTCTTTCAAGGATGCGACACTTCACCTTAAACTACCCTTTACATGGAAAATTTTTCGAAAATTTTGATTTTCTTGAAAGTGGCTCTAACGATTTTGATTAAAATGTCATATATTTAAGATATTTATATGACAAATGAAATGTATATTTTGAATTTTCTGGCTATAGCCTATGTGGTCCTGTTTAGTCTGGATGACTTTTGAATATCTCGCAAACCGTAAGAGATAGACAAAATCCTGCTATACAAAAATGTAGATCTCACTAAAACACAGAATTTATGTCTGATTTTTTTATTTTTTTATTTTTTTTATTTTGCAGAGTGAAGCATTTCGTTGTTATTTTTTATACATTAACCGTGCAAAGAGAACGGGATCTCAAAGCTTTAAAAGAGTTGACTATCGCTCAAGACCTACTGTATTCCCATATTCTCCTTGCACCTACAAGGGAATTAGCAATAAGATAATTTGAACAAATGTTTATCTCAACTAACATGAAGATATAGGAATAAGAGTTTGTAAGAATTGTTAATACAAGAGTAGAGAAAGTCATGTGAGTGCAACACATCAGATTGTTTTATATGTTAATCGTGCAAAGAGAACGGAATTTCAAAACCTTAAACATTTTGACTATCACTCAAAGCCTACTGTACGCTCATATTTCCCTTGCACCTACAAGGAAATAGGCAATAACATAATTTGTACAAATGTTTATCTCAACTAACACGAAGAAGATATAGGAATAAGAGTTTGTAGGAATAGTTAATACAAGAGTAGAGAAAGTCGTATAAATGAAACGCATCAGGTTTTTCAAATACTGTCAAGCTTTGTTGTTCACCCTTCTTGCAACCCATTCTACCCACATACTTCAACTTGTTGGTACACTTGATATCTCCTCCAGGTTTATTTTAAGTTATTTTTGGAACTGCTCCTTTACTGCTTGCTCTACTGGCCACCTAACTCCCTATGTTCTCCTTAATTCTCTTCTTTTACTACTTTTTTCAGTCACCTTCTTCATTTTCTGATTGTCTCACATATTCTCCATGCATTTATGGTCTTTTAAAATCTACTTTGAATTTTACACTATTGTACGTGAAAACAAAATCTTGAGCTGCAGAACGAATAGTTGGATTGAAACTTATTCACTGCATAAAAAGGAATAAGACAGCAGCTAATGACGTTTTAAAAAGCGAAAACTGGCAATGTGTGAGGCGTTTAGGTCTTCATAAACGTGACATGCATTTCACAACTCTGAGCTGCTGTCAGCTCTTCATAATTACAAGCACGAGTCTTGTGGTTTCGTCGTGAATGAGCCTTTCAATCAACACTCTTGAAGGGCAGTCTATAAGTAGAACAGCAATAACAATATTTATGTGTTAAAACCCATCTTGGCCTCATACTCTGCTTTCAAGTAATAAATCGACCCCGTATCCCTAGAAGGAGACAGTCTATATCGGTCCTGTCTTCCAAAATGTAAACCTAAATCATTCTGCAGGAAATTGTCCTTTAGCATAAAGAACACAAAGGTACATATAAGGAATGGAAAGTTTGGAGTGAACTGTTTTGGGCAGCTTTTTAAACTTCCATTAACGTATATGGTATCAACTTGCTGAGAAATCCCAGATTAAATTTTGTTAAGAAAAGTTTAATATTTAAAGCACTAACAAAAACTGTTCACTTTGTCTTTATGCCCATGCTATTTAAGGTTCTGGGAATCTTTTATAGGTTGTGGGCAATTTTGGAAATTAAAGAGTACTCCCCGTGGAATGTAGAGGGCTGCTTACTCAAAGGGTTCTTTATCTACCTTTCTATTCATCAGTAGGACGGGTCTTCAAGCATGGTGGATATGGATAGTTTATTATTACAGTAACTGTCGCGCAAATAGTGTGTGAAGAATGCTGTAATGCCTTTTTATCTTAATTTGAATGAACTTAGCCACAATTTAATGCTAAAATGTCATTGAAGTTTAATTTCTAGGAGAAATATGGCAATGCCGCGTCGGGTGTGCTAAACTTGTCACGGTGGGTACGTTCCTAGCGAGAGAGGGAGGTTAGGCGAAGTGTCGCCTGGCGTTACTGAAAGTGGGGAGCAAGTTTAGGGAAGACGACAAGTTCATGGGTCAGGTATAGGAAGAGGCAGGTGGGGTAGCAGCGGTAATCAGCAAAAGAACGCAATTACTTTATGGCATTAAGAGGAAGAGTTATTAATTTTTGTATGAAAGGCAATTACTATTGTTTTAGCTTTAACAATAATAATAATAATAATAATAATAATAATAATAATAATAATAATAATAATAATAATAATAATAATAATAATAATAATAATAATAATAATAATAATAATAATAATAATAATAATAATAATAATAATAATAATAATAATAATAATAATAATAATAATAATAATAATAATAATAATAATAATAATATAACAACAGTAATAGTAATAATAATGATAATAAAAAGAAGTAAAAAAGAAGAAGAAGAATGTTCATCATTAGGAAAACCTGTATCATTTTAAGTCAGCATTGTTTTAACCCTAAAATACCTGGTTTCAATTGATTCATATTGTTCCTGCTTTGTTAACTGAAAACTGAATCTTCAGTATTACTTGAACGAATGCATTTCAGTTACATTCACTCCTTTCAGGCGTTTGGTGTCGATTTGCCGAAATAGTGGGCCGCTTAAGCGGTGCGGTAAACGCACAGGGTAGGTGTTTTGATTACATCGAAGCACACGCCTGTTGGGTGTTTTGTTTACAACTGAGGCAGTGCTGGCCAGGAGGCAGACGCTGGTCAGGCAGACGCAAGTCAGATGTTTTGCTTACAACGGAGGCAATACTGGCCTGGAAGCACATGCTGGTAGGGTACAACATTGATCGTTGCCATGTGTGAGGACACTTATGTTACGAAGAAATGAAAAGTTTTACAAAATTATTAATCCTACCAGACGAAACTTTGCATTTTATATTTCTAACGCCTGCATCTATTAGCCAGGTTATCTGGCCTAGTACCTTACAACCTGTATATGGGTATATGAGATGTTCCCCACCGCTGTACAACCTATAACAGGAATGTCAAGTGCTTGCGCCTACTCAGTGAATTTTCAGTTCGCGTGTTTACAATCTAAAGTAGGAATTCTAAGTTTTCGCTGGTTGCTGAACGTACTATCTACAACATTTAAGTCGTCACGCAAGAAGGAGCTGGGCGTAGCTAGCTTAGAAAGTTTATTTCAATTATGTTGGAATAATCTCTAGATTGTTTCAATGTAGAGATTATTTACATCCCACTAAAGTTCACACTTCCTCTTGATATCTACTGCAGATTTTACCTCTTATAAATCTATGGAGGAAATTAAAACACCTAGTGAGATAAACATTTATATCAATCTAGAGATTATGTACATCCCACTCAAGTTCACTTGATATCTACTGCTGATTTCACCTCTTATAAATAAATGGAGGAAATTAAAACACCTAGTGAGATAGACATTCGTAGCATTAATGTGGCTTGTGATTTTGTTTCGCAGGTAAGGTGCCTTTCACATTAAGCAGGTGTCAACACAGAAAAAGTGGTGAGTAAATGTATAATAATTTTATAATCACCAGCTGTAAGATAGGTGGTCCTACATGCAGAAACACATTTAGATAAATAGCACTGGTATACAAAAACAAATAATCAGAAAAATAACAGTGGAATTGATGTGCTGATTTTAAGTGCATAAGTAATTTTATTCCAAGAGATGCATGCATTTTTGCATATTTTTGAGATGATGATGAAGAAGAAGAAGAAGAAGAAGAAGAAGAAAAAGAAGAAAAAGGAAAACATTACTGTAGAATCATTGCATTTCATTTTGCAGGATTTATAATTCCACTATTAAAAGAAAAGAGCACTCGTCAAATTCTCACACTTTCTTTTGCATGTTTTGGTGACTGAAAATTGCTTATCTTCTAAGTTTTCTGAATTTTTTTATGTACAGAAGTAAGGAGTTTCAGTGTATGTAAGTTTGCTATGATGAATCTCAGAAATAGATCACGTTCAGATAAAATTTTGTCTAAATACTGATTTCTCATTTAGAAGTAATAGTGTGGAATTTATGTTAGTGATATTCTAAGTTAAGTTTAATTCATACCAGGAGGTAGATACATTACAGAGAGAGGCTAGGGAATGCAGCTGCCGTTACCTCGAGTAAACTTTTGAAAGAAATTTAAGGGTAAAACCACTAATTGTGCCACACAAGAGCACTTAAACGAGAAGCGGCTTGTGACAGTTCACTCATAAGAAGGAAGTGGAAGAATATACAGTAATATGCGGGGTAGAATCCGTATAACTTTGTCTTCAGAGGTGATTCTACACTACATAATCCATTATAGAAATGTTGTTTTTCTTCACCACTAGAGTTTTTCTTCTTCTTTACCTGACTACCCTCCCCGTATGTAGGACTTACACCCTCTAGGACCTGCAATCCTGTAGCGGAGTAGACGAACCTATGGACCGGACAGAGTGAAGACCTGGAAGCAGGTGCTCAGCCAAGCACCAGTTATGAGAGTGAGGAAGACGATATGAAATGCAGACGAAATCGATGAATGGAAAGGTGATTGTGGAACAATTGGTGGAATGAATGGCGGGGGAAACCGGAGAACCCGGGGAAAACCCGCTCAGGCACTGCTTCGTCCACCACTAATACCACATGAGGGTCCTGGGATCGAACCCACTCGGCCACGGCGTCGCCTTCACCATTAGACTTGCTGTGAAAAGTTAATGTCTATCGTATTATAACATGCTATTATGCATGCCATTCTATACTGGGCGTTAAAGAATGCTTAATTTTTGTTCAGAGGCTTCTTTAACAAATGTGAGGTTCTTCTGCGTGCCGTAAATCTAGTGCAGGGACCAGTTTATTTTCCTTCCGAACGAACCCATGCTAAGGATTTTTACGACCGAAAAAAGATCCATTGCTGTTCACCGGGTTCGAAACCGCGACCTCGGGAACCAGAGTCTAACAAATATCAAAGTGTACCTTAGTCTAAGGCCACTTTAGTGGAAAACCAACCCATCATTTCACTGCACACTTTTCTGTGCCTCACAGTATTTAGTATTGAAGTTCCGGATTTGCAATTATCGTGGCTTGCTAATCTGGAAAAGTCACAGAGTGCACGCACACGTTTAACATTTGCCATTGAGGTCAGGCAAAAGTGAGTCAGAGCATGGCCAGTGCAGATAAGAGCATTATCTATGTAAACTAAGTGCATCGAGGTGAAGGGAGGGGTACGTGTAAAGTAAGTCAACTACACAACCCTTCACAAACAGGGTCCACTTAAAAGCTATGTTAATTCATTATCAAGTTGGATAAAGAGCTAGCTGAAAACTAGAGGCAGCTGGAGCTCACGAAAGAAGAGTTCCTCAGCTTTGTGGTAATGCGGGAATCCCAAAGAATTTCTCTTTTTTTATTTTTTCTACTACGTATAATAAGTAGAGGAAGTATTGCATTCCACCCAAAAATTCAATGTCAAGATTTCACCGAAAATATATGCTTTGAAGCCCCCTGAATAGAAAAAAGCAGTTTTTGAAAAAGGTCCGCGTATGTGTATTTTTTCAGTCTGGGGCAGCATAATTCAAACCAAAAAGTCGGTTAAACACCAAAGTTGGTATTTAAATTTCATATTTAAGGGTGCGACACGAAGATTTTGAAGACAATTCCTCCACCTTAAACTACCCTTTACACGGTAATTTTTCGAAAATGACTCTAAAGATTTTGATTAAAATGCCATAAGTTTGAGATATTTTTATGGCAAACAAAATGTATATTTTGAATTTCATGGCTGTAGCCTATTTAGTCCTATTTACTCTGGATTACTTTTGCATAACTGGTAAACCGTAAGAGATAGACCAAATCTTACTATACAAAAATGTAGATCTTGCTAAAAGACACAATTTATTTCTTCATAATTTTTTTTGCAGAGTGAACGATTTCCGAGATTATTATTTGTGTGAGTTTTGGAAAACAAATTCGTCGACAGCTCCAAGTCATGAAAAAATAACTCCTGTGGAAGGAAATTCTGGCACATCAGCGACGCTAATGTGATCCTGGCCATTGACAGCGTCGTTAAACAACAAAATGAATTTCAAATTTAAACTTTCGTCAAATGGATGATCGTGATTAGTTTCTTTATATCTTATCCGTACAAAGAGGACGGAATCTCAAAGCTTTAAAATACTTGACTATCGCTCAAAGCCTACTGTATTCCCATATTCCCCTTGTATGTACCAGACAATAAACAATAAGATAATTTCTGTAAAATATGTTTATCTCAACTAACTCGAAGAACATAGAGGAATAAGAGTTTGTAAGAACGGTTAGTACAAGAGTAGAGAAAGTCATGTGTCTGCAACACTTTTTTGTGTGTGTTTAACATCCTTTAATTTGGTAATTCATGTCGGACGATGAATGAAATGGATGAAATGATGCTCAAATGAGCCTGGATTCCTTAAAATATCAAGTTACCGGACATTTATCTTCTCGGAATAACGGAAATCCCCCCAAAAGAAAATAACTTATCCAGATCACTCGCACTATCCGAGAGTCGCACTCGGGATCTCTTGAATGTGACGTGACACGCTACCATCACACACAGAGATGGGCTCAGTTTCTGTTGATTTGCTTCCAAGCTGCTGAATGGTAATTGCAATCCTCTTTTAATCCAAAAATTTATCAGACCTCTCGTTTTTGAGTTAAGCTGTTTAAAGGCAGTTTGTTTTGAAGATCTCTGTTCAGTGTGATGGTGATGTTGATGTTGAGTACATCACCTTTGATACTGTCTTCAATCTCGTTCTCCAGTTTATCTGCTGCCAGTTGTTCCAGTGATGAATTATGAGTTAACTTGACCAATATATTTAATGGAGGCTAATAATGACCTATTTGAAGTGAGTTGCCGACTGTTTGAAGTTGAATTTGACTGTTTCTGAATCTACAACATCTAAATTATTGAATTATAACTGCTAACTTCTGTCGAATTCAATTCTTCTTCTTGTTCTTCTTCCGATTACAAGCCAGTGCCTGGGGTCAGACGCCTGTCGGGGAGCACAGAAACCTCTGGACCAGACAGAGTGAAGACCTGGAAGCTGGTGGTCAGCCAAGCACCAAGTATGAGAGCGAGGAAGAGGATGATATGAAATGCAGGCGAAATGGATGATTGGAAAGGTGATAATGGAGCAATTGGTGAAATGAGTGGCGGGGGAAACCGGAGTACCCGGAGAAAATCCGCCCAGACGCCGCTTCGTCCACCACGAATACCACATGCGGGTCCCCGTGATCGAACCCGGGCCACCTAGGTGGTAGGTGAGTGCGCTAACCACTCGACCACGGCGCCGCCCCGGATTCAATACTTCACGGTTTAAAAATAACCGTTTCTGTAGCAATAATAATAATAATAATAATAATAATAATAATAATAATAATAATAATAATAATAATAATAATAATAATAATAATAATAATAATAATAATAATAATAATAATAATAATAATAATAATAATAATAATAATAATAATAATAATAATAATAATAATAATAATAATAATAATAATAATAATAATAATAATAATAATAATAATAATAATAATAATAATAATAATAATAATAATAATAATAATAATAATAATAATAATAATAATAATAATAATAATAATAATAATAATAATAATAATAATAATAATAATAATAATAATAATAATAATAATAATAATAATAATAATAATAATAATAATAATAATAATAATAATAATAATAATAATAATAATAATAATAATAATAATAATAATAATAATAATAATAATAATAATAATAATAATAATAATAATAATAATAATAATAATAATAATAATAATAATAATAATAATAATAATAATAATAATAATAATAATAATAATAATAATAATAATAATAATAATAATAATAATAATAATAATAATAATAATAATAATAATAATAATAATAATAATAATAATAATAATAATAATAATAATAATAATAATAATAATAATAATAATAATAATAATAATAATAATAATAATAATAATAATAATAATAATAATAATAATAATAATAATAATAATAATAATAATAATAATAATAATAATAATAATAATAATAATAATAATAATAATAATAATAATAATAATAATAATAATAATAATAATAATAATAATAATAATAATAATAATAATAATAATAATAATAATAATAATAATAATAATAATAATAATAATAATAATAATAATAATAATAATAATAATAATAATAATAATAATAATAATAATAATAATAATAATAATAATAATAATAATAATAATAATAATAATAATAAAGTATTAGTCTAATGCCCTATTGCTTGGATATATTCCGTTTTCTTTCTTGCTTCCCAGTATACTTCAGTTAGTGATCCAGAGGTTAACATCTTGAGAGCCATACAATGGGGGAGATGATCCTTGTTCATTATAGAGTTCTCGTTCCGACGCAATACACAATTTGGGGAGTTGAGGATATCAATTTTATGAAGGTGCAATAGTCATATATCTTGGATAATTAGGTATTAACTTTTTGTTCTGCAGTATAATGCTGCCCAAGATTTATCAATACTTTGAGTTTTGTAGTACTGTTTCAGTTCTTTTTGTAAGTTTCTTTTAATTATAATTTTTGCCGAGTGGTATGGTAAGGTTTGATTTGGTTTTTGCAAGATTTTGGTTCCTTTTTTTGGCAAGGAGATCCGCACATTCATTCCCATATGTCACACAATGAGAAGGTATACATTGGAGCTGGGTATTTTTATTTTGTTTTGCTAATATTTTATCGTCTTTTTTATTTCTAACACATTAGAGGAAGCGGAAGAGTTATTTGATGCAATGGCTTGAATGGCTGATGTTGAATCAGTTAAAATAACAGCATTATGAAAAGAATTTATTCTGTAAATAAGATGTGTTAGTGTTGCCTGTATAACCTGGATTTCTCCATCAAAACGGGTTGAATTTTTCCCACAGCTATATAATACTAATACTAACAACACGCAGTGTCATTGTCGCGAGTCGCAAAAATGCTGAATTTAATGTTCCTTGCGGATGACCGTTAAATCTATATGTCCCAGCGCGGTCTTTAAGCGCTGCAGCTGCTGATAATAGGTCACACCCTACTTTTATAAGGGTGTAACATCGACGGGAAAGACGCAAATTTTACAAATATGTGCTCATTTATTATCGCAAGTCTTCCCTACACGGCTAACAATTTTCCTACATAATGTTGCCAAATCTTAATGCTGCTAAATCGTATCTGAAACGATGCTGTTACTTTGCGACTGCTCAATCCTAAGAATCTTGTCATATTCTAATTCTCAGAAATGGAATACATACTTAATAACGTCCGCGGCAGCTGAACATGCTGAATTCAGGTACACCTTGAGCTAATGATACAATTGCCGATATAGCTGTCTTTCATTGTAACCTTACTTATCTAGCTACACTGGTTAATTTCATCTCCTTGAACCCTTGACACGGAGGCGAATATTCCTCACTGTGACTGGACTGGATCTATTGTAGGCTACTACCTCCGGCGGGAAGAGATGAGGCGAAGGGAACCTACAGGCTGGAGAGAGCGGAGACAGAACCAGAGACGTGCATCTTAACAATTCTACAGATAGGCACACGATGTACCTCCGAAAATACTCACCACCACCCAGAGGGACGAATTGAAGCGACCCCAGCAGGCTTAGCTCGGTGCTTAGCTCTTTGGAGTTGAGTCAGGGAAGGTGCTTCACATGGCGCAAGCAGCCGCACCTTCCGCCCGCATAAGTCCAAACCACCGCTGACAACTAAATCTGAAAGGTGACAATGCAATGAAATGCGGAAGGGAAGGAAAGGAATCCGTGGATTAAAGAAGCCACACAGCATTCGCCTAATCACAAGGAGAAACTACGGAAAAATCCAAGTCAGAGTGATCGATTGACGGGGATCAAACCCACGACTTCCCGAATACGGGTGGCAGACGTTACCTCCTGAGCCATCTCACTCGGTTAAAGACCCCTTGTTCACACGAAAATTTCAGCCGATACCACTTACATTATGCACTGATTTCAACATATGTAAATTATTTATTACAATTATTTACCTACCTCCCTATTATTTCTTTATGACATTATACATCTTATCATTCAATACCAAGCGAGATGGCGGCGCGGCAACGTGTGCGAATGGCATGGAAGATCCTGAGTTCGATTCGCATACCACGATTTGCTTTCCATCATTTCCCTTTATCATCTTATAGGTGTGTCTTCAGCCACGTGGTGTATGGTGGCGTTAGACTTTTGGCGCGGATGCTTGCGCATTGTAGCTGCTGTTCTCGGCGCTAAGTGGCGTTGGGCAGTCGCTGTCCTCTCGTGGATGGGGATGCCTGTACGATATCAGACCCGCACTATGGTGGCTGCTCGGCGGGGCCTAGTCTCGGGATGAAGAGATCTTAGCGCTTATTCGCGACTTCCGCGCGTCTCTGTAGCCTGCGAACTCGTGGCATCCTCCGGTTACCTCACTTCATTCCTTCCTCCTGGGGGGTGTTAGCCGCAATAGATCTTTGTGGAAGTGGTAGTGTGTGAAGTATCCCCCTCCTTACCCTTCAATAATTCTGGTATCAAAATGTAGCATTTTTGACACCAACTCCCATTGACATTTTAAAGTGATACGTCACTGAACCCATTCCAGGTAATTGCTGATTGTTGAAATCAAGTTCATATGAAAGTGCGTTAGTTCCTAATATTTTTATCTTGAAAATTTTAATGTCATGTTTTCCGAAATAATAGATTCCTAGGTTATGTGTTCCTTGTGTATTCTGCCCATATCCACTACGCAACAGCAGTCATATCATGTCATAATGTATCTACCTCTCCTCACTCTTCAACCCCTTCTAACTCTCTCTCTCTCTCTCTCTCTCTCTCTCTCTCTCTCTCTCTCAAGAACTGTTTAAAACAAAAGAATGTTCACTTTGTCCTAGGTAGGTACTTGCTTTCTGAGAAAGCTTGAGTAGAGTTCCATAAAGTTCCAGCTTCTTTTAGTGTACTGCCATTTGAGAAACGACATATGCGCTAGTCTTCTCTTTGTCTTTTTAATGCATTAACTTCGCTTACGGCATTTCTATTGTTGTTATGAGCCTCTTTTTGTTCTTGTGAAGTGAAGGCTTGAGTGCATGGGAAAGATATGCATAGCAAATGCATTATCTGTTGGAGAGGGAAAAAACCTAGAGGAGTTGTTTTCAGAGGAGTAACTTTTTAAGAACTAACAGAAATTCTGACTTAATGAAAGAGAAATAAATAACACGTTGTGCATATAAACTAGTAGATGATTTTAGAAAGTTAGTGAATAAGTGATTTACGAAAGTTTTCAAACGCTCTGCTATTTTGAAATCATATTTAGGAACAGGTTAGAAATAAAAAAAAAAAAAAAAAAAAAAAAAAAAATCAATATTTAACAAATTTGGGTAATTAATATTTTGAAAGGTTTTAAAATTGTTTCTACTTTATTACTATTTTAAGATTCTATTCATACATTATACAGGTATCTAACGAAAAATGTATTGTACTTTCACATAATCTTCTCTGCTCATTCTCTAAAAACTATTCTTACAAAAGCACATTCTAATACTTCTTGTAAATCCAAATAAACTTTCTACTCACCATTGCGTTGTACGATACTTAAAAGGGGTGTCCCTATGTGATGGTGATGACTTTGAAATTCCCCTTGACCTTTGCACGATAACCAATTCAAAAATCATATGACTTTCTCTATTCTTGTATTAACCATTCTTACAAACTCTTCTTCGTGTTAGTTGAGATAAACATTTACTGAAATTATCTTATTGCTTATTTTCTTGTAGGTGCAAGGAAGATAGAGGAATGCAGTAGGCTTTGAGCGATAGTCAAATTATATTTTTTATTTCATGAAGCATTATTCTAAAATGGTAAATATTATTATTGAGTTTTAGAGGTTAGGAGCATGACGTTCACTATACAGAAAAATTAGTTGAGAGTAAAACAGAGATTCCAAATATTTATCCAGTAGCGGCACAGGGATTTAGTTTTCTTATGTGACTAATTAATCCTTATTGGTTATGAATAATTTTATGCTACCGATGTTTGAGTGTTTATATGCTTTTTATATTTGTTTTCTTTCAAGTAAGTCGTGTGATTTTATTTAATCATCTGACCCATGTAGGGTTTGTCTAAAGACACAGAATATTAAAAATAACAATTAACTTCATACAAGAATATGTGATGGATAGCAAATATAACAAAGACAAGAATAAAAAAAAAAAACAGCAACAGTCTATAAAACATAACAATTATGAAGCTATCAATTTAGCCAAAGTAATGAAAGAATGCGCTTCCCATAAAGATGGTTTCTCAAAATAGCTGCGAAATATTTTACTAAAATCTGTGGTTATATTGTTTTTTGTATGTTGTCTTTCCCTCGCTATGAAACAAAATGTGTTGTGATAGTTCCCCGTGCGCCGAAAAGCAAGACATTTTTGACGTCATTAAATGCTACTGCAAGGAAACTGGGTCAGAATTAAATCAATAATTGTGTAATTATGTATAGCGTGTGAAGCCTATTTGAATAATAAACTTGAATAACAGCTGAATGTATCGATTTTGTCCAGCTATATTACAGTGTGCATCATTGCGTATTGCTTGGTTGTATGTTGTACAGGATTCTTAAAAGCAGGAAGCAGATTAGATCTTTTTGAAACATTGAAACTGTGAGGCAGAAATGCAGTCTGCATGTCACTGTATATTTTATTGTCGTTGAGTATGTATGCATTGAACAATATCACCGTTTATTGCACGGGAACATCGCCACAGGCTAAAACTATTGGTTCCCTGCTATCAAATTTTTCATAACGTTTTCAATCTTCTATTTCGCCTGCATTTCATATCATTCTCTTCCTTACTATCATATCTGGTGCTTGGCTGACCACCTGCTTCCAGGTCTTCACTGTCCGGTCCATAGGTTTCTCTGCTCCCCGTCAGGTGTCTGACCCTAGACACTGGCTTGTATGTCCTAGGGTGTGTAAGTCCTACATAAGGGGAGGATAATCAGATAAAGAAGAAGACTGTGGGACTAAAAGATAACCAACAATTATCATATTGACGATTTTTAGGTTCATGTATATAAAAATTCACGAATTTGTTAGATTCCGTCATTTTTAAAGGTCTAGTGCCGAGTTTAAATGTCGTGTGTGATACATTTCAATGCCCCATTTCTACTTAAATTTTCGACATCATTTGAATAAAGTATGAGCCAAAAAGGGCTAAAAAACAATCAAATTCAGCGGAAAGGAGTGGTCAGGGGGCATCTCGCCGCCAGGGAAAACCTATGAATCTGAGGAGAGAGTACTAGACAAAAGAAGGAAGATGTGCCAAAGAGAAACTTGACTTATTAAATTTTGTGCTATGCTCCTAGAATTTTTCCAGCATGTGCTCCATTTATGTGACTTCAATTTTAGTCTTTGGTTTCAAAACCTCAAATTTGTTTTAGCTTTAAAAAATTAAATACACAAAAATAGCCTAAAATATACTTTCAATGTCCGCCAAAGCAAAGATATTAATTCCTTTAAAAATAATTATTCTTTCTTCCTGCCGGAAATGGTGCTTGTTGGACAATTAAAGTTTATAAAATAATAAAATTGATGTGATACTTTAGTTGCATGAAATATTTTCAATATTAAGTGTTTTTCGCATTGTGAAATCATTGATTAATTAATTCCCTCAAAACTATAAAACAGTTTGTGCTGAAACTTTGTGTGGTAATTTATAACAAACACCCTTAAGGGTGCAAAGTATTTATTTCATAGTATAAAAATGTAGAAAATTAAAATTTCGAATCTAGTGCAAGAATTACTTATTGCAATTGAACAATAGATTTAGAAACTTAAGCACACATTGGTTTTCCGGCGTTGCCATTTTATATTTTTTCTACTTGCCCGTAATAAGTATTACAATCTGCCCAGAAATTCGCTATTGAGATTTCACCGAAAATACAGTTTTAGGATTCTCTGAACACAAAACGAAGCTATGTTAAAAAATATCCTCTGTATGCATTTAACTTAGCTAAATACTGAACATGGTGTTTCAGTACAATATTTTCCAAGGACAACCAACGAAAGTTTTCAAAAATTTTCTACCCAAATATCACTTATATGAACATTTTTTCAAACGGGTTTATTTTCTCAAAAATGGCTCTACGATTTTGATTAAAATACTATATGTTCAAAGCATTTTCAAGGTAAATAAAATATATATTTTGGATTTTCTGCGAATAACCTGTTCAATCTGAACGACCTTTGCATAACTGGTAAACTGTAAAATATAGACAAAACCTTACTGCAAAAAAATGTAAATCTCGTTAAAGCAAACCATTTACGCCACATACATTTTTTTTTGAAGAATTAGTCATTTCGATATTTTTTTAATGGTCGAGTAAATAGAATAAAATTTCAATGCCACCACATAGCATAGAACTCTTAAAATATTTGACTATCGCTTAAACTTATTGTATTCCCCTGTTCCTTTTGTATCAAGGAAATGCGTAGTAAAAGCACTTCTAGAAATATTTATCTAGATTAAAGTAAAGTAAATGGAAGAATGAGCTTTTTCTACTTTCTCTTCTGTATATACTAAGGTAAATGAAGTATTGCATTCCGTCCAAAAGTTCGATGTCGAGATTTCACCGGAAATATATGTTTTGAGGCCCCCTGAATCCAAAAAGAAAGCATTTTTAGGAAAAGCTTCGTGTGTGCGTGTGTGCGTGTGTGTGTGTGTGTGTGTGTGTGTGTACGCGTGCGTGCGTGCCACTCTGTGGACAGCACAACTCAAAAACGAAAAGTCAATTAAAAACAAAAGTTCTTATTTAAGTTTAATGTCTTTTAGGGATGCGATACGAACATTTTGAGAAAAATTGCCTTCCCTTTACATGGAACATTTTTCGAAAATTTTGATTTTCTTGAAAATAGCTCTAACGATTTTGATTAAAATGCCATATTTTAGAGACATTTTTATGACAAATAAAATGTATATTTTGAATTTTCTGGCTATAGCCCCTGTTGTCGTATTTACTCTGGATGACTTTTGCATAACTTGTAAAGCGGGACCTAAGAGATAGAGCAAATCTTACTGTGCGGAAAATCTAGATCTAGCTAAAACACACAATTTAGTCTGAATATATATTTTAGAGTGAACCATTTCGGAAATATTCCTCGTTATTTGTATAAGTTTTGGAAAACTTACACTTTTACACTTCTTGTCAAATGGAACATCGCTATTCATTTTTATGTTAGCCGTCAAAGAGAATGAAATCTCAAAGCTTTAAAAGATTTAACTAACACTCAAAGCCCATTTTATTCCCATATTCTCGGTGTACCTAGAAGATAAACAATAAGATAATTTGTGCAAATGTTTATCTTTACTAACACTAAGAAGATATAGGAATAAGAGTTTGTAAGAATGGTTAGGACAAGAGTAGAGAAAGTAATGTGAGTGCAACGCATCAGATTTAAAAAAAAGAATGTTAACCCTGTCATGTGCTTTAATAGTGTAATATTCTTAAATACCAAAGCAACCTATTATAATGGGAAAACCTAAACGTAACTCTGTCGCCAACCTAAAGTGTTACGATACAATCATGTGGGAGGTACTATCCAGAAGGCAGCAATTTTATTTGCAGTACAATTCAAATGAACATATAGCATTGTTATGAAGTTTTACAGATCTAGATGCACTACACAGTGTGCAAAAGTCACTTCCTGGGTGTGTTGTACACTAAGATTGAGAAAATGCATGATCATAGAAAAAATCGTGAAAATAATCAAAACTTAATTTTCACTGCAAAACAAAATTTGTTCCTCAAACATCATACCTGACTGACTAAAGTTTGAAGGTAGGTACTAACCTATAGAATGACTCAAGGTATTTCTTTGAATAAGGACAAATCAGACACCCACGAAGTTCTGAAGTTTTCCTCGTTCTTTTAGACCAGTCGCGAAATATTTCTGCCACTTCCTGTATCCTTTTGCAGTATGCGGATGAATTTTATGTCTTTGTTTGGACTTAAAAGCCCACGGCATAAAATACCTGTGTCCTAAATAAATGATTTTGTTTTCTTGAAATGTTTACTACCAGACCGCGAACATGAAACAAAGCGGTAGCAAATCATCTAAACAACAGAAACGACCAGTTAATTTATACCTGTTTACGAATTTATGATTCAGAACTGCATGAACACTTCCTAACTAAAAGGCCGCGCCGTAGCCGAGTGATTAGACCATTCGCTTCTCACCAAGGCAGCCTGGGTTCGGTCCTAGGCGGCCGCATATGGGATTTGTGGTGAACGAGGCGGCGCTGGGGCGGGTTTTCTCCGGGTTCTCCGGTTTCCCCCGCCATCTCATTCCACCGGTGCTCCATCTTCATTTCATGTATCACCAGTGTTACCGCCGGCGGTGTCATATGTAGTAAAAGCGAGCGTTGAACACTACCAAACAACCCTAACTAAAAGTCAAGTCACTTTGTATAGACACTGCAAAATAATCTTTACATTAAAAACATACAGGTATTTGAATGCAAACCTTTAGAACCTTATGATGTTACAGCTGCTTTCAACACTATTAAATCCATCGCTTCATTAAATTCCATGTTATTTGAGATTTTTTCTCCTCTATACCAGGTAGTTTACCTGTTCCTTATTATTTTGGAGGTAGGCAACACTTTATACTCTGTAGGAAACAAGGTTGGAATTACCGTGCTTGTCGACCATTTGGTAGCCTTGTAAATTACATACTTTCAGAGTAATTCATCTTTTTGAATAAGGGAAAACCCTAAAAAAGCTTCATCCAAGTAACTCAACCTAACCGAGATTCGAACTTGGAGCGTCTTGAATGTGAGATAGACATGCTACCCCCTACTACAGAAATGGGCATCAAGATTTTATTCTTACTTAGTCGATCCTCTTATATCATCTGATGTCGAGATTTTATTCTTATTCTTGAGTTTTATTGTGTACTACGATGTATTGCTTATAGCCTAATTGTTTATGCGACTAAAATAAATACATAAAAATGGTTGAGGAGAGAAGTTAAAGACAATCAGAACACTTACATAGTACTATTTTAGAACACGATGTGATCTTTTAGTTCCCCCACAATACCTCGGCCTTCTTATACACCCCCAAAATGATAGCAATATATTTAGAGCCTGAGAATGACAGGGCGTTTTTATTCTTGCTCAAAGTACCATCTCCATTGTAACAGGGATAACAGGGGTTGTGAACGATGCCGATCCCCGTGGCCGTGCTCACTGAAGCCCTGTCTTTGGTGTTTTGTGTTGCGAGTGATCATGGGTTCGAAACCTGCGTCCGAAAAGGGTGTTTGTATGTTTGTGAATCTGTGTGTATCTATAAAAAAACAACCAGGAAATAAACAAGAACTTAAAGAAAAATAGAAAAAAGCTAAAGAAAAAAAAAGAAAGAAAAAGAAGGAAAGAAGGGAGGAAGAAAGGGAGGAAGGAAGGAAGAAGGAAGGGAGGAAGAAAGGAAGGAAGGAAGGAAGAAGGAAGGGAGGGAGGTAGGGAGGAAGAAAGGGAGGAAGGAAGGGAGGAAGAAAGGGAGGAAGGAAGGAAGAAGGAAGGGAGGGAGGAAGGAAGGGAGGAAGAAAGGAAGCAAGAAGGAAGGGAGGAAGAAAGGAAGGAAGGAAGGAAGGAAGGAAGAAGGAAGGGAGGGAGGTAGGGAGGAAGAAAGGGAGGAAGGAAGGGAGGAAGAAAGGGAGGAAGGAAGGAAGGAAGGAAGGAAGGAAGGAAGGAAGGAAGAAGGAAGGAAGGAAGGAAAGGGACAAAATAGCGGTTGTCAGTGTCAAACTGTATTTTCCAGCGTTTTCGTGTGGTTTTAGTGGAGAATATTTTTAGAGTAGATGGTTAAATTTACATAGCAATTTCCAAACACTTGTCTTTGGTGTTTCGTGTTGCGAGTGATCATGGGTTCGAAACCCGCGTCCGAAAAGGGTGTTTATATGTTTGTGAATCTGTGTGTATGTATAAAAAAACAACCAGGAAATAAACACGAACCTAAGGAAAAATAGAAAAAAACTAAAGAAAAAAAGGAAAAGAAGGAAGGAAGGAAGGAAGAAGGAAGGGAGGAAGAAAGGGAGGAAGGGAGGAAGAAAGGGAGGGAGGAAGGAAAGGGACAAAATAGCGGTTGTCAGAGTCAAACTGTATTTTCCAGCGTTTTCGTGTGGTTTTAGTGGAGAATATTTTTAGAGTAGATGGTTAAATTTACATAGCAATTTCCAAACATCAGATTGCCGTTTCGGATATGTTTACGTTTATGTAAGGAGTTAGTTCTTGGTTCCTTTGGATGCTGCAAACTGAAATTTCTAACAATATAATTACATTAATTCAGTAAAAAATAAATGTTCAAAATTCTTAATAATGCAGCTAAACACCTTCAATATGAGGGACAATTTCAATATATTCTATGATGATTTATTTATTATGACTTGTTTTTCTCTTTCTACCGATTTCAGCAAATTCATTAAAAGTGCACCATTGTAGCGTCACTGAACCAAATGGTTCCGAGGTAATGAGTCACAGATTCAGTTCTCAATGGAGCCGACCGCTCTGGTTTCCCCGAGTCGGGTCGCCGGGGCCGGGGCCGGGGCCGCTTTTACCACGAATTTACTGTCCATCATTTCCTTTCATCAGTTTCAGCGTTGTAGGACCAGACGACGGCGGTTGGTTAGTTTTGGCAGGACGGTGGGATTTTTTCTCTGGAAAAAATTCTCCTTGACGCTAGACGGGACAGCTGGGGGTCCACTCCGTTCTTAGGAGTGTTTCCTCTACTTCTACCCAAGCTGCGGGTGGCTAAAGCAGGGCCAGTGTTGCCAGATCTACTTTTTTTAGAAGGAGATCTCCTTATTTTTGCACTTCCACTTTTCTACTTTCGGTTAGTTATACAAATGCAAAATCTCCTTTTTTTAAAAAAAAAAATACAGCAAAATCTACTTAATTTTATCCTTTTTAAAAGATAATTTATAATTTCCTAATTGATAAATAGTGCAGTCATGTTCATTATTGTGGTGAAGTCCCTTTCCCTCAGCCTCTTATGAGAAACACAAGATAAGGTTAAACTACTGCGTAATGTCTACGCCATAAGAAACGAAAGGGGCTGCACATCACCTTATCAGTCCTATGATTTACAAAAAAAGTCGCTGTCGCTACTGACTAAGAGCTTCTGCCCTTCAGTAGCTTCTCACCCCACCTCAGGTTATTATAAATATTGCTACAGTAACGTGCGTCTTTCGCGTTTCACAGTGCACACAGTAGTGGTTTTCGTTGTACTAAATTTATGTGAAATGCTTAGTGACCATGAGTGAGGGAACAAGAAAAAAGGGGTGGTTATTGAAAAGTAAAAAAGAAGATACGTTTACATATTGCAAGTCATGTGGCATAGATATTAACATTGCTTCTGCAGGTAAAACAGAACTAGAGGAGCCTACTTTAGTGTGCTGGATGCCATGAACTTCCATTGGTGAGTGTTTAAGGACAAATTAATTTATGTTTTCAGGCCTATATTTACGTTTTGGTGTTGAAGTTTAAGCATCATAATGCTCGTTCCAATCTGATCTAAGAGGGGAGGCAGGTGGCAACCTGCACTGGGTAGTGGGAGGGGGGCGAAAGACGAAAAAATTTCTTTGTTTAACATTTAAACTGTGATAAATAAGCTCTACATATATAATATTACTCACAAGTTTCGCGTTCTCATATATACGGACGAAGGAGGGCCATGGTTCGTTCCTGTTGCAATGAATTCGAAATGTTACTTTTTTCTCCTTTTTTCTCCTGTTCGCGTCTACTTCTTTTGTTCCACAAGAACGGCAACACTGGACAGGGCTAGGCCGGTGCGTCATGTTGGAATTGCTTGGAACCCCATGCTTGCTGCGTACATCGTCGTCCGGATCTGGTTGCCTTCAGCCCTGCCCTTCATCCCTCCGTGTGATTACTCATAATCTTAAGCACAGTACAATCTCAAGTTCATGGAGTAAGGATTATTCCACGTTCCTATATCTTGTTAATTCCACTACTGTGGTGTGACATAAATTATCTAAAATGCTGCATTTGTTACCGATGCTATACTTGTCTAATAATCACCTTCAGTTTTAACTCCAGAGTGATATTTTTTACAGTATTACTTTCTCTGCTACGTATAGTAAGTAGAGGAAGTATTGTATCCCACCCAAAAATTCGATGTCGAGATTTCACCAGAAATATGTGTTCTGAGGCCTCCTGAATAAAAAAAGCATCGCGCGCTCGTGTGTGTGTGTGTGCGCGCCTGTGTATGTGTGCGTGCGTGTGTGTGTGTTATTCAGTGTGTCTGACAGCATTACTCCAAAACTAAAATTCGGTTAAAAACCAAAGTTGATATTTAAGTTTAACATCTGTTAAGGACGCGACACGAAGATTTTGAAGAAAATTCCTCCACCCTAAACAACCCTTTACATGGAAAAATTTTCGAATTAGTTTTAACATTTTGATTAAATTGTTATATGTTTGAGATATTTTTATGGCAAACGAAATGTGTATTTTGAATTTTCTGACTATAGTCCATGTAGTTCCGTTTACTCTGGGTGACTTGTGCATAACTGGTAAACCGTAAGAGATAGACCAAATCTTGGCATGCAAAATGTAGATTTTGCTAAAACACACACTTTATGTCCAAATAATCTTTTTTAAATTTTTTTTAGCTTTGTAGAGTGAACCATTTCGAAGATATTCCTTGTTATTTGTGTCAGTTTCGGAAAACTTAAGCTTTCGTCAAATGCAACATCGTTGTTCATTTTTTATACGTTAACTGTGCAAAGAGAACGGAATTTGAAAAATAATCAAAATATTTTGTTGTTTAACGACGCTGTCAATTGCCAGGATCACATCAGCGTCGCCAGTGTGCCGGAATTTCTTACCACAGGAGTACATGACAGTAAATCTACTGACATGGAGTGAGTGAGTGAGTTTTGTTTAAGGGCCCGTCGACAACTAGATCATTAGGGCCCGAACTGACATGGAGCTGCCGTTTTAAGCACACCTAAAAACCATCGGTATGGACCGCATTTGAACCCGCGACCTTGGGGTCAGTAGGAATTTGAAAGGTTCAAAACAAAAGATTTGACTATAGCTCAAAGCCTATTGTATTCCCATATTCTCCTTGCACCTACAAGGAAATAACCAATAAAATAATTTTGTTTCTGCAAATATTTGTCTCAACTAACACGAAGAAGATATAGGAATAAGGGTTTGTAAGAATAGATTACAAGAGTAGAGTGCAACACATCAGATTTTTTGTATCTATCTCAACTACAAGTTCTAAAATCATTATGCTTTTTCACTTATATAACGTAAATGATTACACATTATGACATATAGCGTTTAAGAATACATTGGATATCAGGCAAACGTGACTTGCTTATGAAGTAATTATCGCTTCTAAGAAAGGATAATCGTCCCACAATTATTATGCCTCTTGATAACGCCTCTGCTACTGTTAGTCACATCTGATGCCTCCATTATCTCCGTCTGATGAATCTGCTACTGCTGGTACAGTGAAGCTGATGCTATGAAATCTTTCTCTCAGAATGTAACTACATGGATGGGTGTGAGGATACACAATACCAGTTAAGTTGACTGATAAATTTAGTGGAGTCTAATGCATGTGCTATCGAAGCGAATTGCCGACTGTTTGAGGCTATAGAATTAAACCTTTTCTGAATCTTTGCACTAGAAACTGTACTATTGAAGTACGGCAAAACCTGCCTAAAGGAGAACGCGATCGATGCAGTAATGTTTTTCCCACTTTCACGTGTTTCCGTCTTACAAAGGGTTGTACATATTTTAGTAAAATAAAGTATAAAAATGTAATTATATAGAATTAAACTGAAGGAATAGTTTAAAATAAAATTCTGTAAATACAAACTAGGCTCAATTGTATGTTTTGCTGTATTTTCAACTTACATGTCATACATAATTACAGTTTCTCCATTAGTTTCCTTTCCCCCACATATCCACAGCTCCAGGAGTTCTGTAACATTCTTGGAAGCTGCAAATTCCTCAAGATCGCTCACAATTGATAATGCTTCTCTAATAGTGCATATTTTTGGCTCTCTTTTGTTGGCTTAGTCGTCGTCATCATCATCCATTCTGTCCATGACTTCACAACTGCTGTTTCCAGCAGCAATATCTGCTGCACTTTGAGTGTCTTCAGTCGTGGTAAGTTCGTTAACAAAGCACATAAATATGCATTCAGCATAATGAAAATCCGTCTTAGGTTATTTATGCAAACGGTTCTGAAAAAAACTATTCCGTTTCCGCGTTAGGCAGTTTTCCGGTTTAGAGTGTTAATATAGGAAATAGCTCCGTTCCGAGATTTATTTTCCAGTTGTTCAGATTTCTGGTTTAGTCACTGTTTAGTGTATTATATTTGCCAACTGGTGAAGAATCAACAACTTTACTGTATAAAATGACTTTCTATAACAACAGTAAGAAACGTAAGTTCCCGTCAGTCACTGAGGTGCTAATCGGAGAATCCCCTTGGGGAAACCGTCAAGCGTATGATAACCAGGGTTCGGGCGTTTAGTAAGAAATCCATCAAGCTAACCGTGCACATACAACAAGAAATGAAAGCACCGGCGACCTTTGTATACTGTATATTGCATATTAGTAAACAAATAAGAGTGGAAGGCATTGCTGAGTACACCCTGCTTCAAAGGTAGAAACACCAGGATTAAGGGGCCTAACTAGGCAACAAATAATGAACGTTTGTAGCGTGCAATAAACTTCAGTTTTAATGTACAGACATTTTAGCTAGAGGTATCATCGTTAGCACAGTTATTGCAATATACAATCATGTATTTGCTAAATGCACTGAAAGTAAATCGCATCCGATTTGCTCGCAGACAGTTTTTATATTTTGAGAAACTACGTTCTACATCACATGACGCAACAGGAGCGTACAAAAACATGAAATGTCGGGGTGGAGGTTTTTTTAATAGGTAATACCTTCCGGTGAAGCCTAGGGTCCCCATTGTGCCTCCCTGCACAGTGGAACTCCATAAATGGGTTTTCCCTCCACTCGGAGAAAAAAGGTAGCTAGTTTTCCTGTTGGAGCAACGAATCTCTTCTTTTACACATTTCTGAGTATCCAGTCTTCTTCTTTAGAATACCTTTAAGTTTATGTGTCATCCTTTCCCTAACAGTGCTCGCTCAGTGACTCAGTGTCTCTGAAACTTGTTCTGTTGTCTTAATAGCCTCGGGCATTTTTAATGCAGATGACTGTAGATATGTTATTGCTTTTACTATGGTGCTGAAATTACTCTGAATGCATGAAGATCTTCCAGCACGTGTAATTACTTTCTTCACTGCATGCATTGCAACATTTTTCTGCTCGTCAGATATGTTTATTATGTTTGTAATTTTGTCGTAATGATGAGCATAGTATACAGCAGCCTGTAGCCATGTCCCACAACGAGTTACATTTGGTTGTGGAGACAAGGGGATTCCAGGTGCCATCTCTTTAAATGTCTAGATTCTGGAGGGTGCCTTGCAAAAGAGAATCTAATTTCTTCTGCAACTCGGTGGAGACCATGCGCTAGACAACTTAAATGTATTAATTTTGGAAATGCTTGTATTGCTGTGGCAATATTCTTCATATTGGAAGCCCCGTCCATAACAAGTAGAAGCCATTTTGCGTTATTGGAAAGACACAGTGTAGAAAAAACAACCAAATATATAGTGGACACAGTTTATCGGCAGTTCCCAAGAGTTCAACATGACCGATATTACGCTAAACAGCAGATGAAAGTATCCCAAAGAGCAGCCCTGCCAACGTATATCATACCTCAAGTATCACAGGGTTAAAGTATCACGCTTTCAAACGATAATGCTTGAACATCGTTACCACACAACAACGTACTGACCTTCGCCAAATCTTTTGCCATAAAATGACTTCCGAATATATATATATATATATATATATATATATATAATGCACATTGTGTAGCGAACACAAAAATAACAACAGTAACTATAACTGCATATACTGCTCTAACAGAATTCAAGACAAAATCACGCAAACACGAGTGGCACGTCCACAGATTAATTAATACAGCGTCTAAACAGAATCTTGTTTTAAAATCTATCGGTTGGCCTCTCTGCAACGCGTTCATAAACAAGGGCTTCTGTGGCAACATAACAGAACAATAACACCAGCTATGGCCATAGCTTTTCCATGGTTATATCTTACGATTAATTGGCGGTACTGATGCAATCTAACGGATGGAATATCACCAAATATAACCAGACTGCACTATAATGATGGGAAAATGTAAAGGTTGTTTTTTGGGGTATCTCAATAAGCTGTGCCTACTATAACATACGACAGACAAGAAACAGACTATCGTGTAGAGATGGGCATGTCGCTTCCTCAACCCTCACGCTACCTGCCGGCCCTATACTCCATGCTCTTTATACATTTACTTACTAAAACCCCGAACCCTGGTGATAATCCAAGCGCGATATATAGCTGATACGGATTGCTGATAATCGATGACAGTAAAACACTTCTGCAGTATAAAGATACTGCATAAAACTACTATACTCGATACTACGATACTATAAAACACGAATTTTAGAAATACGCGCTGTTTCAGCAACGTACTTTCATACTTCATAGCTACCCGAACAAAATTCCTATATTATACGTTGCCAAATCTTAAGCTTTTTATTTGAAGTGCAGGAGAAATAAAGGAGATAAGACCACTTTTTACAATTTTTCAGGAGATTATTTTAACGCATATGAAACTAAACTACAGTTTGGCTCATTTATTTTTCTTTCATTTTCACATGGACTCAACGTCTATTACCAATCTTATAAGTGCAATGCAAAGTTTACGTTTCACAAATTTCATAAAGAATAAAAAAAATTTTCCCTCAATAAAAGACTTATCTCTTTTATTTCTCCTACCAAATTTTGCATCTGAAATACAATATTTACTCAGTGCCTTGCTAAATAGTTCACAAAAGCTCGGGAACGATAAAAAGATACGACAAAATATAGGTCGATATTCCACAATGGCAATTCATTTATTCTAACTGACCTATATTTTTCTAATTTGCGACTAGAAGTGCTCTAGCAGCTGTTCCATGGCACGACCGTCTTGATTAATTTCTACAGCGAAAAGTCTAATACGCACAATACGAATCTAACTTGTCGTGCCTGGGCAACAGAAAGTTAAACTTCGCCAAGTCTTCATTCCCGTTCCCGGAGCCCGAGAAAGCTTCTTGTTGATTGTGAACACTCCCATTTGAATACAGGTATTTCAAGTTTCATCTTTCTGGCTATGGTTATCGTTGTCGGTGGTTGTGAACCAACCTTAAGTCATGCTTCTTATGTTATGCATTGATTTTAACATTGGAAATTATTTAGCTATCTTCCTGTCATCCTACCAGTCAATACTTCCAGTGTAACTCTTTTATGAATAAACGCACTGAATATCGTCCATCAGTTGTTTCTGAATGCAGGAGATGCAAAACAAAACAGTAACCCCATGGCACAACAGCCCTACGGGATAACCCTTACCGCCCAACCTCTGCGTCCCCCACCTCTGCCCACTACAGGCGTCACAAGAGGGGTGCAGTTCTGGAGGCGAGACGTGATCAGCACTCCGGTCCGATTATGCGGTCTTCTCGACCAGAGGCTCTCTACTTTTCTATCAAGTAGCACCTCAGGAACCTAACGAGGCTGAGTGCATCCCAGACCACACCTCTCAGGGGAAAAATCTCATGCCGGTACTGGCGATCGAACCGGGGTCCCTCACGCCATAGGCAGGTGCGCTACCACTGCGCTACGGGGGCGGTCAGAACAAAATAGTACCCTTAAGAATTACTCGCTCTTTACATTTAATTTGTTCTAAAGATAACGTTTTCCCTCAAAATTTGCATTTTAATACGTTAATGTTAGGTAACATTTTATCTTTGTTTTTGAGGTTAGGCGATGTTTTAAGAATTTAGCAGTTACTACTAGTTGTACAGTATGGTGTATATTTTACAACAATAGGTAAGTAGAAGTTAATTTTATTGTGAATAGCTCATAACAATGACATCGTTATTTATATCTATTTTATGCATAAAATTTCCATAAAAATATCACTCGGTGATTTAAATATATTCGATAATCTCAAAACATCTTGTGATATTATCTATGATATCAGACGCACGCAAAGAACATTGTATGTAGGTCGATGTTTAGTGTGCCTGGCGCTCGTCGAGATGGCAGAGCGATCGCTTTCACCTGGCCGTATTTCACCTGGAGCAGACCCGCATTTCAGTATCACCCGAATACGTGTGGTGGGTGCTGTGCTGCTATGCGTGTGTACGTGTGTCAGTGTTTTGGTGAGCCTGTAAACACGTGAAATATTGTTGCATTTTAATGACCGTTCTAAACTGGTGAACTTTTATTACTTCTGATGCTGTCAAAATTCAGCTGCTGGTGAGATGGGAAAGATTCCTTTGGTACGTAAAACAATTCAGTAAAGATTATCATAATATTTATAATAAATAACAATGACTCTTTAACCAAATTTAATTTGCAGTTATAATTTTAAATTGGTCTCCTGAGAGGGTAGTGGTGGCCTTAAAAGTAACATAACGTAACCCAGGGCGGGTTATGTTAATAGATGAGGCGGTAACCTCTGTGGTGCCTATTTCGGGAGGTCACAGTTTCAAATCCCCATATTGATCAATTTGACTCTTTTTAACTTTCTCAACTGCGTATAGTAAAGTGGAGGAACTATTGTATTCCACTCAAAAATTCGATTTCACCGGAAATATATGTTTTGAAGCTCCCTGAATAAAAAAAAACCATATTTTTTAGAAAAAGGTCCATTTCTCTTAGTCTGTGGACAGCATAAATAAAAAAACGAAAACTCGGTTAAAAACCAAAGTTGGTATTTAATTTTAATGTCTTTCAAGAATTTCACACGAAGATTTTGAAGGAAATTGCTCCATCCTAAACTACCCTTTACAATGAGAATTTTTCGAAAATTTTTATTTTCTTGAAAATGGCTCACGATTTTGATTAACATGCCGTATGTTTGAGATATTTTTGACAAATTAAATATATCTTGAACTTTCTGGCTATAGCCCATGTAGCCTTATTTACTCCGGATGACTTTTGCATACCTGGTAAACCGTAAGAGATAGATCAAATCTTACTGTACAAAAACTGTAGATCTTGCTAAAATGCACAATTTATGTGTGAATAAATTTTTTGTCGAATGAACCATTTCGGAGATATTCCTTGTTATTTGTGTAAGTTTTGGAGAACTTATACTTCTGTCAAATGGAACTTCGTTATTCATTTTTTATATGTTAAGCGTGCAAAGAGAACGAAATTTAAAACTTTTGTCTAACGTTCAAAGCCTACCATATTCCCATAATTCCCTTGCACCTACAAGAAAATAAGCAATAAGATAATTTCTGCAAGTGTTTATCTCAAGATATAGGAATAAGAGTTTGTAAGAATGGTTAGTACAAGAGTAAAGAAAGTCATGTGAGTGCAACACATCAGATTTTTCTCCAAATTTCCCCTCAGTTTCCAGGTAAATACCCAAATAAAGTCGCGATATGACCAGGAACTTAAAGGTAGGTTCAATTTCTTGATGGGCTTTAGTTTGCCAGTACCTTCTTTAAAATTTAGCTACTAATTTGTGTATTCACATTTTAAAAAATAATTTTCTCTATTACTTACGTATAGGAAGTAGAGGATGTGTTGTATTCCACTCACAATTTACGTTTTGGGATCCCTGAAACCTCCCCACCCCCAAGAGTATTTTTAGAAAAAGTCAGAGTGTGAACAGAATAGCCCAAAAATGTAACTTGGGAAAAGTGCTAAACATGGTGATCAATAGGTATGTTCAAAAGAAGCAACTCTTAATTTTTCAGGAAAAATCTTCCACCCCAAAATAGTCTCAGCATGGAATATGCTTAATTTTTCAGAAGTGGATCTCAGTTTTGATTAAAATACTGTTTAATATATGCAAATATATGTCTTACATTTTCTGGAAATGGTCCATTCAAATTAAAGTTTGCATAATTTTATATTACTGGTAAACCATAAGGGAAAAAAGAATATTAGCTTTTATTTATACACGGTCTTTAACTGCTATGGTTCTCGACGCCGCATTCTATATTGGAAATGAAAGACCGCTTAATTTTGCTCAGGGGCCTCTTTATCAGGCTTAAGGTTCGTTTACGTGCCGTAAATCTACGGGCCATTGGCTTTGCTTCCTTAGTTATGCTAAGGACTTTTGTGCTCGAAAATATCACCCTCCTCCGGGTTTGAACCCGCAACCTTGAAAACCAGAAGCTGACGTGTTGCACTCACATGACTTTCTCTGCTCTTGTACTAACCATTCTTACAAACTCTTATTACTGTATCTTCTTCCTGCTAGTTGAGATAAACCTTGCAGAAATTACCTTATTACCTACTTATTTTCTTGTAGGTGCAAGGGAAATATGGGAATACAGTAGGCTGTGAGCGATAGCCAAATGTTAAAGCTTGGAGATTCCGTTCTCTTTGCACGGCTAACATAGAAAAAAAGTGAACAACGATGTTGCATTTAACGAAAGTTTAAGTTTTCCTGAACTGACGCAAATAACAATGAACATCTCCGAAACGGCTCACTCTACAAAAAAAATTATTTGGACATAGATCATGTGTTTTGGCAAGATATACTTTTTTGTATAGTAAGATTTGGTTTATATCTCTTACGATTTACGAGTTTTTCAAAAGTCAGCCAGAGTAAACAGGACCACTGTAGCCAGAAAATTCAAAATATACATTTCGTTTGTCATAAAATATAAACATGTCATTTTAATCAAAATCGTTATAACCATTTTAAAACATTGTCGAAAAATTGTCCATGTAAAGGGTAGTTTAGGGTGGATGAATTTCCTTCTAAATCTTCGTGCCTAATCCTTGAAAGATAAACTTAAATTACCAACTGTGGTTTTTAACAGACTTTCCGTTTTTGAGTTATGCTGCCCACAGAATGACACACACGCACGGACCTTTTTCTAAAAATGCAGTTTTTATTCAGGGGACCTCAAAACTTATATTTCCGGTGAAATCTTGACATCGAATTTTTGATTGGAATACAATACTCCTCTACGTAGCAGAGAAAGTAAAAATGTGGTCGCTTTAAAACACGATGGTTTTTGATGGTATCAACCATTTCCGAGATATATTGCTATTACTTCACCATTTTATTTTGTTTACTACGTACCTAAATAAAGGAAGTATTGCATTCCACCCAAAAATTTGATATCGATATTTCATCAGAGGTACAAGTTTTAGGTTCCCTGAATCGAAATTGCATGTGTGTATGTGCGCGCATACAGAATTATTCAAAAACGAAAATTCGAATAAATACAAAAAATTTGTATTTAACTTCAGGGTCTTATATGACGTGACAGGAAGATTTTGAAGAAAATCCCCCTAGTTTTCCCTTAGTGGAACTTTTTGGTTATTTTTGACTATCTCACAATTGACTAAATCTTTTGATGCAATACCCATATCTAGTATAAGGATTTACACGATAAAGGATGTGTAAGAGATCTTAAATTACTCTTCATTCAGAAGGAATTTTGTAAACCATAACGATACAAAATGTGTAGGTTTCTTTAAAACGTACAATTTACCTCAAATCTTTTCATGGGGTCAGCCATTGTGGAAATATCCGTTGCTTGTTCGCATTTTGAAATACTTTTGTCACTTTTTGAGCTGCTGTCATCAGCTGTTTTGGTGTGTCATTGAAAAGACATCGAATTTCATGGTCAGTATGTTGCAACCATCTTCTAAACATTTGACTATCGCTACGACCTCCTGTATCAAGGAAAGGTTTGTGTGGATTAGGGTAGAAAAACCCATATGAATGCAATACCTTCAAGCTCAAGAGATAGGCAAGAGATGGTCGCATATTAGGTAACACACCTAAACAGAGATTCGAACTCGGGACGTCACATAAAGTTCACTGTTGTTTCCGCAGTGTAGCTTGGGACTGGATTCTGCATTTCCAGTTCTTGGGTATGGGGGAGTATAGTGAACCAGTTATTTTGTGACTCATAGCTGTTAATCTGAAAAAGACGTGAGTAACTTCAAAGCATGGTGCATCCCGGTGACGATGCTCGTACAATAGTTACAAGCAGGAAGCGTTACAATTGGTTATGTGACCAATAAATCAATTCGATAACTCTAGTGTTTGCTGAGATTGAACATGTCGCATGCTTACCCGTAGAAAATAAACAAAAGAGAGGATTTTAAGCATTCCTTTGTTTTCCTTCTTTGCAGTTGTGAAAGTTTCAAGATACGCTTTCCCCCAAAGAGAATGAAACAAAAAACTTGAGAATGGCGATTTATTATTATTACTATTATTATTATTATTATTATTATTATTATTATTATTATTATTATTATTATTATTATTATTATTATTATTATTATTATTATTATTATTATTATTATTATTATTCACGGTTTAGACCTTTTATTGGTCTGTTCCGGCTCCAAATTGCTGCTGCTGTCTTTTTCTAGGTCTTAACAAGTTTCTTCTTCCTCGTGGTGAATAGTTGTATGCTGCTTTTAGTATTGTTTTCAGTCACCCTTAAGTGTTGTTTCCACTTTATTCTATGTTTAAATATTGTATTTAGTTCCTCTACCTTTAATTGTTGCCTTATTTCTGTATTATATTTTGTGTACTTTATTTGATATCATGTTATTGATCTCAGGAATCTCATTTCTGCAGCTTGTGTTCTACCTGAGTGTTGTGACGTCATAGTCCATGTTTCGGAACGTAAGTTATTGTAGAAACTGCCATCGTTTTGTATAATTTCATTATGGAGTATTTTCTGGCTATATTTTTGAAAATTCTATTTAGTGTAGCTATTGTATAATCTTATTTAGTTTATTATTTTTATATATTTCTATTGTGTATGATATTGCGCAGCCTAAGAAGTTAAATTGTCACTTGTTCTATTGGCTTGATTAATTTTATCTTTGACCGAACTGGAAGCCTTGAAAGCCATCTTCTTTACTTTCTCTGCTACGTATAGTAAAGCAGAGGAAGTATTGTATTCCATCCAAAAATTCGATGCCGAGATTTCACCGGAAACATGTTTCGAGGCCCTCTGAATTAAAAAAAAAAAAAAAAAATTAGAAGAAGGTCCATGTGTGTATGTGTAGACAGCATAACTCAAAAACGAAAAGTCGGTTAAAAACCAAAGTTGGTATTTAAGTTTAATGTCTTTCAAGGGTGCGACACGAAGATTTTGAAGAAAATTCCTCCACCCTATACTATTCTTTACATGGAAAATTTTTCGAAAATTTTGATTTTCTTGAAAATGGTTCTAATGATTTTGATTAAAATGACATATATTTAAGATATTTTTATGGCAAATGAAATGTATATCTTGAATTTTTTTAGCTATAGCCCATGAAGTCCTATTTACTCTCGATGACTTTAGCATAACTGGTAAACCGTAAGAGATAGACAAAATCTAACTGTACAAAAAATGTAGATCTCGCTAAAACACAATTTATGTGCAAATACATTTTTTGTATAGTGAACCATTTCGGAGTCATTCCTTGTTATTCGTTAGTTTCGGAAAACTTAAACTTTCGCCAAATGCAACATTGTTGTTCATTTTTTATGTTAGCGGTGCAAAGAGTGCCGAATCTCAAAGCTTTAAGATTTGATTATCGCTCAAAGTCTACTGTGTTTTCATATTCCCCTTGCACCTACAAGGAAATAAGCAATAAAATAATTTCTGATATAGGAATAGGAGTTTGTAAGAATGGTTAGTACAAGAGTAGAGAAAGTCATGTGAATGCAGGACATCAGGTTTTTCATATACTTCCATATTATATGGTTTTGATATTTCGTTTAATTTATATAACATTGTTAGTATTTCGTCTTCTGTTTATACTTCTACTATTAAAATCTGGCAATCTGCTAAGGCTTGGTTCTATTATTACATTTCTAAAGTTAATTCCTCCCATTTCTAGGATATTCTTTAAGCAGAATATGGGTTTGTTATTATATTATCAATTATTATTAATGAAATATTTAATATTCTATGCAAGTATGAGGATATAAGGATTAAGCACAAATAAAGCTCGGATCCAAGAACGTTTTAAAAGCCATTTGTCCATTCCTTTCCTGATTTTCATTGAAGCTTTTCCTTGCCCCAGAAAGGTACTCTGCGAAATAAGGAAGCCGGCTGTCCTTTAAACATTTCTAGCTATCTTCGGAGGTTGCGGTTCATTGCTTGGTGAAGGTCATTGAGTTACATAGCATTGTAAAAGGAAAGGTTGCCTTAGGTAGTCAAACAATGTTTGCTTTATGCAGTAATACCTAGTTTCCAGATGCCTCTTGACCTGAAAATATATCCAGTTTCCATGTTTATATACTGTTCTTACGTAAACGCGGTTCTAAGGATGCAAAGGCATCCATTCATAAACACAGAGCGTATGTACTTTCTGTAACTGCATGCCACATGTTAAAAATTACCCAGAAGGTGCTAATTTTTATTGCTTCCTCTGTACCAACTTTATCTAGGAATACAACAGGTTAAATTCTTATATTATCTGATGTGGCATAAGCGATATTAAAATTCCTATTTTGCTATCGAATATGGTGAAAAAGTTACTTCACGTATATGTGTTGGAAATGGAAGAAATTTTGTCACTGCACGTTTAAAATTTCCGATTATTCGTGAAACAAGCCATATCAGATTCAGTAAGAGTAACTGCATTAAATCTCTCATTAAGCTTAATATACGGTTTCAAATGTAAGAAACTCTCCAATACTTTGCATACATACCCTGTTTGTCTATAGTCTTATTTGTGCTTAAATGGGAAAATATTCTTGGAAAAAAATCTTGGAAACCAGTTAAATACCGAATGATACGTGCTACTCGCACGCTTTAACTTGAGCCCTGGAATCCAGTGTTACAAAGGTCCGAGTCAAGAAGGCCTATTCTTTGCCAAAGTAACAACTGAGTATCATTGTCCATAGTCCAGTGTTACCACTATTGCATTTCACAGTATCATGTTACCTTTGTTGTTCCCTTGAGCTATCGTACCGATTTACTTTGGTGTATAACTCAATTCAAACACTAATTTTTAAATACTAAACGCTTGAAGCAGATACAGCATCTGATGTAAACCTGCAAACTCCTATGAATAGTTAAAGAGGGAGCCATGTGTTGATGCTTTTACTTAAGCCATTGGACAACCTGGATAAAACAACTGCGGAAACGTCTTCTATGATACAATTCAAATTATGACTCCGTAAACGAAATGAAGAGTCCGTTGCTGTATTGATAACAATTCCATTCGAGGACTGCCTCTGTGGCCTGGTGGTTAGCATGGTAACTTTCAAATCCAGAGGTCCCGAGTTCGATTCTCCGTTTTCAAGGGTAGGAATAATTTGAATCTGGAAATTTGAGTAAATAACCAGAAAGTTACAAGAATATAAAATGAGTGAATATTATAGCTGATGAGCAATTGAACTAAAGGAAAAGCCGCCCATATGACCTTAGATGTTAAACTAAAATTTAAAAAATCCTCAGCTGAGAGCCCCGGTAAAGTATGAGAGTAGTAATAACTACAGCATCTTCGAGACAAATTTCTGCGTGTAACAAAAATCACTAGGTTTCTGGAAGTTTGGGCCCTGTTTCGCACTATTTAGAATTGAAATATTAACAGTTTACAAATAACAAAGAAAAGATTTCAAATGTTTATAAACTCATTCATAAGAAAAGTTTAATATATAACGTTTAAGGAACATTACATAAACAGTTTACCAAGGTAAATAATATAATGCACATTCTCTCGTATTCCCATGTTGAAGCGTCACCATCCACGGATTACAAAAACCACTAAATATCTGTGTTTAAATCTTCAAACTTCCTATACATTCGATCACTATTATGTGTTTCTTTGATCTTAAATACGTGTTGTAAATATGTAAATTATTTGATAGTATTTTAAGACTAAGAGATGTCATGTTGAGAACACCAACTACAAACTATTACATTGTAGATGTTGGCTATACTGATGAGTGATGACAGACTGATTTAATTATTCGTTGTTTGATGAATGTGCTTTATAACACTGCATACATTGCGTTATTTGCTCTAAGCGCTAAGCTGGATTTTCACTTCAGGTTCAACTTGATGGTAAGGTTACAAATGAAAATGAAATTGCTATTTTATAGAAAATTAGGGACAAGTGACTAACAACTACATTGCTATATGTCTGCTATCGCCAGTTCCCGTCAGTGGAAAGCAACACTCAGTTGTTTTGAGGTTAAGGCTTCACATATTAAATGCTATATTCAATACCTTAAAATAGCACTTTCGTTGCTAAAGGACTCATTTCAAACCTCGCAATGTATACATAAATAAATATGAAGTAATTCTGTGCTGAAACGTTCGCGATTTTACCTTCCCTTACTTGAATATCTTTATTTGAATCACTCGATCTGCTTAAGAAGCACCACTGAAAATGTGAATTTCTCAAGTCCTCAGCAAACTTACCTGTAAAGTGTATTTCAAATGTTGCCTCATATATACTTTAGATGGTCTTAAATTTCATTGTGATATCTCTTTGGTTTACGAGCTCTTACATTTTAAAGCTGTATTTTATTACTATGCCGAATGATTCACACGGTGCAGTTTTAAAAGCAACTGTTCTCTAAAACTCCTTTCATTTAACTAATTGTCTGTCATATAGTTTTGTTTACCATCCTTAGTTCAAAAGAAAATACTTCTTAAAGTCTGTCATTTGAAATGTCTAGGTTGTTTAAAAATTAATAACTCAAAAACCTTTCGAAATATACCACATTTAATTGCCTGTGCGTTAGGAATTTACATGACACAATTTCAGAAAAATTGGGTGATAACTGCATCCTATGATACATTTTGAAAAAAGTAAATGTGCTAAAAGTGTCCAAAAACCTTTAACTTTAAAATAAAAAACATTTTATTCCGGATTTAACCTGTATTATATATGGATATAGGTACATTTTGAATTTGTCCTCTAAGTGTTTTTGAAGTGTTGGAATACAGATCTGTGCTTTGAAGGGATTTATACTAAATACCTATCAGTGTAGGATCCCCTTAAATAGCATTCTGTGTAATTTTCAGTAATATTTTGCTGTGTAATTAGTGTACAATTTTTATCTCTTTTGTAACTAAACTGCCTGCTTTACAAATTATGAAATTAGTTTGAAACAAAACACTTCTAAATTTGATATTTAATTTGCAAATGTTTGTGCTTGTTCATAAAGTACAACTTTAAGACTTCCATTGTGAAGGAGATTTTAACAAATTACAAGGCTTTAAAATATTCTGAATTTGACCTCTGGTTTTCTGTGCATTTGCCAAATTAATACCTGCCTGAAACTATGATGGTTACGTCCATGACAATAAATGTACGCATTTCTTTGTTTGCATGACAGAGTTGAAAGCGAAGTTAATTGCTGCAGCCAAGTTGTTTCTCAGACTCACTAGAAATGTAATGAGTGGTCATTAACGATGAATAAATTTCCCATAATTTCACTGCCACGAAACTTGAAATCTTCGTTTCTTCTGTATGAGCAACAGAGTTGTTTGTGTGCTGCCTATGTTCACTTTCTCCAAGAATTACTTATGGCAGGTACAGAAGTATTCAGTTCCATAAATAAAGTTGGTGTTGAGCTTCCACTGGAAATGGTGCCTTAAACTCGAAAAGGCATTCTTAGCATTCACGCGCGCACGCACGACCGGCATGAGTACGCACCGTTCAGGCCAACAAACACTTATTTATATGATTACCCTCCCTTTATTTAGAACTTACTCCCCCTAGGATTTACAATCCAGTGCCTTGGGCCAGACGCTTGTCGAGAAACACAGGAACCTATGGACTCGACGGAGTGAAGACCTGGAAGCGAGTGGTTAGCCAAGCACCAGGTATGATAGTGAAGAGGATGATTTAAAATGCAGGCGAAATGGATGATTGAAAAGGTGATTGGAGCAATTCATGGAATGAGTGGTGGGGGAAACCGAAGAACCCGGAGAAAATCCGCCCAGATGCCACTTCGTCCAACACGAATACCACATGCGGGTCCCTGGGATCGAACTAGGGTCGCCTAAATGGTAAGTGAACGGTCTAACCGCTCGGCTACGGTGCCGTTAGCTATATACGCAATATTACATAATATAGTATTTCAAAAGTCAGTTCAAACATTAAACGCTATTAAGATTATAATATCCGAGATAGAAAAAAATCCATTGTTGGGTATAGAGTTGAGTTTAAAAACCTTTTGGAATATGGTTCAACATATACTTGTTTTACACCTTGTTTCTGTAACACCATGCAAAGCATTTTGAAGGTAATGTCTTGGAATAATCAGCATTTCTTTTTCATGGGTCAGGAAAATCAGTTCTTTAAAGTAATCCGACAAACAAAAGTTGTCCGTATTGAAATCTGGAGATCATGGAGGCCACATTGTTGGCACGATCGTACAGATGGCACGATCGTCAAACATCTGTGTAATTATAATTTTTACGGGATATATGTAGATGTGAGGGGGAGCATCTTCTTGTATATAAATTGTTTTCCATATCGTGATTCTCCTGCCTAGTAGGGGACGCCAACATGAAAACATAAAAGTTCATATGAACATGAGTCTGAAAGTCATTTATTGCTGAATTACAAGACAAATCCTAGGTTAAAAAATTTGCTAAGTGGCTTCTTCCTGCTTTGGTGCATATATTAAGGCTGCGGTCCATGCTATTTGCCACTCTATTACAGTATCCTGGAGTGTTTCGTATTATAATGTAACATTGAAAGTCATGCAGCCTACATTGATTACGAGCAAGCGTTTGACTGAGTAAGCAGGCAGAAACTTTAGGAGATTATGACTGGAACAGGGTACCCGAATCACTTAATTGAAGTATATGTATGTACAAAGATACGAGAATCAGTATAAATGTTGGAAATCGAAGATATATTAAACGGATACCTATAAATCAAGGTGTACGACGCGGATGCATTTTTTTTTTTATTGTTCCATTTATATCCCGCCTTTAACTGCAGAGGTCATATCGGCGGCCTTGACTATTGGTTTTACTCGTTTACAGTGGGGGGGGGGGGGGTTTATACATTGGATTGACACACACATTCACACTTTCATTCATACTTCCAGACTCAGGGAAGGATGATGAATAATCTTGGCTGGAGAAAAATTCTTACCCCCCCTGCCGGGAATCCAACCCGGGACCCCTAGCAGGGGATGCACTTTGTCTCTTACGTTTTTAATTTATATAGATGATTTGAGTAGGGCAGAGCTGGACGACTCGCACTATATCTTGACCGACCATCATTTTTATAACCTGCTAAACTTAGTCATCAGGCAAGATCGTGAGCAATTTGCGCTCTGTGAGCACCAGTTACCCAGCTCTGAATGAGGTAATGGATGTTTGCAATTAATGGAGGCATTTGACTGCACCAAATTTTATTCTTAAGACGATGTTATTTGCTGATGATCAAATAATTATAAGCAAAACTGAAGACAAACTTCAAACAGCAGTGTGTACTTTGCAGAAGTTATGTGAGGACTATGATTTTAAAATTTCAAAAAGTAAAACAAAAGCAATGTCCTTCCAAGGTAAATACACTGTTAGGATCAAAATTGTTGTTAATCATACTATATTAGAGCAAGTCTCGAGTTTTAAATACTTAGGAAATTACCCATGTTTCAACAGATATGCGGCACAATAAACAGGAGCCTGAAAACTAAAACCACAAAAGAAACTTGGTGTGCCTGCTTTCCCTTATGGATTTGAAACGTGGACATTAACGAAAGTTGATAAACAGAAGATGCAGGCTGTAGAAATAAGATTCCTAAGATCAGCAAAAGGATGTACCCTTTTAGATAAAAATTCCAAAGATAAAATAAGAAGAGAGTTGTCTGGAAGAAAAGATTATAAATTAAAGAAATTAATGGAAACATCTTGAAAGAATTTCACTAGAAAGAATCCCAGGAAAAGCAGTTTACTACAGGCCTAAAGAAAGAAGACCAAGGAAGTGATGTGACACTCCTCTGAATGTCAATATCCCGTACAGGAGTCGTATAAACCAGGGACTAATGTTCTCAGGGGAAGAAATCCTTAGATTCTAATCAGGAGATCCAGTAGGCTATGGAATGAATCCATCTCGACCAATCCATCTATGCGGATCACATTCATTGGATGATGTCCAGAAGCACATCAACAATTGAATGATGCAACTCATTTCTGAGAAGCTCTGTGCATTCAAGCGCGGAGGAAAGAAATGGGACTAATAAGGTCATCATGCCAACATAAGCGTTTAGGCAGAACTTCTATTGCTGTCTTGTCCTGTTGAATTTGCTTTAAGTATTACGAGTATTATGAATATGTTCTTTAATAATTCTAACATGATTTTCAGACCATGTTCCAATGAACAATTTTTACTATCTCTACTATGTATAGTAAGTAGGGGAAGTATTGCATTCCACCCTAAAATTTGATATCAGTATTTCACTGCAAATACATGTTTTTCGATCCCCTGAATCTTAAAAAAAAAAAAAAAAAAAAAAAAAAAAAAAAAAAAAAAAAAAAAAACGCAATTAGAAAAATGTCCACCCCCGCGTGCGTATCCGTCTGGGAACAGCATAACCGAAAAACAAAAAGTCAGTGATCAGAGCTTCACGGGTGATCAGCCGTGTTAAATTTAAGAAGGTCCTGAAGATGGCCATGGAGTGTATAATGGCCGAATGACCTTAAATTTAACACGGCTGATCACCCGTGAAGCTCTGATCACTAACGTTCGCCGTGAAAGCTTCAAATCTTACATCAAACAAAAAGTCGTTTAAATGCCAAGCTTGATATTAAGTTCACCATCTTCCAAGGATGCGACATGAAGATTTTCAAGACAATCCCACCCCAGACAACCCTTTACATGGGACATTTTTTAAAAAAAGTTTGACTTTATCAATAATGACTAACGATTTGGATTAAAATACCATGCACTTTTAAGATATTTTCATGAAAAATAAATTAAATGTATACCTTGAATTTGTTGTCGATGTTCTCAGAAATCCTTCGTTCCGTGTGATTTTTGCATAACTGGTAAACTGTAAAATATAGACAAAATATCATTGCACAAAAACATATATTGTTAAAATACAATTTGTCAAATGCAGTTTTTTATTCAGGAGTGAAACATTTCGGAGCTATTCCTTCCTACTTGACTGAATTTTCTAATGCTTATAGTATTTTCAAATAGCAAGCCGTTATTTATTATTTTACCTTTTGGTCATGTAAAGAGAACGAAATTTCAAGGCTATCACAAACCGACTAGTTTTAAAAGATTTGACTATCATAAGTAATCCCATGAGTGATTGTCAATTATCTAAGGAACTTGACTGTCACGAGTTACATTTATTAAGACAATTTCACGAATTAAAGGATGATATAACCTAAGTGCTAAATGCTATTTAAATTACGTATAATTATTACTAACCTCTTGAAAGAAACTGTAGCATGAATAAATACATCAGCGTGCATTGGAATGGCCTACAAGGTTCTAATATTGATGCTCAAATTTTTAAAATGTTGGTAATATGAGAAGTTGGAATATCTGCTGTTAGTTTCTAATCTTTTTTCAATGTAAAATTTGTCAAACTGATTCCAAACATATTGCCTGTTGTATTGTGTGTTCTGAGGTTTACCTCTTCGAATTATTTCATCTATTTCAGCGTCAGTTGGTTCATCGAAGCGAGAGTCAGCCATATTTGACATTTGAATAGCGGCTCTGTTGCATCAAATTACGTAAGCTATTGCGCATTTGTAGAACAGTGAAGCTAGATTCCCTAACCTGATCTTATAGCATATGAAAAGCAGAGGTGATATTGAAATTCAAATGAGGGGATAAGGAAGTCTGATTTTTTGGCGAATGAAGGCTGTAATTGGTTGAAATTTGAAATTTTTACGCACATAATTAATTGATTTTGGCCAAGTCGCGTATGAGTGTATTAGTCGCTCAAAGCCTACCGTTTTCCCCTTGTACCTACAAGAGCATTAGCATTAAAATAATTTCTAGAAATGTTTATCTCCATTAATATGAAGTAGATAGGGGAATAAGCATTTAAGAGAATAATTCATAGAATAGAAAGTCATGCGAGCACAAAACTTCAGATTTTCTGTTCGGATGTTGGAGAGCGTCCCGAAATTATTTGACACCAATAAAGATACACTCTGTGTAAAGTAAAATAGTTACAGATATTGTGTTACAACATATCTTAACAATTGCACTAAACCACATTGAGACAGTGTCACTTCAGGTACCTCAAACCTAAAGTAGGTATAGCCAATAATGCGATCGCTTGCATAAAAAGCAAGAGGTGTGTGCTTAATTTAGCTGTCTCAATGTTGGACTGGATTTTTACTTTCTCTGCCTCCTGGCTGTAGTACGTAGGAGTAAGTATTGTATTTTAACCAAATTACAATGTCGAGATTTCACCGACAATGCACTGATTTGAGTCTGTTAATCCAAAACAAAGCATTTTCAGAAAAAAATGTGCATGTGAACAGCATAACTCGAAAATAAAGATGTCTATGAATACCAAAGATCTTGCAGACACCAAACCGAACATTTTCATGCAAGGGCCCATGTCTATTTACCGGGAAAAAAAATGTCATTCTTTACTTTCTCAGAAATGACGAATTTTACATAAACACCAAGTTCAGACCATAATGAAGTCCAAGGTCGTATATTATTAATAATAACTGCATGATAGTGTAATGGATATTTTGTAGTTCTAAGAAGTAATTATAAATTCTACAGACAAGTTGGATTAGCTATATTGTATGTGACTGACAAAGAGCTCGGGCTGGGAATGGCTGGTCGAATTCATAATTTAGCATAAATAAATAAATAAAATACAATTTTTTATATATTTACATGACAAAAGATTTATTTTCAATGTGCCTATAACTCCCATATCAAAGAAATATTGTGTCAAAAAGTGTTATCAGGATTATGCTGAATAAGAAACCAGATTTACATGTAAATCCTTATTTTACCAACTGAGAATATTTACTGTTTTTAATTTGTTTACATTTTATTTTGGCGTATGTATATGCACATCTGCATCATTATGACTTAAGATACAGTGTTGATACCAGAAATAAATGCTTTGACGAAGAAAACTTATTATTCTAGGGGTGTAAAATTTTTAATAAATTAGATATTAAATATAGATAGTTGAGCATAAGTGTTTTTAAAAGAAAGCGTTTTAATTGACAAGTAAAAAGCCATTTATTCTATTAATGTTTTTAAATATAGTTTAATTGATTTATAATTTGATATACTTATCTTTTTTGACAATGTCCTATTCATGTAAATGAGTTTAAATTTTATGGAATAGCCCATGAAGTTCTCTTCATTCAATAAGAGTTTTGTATAATTTGTATACCTGTAAACTAAAAGAGACAAAAGCGTGCTACACAAAATGCATATCTCTTCAACACGCGCGATTCATTTCAAATAAATGGCCTTATATATATTAAAATTGGCTTAGCGTTTTCAATAACGCTCTCATTTTAAGTGCGTCGCTATTCAGTTATTTTCCGCGATGTTGTGGAAAGCTACGGACTCTTTCAGCATATAGAGTCTCACTTTTTAACATAAGACAATCCATTAGATTTGTTCACTCTCATACCTACAACAGAATATGCAATGAAACTATTTTTGTAAAGATTTGTTTATTAATATGAAGTAAACAGAAAAATAATATTTCATAAGAGTAATTAGTAGAATTTATGTGAAACTAAACGTTAATGGTTAGAGAAACTCAAGTGAAAGTAACAATCAGATATTTTTATTTTAAACTTCCTACATACACATAAACAAACAGTCTCCTCCCCTCTCCCCCTTTCTCCATCCCTTCCCTCTCATTGTCTCATTCTTATTTTGAAACTCTAGAAAGGGCAGGGTATAGCTCCAATTAAAGAAGCCTTTAACTACAATGGTCATTTCGACGGCCTTTTAACTTTGGAATATATTATTGGCAATTGTGTTAGGTCGTATACAGTTGACATTGGGTTTTTGAAAATTGAAACTGAGTTTTATTTATGGACACTACGTATCTGCTGTAGTTCGCAGCGTCCCATTGGCCGTGAAAGACCACTTAATTTTGCTCAGAGGCCTCTCTGTCGAGCTTGAGGTTAGTTTACGTGCCGTAGATCTACGACGTGGGGCCCTCAGCTTTACTTCCCTTTCGGAAGAAGTCATGCTAAGAAGTTTTACCCCTGAAAACATCCATCGCTCTCCGCCGGGTTTGAAACCGTGACCTTCGGTTGGGTTACTGGTTTTTCTTTCGTTTTACGCATTAAGTGTCTTTCTCTCACTCACACACACATTCTTGTAGACTCTAAAGAAGATAAGAAATAATGTTGGCCAGAGAAAAATTATCTAACCCCTCCAGACGGAAATAGAATCCGGAAAATCAATTCCCCCTCCCCTCCCCTATAATGACATAGTATATTGCGATATAACGATGTTAAGTGATGTTTACTGAATCGAGGAAAAGTTTGAAAAGAGAAGACGCACTCCAGTCTTTTCAATCTCCGAGGATTAGTAAAACACTTAACACACGTGTATTGCATACAATTTGTTGGAGATAATTAGTAATTTAATAGAGCCTGTGAAAAATGTGAAATACTAACCTTGAAACATAACATTCATCTTTGCATGGTGTCTTGTCTTTATATTAACTAGCATCTTTTGTATCTGTCTTTAAATTTTTAGGTGTGAGAGAAATACATACTGTTTACCAATTTTCTTCTATTTTAGAATCGTTCAAGTTAGCCGCCATGGTTGCTATGGGTAATTATTTATTTTAGCACGGTCTATATACTCTATCTTATGGAACGTGTATTAAGACTCAGTGGCTCCCTGCATATCTTCGATCGTCATTACAAAGAAAGTTGGACTGATTCCAATGCTTAATTCTTTTAAATTATAACGCATGCAACATAAATAAGAGGACAATTATTGAGGTGGTAAAAATCAACCAGTATGTTTTGATATATTTTATATCTGTATTAATTAAAGTATTGTGAAGTTTAAGAGTGTGAAAATGCTAGTGTGCCTAAACCTTACAAGTACGTAATTTAGGAGGGTAGGTCAAATGATAGATGTGAATACAGATAATTCATTTAGTTGCAATGCTAACATAACTGGAAAGTTCATGAAATCGCATTATCTCCCAAAAAAGATATCCATAGCAAACGAAAGCCAAATAGAAATTCAATTAGGAATATCAGCACTTAGATATACTCTTCTTAAAGCTTTCTCAGTAATGCAGACATTTTCCTGCCAGGAGCGTAAAAGTTTTCTTTGACTAGAATCAACTCCTATCCTCCATAGTGTCTAGAAGCTTAAGCCGACGTGAATGCGAGTATATTTAATATAAAAAATCAATTAAACTGACGTTAAGAAGCCTTACAGTTCAGGGAGTAATAACATCAGTTGCTTCTGAAGTCAAAGCCCCCTATACGAGCTTAGACATTAAAGGGTCCTGTGGAAGCGAAATAACTTTGAAAGCTAAAATATAAGGGATTCATGCTGTAAATTCACACAGTAAAACTTACATTTATCTAGCAGCCCTAAGGGAGGCCTTAATTAATAGCCGCTAGGAAAATGGGCGTGGTGAATTTGTCTGGAGGCCATTAAGTAAATCAAACTTAATGACATGACGTAAACATGCACCTAAAAGCATTTATAGCAAGCTGAACCCGCATGTTTTGGCAATATGGGAGAGTAATTACACCCCCATTAGCCCACAGTGGTGCAACAGAGAGCGGCCTGTCTAGTAATCCGAAAGACCGAGTTTGAATTTCTGTTATCTGGGTGAGGTGATTTCTGGGGTTTTCCCTTTTCCTGCAGACTCGCCTGTTTGTATTCCGAGCTTGTTTCAGCATCCAGTGAATCATTCATTATCTCTGTAGACATGTTAAATTCGCCCCCGAAACCCAAAATAATTCAAAGTGTTTGTTCCTCTATCTCCAATTCAATAAGAAGGTTAGACATAATTGTGATTGACACACAAGAAAATAAAATAATTCTTGATCCAACAATCCGGTTTGAAAAAGATTAAGGAGGTTGCGTTGCTCATTTAAGAGACAAATGCCAAACTTGAAATTGGGAACTGATTGGTCTACTTTTGCTGCGTCTGGAGTGTTTCTAGTTCAAGTTTGTTGATCCGTTACGACGTTTTGAATTGCAACTAAATGTTTTAGAAAACATTAGTTTACAAATTATCCGTAACTCTTTGTACATTCCACACAATTATTAATTGTATAATAACCCAAGGCGCAACCGCCCTTTCCGGATCAAGGCCTACCATCAACCGCTGCGCCCCTCACCTCGACCCCCCCCCCCCCACAGGCGACATGAGTGGGGTGAAGTACTGTAAGGTGGTACGTGGTCAGCGCCCCATCCCTTCCGGCCGTTTATGCGGTCTACGCAACCAGGGCCGCTACTGTTCAATCAAGTAGCTCTTCAATTGGCCCCTCAGGGACCTAACGAGGCTGAGTGCACCCCGGACCAGGTCTCCCAGCGGGAGAAAATCCTCACGGCGGTACCGGGAATTGAACCTGGTAAGCAGCAGCGCTAACACCACGCCAAGGAGACGCCTATTAATTGTATACTGCACTAAATTAAATGAATTCTAAAACGGTTAGGTAGCCTATTTTAAAATATACTTTTGTACACTATTACACTTTATTTATCAAATATCCCTTCATTATAGATGCCTATATATTTGTAGTCTTTCTTATTCATTATAAAATTGGCTTTTTCTACCCATGGAGATTCATTAACAAACTGTGTCTTTATGACAATCTTAAAATAGTACAGCTATCCACTATTTGATTTTCTCTCTAACAAAAACATTTAGTATTTATTTTTGTGGACCGAATGTCCAAATTAGAAAACTTGAATTTGGAATAGTAATAAAATTTCTTATTTTTAATGTACTACAAATGAGGTTTATTGAAAATGAAATTTACCTAAACCAATTTATTTATTACGTGTAGTCCATACCGTTTGCGTATATAAGCATTTTTACATGTAAAAATGTGAATCAGAGCTTCGGGTATTTATAAACTACGGTACATAAGTCAATATTAGTGTGTGAGAGAATGAAAATGCAGATTTGTGCCAGTAAAATTGCAGCAAAGAAGTAATATTTGAGTGCATTTCATGGGATTCAGGAATGCACTTCCCGATTTCATTATCAGCATTCTTATAAGCAGTTTGCTTCAAGTTTATCTACATTCAGTTATGATAACAAAAAGAATGCGGAGCAGAGACCAAGGGTCAATGACAGGTAGGTAAAAGCTTGTCAGATGCAGAGACCACAAATGTCAAAAGCCTTTACGAGGGTTGGGGTGGTTTGTTACCTGCGACTCCCTGCTGATAGGCCATTATTTCCTTCCGTCATGGCCTTAATGCTTAGAACTTATTACTTTGCCTGTTCATTATTGGCTGAAGAGATAGGTATTTGGAGTTCCCATGACAGCGATTACTATTTCTGTCATTTATTGTTTTTATTCTATAGGCCAAAAAGCTGCCTGAGTTTTCATGCCTCCTCCGTATAGGAAGTTTGAGTTTCTTTCAAAGCATGCCTTGCAATGTGGAATTATATATGTGAACATATTAATTGCTTCTGGTTGAACTTGAAATATTGTGATGCAACGGATTTGCAAATCAAATACTTTAACCCTGCATTTTACCTAGAAGAGCAAGGGGAAACAAACCTTCGGTTAAGTTGAAGTCGCGCACTTACACCGACACCTTTTTAACAATAAAAAGTAGTTGTAGTAATGTTTATATTAAAGTTTTAACTTATTTTATTACTATGCCATAACACACCGATTATTTAAGTCGGCCCTCCCCATCCTTTGCCACATTCGTGTCTGGCTGCAGCTACTGGGATTCAAACTCGTGCTGTTCGGCTTTGAATTGATGGCTAGTTTATTGTGGCCCATCGTATTTGAATTGTTTCCATTAAGGTGTCTGTGATAGTCACAGTTTAGGAATTACAGCATAATATGCAGAAAAATAATTCATGTAATAGATAGGTTTGACCTTCCCTCATGCAATCGTTCACGTGACTTAAGGACAGTGTTGCCAACCGTAGAGGAATTACACTATGCATGGCGAAATTCGGGCTTTCGGGAGACATTCCAGCGAAAAAAAAAATTATAAAACAAATATGTAAAAATTTTAATTAATGTTCTAGAAAATTAATTTTTGTTTTTTGAGTTTAAAGGCTCAAGTATTTCAAAATTGTCTGAATTGCTACTTCTGTTGCCACATGAAAACGCTGATTTGGAAAGGGTATTTTTCATGATGGCTGAAATGAAGTCCAAAAAAAGAACAGCTGAAAGCACACTCTTGAGTAACCTCGTAAGAGAAACACTTACGTTCAAAATAAAGGCAGCTGCTGGATATCATAACCGATGAGCATTTAAATAAATTTGGAAAACCCATGTTCAATTTTTCAAAAAGTGCTTTAGTGATTACATAGCCTGCGTATATTCCCTTCAGTGATTTAATTTATTTGTACTATATTCCTCTTAATAGACTGTACTGGGTACATCATTATCATCACTACTAATATTCCGTCTTTTTGGTCATTTGGCTCTTCATAAAGATATGTTAGCATTTTTTGTAATGATTGGATTTTTGTAGCGAAATTTTGTTCGACCTGTAGCGAGGTACAACGATTTTTGGTTGGCAACACTGCTTGAGATATTACAGGATTTTATTTCGACCATAAGTTAAGCAAATGGCGTAACTAAGTCGTGTATTCCAAGACGTTCTGAAATGCATTTATATCACAAGTGTTTTAACGCCATCTAAAACGATGATTAATCAACAGTAATAATTAATTCATTGGCTATTGAGATAGTGCAAGTTATGTGACACATGACTGGGACTAATACAGTTCTAACATATGTGAGTGTCTAAACATTTTCAATAGCAAGTCATATAAGTCTTCCGCAGGATGTTTTTCACTTGTTTATACTCGCTTAGTGCTTCACAATTGTTTTTCAGTGCACGTAAGACACTTACGTGAGGTAACATCTAAAGTTACGTAAGTTCCCACCTAGTAACAACGTTTTCATTTAGGCGGCCATAAATTATCGCAGCACTTGCTTCATTACACGAAACGATAAAACACGGTGAGGCAGGCACCTGTGAACTAGCACCTTTGAGAATGATTGCTAAAATTCTACCAACTTGCTTTTAAAAATGCGATGTTTGTACTCAAATGACTTTCTCTATGCACTCTAGTAAAAATATTCTAAGAAATGCTTATCCTTCTATTTACTTCATGTTATCTGAGAAATAGATATACAAATGGATTTATTACATATTTGCTTGTAGGTACAATGGGAATAGAGATAAACAGAAATTAATTACGGCTTCCACATGAGAAAAGTTTCAAGTTTTGCAAAACTTACAGAAATAACAAGGAATATCTCCGAAATGGTTTACTCCCCCAAAAAATACATTTCGACATAAATTGTATTTTAACGAGATCTACTTTTTTTGTGTAGTAAGATTTGGTCTACCTCTTACGGTTTACCGGTTATACAAAAATAATGAATAGACAGGACTATGTGGCCTATAGCCATAAAATTCAAAATACACATTTCATTTGCCATAAAAATATCTTAAACAAATCAAAATCGTTAGTCATTTTCGAGAAACTCAATCGTAGAAGACTTTTCCATGCAAAGGGTAGTTTAGGGTGAAGGAACTTTGTTCAAAATCTTTGTATTGCATCCTTGAAAGTTGTTAAATTTAAATACCAACTTTGGTTCTTTTCCGATTTTTCACACACGCACGCACACACACACACACACACACACACACACACACACACACACACACACACACACACACACACACACACACACACACACACACACACACGTTCTCTGTGTTCAGGGAATCTCAAAACATGTTCAACAACTGTTCTACTTACTGTAAGTACGTAATAGTGAAAGTAAAAATCTGACGTTACATTCACATGACTTTCTCTACTCATTTTTAACCAACTGTTATTATAAAACCTTATTCTTTTATATATTTTATGTTAATCGAGATAAACATTGCAGAACTTGTTTTATGTGTATGTTAGTACAGGGATGTTAGGGGAGTGTATTAGACTTTAAGCAGTTTTAAGAACCAGTCGCTATGTGATGGCTTTGAGTTTACGTTATTTTTGCATGAACACTAGAAATAGTCTGATGTTACATTCACATATTTTCTCTTCCTTCTATCATTTTATTACATTGGATATAAACTATTTTATGAATCTTTATTCCTCATACATCAGTTTAGTGGAGGTAAATTTTTGCAGAAATAGCTTCGCTGTACATTTCGTATTTGATACAAAGAGAATAGCGACATTAATAAACGAAGGCTTTTCCTGCCGGAATCATAATTAGTAAAATATGCTTCCGGGCTAAGAGGCCGCGGTCCAATGGGCTTCTCGCCAGTCCTAGACGTTTCGCATGCAGCTAAGTAGCGACAGAGAGACCAAGAAGAGTTAAACAACGCCGCTGATGATGCTTGCCGCATCTGCAAGGGTAACGTCTGGGAGTGGAAAGAAGCAGCCCAGTGAACCAAGGCCTCTTAGCCCGGAAGCATATTTTACTAATTAAGAATAGCGATAGTCCAATGTTTAAGAACTGGCCTGGAACAGGGGCGGCTGAGGTCCTGGCCACATGCCGTCCCAATGACATCACTCTACCCAAGATGTCCTTGATGTATGTGGCTAGAGGGAGGCAGAGCTTGCAGCCTCCGTGCTGTTGCAACGTTATTTACAATTTTCCGAAGTCAGCATTTCTTTAGTTTTATTAGTAATGCTGTCTCTTGCTGTGAAGAGCACGTTGTGGTCTTTTTGTTGTATTATTCCGGGCATCTCAACATTGCAGACCAAGAAAATATGCGATACATTAAAAACTTTTTCCTTGTAGAAAGACGAAAAAAATAATTTTTCTTTTCTCAGAATGGTGCTAATAATTTTGAGAAATACACGTAGATTTTTACATGATAAATAAAATATGTGGAATGGGATGAATTAATTTTTCTGGGTCCTTGTTTTCCAGCCTGAACCCTACAAGCATTTTTCAAATTAAGAGTGAACTCGGCTTGCAAGCTGACCTGGCCCGGTCTTGAGCCCCTGCAGACATTTACCCAGCGCATTCCTAACACCGGCCGGCCACGCAATATCAGCCTACTGCCTATAACGGTCATGGGCACTGCCGAAATTCAAGCCTTGCGGAAGACACTGCAGAGCTGAGTCTCAGAAATCCTAAATCTATCTAGTGATTGACAGTAATTGAAGTCATCGCCGTTATTTCCAACCACGCTGACAACGCCACACACTAACAAGCTCATCTACAAAGGCACGAAAACATTCACTCCATCACGAACACAACTCACTTTCACCTACACATGTCAGCACAAGTTGGACAGCATGAACATAAACCTCCAGGCAATTGAAGCAAAAATAGACTATTGCATACAAACTGCACCGATATCTCACTGGTTCACACTCACTGCGACAAACACATGAAACAGGCGTTAGCAAATACAGGCACGTCGTTCCAACCCCCAGTGTAAACACGCGTCACCATAAATTCCCCAAATACCAATAGGCAAGGGTCTGGACCAGTGCTGCCAACTCTCCTTTTGCGGTAGAACAACCGAAATTGCATGTTAGCTAAAGTATTTTAGGTTCTAAAAGTAACTTTTTTGTTCTTAATTACTTTCTCAACTACGAAATTACAATAAATAAAGACTATTATATTCTATCCAAAGCTTCGACGGGATTTGAACGAAAATACACGTTTTGAGACTCCTTGGAAAAAAGCGTTTTTAGAAATAGGCGTGTGCGCGTGTCTGTGAACATCACTCAAAAACGAAGTCGTTTAAATAGCAAACTTGGTACTTGAGTTTAGTATCATCCAAAGATGCGTCAGAAAGATTTACAAAAACATCCCATACCCAAATTACCTTTCATGTGGAACGTTTTTGAAAATCTTGATTTTCTAAAAAAATGGTTGTAATGATTTTAACTGACTTATCATACACTTGAGATATTTTTATGACAAATGGAATGCGTATCTTGCATGTCCTGGATATATCGTAGTCTCTGAAGTCTGTCATTTTGAATGACTTTTGCATAACTGGTAAACCGTAAGAAATGGACAAAATCTTACTGCACAAAAATGATACATTAAAAGTACACATTTTAAGTCAAGTGCATCTTTAATGGAGTTAAACACTTCTGAGGTTGTGCTTATTGGTTTGTATTTTCAATTACTTATACTTTTCTCAAATAGGAAGTCATTCCTTTTTATTGATTTCTGTATTTATCTCTTGGCTGGTAAACGAATTTGAAAGCCCTCGCTTAACGACAAGTTGTTAAGATATTTAACTGCTTAAGCTTGTTGTATTCCCATATGTCCATTGTACCTACAAGCAAATATCTAATAAGACATTCCTGCAAATGTTTATCTCGATTACCTGAAACAGTTAAAACAATAAGCATTTGTGAATGTAACACATCAGATTTGTTATAGTATATGCTCGACAAAGCTGTGTCATCAGCAATAAATGTTTACATGAAATGAAGTGAACGAGAAAGTGAAACAAATTTCTTTAATCTGCTAAGTGACTTGCATCATGTTTATATGGAGATGTCTTCCGACTCTTCGACACAGCAGAGCGTCGATTATTCGAAAGCCGGTCATCCGAAACGTCGGTTAACCAAAAGCTATGAGTAAATAAGTGAATTCATTTCAAACTTACGCACTGAGCCGAGACTACGTATACGTCGCAGTGCCGTACGCCATAGACAATGTACAGATTACTCTGTTTTACTTCTCCTCCAACCTTCAAAACACTATCTCAGTTTTCCTTTAATGTTCAATTATCCGAAAAATCAACCATCCCAAAACCCTAATCCTCGAATACTTTGGATAATCAATGCTCTACTATATTCCCTTTCCTTGACAACAATGTGCTTTACACCATCAGTTGCACACAGCTCATTTTCATTCATATTCACTATTGTCTGGAGAAGAACAAATCGCAACTGGACCTATTTGATACTGATGCATGGGAAAAATCAACATAGAAACATTACAACATAATATGCAGAAGCTCGGTGATGTTTAAAATGAACGCATGTATATGATTGTAATTATCTAACTTTACATTATTTAATATTTAAAGAAAGTTCTAAAGCATATAGGTATTTCTCCCGGAATTTGTTCCTAACTGCTTGGCAACACTGGTCTGGGCACGTGTCAAACTTTTATGTCTACCCGTAATTTCCATTGTGAATGGCCCTGATGATACGTAAACTGTCAGCACGTGGAAGAGTTAACAAACACCAGATTACACAATCAGGTACCATCAAAGTGGAAACCACTTTTAAGCAATGCATTGGTTCCTTGGACTGTCCAACACGCTAGCTTTTTAATGAATCTCGATTGATAGGTAGATTGTGCTTCATTTTTACTTATTTTTATTGGTAGTGCTTAAAGCTTTTACGTGGGAATACACAGCTAAAGGGTGCATTTACGTTTGCAGTGGATAACAGGCCTGTACAGAGGTATGACAATTTTTAGACTAAAATCAAGGGTTTGATAATTGACTGCTGGAAGTTGTCTCCAAAATATTGAAGCTTTAATATGGTAAATAGCAGTAGAGTACTCATGGAGGGACCGGCCCTTAATGAAAACTCGTCACCGAATTCTATTTCTTGTCCACACCTTGATCTCACTCCAGCTTTTTCCCATGGCTTAACTTCTTTTCTGACTGTATTACCCCAGGTAATTTTGGGTCTACCACCACCTCTGTTTATTTCTTTTGGATTCCATTCAAAAGCATCTAACAATATTGCCATCTTCCCTCCTCAACACATACCCAATCCATTTCCATTTTTAATGCTTCTCTCCAGATTTCGTGGTGGTCAGTAATCTTCTGCAGATCATTGCTAGATCTTGTGCTTCCCGCAAGGGGGTTTGCCGCTTAGCATTTCAGTGACTCAAAGCAACTTAACGTTTCTCATTATTACGGAAACGGTTCTTTTAAATAGTAAATTGATTGATACCTAAGAACTTAGCAAATCATACTTCAATAAGTTTTATTTAGAGTTACGATTCAGAAATAGCCGTCAACTCGGTTCAAATAGCTCATTTATTAGTCTAATTGGTGTTGTTAATTCCCATCCTGTATTCCCTGAGAGAAAGATTCCATAGTTCACAATTATAGCAGCCGGCAGCGTATTCATCAATAAAAATGTCGCACATTGGAAACTAGATTTTTTTTAGGTCATGGGCAGGAAAACTGATCTTTCAGCAAGGAAAACTGCAAATGCAGTGTTAAATTGGAGGAATGTAAATATTCTTACTTTTGCTTTTGAGGGCGCCTCCACTTTTCAGCTGTTGCACTTTATCCTCATTACCCATCTGTGTCTATCATTCCAGTCCCCTTCAACCGATTTCCGCTCATCCATCATTCGTGACATTCCAAATTTTAATACGCTGTAGGCCGCCCCCGTTTCCTTCTACTCTGGAGACCACTGTAGCAGAATACTTGGTCATCTCTTGTCAACCATCCTCTTTAATGACCGTATCGCTGATAGTGCTCTCAATCACTATCCATTAGCATTCTAATATCTTCGTCCCTTCTCTTCTCTAACCTAGGCACTGTGGTACCCCTCATTATATACTTTTCAAATACTTCTAGGTATCTTGTTTTTGACCCTTCGATAAAATCCAACCTTCTGCTCCATATGTCCGTATACTTTCTATCACTTGAAGAATTCTCTGGAATGTATTCGCAGGGAGAAATAGCTGATAGATTTCAGTAAGGATTTTATGTTAGATATCTATAAATTGTTTTCAACTCAAAACTTTTAATAATTTCACCACAACGTGTACTTGAGACTAATACTTATTGTTCCATTTATACCTTGCCTTTAACTGCAATGGTATTATCAGCGGCCTTGTAACCTATTGTTTATGGGCAATGGTATTAACTCATATACAGTGGGTTTTGGGCCTTCTGGTTTTCTATGGATTAGATTACACACACATTCACACTCTCATTCATCACCCAAACTCTGGGAAGCATAGGAAATATTCTTGGATGTATAACAATTTCCATCCCCCAGCCCGGAATCGAACCCGACAGGTGCTCTACTTAGCTGCGAGCACCTCCTAATTATTTTCACAGTTCTGTAGACACCAAAATCCGCTTTAGGTAAAACAGCGGCAAAGAGAACTGTTAACAAACGATTATCATGGGAGAATCTCGCACGCTGATGCTGTTCCAATGAAATGCGCCTTTCAAGTTGTACGAACCTGTTTAACGTAAACACAATAGTTGAAGCGGACATTAGCACGTCACGGTAAGATAAACACTACGCTTACCTCAGGGAAACCCTTAATAGACTTCCATTACTATTACACAACGCGCGTGGGCAGTAGGAAACAATGTGCGGAAATCTCGGTGGGAGCTCAAGAAATTGGGCCACGAGATTATGTAAACAGAAACATTCAAAGTTAATTTCATGATCCACCTGCTTTGGTTGGGTAAACTTTAACATCAACAAATTTGGGTTATGGTGGGACAACACACACTCCTAACACATGGTGTTATATGGTTCTCTTTACCATTCACTTGATGTAACTCCATTACTGTGGGTTTGTCTTGTACACTTTGTTTAAGTTATTCCTGAATCGCAGGGGGCTAGCTCGGGGTACCGAGGGGGCCACAAATCTCTAATAATAATTCTGTCCTGAAACATACTTTCAATTGTTCTCATCGAAAGATTGGTCGTATGAGAAGTAGTAGAGTCTTGTTGAAAAAAGACAGTCACGCTCCCTGTTTGTCAATTTTCTGAAAAAAGGACCACAAAATTGTATTCATGTGTGTAGGGCGTTAACTATTGACTAAAAAAAATTGAGCCTATAAATCTTTCTCCACTAATGACGCACCATACACCAATTTTTTCGTCATGAAGGAGCGCTTTTTTTTGGGGGGGGGGGGGGGAGGAGGCCATTCTCCAAACGATGACCGATGTCAAATGCTTCTTCGTTAAAAACCGTACACCATTTAGATTTCTCAGCCTGAACACTTCCTGTGGTCTGAAATTTATTGAAAGTTCATGGATTGTACGGCCTGGAACTTTTAAACCTGGAAATCTCTCTGCAAATCGTACTTTCATTTGGCGAGCTGACTGAATCATAAATAAATACACGCTGTACAGTGGAAAACATGCTGAGCCATAATACACTTTGTGACTAAGTACAGGACGAAATGACAAATCACTCGCAATAACTGAACCACATCACATCATCGTCAATTCAATACTGCACTTCACACTGCAGAGCAAAACCACGCCAGCAGCGTGACCTTGTTTACAGCAGCAGTGTGTTATGTTTCCACACGTCCAGTAGATGATGATAATAATGATGATAATAATAATCTGTTGTTTAACGACGCTGTCAATTGCTAGGATCACATCAGTGTTGCCGGTGTGCCGGAATTTTGTCCCGCAAGAGTTCTTTTACATGCCAGTAAATCTACTGACATGGAGCTGTCATTTTTAGGCACACTTAAAACCATCGGGCTGGGCCGGATTTGAACCCGCCTTGGGATCAGTAGGCCAGCACGTCCAGTAGAAAAACACCGCGCAACCGGTTCAGACGTTTTTTGCTCTCCTGATATAAGTTTCATGTTTAAGGAGAGGGCAAGAGCTCGATCCCACCAATTTAAATGTGCTAAATTTAGGATTGATTCTGTCAAACTATTACGATATATGTCCTACGCCATGGCTCAGTTGGCTGGAGATAGAACTGATTCCCGGCAACGGAATACGCCCGGGATCGATCTCATCTATGGGAGTGCGGATTTTAGTCCCGGTGAAATCCATCTCGTTCCATTTGAAATCCTAAGTCGGTATGTAAACAACCTATCTTTCCAAATGTAAACAACCTAATTGGGACCTGTAGAAAATTAATAATACCTATAGCTACATACTTTACCATTTTTGAAGAAAACTTAATACTTTCGGCAGACTGTTGATTAAGCATATTGAATCGATTTTCGAATTAGTGTAGCATCATTATTTGTTAAGCTTTCCATATTGCCATGTTACTCCCGATACACGAATTTGCCGGGTCTTTCACAGACGTCTTCTTTGCACTTTCTCCGCTGACAGAGCACTATTTGCAAGTGAATGAAGAAGGCGAAATGTCAACACAACCACTCTATATGACCACGTTAAGGACAATGAAGCGGTCAACAGACAGCGTATCAGCAGCTTAGTCAAACGGTAGGCGGTAGAACACATTTCAAGAAAATCCTCCTCTCAGACTAACCTTTACATGGAACATTTTTCACATGTTGATTTTCTCCAAAATGGCTCTAATGATTATTAAAATAGTTCATGTATTCGCATGAACAATGAAATGCACCTATATCTTGAATTTTCTGGGAATAGCCTGCGAAATCATCTGCATTGTGAAGAATTTTATAATTTGTAAACATAAGTTAAACGAAATAAAAATATTTCTAGCATTAACCATTACCGAGATATTTTTATCACTGATTTGAATTGTCAAATACTTAATGAATCGCTATGCTTTTTTTCTCGTATTACTGCAAGAGAGTGGAGTTTCAGAGGCGTCACTAGTGACTCGTTCTTCAAAAATTTGACTATTATTTAAGCAATATCTACTAGGAGAGAGATGTGTAATAGTCATTTCTGTAAAAGATTATCTCGATTACCACGAACTTCTGTAAGAATAGTTAGAGATGAATGGTCAGAGAAAGTCAGATTAAGTGGCTAATCAGATGTTTCTTTATTTTCACATTATCTTATCAAGAAGAATACTGACACGATATAAACAGCTGATTATCATTTCCGCATCTTGCTGTCAATACTCTCAGGCTGCATATTTTTACTTGATTAAAATAATTGGGACAGTCACTTTTACTTTCTGTGCCACATACATGTAGAGAAGGTACCGCATTTCATCCAAAAGATCAATACCCACATTTCGCTAGAAATACACCATCTGGATCTGAAAAATTTGATGTGTTACACTCACATGACTTTCTCAACTCTTGTACTAACCATTCTTCCAAACTCTTATTCTTTGTGTTAGTTGAGATAAACATTTGCAGAAATTATCTTATTGCTAGGTTTTGAGCATAGTCAAATCTTTTAAAGCTTTGAAATTCCGTTCTCTTTGCGTGGCTAATATATAAAATACGAATAGCGATGTTCCAATTGACAGAAGTATAAGTTCTCCAAAACGTATACAAATAACAAGGAATATCTCTGAAGGAATATCTCGGCCATAAATTGTGTTTCAGGGAGATCTACATTTATTGTATAATAATATTTTGTCTATCTCTTACGGTTTACGAGTTATTCAAAAGTCATCCAGAGTAAACAGGACTATAGGCTATAGCCAGAAGAAAGATCTAAGGCAAAAAATTATATGTAATCAATTATATCTCAATGCTATGTCTCTTTTCAGAGTTAGGTAGCAAAACCGCAATCATATTGATATAGTTAGTGAATTCAGGTTTGTACTATTCTGTGAAGCTCTTTGAAGAAGGAGGGAACGTTTAGCAGCAGACACTAATAGCAAATCGGTGTACAAATAGATACCTACCACTTCTACATAAGTTCAGTATATGTTCAGTATCAAACAACTGGAACGAATGTTCACTGGAATTGGTTATACATGATATGTATTATACATTGTGTACGCTGATAGTTTGTTTTATTTTCTTTACAATTATTGATGCTTACTTATATTGGATGTATTGTCGATGCAGGATTCTAGCCACTTTCTCCACCTCCAGTACTGCACTACACCCAAAAATTCGATGTCGAGATTTCACCAGAAATGTACGTTTTGAGGCCCCTGAATAAAAAGAAACATATTTAGAAAAAGGTCCGTGTGTGTATGTCGCCAGTGTGTCTGTGGACAGCATAATTCAAAAACGAAAAGCCAGTTAGAAACCGAAGTTTGTATTTAAGTTCAAGGATGCGACACGAAGATTTTGAAGAAAATTCCTCCACCTTAAACTATCCTTTACATAGAACATTTTAAGGAAATTTTCATTTTCTCGAAAATGGCTCTAACGACATCGATATGTTTGAGACATTTTTATGACAAAAGAAATGTATATTTTGAATTTTCTGGCTATAGCCCATGTAGTCCTATTTACTCTGAATGACTTCTGCATAACTGGCGAACCGTAAGAGATAGACAAATCTTACTATACAAAAATGTAGATCTTGCTAAAACACACAATTTATGTCTAAATACGTTTCTATAGAGTGAACTATTTGGGAAATATTCCTCGTTATTTGTGTCAGTTTCGGAAAACTTAAACTTTCGTCAAATGCAACATCGTTGTTCATTTTTTTATGTTAACCGTGCAAAGAGAACGGTATCCGAGAGCTTCAAAAGATTTTAGTATCGTCCAAAGCCTACTGTATTCTCATATCCCGCTTGTACCTACAAGGAAATAAGCAATAAGATAATTTCTGCAAATGTTTATCTCAACTAACACGAAGAAGATACAGGGATGAGTTTGTAAGAATGGTTAGTGCAAGAGTGGAGAAAGTCATGTGAGTGCAATACATCGGATGTTAATTGATTAATTAATTTCACACCACACGCACGCACACACGGACCTTTTTGTAAAAGATTCAGTGGGTTCCAATAACGTAGTAGAGAAAGTAAAACAGTTATTTATGTGGTTCTTTTGGTAAATATGAATGACTGGTATGTTAAGCAGAGTTCACAGACTTGGCCGTTATCAGTCAGCTGTGATCTCTGGTGTTTCTCAACTGTTGAGCTATAAACACGCATACCTGAAGGCCGACAACCTCGGCTACACTCGTTATGAAACCATTAGACATATTCGCAGGTGCTTTATCATACTCGCCGTGGAAAACGAAAGTGATTTGGTTCGTTAAAGGAATGTGCACTGGAACGTTTCTTTCCTTATCCTGTTCTCATCTCAAGCAAGAAAGAAAGATACACCATTAATGTTCCAGTAAGGTTTTACCTTTTAGGTGTGCCCAGACTAATGCGTGTTCACATCTATGGGAAAGAAGGATTTATCGAACCCTCAAAAGGCAATGACAACATTCCATGGCTGCAGACATTGCAAGTTGCAGAAGTAGCGGTAATTCCAGGGTTACTTTTGTCGTCACTGATGTGGACGGCTAGCAGTTTTCACAGCCCACTCCAATTTACTGCATCTTCTTAGAAATACATACATAAAACATCTGTTAAACTAGGATGGAGCGATTGATTGTTAATACATATTATTTTCTGTACTGGCATAGTAAGTAGGGCAAGTATTGTATTCTGCCCAAAAATTCGATACCGAAAACCATGGGAGTCGCGAAGGGGGGCAAGGGGGGGGGGGGCGTAGCCTCCCCCTGGAAGTTGGTCAACTTAATGTGCAATCAATTATTAAACTACTATTTTAAAAGATCAATTTTTATTTAGCACAAATTAATATGGTTATATGCAACAAACATAAATTTTGACAGTAAAATAATGAATTAATATTATCTGATTGCAAATTTCAAACATGTGGCCCCCACCTGGAAAAATGTCTGCCGACGCTCATGCCGAAAACACATGTTTTGAGACTCCCTGGAAACATAAGAAAAAAAAAGTACTTTTAGCAAAATGTTGTGACTTTCTCTTCTCTTATGATTTGAAGCTTTCCTGGCGACGAACATACTCAAGATGTTCTCGGGCTTCTAGCCAGATGTAGTGATGCATAGCCATCGACGTTTCGGGAGTGTACATCTCTCCCATCATTCATGCTAGTCATTCATCCTGAAGATGGGAGAGATGTACACTCCCGAAACGTCGATGGCTATGCATCACTACATCTGGCTAGAAGCCCGAGAACATCTTGAGTATTTTCTCTTCTCTTGTAAAACTATTCTTACAAACACTTATTCCTCTATCTACTGCACGCCAATGAAGAAAACTATTAGCAGAAATTATCTTATTACTGATTTTCTTGTATTTGGAAAGGAATATGGGAAAGTTAAAGCTTTAAGCGATAACCAGATCTTTTAAAACTGGTTGCTATGTGATGGCTTTGAAATTCCGTTGTTTGTATGTCTAGGACATTAAGAACGACTAATAATATCCCATTTGAGAAAAATATTTCAAAATTCAAACAAATAACAGGTAATTACACGGAAATGGCTAACTTCATACAAAAAATGTATTTGACAAATGGTGTATTTTCATGAAATCAACTTTTTTGTGCAGTAAGATTTTGTCCATTTCTTATGGTTTACCAGTTATGCAAAATTCACCAGAATTAAAAGGTCTTCTAAGGAAATTCAAGATATAGGTACATTTCATTTGTTCTAAAACTATCTTAACATGCGGTATTTTAACTAAATTGTTAGAGCTACTTTTGAGAAAATCAACGTTTGGAAAAATGTTCTTGTAAAGAGATTTTCTTGAAAATCATTTTGCATCCTCGGAAGATGCTGAACTTGGACACACACACACGCACACGTGCGCGCGCGCGCGCGCACACACACATCTTGACATTAACATTTTGGGTCGAACGCAATATTTCCCTTACTATACGTAGTAGAGAATGTAAAAAGAACCTGTATTAACATGAAACAAATGAAGATTTCGTAATAGTAGTTGAAGAGTGACTAGTGAAGGCCATGTGAATGAAACACACCAGCTTTTTGCTGTTGGCTGTTTCTCGTCGCTGTATAAAAACTTAGAAGAGAACCTTGAATTTACTACTCGTGCTGACTTCAAATTTGGGGTAAATGAAAAGGTATGACACCATTCGTAATGTAGCTTTGAAGGACACTACCAAAAAAGGAGGATTTAACTGCTGCATGTTTTCATCTCTGCTGTGAAGAATTTTAAAGCACATTCTGTTGAGTTGAACACGCTAATTATACAGCTGTTGTTAAGAGGATAAAGGAACTGCTTGCAGAGGGTTCATTAGCGAAAAGAAAGAAGCGAGGGACTGAATGACAAAATGAGAGTTGAGGCACTCGTCCTCTGCAATTGCTCATAATTGCAGAACTACATTTTGACGAGTGCAGCGAAGCTTGAGTGCAAACTCCCTAAGCGAAATGTTATTGCTCTTTATGAATGTTTCATTAAATGGATCCAGAAATAACACTTATTTGAGAAATTATTAGTTTCCTTTTCTTCTGCAAACTCAGTCACTGAAATACTTTGTGCCAATATTTTAGTGGCCTAAGATTTTCTTATGGATGTCTAAATAGGACAGTTTTTAAGATTTAGAAATCTGATGTGTTGCACTCCATGACTTTTTCTCTATTCACTCTAATTTCCTTATAGGTACAAGGGAAATATGGGAATGTAATGGGCTTTAAGTGATAGTCAAATGTTTTAAAGCTAGTTTTCCTGAAATGGTTTGTTCCACAAAGAAATGCACCAGTTATGCAAAAGTCATCAAGAGTAAAGAGGACTACCTGAGCTATAGGCAGAACAATTAAAATAGTAATTTAGTTTATCACAAAAGATCTTAAACACATGACGTTTTAAACAAAATTGCTAGAGCAATTATTCAGAAAATAAAAATTTTCGAAACCTTTTCCACGTGAAGGATATTTTAGGGTGGAGGAATACTCTTCAAAATCTTCGTGTCGCATCTTGTAAGGTATTAAACTTAAATATCAACCTTGACTCACTCCTTTCTTTCTTCAATTTCTCTGTCTCTCAATCAGCTTATTTTAACGATACAATCACTCGACACTAACTGCTTCGCTATCTTCCATTCGACGCGACCGTACGCACGCAGCTGTCAAGATTACCGAATGTTTCCACATACTTTAGAAACTGCACTAATGAGTGACGTTTCCCTGCTTTGTATAGTTTTTTACATATTGCTATAGACCAACAATGTCCTACTTTTGTTGGCTTTGATGAGCTCCATAAAATCAGATGTGAAAACAACCTAACTAAAATAAACTTCAGCCTATTTGGGCTGAATAAGTTAAACTAACAAACCCAGCTTCAGGTAACAACAGGGGTGATTTCCCCCACTACTGCCTCCTAGTTTACGCTCGACCCAAGTAAGCATTGATAGTTTCCCAGAATTGGAGTGCAACTGTCACTAAGTGCAAGTGTCATCGACTCGCCATTTTAGATTCAAGGTGCCTCAAAATATGTATTTTGGGTGAAATCTGGGTATCAATTCTAGAGCGGAATGTAATACTTGCTTTACCTACCAGGTGACAAAGAAAGAAAACAAAATATGGGGCTTCAGGTTTCCCAAAATGTACATTTTTGGTGAAAATTTGATTGAAATTCAAAACTTCATTTCATCTACCAAGGTAGACGAGAGAAAAACTAAAAATAACCATGGGTCGCTGCAAAAATGAGAGGATCCATTCCACCAGTGGCCGGTCGAGTTCTCAGGTATCGACGGAATAATTTGCGTGTTGCACGCCACCATTACGGACACATTCCGCTTCATTCCTACTTTAGTCCAAACACCCCGAGAATAGGTTGTAACGTAAACAGACCAGGTTAGACATTTGCTTTGACATTTCGTGAACGCATGAAGTAGCTGCTCAGCTGTTTATACACAGACAACCACACACATGCATTTCAAGTTACCTAAGGCAGACCATATTGTGACAAAATGACAAAACAGTTCGGTTACTTTTCTTTCACTTTCTTATAAAATTGTACAAGTACTGTTTTCCTATCGTCATTAACGCAGTTTATAGTCTTTCAGGCCATCACAACTCACAATTTTTACTCCACATAACCTTACTCAGTCCTTTAAGTGTCTTTCTTCACTTCCTCCGTCTCTCATGCACTAATTACGACCATGTAATCACTCACGACGCTCGTTGAATCTTCTTACCCCGCACAGCTGTCTTGCACACTCTGACACACTTACCGTCTCGTGTCTGTAACTGTCACCCTGAAAACTCGCCCTATAGCCTCCTTATATATTGAAGATAACATCACACAAACCTTTCTCGAGTTCCACACACACGCATGCGCCGGAAATGACGCAGCTAGTAGCCTCGTACGTTTTCGCTCGATTGTCGAGTTATGTACACACAGCAGTCGCGCGAGGCAGCCGGTCCCTGAACGTCTTTGCCTGCTCGCCGGCTCGGCATGTGTGGAGTAGGTTGGCCCCCTCCGTCCTTTGTTGTGCGCCGAGCCCGACGTCACAATATGAATTTCTTTGCACCTAAAAAACTTAAATGAGAGGTTGACACCCAAAATAACCTAACAGCTGCTCTGCGTTCCTCAAACGAAGAATGTTGTTTTCCATTGAAACTCACCGTAAAGTCATTTCCGCCACTACAATAAGCAGTAGGGCAGGGTTCAAGTTACTACCGTTAATTGCAGCTCTTCCACATAGGCGGCGCATTTTTGTTTTATGGCAGAAGCCATTCTTCGGTGGGAATGTGCAAATCTATCACTCAATGATGCTGTGAATGTCATTGGCGATGTAATACTTGGGCAACGGGCAGTTGCATATTCGTTCAAGCTGCAGATGATTTCTTGAGCGCCATCGTAGTTTAAAGATACGAAAGTCACAAATTCAACATTACAGGGAAAAAGTATACAGGAAAAGTACCCCTAGAACCTGCTGCATTAGTAGCTCCAATGACGTCATATTCCGTTGAAAGAACCTCTTCTTTGTACAAGAATGAGTTACGCGATAATAGGAAATCGTGTACGCCAGAAAATTTGGGTGATATCTACTTAAATGCCACAAGGTAGCCTACAAAAGAAACAGTAAAATCTGTTTTCCATATATCTTTGATAATATAAAACTTTCTTTAAGAAAAAGTTCATAAATCTCACAAAACTAAGAAAAAGGTAAAATGTGTGCCTCTACTGATCCACGAGGCAAAACCTGAAGAGAAAACCAATTTTAAGTACACAAATAACCGAAAATGAAGATTTATTGAACCTAAAACTTGACCCTTAGTTATCAAACAGGTTTATAATCAGCCTATCTATAAGTTGGTCGTAAGGTATTGGCAGACAATTGCTTCCGATGCTAATTTACATCCTAACAAGTACGGCATATCATAACGCTTAAATAAACGGTTGAACAAATTCAAAACTATAGTTCTTTCAGCACTTTCAGGTGCTTTGACTCTGCCCAGATCTGTATACATTCGGCCATGATCGTAGAATAAACGACTGTTACTTCTCTCCAATATACAATGCGAGAGCACAGATTATTGCATGGCTATGTTAATAAATGAAGGTAATTATTTAAGTTATTTTAGATGAAATTCTTGATGAAATACCATCGTTCACCGTTTTCATTATATGAAGTGAAAAATAAGTGACAAGACATAAATAGATTGATGTTACTTATAATTTTGATCAAAATCTAAATATAAAATTATAAAGATACTAAATGATGTGTGGGACAATAAGAAGAAATCTGAGAATTACACGGAAAGTCACAATTGAAGGTTTGCTTTACAGCAATGGCAGTGTCATTTATTCTTTATGGAAGGAATCGTGGATCCACAGGAAAAAGAACGAAAAACGCATCCAAGCAGTAAAAATGAAATTTCTGGTAGCTGTTAGAGGACGTACCAGAAGGGATACGATACCAAATGTTCAAATAAGAGAAGATTTAAACATGTATGCAATAAACGATGAAATGTTACAGTATAGACAAAATTGGGGACAACATTTGCAGCGAATGGTGGAAGCTCGTATCCCAGAGATGGCCTTAAATTATCGATCTCTGAGGAGAAGCGTGGGAAGACCAAGGAAGAGATCGGAATGAGACTGCAACGGGCTGAAAGAAGGAAGAAGACCCAGTGGAGTAACGAACTATTTTCATTCGTTTGAAAGGTGGGCTGCGGTGGTGATACGTGCATTTGTTTACACTAGGACCGTTTCTTGAGCTGGATGAAGTTCAGGCAAACAGTGACCAATTAGGCGGTGCCCTGTTCTTTAACTGCAGGTAGTATGCCTGTGTGTCTTATATTTGGAGAGTTGAATGCTCTTCCAAAGTCTAGCCAAAGTCTAAATTTTCTCTTATCAAAGGGCTCGCTTATGTTGTGTCTGGCTGAAAAGCAATTGTGGGTTTAAAGTTTTGAGTTTAGAAGGAATAAATTGTTCCAGTGCTCGATGTGGTGTTGAGGATCCTGATGTTGGTGTATACTAACTGCAAATTTCTTTTATTTAAAAATGTTTAAGTGCTGTTGTGAAGTTGTTTATGCACTCAATAAGAGCAGAGCTATAGTGTCTTGGAAGGTAGGTTTTTAGGTTGTGTGCACACGCGTGTGTGTATGTGCACCATGGACAAACAAAAACTGAGTCATGTGTGGAATGCCAGGCTACATTATCGGCAGAGAACAACTTCACGAGCACCAAATAACTTGCATTTTTCAGCAAGTAGGTATGTCTGTCATGTATGTGAGAATGTATGTCTATAGGTATGTATGTGGGCTCGTATGTGAGTGACATGACTTTTTTGCCCACGGGGGTTGTAAATGATTATTGGCCGGTTGAACAAAGTAAATGAACAGAAAGTATACATAGTTGGATGGGTCTGATTAAATAAATAGGTTTGCTCCGTGTTCTTTACGCACCATAGGATACGCATATTGTGTGAACAGTTGAACACTCCTGCAAAAGCCACGAGCGATTGCTTTCAGTGCCCAAACCATGCATAAAACGGTAATGGCCGTTCCCGATCTCTGCAGCATTTAATTTGGATGCTAGTGCCTGTTATTTCTGCGAGCGAAGAAGTTTTCCAGAAGTTGCCACACAGACTTTCGTGATGATTGAATCGTCTTTGGGTGTAGCGTTTTCCTGCATTTGTGGAGAAAAGTAGTGATACACACGTAGCTATCTCCGAGGTCTCATAAACCACGCTTATGGAGGCAGGGTCTGAGGTACGTGCCACTGTTGTGTGGAACATGTGTGATTCATCAAAAGCATGCATCCACATCTTGAAGATACTGTGGAGTTATCATTGTTTCCGAATTCGGAACTCAACTACCCATGAAAACTGTCGCATATAACTTTGTCCTGTATCTCGTAACTGTTACGTGTACTAGTAACCTCCTCTTTGGCTGCTGTCAGAAATAAGTTGTGCGATGCAAACAGTTCCTTATTTATGGTAATCATTTATCTTAATATATTCAAAGAGAATTGTTAAATTTACATTTCCATAACTGCATGAACCCAACATATTTGTTAAGAGTTAATGCGTCTGGAATGCATATTGTGACGCCGAGCGCGGCGCACAACAAAGGACGATCGGGGCGAAGCTACTTCACACCAGATACCAGGCCGGCGAGCAGACACTCAAGGTCAGGCTGCTTCTCGCGACTGTTTGTGTGTACGTGATTAGCAACAATAAGCGCGGCTAATAGCAAACGATTTCTGAAACCTTCGAGGGCATCCGGCGGCCGGCGTGTTTGTGGAAGTCGAGAAAGGTCCATGTTACGCAATCCTCGCTGCATAAGAAGGTGAGGAAACAACAGAGGAGAGTTACAGACATGAGTCGGTCAGTGTATCAGTGAATGCGAGATAGCTGTGTGTGCTACCCTCGTCGTGAAAGATAAGAATGGTCGAGGTGAAGAAGTTTTAACGAATGTCTAGTGATTGTATCGTCAAGGTTAGTGTATGAGAGACAGAGGTGAAGAAAGACAGTTAAAGGACTGAGTCAAGGCTACGAGAAAAAAGCAGTTGGACGTTTTAACATCACGAAAAACTAGATTGCGTTAACGTCAATAGAAGAGAACTGTACTTTTGTGAAAAAGTTAGAAGGAAAATAAGATGATAGAAAAGTAATAGGACTGCATTTTGTTGCCACTTGTTACAATATACATTTTTGTCAGCAAATAGGTAGGAGGACCCTTCGGTGTAAACCTCCCTCTCAAAATGACGAAGGCAGTGCATTTATCATGAGTAGGGAGTGCCGAAGAGTACATGTTAGCGAGCCCTTTCTTTCTCCTTTCCTCTGATTGGCTAATGTACACCTCTGAATGGCGATGTGTGACAAACAACCCTGTGCAATACAAGGTCAAGCGATATGATACTCATGATAAATGCACCGCCTTCGTCATTTTGAGAGGCAGGTTTACACCGAAGGGTCCTCCTACCTATTTGCTGACAAAAATGTATATTGCAACGAGACATCGGGATTTAATGCTAGCCTACAGCTTTGAAGGTTAAAACGCACCTCTGCATTACCACGTAGGTTTAGGATGTTTTCTTTTTACCCTATCCCCCTTTTCAACTGTAACCAAAACTGTAGCAACTGTAGCAACTCCTAATACTTAGGTTTCTTCCAGCTCAGGAGAACATAAATTGTAAGCTGTATCGCAAAGAGCAAATGTTTAGAACTGCGGCTTTAGTTTAGTACTATCATTTTCAAAACACTTAGATGGAAGTCGTACGGTTATTGGAAGCTAGGATTCCTTTATCTTTTGTATGAAATGTTTCTAAGGATTTTGATGGTCAAAGATGGTATTTTAGAAGTGTATTTATTTTTGACCGCTCAACACAGGGTGGCCCTTCTATGTCTTAAGTCTAACAGACTAGCCTCTAGTTCGCAAAGTCGCTGAATCAAACCCGGCGCAGGGCAATGGCTTTTTGGGGGGGATAAAAATTCAATGGTCCCGTTCATGATTTATAACATTTAAAAGAATCTCAAGCCTGATAGAGGGCTTTGGGCAAAATTAAACCGTCTTCCACACCCAATATATGTAGAATGGGACGCTGAGACTGTTGGCAGTTAAAGAGTGTCCATGAAGAAACCCCCATTTTCAATTTGATCAGCGCAGTTGCTTTACAGGCCAATGAGAAAACAAAAACATAGATATGTTACATGTTGAGTTTTACCTGAAAGGTTCCATGCCAATAAAGTGCAACATATATTAGAGGTATAATACCCACAATGAATTAATACCTTTTGTATGAATGCTATAAAGATTAGGTAGTTATATTTAAAATGAATAGTTATAATGCACAGTAATTTACAATAAACCACTACTGATAAATAACACATGTATAAACAATAAATGATGCCAGATAACAAAATATTGTGCTGCAGAAGGCCTTAAAACACTGATATTATAAGGCAGTATTCATTAAATAAAGTAGAATCTGTTTTATATTTTAGTTTGTTGCATAGCAAAAAATCTCCCCTGACTAGCTGTAAAGGAAAATGTGTGAAGAGCAAGCTTGTGGCTAAGCCATTTTGGGAAAATAAGTTGATAAAACTCGATGTCTCTGTAAGCAATCATGCCTTAATTACAAATTGGCTTGGCTGCGGAGTGCACGTGACGGCTGAAAACGTGTCGCAGACAAGAAAATGTTTATGATCTGGTTAGAGTACCATAACCTATAAACCGGTTTTTTATCATTCATATACTTCGAAGCACGTTTTCCTCTGATGCACTGCTATTTAAAGGATTAAAATATGTGTTTTGCAAAGTCGAACGTCCAATGGCAATCTGTTTTAGGTTTTTAGAGTAAGTTTATAATACCGAGTAAATCGAAAACATAAATAATAAATCAAGTGCGTCTGATTTGCTTGGCATTGAGCCTTGGAACAAACCACTGGACTTTGAGGGGGGTAGGGAGAAAAGAAATACACCAGATTTTGGAACAAATTGACCTTGGAGCAAAGTTTGATTCCTACCAGGGATTTATGCAATTGCCAGGACTTAATAAGTTCCCGGTAAGAAAGCTAGCTTCCTTTATAAAGAGCGTAGGCATTGGGAGAGACTAGAGTTGCTCAGTTGATCAGTCGTGGTTGAGGTGCTTATGACTTAGATAGCACATCCTTTCTAAACCTAATCTAAAACTTCATAGATGAACATGGCGTCGCAGCAAAATTTCGAAGATAACCAACCATTTATATAGCATTTGTTGTCTGCATCGTATTTGTACCTGTCGTCCTCTGTGGTGTAGACATGCTAGTCTCTGATCCTCGAGGTCGCGGATTCAAACCTTGCGGAGGGCTATGCACCTTTTTCGAGCATAAAAATCCTTGGCAAAAAAACTTCCTAAGGAAGTAAAGCAGGTGGTACGGTGTCATAGAAAAGGCAAGTAAAATAACCTCAAACGCATGTTTGATGTGTCGATTGTTTTTCTCAATTTTATTGCTTTCCTCTAAACACCCTAGTTTTGTTAGTTACCCTTTCTTCTGTCCTTTGATGTTTAGAAGAGATCAAATGATAACATGTTAGGGGGATTTTGGTTAATTTTACATTTTAGTTTTACAATTTTGGCAAAATTGCTAAGGGTTGGCAAAATGATCTAACAGACACTTAATAATGTAATTTTTCGTGAGATTTTCGTAAAGTCATCAAATATGATTTAAATTGACTGAGAAATAAAACAGTTATAGGTTTGCGTTAGGCTGACCTTTAGTGCTGAGCGTGTGAAAAAGTTAATACTACTAAGAAGTTTGTGTTACAAGGATATACTAAGTAAAATATGCGCATTCAACAACACCGGACTCCTGTTCAGTGGGTATACTACAAGAAATAAAAGCAGATCTAGAGCCCAACTCCACACACTGGTAGTTTCTACCTTTCGGATAAATACTCTCCAAATACTCATTAGTAATATGAATTTTATGATCTAAAATCGACGGCGCGGTGGCCGAGTGGTTAGACCGTTCGTCTATCACCGAGGCGGCCCAGATTTGATCCCAGAGACCCGCATGTGGTATTCATGGTGGACGAGCCGGCGTCTGGACGGGATTTTTTCGGGTTCTCCGGTTTTCCCCGCCACTCATTCCACCAACTGCTCCATCTCACCTTTCCATTCATCCATTTCGCCTGCATTTCATATCATCCTCTTCCTCACTATCATACCTGGTGCTAGGCTGACCACCCGTTTCCAGGTCTTCACTCTGTCCGGTCCATAAGTTCGTCTGCTCCCCGGAGGCATCTTACCCTAGGAACTGGCTTGTAAGTCCTCCTTACGGGAAGGGTAATTAGATAAAAATGATCTAAAATCGCCATAATATGTTGAACATGTGACATTCACATTGCCTTCTCTGAACATTGTTCAACAAGCTATTATTTAAGAAACTTTTCTATCTCATTTACGTTAAACGAAGTGAGACTTAAAGAAATGGTTTTATTAGCTGTTTCCCTGTAGGAATAATGGGAGTAGGGGAAAACACTAGCCTTAAGCGATAGTCAAATCTCTCAGAATTGATTGCTACGTGATGACTGACATTCCATTCTCTTTGCATGGCCGGGACAAAAACCCGAATAACGACTTCCTAGTTGAGGAAAGGTATAGGAAAAATGATGTCTCCCATAATTATCATAAGGTTGGCACCCCTACTAAGGATTCGCTTAAAGGCTGATGGTGACGCGACCTTGACTATAGAGACTAGACTGTAGAGCAAACAGGTAAGTGTGCTGCAGGATTATAACTAACTTGCAAGAAAAAAAGGATGGACATAGGTAGAGCCGCTTATTCATTGTGGCGGCAACTCATACTGTGATCACGAAGGTATGCCCGATTTGACCTTGCTACAGCAACCTTGATGAAACAGCTTCCCCGACAAAACAAAACCAGTCAGCCCAGCTTCCGCATGAACCCTCAAGAAGGAACACGCCGTCGTAAAATACATATTAATCTTCTTCTTACTGCTTGCATCCATCACGGCAATGTGTACGAACATAAGACAGCTATGTTTAGGGTCACGTTACTAGTCAAGATTCATTAATACAAACAGCACACAAATTAATGCTCTGCATAGCATCACCATGTGATGTAACATCTTGTTTATTATACTTTACTGGCACTGGCCCCTTCCAATCTCGGGCAAAATCAAGCGAAGACAACCTCAGTACAGAATAGCGAACAATAGAAGAAAAGGAATAGCAAGAAGAAAAAGAAGCGGGATAACAGGAAGAAAGAATAACCAGAAAAAACAGAAGAAACGGAATGACAAGAATAACAAGAGAAATTGGAAGAACAAGAAGAAAAAGAATAGGAACAATAACAAGAAAAAGAATAAGGAAGAAAAAAAGAACAAAACGGGAAAAAATAGGAAGAGAAAAAGAAATGGAATAACAAGAACAAAAGAATAACAAAAGAAAAATAACACGAACATTACGAAGATTAACAAAAAGAATAAGAAGTAAATAGAACAAGAAAAAGAATAAGTGTAACTAGTCGAACAAGAAGAGAGTGACAGGAAAAAAAAGACGAAGAAGAAGTGGGAAAGAAGAAGCGAAATAGAAGAAAATAGATATTTCCCATTTAGATGGTGCACCTCAAATATTGTATATTGTGTGATTGGATATTGTGTGCACAAATTGATTAGTCTATTTAAAATATACCTACTGTTATAGCCAATATTCTAATATATTTTATCTTCAACGAAAACAATTAAATTGACTTTTAAACTTCTGTAGTTGTGGTTTAGCTTATGTCTAGGACCATAAAAGTAGGTCACTCCTACCACCCAAGTTAGGGCAGGGAGTAGAAAATGTTTTGCGGGGAGAAGTTTCTTCATATTAATTGCCTATAGGTTAGGAGGAGCCGAACCTTTTCCCATCTTTCCCACAACAGAGAAAGCGGGATGAGCATTTGCATTTCTTTTCAACGTATCTTTTCCTCTTTCTTTAGGCATTAAGCAAGATAAACCAAATACCCTACAATTCACCAGTTATACCGTCAACTGCTACCCCTGTTCTCAAGTGAGTTAATTTCATTTGTTGCTATTCCCCCCCATACTCTATAAAATTTGTTTATAATAAATGATATAGAAGATATCTCTATATACCCATTATGGTTTATTTTAATATCATTGGGCTTTCGGAAAGACTAATAATATCCATAATACTAGAGAAAAATCGTACATATGTCAATGAAATATTCACAGACAGTTGCATTTTTGAGATTCTTATCCATCTCCTGACAATTTTTCGAATTCTGTTATAATATTGCTTAGTCTATAGGGTCTTTAGCTCAAAGAATCATCGAAATAGTAAGATTAAGCACAATAGGTTCAATTTTAACTTTTGTATCTTCTCTTTGATTGCTGTATTTATATAAGAGAATTCATAGCAATAAAATTGGCGGTTATGAAGATTCCTTGCTCTTCAAGACACCAACTTCAGACGTTGATGCTACCGGAAGAAATAATCTCCGTCACTAATTCTAAACATCGATGAGTAGTTTCTGATGTTGAGCTGTTGGCAATTTCCTCTCCATATGTTTGATACATACTATGCACGATCTTCACTACCACACTGAGAGAAAATACAACAAAACTAACTTGTGTATTATCCGACAGTTTTGTGCCCAGAAACTTTGCCTATATACCTCTAGAATTGAGTTTAGTTTTCTTAGACGTTTTCATACTGACTTTACTGCAGTTGGATAAAATTTCAGTAAAACAAATATCACACGCAAATTATACGACTTCATCAGGATTCGATTACCATTGTTTTGTTCTCATCGAAGTACGTTGTATGAAATAAACCCATGTGGCTATCGTTTTACACGTGTTGTAATGGCAGCAGAAACAATCAGAGATTATAACTTGTCTTACACCTAAGTCCATTAAAAAGAGCAGTGTTTTTCCAATAGTGAAAGAATGATCAAAATAAATAGGAGCGCTTTTTGAAAATTCCAGGAACATAAGCGCGCGCACATCGCAGAGCTTCAGTTTAGATTTTTGACAGCTCTATAAATCGTATCAGTGATTGCTTGTTTGAGGGTAGAACACTGCCAGTTAAGTATACATGACCAAATAAAAAAGTTTTGCTTTTTACTTTATCTACTACGTGTAGAAAGTAGAAGTATTGTATTTCAGCCAAGAAATTCGATGTCGAGATTTCACCGGAAATGTTTTGAGGCCCCACGAATAAAAAAAAAAAAAAAATACAATTTTCAGAAAAAGGTCCGCACGCGCGTGTACGTGTCAATGTGTCTGCCCGTGGACAACATAACTCAAAAACGAAAAGTCGGTTAAAAACCAAAGTTGGTATTTAAGTTTAATGTCTTCTAAGGATACGACTCGAAGATGTTGAAGAACATTCCTCCACCCTAAACTACCCTTTACATGGAAAATTTTTCGAAACATTTTATTTTCTCGGAATTTAATCCATCGATTTTGATTAAAGTACCACATGTTTAAGATATTTTTAGGACAAATAAAATGTATATTTTGAATTTTCTGGTTATAGCCCATGTAGTCCTGTTTACTCTGGATGACTTTTGTATAACTAGTGAACTATAAGACATAGACCAAATCTTACTATACAAAGATGTAGATCTTGCTAAAACACACAATTTACGTCCCAATAATTTTTTTTGTAGAGTGAACCATTTCGAAGATATTCCTTGTTATTTTTGTGAGTTTTGGAAAACAAACTTTCGTCAAATGGAACATCGTTATTCATTTTTTATATGTTAACCGTGCAAAGAGAACGGAATTTGAAAGCGTTAAAATTTTGACTATCGCTACTAAGCCTACTGTATTCCCATATTCTCCTTGTACCTATAAGGAAATAAGCAATAAGATAATTTCTGCAAATGTTTATCTCAACTAACACGAAGAAGATATAGGAATAAGGGTTTGTAAGAATGTTTAGTGTTTTTATCTGTTCAATTATTTTTCATGTCGACAGATTACCAGAATTTTAAGTCACACATATAGACCGAAATTTTGAGTTCATTTCTGTCACTTGTCTCTCTCAAGTTTGTAGCATGTAGTATTAGGGGAGTAACCTTATTTAAAGCAAAATTCCCCTTCAGCTGATAAATTAGAGACCTTAATTAGAGAGTCACGAATTAGAGACCTTAAAATTATAAGTCAGCGCGCTGAACTGGTTCAGTTTAGTTGTTCCTATCATAATAGACCGTTGGTTGTGCTCTATGTGCGCCATGAATCTCTTGAGAAATATCTAGATGAGCTTAAGATTATATCATTTTGTTCATCTCTTGATGCTCTTGGCACGGAAAGAGTGTTTGAAGGTAACACAATATAGCAGTGTTATGAAATGTGGTTATGTCGACAGGTTTATGTTTCAGTGAGATCATGTATTATTTACCTCGTAGTTGCAGACCTCAAACATTTGCATCGTAATAAATCCTGAAAAGGAACTATGTACCTCTGTCTATAATTTTATCATAAATGAGAACGCTGCATGTCGTCACAGAAATTGCTTATTTTCGAGTTTGTAGCAAGTAATATAAGGATGTTTTTGTCGTCTATGCTGTTAACAATCTCAAAGGATGTACTCTGGCATGGTGGAGTTGTAACTTAAGGTTGAGTTACGCGTGAACATTAATGTAAAGTTAGGCAACGGAGGCCTTAAATAATTGACGTAACTATCTAGGCCATGGTCACAAAGTAACCATGTAACCAAAGTAACAACATTTTCGGATAATTTTGGATGAATTAGTGATGTTAACATATATAAAGATATTCCCTGAAGCCAGAATCGTCCTCTACGGTCTAGGGGTAACAGCTAGCCTTTAGTTCCCGAGGTAGCGGTTCCAAATCGGGTAGAGGGCGAGGGCGATGGCTATGGCGGAAGGGTGGTTCGTGTCATAGACTCACGGCAAGTGAGAAACATCACGCCCATAAAAAGGCCTCTGAACAAAATTAAGTGACTTTTACCCCAATATAAGAATGGGACGCTGAATACCATAGCAGTTTAAGAAGCATTCATTTTTTTAAAAAATCAAATAATTTCCGAAGTCAAAAATCACATTTTAAAAGCGTGCACGTGACCAACATACTCTATACCCCAACACGGGTGGTAGAGGTACTCGTGAACAGCAGGTCCGCGGTTCAAACTCCACCAGCACGTCCTTCCTAGCTGAGGTTTCTTCTAACTTTTCCTCTGGCAAAAGCAGGGGAGATATTCTGAATTTATATTTCCTTCCGAAATTTCCTTTCCCAATAATTATCATTTCGTTTCATGTATCACCAGTGACCAGCGCCTGTGGTGCCGTACGCATTAAGAAGGACGTTAAACACCACCACCACCACCGCCACCGCCACCGCCACCGCCACCGCCGCCACTCGGGAACAGAACTGACTCATTCCCCTAGATCCCAATGGTGTTTATTTCTGTAAGGTTCCCACATTTATCTTACGAACATTAGTTTCCACCCAACCCTTTACAGCGTGTCTCTGTGACAGGTTTGGAGCAAGTCCAAGAAAGAAAGTAAGAAAAAAGGAACCAGTGAGTGCTGTTACACTCGGTGTAAAATGCAGGGGAAAGATATTTCCACAAATGAATTCTACTCAATGTAATTTGATTAATGATTCAACCCTGTAGGTGAGTGAATTGTGGTGTAAGGCACAAGGCTCATAATACTTCTGCCAAATCTTTCTTCTGAAGTAGACATGAAATTTGGAAACGTGGATCTTGAAATTATCGTAGAGGATATGGTGTCAATGTATTTGACAATTTCATTAATTACTTTGGAGGCCATAATTATTCAGTTATCAGCAAAGTAACATTAACGATGATTATAATTAATAATCATAATTAATAATAATGTAAACAAGAGTGGGCGCCTGGCTTGTTACGACTTCAAGATGTTAAAGCTGTCTGGTATGAAAAAATCTTTGGTACCTGAATCTTTATTATTATGATGATGATGATGATGATGATTATTATTATTATTATTATTATTATTATTATTATTATTATTATTATTATTATTATTATTATTATTATTATTATTATTATTATTATTATTACTATTACTATTACTGTTGTTGCTATTATTATTGTTATTATTTTTATTACATAATTATATACGTAGTAAAACCGTTTAAATAAATATACCCTCATCAGTTTTATTAATATTAAGTTTTTTACCAAGCGCGATGGCTCAAGTGGTAACGTCTATGGTCCTCATTGGGGAGGTCCCACGTTCAAATTCCGTGGGCCGACAAATATGACTGGAGTTTTTTCATGTCTCCTCTCTGTTTCCAAGGAAAACGCTGGATTGGACATTTAATACCATGATGCAAAGTTCCACCTTAAGTCTAATACAACAGCTAAAATGAAAATATATGGTAATCGCGAATGCGCGGTCATCTATCCACAGATAATGAAAGACGGTGGACAGGCCTGCATCCTAATACTATCTGTGTGGCAGTTTTAGAAGCAGAGATACAGTTGTAAAGTACTAAGGTATCTGTGGATAGTTGTCGAAGTTACCATCTGCGCATCACTTAAGCAGAGGTACAGTTGACCATCACAAAGGCCTCTGTGGACCACTGAACGGTATTGTATAGGAATGAAACCATACTGAACTGTCCATCACACAGCGGTCACAAGGCATGTCCTAATGGATCCGTCCCGATATTTCCACGTTTTTAAAGCGACGCAAAAGTAGAAAAGAAATTTATCAGCTCCCAAATGTACTTCGTATCTATTTCCTTAGGTATATTGAATGTTTAAATAACAATAGAAGAGTTCGGTTGTTGATCTATTTATGAAATGCTTAAATGAAATCTTTTATTTTATTTAATTTCTTTAAACTATTAAATAAGTAGGACGCCTATTTTATTTTATTTGTTATTAGAAAATGTAAGATTTCAAATGCTATGGTAAGCACCCAAGTTTTATACGAAGTGTCTAAAGGTTAGATTTAGATTGGATTGCGTCTGTAAATTAAATGATACCATAGAAACCGTGGATATAGAATTTGCCAAGAAAAGCGCAATTAACTTACGTTTATAAATAAATATTAAATATGGATATAGAACAGATTAAAATAAATAAAGATAAACTTAAAGGAAACATCTGTGATGTCAGTTAAAGAAACAATAAATTGTATAGATAGATATTTCCCTTACAGTTGCATATATATGCATATATAAATACGCGTTTGCTACATATATGTAGATGAAATTAGCTTTATTTTAGATTATTAATGGAATTTTTTAGCTTTGAAGTCATTATTTTATAACTTACTTGCAGTTCAAAGCAATTTTTATCAGTGTACCAATTTTCTATATCTGCGTTGCATAAAATATAGGCACATAAATACGTTTAATAGATCAGATTAATTCTAAAGTCGTAAGTCAGATGATTTGTCGTCATAATCAGCAGTAAATTAGTACTGCTATGATACTGGTACAGTGCAATAAACTCAAATAATACTATCTCAAATACCCCTTATCTTCATTTTATTAATATTTTTATATAGCTTTTTACTTGGTCCACCTCATATAGAATAAATGTTTTAATGTATTTGAAACTGCTTTTATTGAGGCAAGAAAATGTGATAGGCTAAATGGTGTCGAATTTGGGTCCCAAAAATCTTGGCGCCGTTTGTTAACGAAAAGTTCACCGTTTTTATGGCCAGGAAGAAACCTAGGAGACAAAATTTCCACTCAGGTTATTAGTCCAACTATGGCCCCGCAGATTGGAATATCTCCACGATGGAAAGGTGCGTTTATTTTAAGGGGAAATGAATCCTTTGAAGTTGAAAAGGAGAGTGGTTATCTTGATGCCAAGAAGGGGAAATGGTGATAAACATATCTTCCTTATAACAGGTTGATGTCTAAGACATCACGGAAGTGTTTGTTTTGCAACATTAGAAGCCTTTCTCTCTTATGTAGAATACAAAAGAAGAATTGGTCTTTGCGGTCTCTTTCCGAGCAGAATGTTAGAAAGCTGCAGTTTCCAACAAATGTAGCGTGTCGTGCTAGAATCTGAGATGCCCCCAATAAGATCGGTAGACCTCTGCACCCACACACTTTCATCTCCCGACCTGCTTTACCGGGTCGTCCCTCAAGGTCACCCCGGGCATTAAGACGATATATCTACCTATGATCCCTCCACTTTTAGATTCCAACTTGATGTAAACACAAGCCGTCAACTAACTCACGATAAGCGCGAAACCAAAGTACACCACAAAATATACTTCCTTTGATATTGGCAACGATCTGGAAGTTTTCCAGATGTATGATAATCAAACATAGTTTTAAACTTTTGATCAATATTAAATAATAAGCAATATTAATAAGAATACTGCCCACGGGGCGTTTGTTTATATTAGTCGCAGGTGATACGAACACGAGGTTACCGCGGAGGGATACAAGGAGTGGATCTAAGGCTGGATGGAGTGTAGTCATATAAGTTCTGTCACAACTGTAAAAGGGGCTAGCACAACAAAGAATGATACTATTCAAAACATTTTCATACTATAATATAGTGAATATAAAGAGGAGATACGATACTTAAAATGTCCTCTTTTGGAGGCCACACAGGATTTCAAACTTCGTGGCCAATCATCTATTTTATTGACATTTATATGTCAATTTCTATGACGTTTATATCGAAATTCTACACTTTTCATTTCAAATCTCGTTTTAGGGCATTCAGATTCCTGTGTGTGTGTGTGTGTGTGTGTGTGTGTGTGTGTGTGTGTGTGTGTGTGTGTGTGTGTGTGTGTGTGTGTGTGTGTGTGTCTGTGTCGAGTAAGCTTTGCTTTCAATTATATCCCATAGTTGGTAATCCAGCAGATTCAGATCTGCACTTCCTGATGCCCCATCTTGGTGCGCTATAAACTCGGGAACATTGTCCTTAAGCCACTGTTACACGTGTTTGGTCTTATGAGCTGGTGCAGTCTTGTTGAAAAACCCAGTATTATATAAGACTCAGATCCTAAACCCGGAGTACCACGGTCCAACTTTTTTGACCAAACTTTTTGTATCCAATGGAATTGCACACAAAAGAAACAGTGTCAGTCACGCTATGATGAATTTTGTCCAGCTTAAATGACAGTTCACGTAGCAAGCGTGAAAAATAAACATGGCGGAAGTAAATGCCAAGTTAGCGATTGCTATATTAAGTATGCATAGGTTTGGGAGTCTCACAGGGAAGAAAAGATGTATTAGAAGTAAGATGTTGGTGGACACGGTCATGGTTACAAAGAAGAGAACAGGACATAGGCCGAGGTATATTGGGTCTGCTACAAAACGAATTGAGGTTAGGACGGAAAACTATCGCAATTTTCCTACGAATTAGCAAAGATTTATTTCTCAGCCCTTTACATCGTGTCGACGGCAAAATCACCACAGGACACAAATATGAAACAAAGAAAGAGTATGCAATGGCTTTAATCTTACTATGGATGGACAGGAGATTTGAACTCGTTTCATAACATAAAATTTAAACATACTGTTTCTTATTTATGAAATACAGCTATGTAATGATCGCCTCAGTAATACATGTTAATGGTCACGAAAAATCGTTGATGAATCTTCCAGAAAAAATTAAACGTTTTATTAAAATGCCCATCACATTAAAAGTGGTACCAGCCGTACATATATAACAGCTGACTACATGTCGCCTGCTTAGTCCGCCATATTGTTACGTTACTGACGCTGATTGGCTATTTCCAAATTGTTGGATGAAACGGATACAACTCAATCACATTGTATACAAACAGGTTGGATGCAAAAAATAGGATAGAAATTGTATGAAATTGACTCTCGACGTCTCACGATGCACTTATGTTGTACACAATGCTTTGTACCAAAAAGTAGGACCGTGGGACATCGGCATAACACTCTGCACCAGCTTGTAAGACTAAACAGATGCAACAGTGGCTTAAGGACCATGTTCCCGAGTTTATAGCGCAGCAAGATTCCCCATCGGGAAGTCCAGATCTGACTGCTGGATCACCAACTGTGGGACATCTCGAGAACAAAGCTTGCTCGACACGACATAGAAATCTGGAGGCCTTAAAACGAGATTTCTAGCGAACAGTTGAGATTTGGGCATAAATGCCATACTTGCTGCGTCATTTGAGTGAGTGAGTGATTAGGGTTTAAGGGCCCGTCGACAGCTAGGTCATTAGAGCCCCGCGCCATTTGAAATCTTATGTGGCATCCAATGGAGGACGTTGAGTAACTATCTGTTCTTTGTATTAACTATTTTATAGCCATTAAATAGGATGAAAATGTTGTGTATGGTGTCATTCTTTATTGTGCTACCAACGTTTATAGTTGACAAAACCTATAATTAGGTAAAACTATACACCATTAGTTTAAAACTAAACATTCATCTTCGTTGTAAGAAGGGTATTACTTACACATGACGATAACAACTGGTAGATTTATGGCATTAACAATTAAGGAACTTAAGTTCCCACGATACGACACCCTTTTGATGCCGTCTCCAATATCTTCGTCATTAATGAATAAGCTGCTGGTTGCCAGCTTCATTTAAGTACTTCTTAATTCAAGCAATTGCTTCATCCACTCTTCTATTCCTAATCCTCTCAAAAACTAATATTCAAGAAATATTTTCCATTGGAAAAATAAATACCTGAAACATAGTATATAGAACTAGCTATTGCACGGATAGCTTTTTAAAACCCCATTGACGAACTAATTGGTGAACTGTTTCAGTACATTTAGAAAATTATACAATATTCATTCTGAATGAAGTGAATTTCCCAGGCTATTCACAGAAAATTCCAGATACACATTTTACTATTCATCCATGTTAAACATATGGTATTTTAATCAAAATCGTCACAGCCATTTTTTAAAAAATCCAAAATAGAAAACACTTTCATGTAAAGAGCATTTAGGGAGGATTTTCTTGAAAATCTCGGTGTCAGTTTTGAAATATGTTAACTTAAAATATGTGAAATTTAGTATTTATCCGACTGTAAACTTAATATTTTTTGTCTAGTCGAGAGAGTAAGATTTCATTAATAAGCAGATCGTTATACCTTTTTCTTTCTTAATTCTTTCATTTGTGTAGCCCTCATTAACTTCTTTGGTCATTACGGGGGCTTTGACTTGAGAAACAACAATGGTGTTATCACTGAACTGTGGGGATTCTTAATTATGATTTTTATCATTGAACACACACACACACACACACACACACACACACACACACACACACACACACACACACACACACTCTCTCTCTCTCTCTCACTCTCTCTCTAATACTTTCAGACTCTGTGGAGGATAACCAATTATTCTGATCAAGGAAAAATTCCCAACCCCAGCCGGGAGTGAAACACAGGACCTCTGGGTTAGGAAGCCTGAACGCTGACGACCACTTGACCGCGGCAGTCTCTAAAATACTTGTTCGGGGGTTTAGAGCATTTAGGTTGTATATGCCCTAGACGACGCTTTCACTTTCGGTTGATTCTAATTTATTTTAGACTTCCATTAGTTTCATTATGTATTCGGCTGCAATCAATTTGGATGTTAATAACGGTTGATCTGGCTGCTTGAAGGTTGGTGTCAGAAATGCTGATATTCCTTATGGAGTCTTTGGCTTTGCCTTTTAAGGAAGTGAACAAGCAATGGAATGTTCTACATTTGATAGGTTATTATTGCTGACCATCAAATGTTTAAAAGTATCCTTGAGATAGACTCTCGCTAAAGGTAGAGTTATTAATGTTGGGTAACTGTCTCTAAATATGGTGGGGAAAAATTGAGTGACAGTTCCCAAGAATTCAAAGCGGCCTACTTTACTCTAAAGTGAAGTACTAACAACCTTACATTAGGAATTAATATTTTCAGGTCAGCCAACAAATTTAATGTTAGTTTGAAACAACACGTTGATTAAATCACTTTCGAGCGCTGAATAACCCTTAGTAATAGAAAAGTTTATTGTAAGAGTTGTTAAAATGTGGAACACTTATCTAAGCACTAAACAAATTTCAAATATAGCTTACGTGGCCCCACCCAAACAGAATTATTTTAAACTTTGCAGTTGACATCCTGCAAGATGCTGTCTGTACTGTCAACGAAACCGCTAAGATTAACACAGAACTGCGGTTATATCCTTACCATGCATATATTTTAGGAACTATTACTGGCTTTGAAGTTGAATGAATAAACAGAATGACACCAAAAGTAACCAAAGAACACTATAATGGGAGGAATATCACAGTTGGTTTTACTTGACAGACTCACCAGACCGTGTTTACCTGGCCATCAGTGACTCGTGGTCGCTGATGTTTACTTTGTTTTGATATAATAGTTTGAGATAGAAGCCAACTGCTTAAGAATTAATATGCCTAGTGATGACGTATGTGTATTTCATCAATCCCGTGCATTTTCGTTCTTTAGTCGCGTTTCTTAGGTATGCCTCAAGAAAATAGATTGCATCTTCGAATTCTTGTCGATAGGCAGCATTTAATTCATCTTAATCATTACACAATTCTGATTCACCTTATTTGTTTAAATTCTTCTAATTCAGTTTAACGTGAAAATCATTCTGCAGATTTTGGGATTCCAGAAAGTGTTAGATACGAGTTTCACTGGCCCTCAAGGTGCCTCTTATTTTGGAGGCGGTGGTTAATATTTATTTATTTATTTATTTATTTATTTATTGGTATCTTCCATATGATCCCCACTAGGAGTTAAAATCTAAGACAGTCATAATAGGCATAATTTATGGTGAAGGTCGCTGGAGGTTTTGAAAAAGTTTTGTGATTTCGTGAACAAAATGGCAGTAATTATTGGAAGCTATTGTGATGTACTTTACTTTTAGGAAGCTGGTTTTAGGAATTTTAAAGTAAATCTTGCGGGCAGTGAATGTAAATACTTAACCGAGTGGGATTGCTCAGACATTAGCGGGTGAAGCTGGTATTCAGGATGTCCAGGGGCCGATTCCCCTTGAACCGCCACCCCAACTATTGACTTTTTCATAGTTTTCCCTGATCGATATGAGGAGGGTCATATAAGGCATTTACGGGCCAAGGCTTACCACGCTGCCGTTGCGTTCCCCATCTCTGCCCACTAGAAGCGTCATGGGTGTCCGGTATATGCAATCTTCATGATATGGGGCCTTTCTTAATCGTGTAGCTCTTCAATTAGCCCCTCAGTGACCTAAAGAGGCTGAGTGCACCACGGACCAGGTCTCCCACTTGGTAAGCAAATGGGTGGCCACAGCGCTAAGGAGGCGACTGAGGTGGCCGGTACACTATAACCAATTCTACATCACTCATTTCCAACAACTTCATTCCCTTTCAGCTTTCAGGGTTTCAGGGCTGGCATGCTAGTTGCATACAGTGGCCGTGCTTTAAGGAGAAAACTGTTTTTCCCCCAGGCACGGAACTTCTGCCATTGTGGTGTGGTTGGCGGCGACATTTAGAGCCGCCCTGGAAATGTTAGGGATACCACTGCGCTATGCCCATTACCAGAGACGGTTCGTCCACGAGAGTTGCAATATTACCATTGTAATACAGTTTTTTTTTTTTTTTTTTTTTTTTTTTTTTTTTTTTTTTTTTTTTTTTTTTTTGTAGCTTTTAGAGTATTGTTTGAATCTTTGATACACTACGCTATTTTTCTGACGACTCTGACTATATCAGTTACGGGAAGTCTCTTCTTTCTGGGTAGTTATTTAAACTTGCTAATCGAGCTATGTTTGAAATTTCTGGAATATCGATACTACTGAAGTAGCCAGATCTTAGTATGCACTTTTGTGAGGGTGATAGAGCGTAAGAGAGTTGGAGATACAGTTGGAGACAGGGTTGCCAACGATAAGTACGGGGGTGTACGATGACCTGAATATATAATAGTTCGATAGCGGCGAAATATCATTTTCACTGGTTTGTCACACCAGCGAAATAAAATTAATTACAAATAGTGACACCACTGTTGCCCTCATTGCCTGTTTCCACCCCTCTAAGGCAACCATTTCATATCTTACTAAGCCTCCTACTCTTTATCCTCTTGTTGCCAGTGTGCCCAGGTCTGGTAATCTCAATGAAGAAGGGCACTGTTCAGAAAATTGATGATCAATGGAGAAAACTCGAAAGAAATGATAATGCCTGTGAAATAAAGAATATACTTGAACCTGACAGTTTCTGGAGTGCCGTTAAACACACGTCACCTTGGTGGCAATATTGGTTTCAAAGAACTGGCGGAATTTGCATTATCAGTGGTTTCATTGCCCCACAGGAGCACTTCTTGTGAAAGAGTTCTTTCTAAACTTGGATTAATAGCAACCAACATTAGAAACAGATTGGCGCTAGATACGGTAAATGGACTTATTCTGTCGTCTTAGCTTATGAAAGAATGTGGTAGGTCCGAAAATCTGCAAGTCACCGATAAAATGTTAGTTTATCTCGACAAATTTGTATAATGCTGCAACAGTTGAGCAAGATGAACTTTCAGTTGAGTAGTGCGAGAAACATGAGTGCTAAAGTTGTAATACTGGTTGAGGTCATCAATCTTGTAAGTGGGTACCATAAACATCAATACTATTACATTTTTACAAGTGTTATGCTGATATTTTTGTTGTTGTAGCCTTTGGTTTATGACGTACGATCATTTTAAATCCAAATTTATAATTTTGAGTGGCTGGTACGATAATTTTGCCTTTAAAGATTGGCAACCCTGGTTGGAAATACCCTATGTGGCTGCAGACCTTGGCAGATAGGACAGGAAGTGAAAGTCTCTCACCCCTTAGCTCCACCCTTCGGCTCCAACCTTAATGACTGTAATGCTACAGCAAATGGATTCTTTGTTTTCTTACAACTAAATGACACATTCAGAGCTCTGATATTTTGTAACATTATAGAACATAACCAATCCACGGCAGTCAACTTCTGACATAATATTGTACTTCTGGCTGGAATGTCTTCTGTTTATTGAGAACGATTACACTGACAGTCACTTTAATGTGGCATACCAAGGGAAAGGGAACTCCGTCCAGATAGGAAATTTCTCAGTGTGTTTGCGCAATTCTTCGGTGCAACAGTTTGTACTTACAGTAAATATGTGTGTTTCCGAACTTTAGAGTAGAAGAATGGACTTCAATTACTGGGAATAAATTCTTACAGACACTGTTCACTTATTCTACTGCATTAAGCAAAATGTAAGTACAAAATTCTCACTTAGAAAAACCTGATCTGCTGCGTTCATATGACTTTCTCTACTCTTGTACAAAGTGTTCTCACTAACGCTTATTCCTCTACTTCTTGTTAATGAAGCTAAACACTTGCAGAAGTACCTTATTGCTAATTACTTGTAGGTATAGGGGAATATGGGAATACAGTTGCGATGGTCAAATGCTTTAAAACTAGTCACAATGTGATAGCTATGAAATTCCATTGGCCAAAAGATAAAATAATGAATAACCACCTCCCATTTGAGAAAAGTATAAGTATTGCAAAATTCAGACAAGTAACAAGGAATATCTCCGAAATAGTTCATACTACAAAGAATGTATTGACATAAATTGTGTGTTTTAGTAAGCTCTACGCTATTTGTATAGTAAGATTTGGTCTATCGCTTACGGTTTACCAGTTACGCAAAAGTCACCAAGAGTAAACAGGACTACTTGGGTTATAGCCAGGAAATTCAAAACATACTTTTCATTCGCCATAAAAATATCTTAAACATTCGGCATTTAAATCAAAATCATTAGTCATTTTTGCAAAAATAAAATTTTTTGATAATTTTTCCATGTAAAGGCAGTTTGTTACTAAGATTTGTGTGTTTCTTACGATTTACTACATATGCAAAAGCTAACCAACTGCAGAGGACTTTTGAGGACATTCCCAGAAAATTTAAGATACACATTTTATTTGTCATAAAACTATTTTAAACTTGAGTTTTAAAGTTTGGTATTTTACAGACTTTTCTTTTTGTGTTGCTGTTTAAAGACGGACGGAGACGCGGAACTTTTTCTAAAAATGCTTTTCTATTTTTTAAACGATTCAGGAGCTTTCGAAACATGTATTTCCGTTGGAATCTTTATCGAATTTTTGCATGGAATGCAATAGTTCCTCTACCTAGTATACGTAGTTGAAAAATCAAAAAAGAACTACAAATGTGGATTTTAATAACTTTTAACGTATTTCTTGAAGCGATGGCTGTTGTTTCCTTCCTTTTGAGTTTTATTGCAATGTAAGCAGGACTAACGGAAGAGGTAACCACGCTCACAGTTGACGTTAGTGAACCTCGCATAGATAACTAAGCAAGGTGACTTCACATACATGGAGTTATTACTTTCTCTACTACGCACTTACGTTAAGTAGAGGAGGAATTGTATTCTACTAAAAAATTTGATACCCAGATTTTACCAGAAATTAAGTATGAGACTTTCTGAATAAAAAAAGAAATTTTTAGAAAAAGTTGCCTTTATTAACCCGTAACTGGTACACCTCGATCCTAGGAACCCGATGGGAATTTGTTTTTATCAGTGCCACAATATGTGTAGGAACCCTGACGTGCCCCTTCTGGTATTCTTCTAGCTTTCTGTCGACTGTCAGCCCACAACATTGTTGCAGGTTGTCTACGGTAGTTCTGCTTCTATAAAGACGATCGGGTCCCAAGGACCCTGGTGTACCTTTGAAACTTTTTAACATCACTTTCATTATTTTGGATTTGCTCTGCCAGAGTGTAGAAAAATGAGTGGGAAAGAAAGATTATAGATACTACAAACTACTGAATCAAAGAGGAAAAGATGCTCGGTGTGCCCATTTAAGGGCAGGAAAGCATTAAGAGCATATGCTACATGCCGAGCGCCACCTTTGTGTTTGGAATGTTACAGAGGTCTGCATCCAAAGCGTTTTAGACAAGTAAAAAGACCGAATTTGACTGATAATGACACTAAACAATCTAAATATAAGATAAAATAAGATTTGTAGCTTTCCTGGCGACGAACATATTCAAGATGCTCCCTTCACTCTTGCTAGTCATTCATCCTGAAGATGGGAGAGATGTACACTCCCGAAACGTTAATGTCTTTTCATCACTACACCTGGCTCGAAGCCCGAGAGCATCTTGAATATATAAATATAAGATTTTATCTCAATTCTGCTATTGTTTGATTTTCATATATGAGGTAATATGTTATTCAGCTGAAAATATTATCCCTGCAGAAATGTTATATTGAATTTGAACTTTTTTGAAGGTTTCACAGCTTTGAAGAACAATCTATTTTAAGTTAGTATGCAAATTTCATTTGTGTAGGTAAATATTCATAGTAGATGAGTGGAATACACGTTTTTCAGATTCTGTGCTGATGTACCTCACTGTCCTGTTGTATAACTTTTGTAAGGGTTGATCAGAAGCATTAAATATAATCTTAAATTAGTAATAATAAGTTCTTGCTAATTTTTTTATATTTACATTCCACCCAATAGCTTTCTTTCCCACCAAAACAACCTCATAATTGATGTGGGTTCTGAGAACCTTTGAGTACCTTATGTTACAATTTTAGGGTACCAGTTAGGGGTTAAGAGCATAACTCAGATATAAATTCACTTAAATTACCAGACTTCGCATTTAAGTTAATCTTCCAAGGATACACACAAAGATTCTCAGGGAACTTCCTCTCAAACTATGCTTCGCAAGAACATTTTCGAAAACTTTGATTTGTTAAAAAAATGACAACGGTTTTAATTAAAATACTATGTATTCAAAATACTTTCATGGCAAAGGACATGTACATCTTGAGTTTTCCAGGAGTAGCCTCCGGAATCCTCTTCTTTCTGGATAACTTTTGCGTACCTGGAAACAACAAGAGGTAGAAAAGATCTTAGAGCACCAAAAATGTAGATGAAGTTAAAATACACAATTTATGTCAAATGTTGTTTGTAGAATTAACCATTTCCGAGATATCGTTATTGATTCGATTTTTCCAATGCTTCGGAACTTATGGGAAGTCGTTAAAATGTTTTTTCTGATCACATGTACAAAGAGGAACGGGGTTTCAAAGCCATCACATAGCGACCAACTCTAAAAATGTTTGACTATTGCTTAAGTCCGCTGTACATATTCTCCTATTCCTATGTGGTAGATAGAAGAATAAACATTTATAGATGTGACTGGGGAAGTCATGTGAGTGCAACACATACGACTTTTTTTCTTTCATTTATATGTTATCTTTAACATCTTAAGTCATGTCGACGTCTTTTGTTTTTGGAATAATAATTGCTAATTGCAATGCCGTTCGCTTGTCTTGCTGTTTGTGTTTATAACTGGTTTGTCTTTAAGTTCATATGCACATTCAGATACTTTAATACTTCTAGACTCCAGGGTGGAGAGGAAACAACGAAACATTCCAACCCTCTAGCTGGGAACCAAACCCGGGTCCTCTGGATTTGGCAAGAGTCTTGCTTTAAACACAAGCAAATTGAACCCTAGTCGTGTGCAGCAAGTACGAGTGATGTAAAGGTCTTATGAAATGGCATTTACATTGTTGCGGTAGATAAAGATCAGCTGATCAGTCAGATGCAGACGTTAATACCTAACTTCCTCTCGTGACCCACCTGCTTCGTTGCAAACTATTGCGTAACACAAAAGCGTCGAACCCGGTTCCACGGTTATAAAATCACTAGGTCTGGCCAAGAGCGCGTGAGTAGAGACGACCCTGAACTTGGCACATTCCAAAACTGGGCTAAAGCAGGGCACAGGGTGGCAGGTTCTCTGTCCCGTTACTTCCCGCGCTGTTTGCTTTTGTTTCTTCTATCAGGGATGTCCAAATACTCCCAACTATCTTAATTTTTTGAAACGGCCAACTAGTAAATGAGTAAATGTCCTGTGTTTATTAAAAGTCCTTTGGTATTTGAACTACAATTGAACCTCTAATATATAGTCCACTTTTACGTTTTCCGCACATATGCGTTGAACCTTTTAGCCATCGAACTCTGTCCAAAAATCCTAGAACGATTTTCTTTTATTAAAAATACACAACTAATATCGTTCGATGTTTATGGGGCATTTTTATTTGCCTTTCACCTTATAAAGTATTATACTGTACATTTACTTGCACGGGCTTCGCGAAGTGGTCAAGGGGGGCCGTGGTCCCTTCCCCTGGAAATTAATGAATTTAATGTGCACTCAATTACTGACTATTTATTGAACTACTACTTTGATGCAAAGAGCTTTTTTTTTTCTTCAATTTCTCCAAACTCAGGGAGTTCAAGCATTTTAGATTTGCTCGATAAAGTTTAAAAACGCCAATCATGGCATTGTTTTCCGAAAATAGCTTCAAGTGACGATATCAGGGATTTCAACATGCGCCTCCCTCTGAAACGAACTCTAGGTCCATGTTTAGTTTGTTAAAATTTTAAAAATGGGAATAAAAATACAACTTTTATGCTCAAGGGCATATTATGCCTTGGTTTGACGCTACCCGTGCCTTTAATTTTAATTGTGCCTAAATTTCATTTGGCAACCTTGAATGTGAGTTTTACATTGTTGAGATTCTAATTGTTGAGTTCAATTTTTTATTTATATACTAACCATTATTATTAGCAGTTTGTTCCAGCAGGGCAAACGTGTTTCTTTTAAGGAAGATATTTCTATAACCCTAGAACCAACAAGCATGGGCAAATGTTGTCCTTACATGTTCCAAATATTACATTTTTAGTTATGTCACGGAGCACTATCTTTCGTTGGAAACACAATCACACAATATATAAATTATATATAATTACAATATTTATAGTCTGGGTATTGTAATGCGGGCAAATTTTGCCCTTGGTTGATGCTCCATCAATAAACTAGATGTTCCTAGGGTTAATGTAGGAATAAAGCCATGTAGTTTACGATGGCCGAAAGCTTGTAATCACCCGTGAAGCCATAAGTAGTCTATTAATATTTAGCTCAATGTTATATCTTTTATTTAGGTTTCCTCATTAATGTCATACTTTTCTAGTCCCCATGTACGAAATATTAAATTTACTTATGTATACATTGTGTTTATGCTATATTAAGAGAAACTGTGGTTCCTGTATACTGTATCCTTGCTGTTGCATCTTAGGTGAGGCATCAGTATTTTCAAACGAATTGTTGCTGTGCATGTATTAATAATACGGTCGGGTAAGCTCGTTCTTCTCCAGTTTGTATCTAATGATATGACGGTGATAATGCAGTAGGCTTAAATATGAGAAATTGCACACCAATTTCTATCATCGCAAAGCCTAAATGGTGACCGCATTTATACGATTAGCTTCAGCTTCATGTTTCTGTGAATAAAGACAAAATACACTTGCCATTAGTTTTGCGGAAAGTTATTTTAAATAGTCTAAATACGTCAGAAGTTATCCTTCTTCCGCTACAAAGCTAGGCTATAAAGCCTGTTCCCGAAGTAGACATCTTCCCATCTGGCTATTGGTCGTTTATTGAATGTCGGCCTTCAGTCTATATTTAATACTTGTTTTGTAATTCTATTTTCATTTTCATCCATTATTTCTGTGTACCGGAACCATCGCCACTTAATGTTCGTAGTTTGTTCCTCTAACTAATGTATACACATTTAGTTTCTCCCGTATGTCCTGATATGCGTCCAAGAGATTGCTTTTCTCATGTTTTTATTCTTTAATTTATCTGGCGAGAACCCAGTTTTCACTACCATAAAGTAATAAAGGTATTGTTAACACAAAGTCTAATTGTTGTTGCTTTTCAAATTGTATTTCTCAGTGTTCTGTGTATAGTTTCACATAAAATATTACTTTAATTAGTTTATCTACATCCTTCTCTTGCTCACAGGAAATCCAGCATTCTAGATATTTGAAGGAGCTGACCTGTTATATTCTTTCATTATTCAAATTTATTTTTGATTGTTTTAGGAAGTTTCTCTTAAAAGTCGTAACTTTAGATATTTCTAGATTATAATTTTTGAGTATATGTTACAGTTTACACGTTGCTATTTGTAGATCATCTTACAAAGTGGAGAGGATGGCTTGGTCAGAGGTTAGCAGATTTAATTCAAAGTTACCATTTCGAGTGATAAGATTCAGCAGCAGTTTAACTCTTCGACCTTAACAGTCAAACTCACTTCAAATAGACCATTATACCCTGTGTGGTTTATCTTGTTTCTGGCCTAAAGAAAGAGAAAGAGCTGTTGAAAAGAGACGCAGATACTCGCCCCTCTGTGTCTGTTGTTCCGGGGAAGGTGGACTGCTTCTGTCCTATCAGTACTACACTGAAGAGGCAAGTATGAATAGGCTTCTGACGCTTCCGCATGCAAAAATGTTTCTACCCCTGCCCCTAACCGGCGTGCTGGAACAGATCTTCCAGTTTTATGGTCCTAGAGACAAGTTAAACCACCTCCATTAAACTTATCGTCAGCTTAACTGAGTGGTAGTGGTTATCTTCACACTCGCCTTCACGTATCCTGAGACAAGGTCTTTTAGTTCATCACTGGAGCAGATGACAGCAGATACTTCGAAGAACGAGATTCGAGTCCGCATCAAAGGCTCCGCACATAATCTGTACCAAAGTATCTTTTTTAAATAACGTAGTTATTAAGAGGCAAATTTGACTAAATAGTTTTTTGACGTGCAAAAGAATCCTCTTAAAACTCCCCAAAAATTGCGCAACCTGAGTTTCTATCATCATTAAATAGCTTTTCCATATAGGTTTTCAACTGTCACATCAATACTGTCAAGTTGATTGACCCAAATCAGTCTCTTGACCACAAATGATGCAGTGGTTTTACAAAGGTACATATCAACTAATTTTCCAGCAATATTTGATAAAATATCTCGATTAAAAATGGAATGGAGGTTTGTTTTATATTGTTAGAATAAAACATGCTATGTGTTACATTCACACGCAGTTTTCTACTCGCAACAGTTTACTTTTACATAGTTTCTACACACTATTTTTATGAAAGCACATTTTTCTATTTACTTCATATTAATTTGTAGAAATTACATACATTACACACATCGTTGCAGATACAAAGATAGCAAACCGATTCGAGTATCAGATGTTTAAAATCTTGGAAATGGCTCCGGGCACAAAAATTGTATTTAAAATAAACTGTATTAGTTACAATAGTTTTAGAACGCTTTTGTCTTTCTTTTAATGTTTACCAGTTATGAAGTAATTATATAGAATTCCTCCTAATGAGGTGGACTTTATAGAAAATGTTTCGTAATTTTTCATTTTCTCAAAAATGACTTAACTTTGTTATACCATGTATTTAAGATATTTGTATGTCCCCTCACAGAAAACATGTGTAATTCGAGTTTTCTAGGGACAGCCTCTGAAGTCCTCTTCATTCTGAAAGAGTTTTACACAATTATTGGTAAATCGTAGCTGGTAAACTAAATCGTACTGCAGAAAAATGTAGACCATACACTTTACGTCAAATTCTCTATTGTATTACCAATCCCAAGTTATTATTTGTGTTTGATTTCAATGTTCAATGCTATATGCGTTTTTCAACTAAAGATTCTATTGTTTTTTTTTTTTTTTTTTTTTTTTTTTTTTCGTGGTCAACCAAAGATAACGGAATTTCAAAGCCATCATAGCGACCCACTTTTAAAAGAATTGATTTTCTCGTTAGTTGTTTTCCTCTTATACCCACAACGAAGTTTATAAATGGGCACTGTATAAGCTTTTATATGAATAACTTGTAAAAGAGCGAGTGGAGAAAGTTGCGTGAAGCAACACATTTTTGTTAGTGTTTAACGCCCGCTCTTACCACATAGGACTTTGGTGATGCGAAAATAAAATTATAAACAAGGCCTAAGTTTTGGTGTGGCTCCCAGCATTCGCCAGTTATGGAGACTAAGGAAAACTTGATAAAAAGATCACTGTCTTGGCAGGATTTGAACCACAAACTTGCCGTTTTCACGAGCCCATGCTTTAACGACCTTGACTACTTGTGTCGGTAGGAGTATCAGTACCTATCAGCAATATACATATGTTCACAAAGTTCGTTTAAGATTCATTCTCTATATTTTAACATTATCACAATTCATTTCTAAAACATTTCATAGACCAATTCATTGAATAGGAATAAACTGAACAATATTTTAGTACCCAAAAAAAGGAATGACCTCCCATTAGACTTAAAAGTTTGGAAAATTAATTCAAATCAGACGAATACATCTAGAGAATTGCTTATTTGTTCACAAAATCACACATTTTGCTTATAAAATATACTCACTGATGCTTCTAATATCCTGCATTGAATATGAATAAATGAATAACTTATTTGTGCTCATAAACAATACAATTTAACCAACTAAAAACAAAATAAAATTACTAAAAAAAATGAACAAATGTACCTTAATATATTCCAACCCTTGAAGTTGTTTATTATCTATAACTTCACCTTATATTTAACATTTAGTTTTATATATAATGGGGAAGTTTATTACGTCCACTAATTACCTTTAACCCTCATTATCCTTTTCCATTTTCCCTATTTTCTCTTAGTTGTTTTAACCATTTCAACCTCATGTTTCCTACATAATATCCTGCTTCCTCAATGTATTCGTTTGATTTGAATTAATTTTCCTAACTTTTAAGTCTAATGGGAGATCATTCCATTTTTTGGGTACTAGAATCTCTCTTCCTTTATCCATAGCATTACAATCCAAAATAGAGTGCCAGTTATCATATAATATACCGTATTTTGTGCATCTCTCCCCCCTTTTTATCCCTATCATGCCACTTAGGTTCATTACCCCCGTCCTAACCCATGCATACCTCATTCTTGCCTCTCTTTACTGCATACTTGAATGTGTTTCTCTCTCCCCCATTCCATTTTTAAGAATCTATAGCCTATTTAGTGACCTTTCGTCGTTAAGGCTACTCAGAATTTCTTGCTTTTTGATATTCTCCACCCTTGCTCTAATTTCTCTCCAGAAACCCTTACTTTTGTTTCTTTCTGCCCATGTTTCTCCCCATATTTCCTCCAGTTGCATCGAATATAGTAATGATATACCGATTCAGTATAATTATTTATTAACTGAAACCAAAATAGAAAACAAAATATCATTGTTAATGATAAAACTGGATTATAGGTACTTAACATAAGGATAGAAGTATTGTCAGTATTGGTTTGAAAAGGGTTAATGTACTCAGATATTGTCCTGGGATTCTTATGAGTAATGGCGAGTAGACTGACACGAATCACATGCCAGAAAATTAAAAGGCCGGAGACAGAACCATATCAAGTTCATTTAAATGTTAATCATGACAAAAGACGTCGCCAGTACCCGAGCAAAGTGGGAACGGACGGCGAGCTATAAAAATGTGGTGCCTCAGGAATCTAATATTCCTTTCCATGCACACGAGTGTGCATTACAGAGATTTCACCATTGTCATTATCACTATTATTACAATCTAGCAGTAGTAACCGCACTACGCTACAGCACACTTCTACTGCTGCTACCCATTCAGTGTCAACAGAATAATATTAGTTCAGGAACCTAACTTTCTCCAGTACATACCATTAAATGTATTTAGAAGACTAGAGTAAAACCTCGATTATTCGGACTAACTGGGACCAAAGGCAATTCGGAAAATCGAAAATCCGGATAATCTGGGTTATATGGGTAATAAGAAAAACAGGATTCTTAACTCCTTAAAGAAGCAGTTTTGCGTTTACGACGATGAAAACTGTCTTGTAATACAATTATGTACAGTACATAAAATCACATTTCTTAATAAAGAATTGATCCACAGTCTTCTGTTTTAAACACGTGTGGCGCTTGAACGAAGTTTGAATTACACTCCCAAACACTTTGATAGTACACAAAAACAATCCGGTTGAAACATACACGATAAACTTGACATGTGCCATTTGAAAACAGGAAAACTAAGGAGATTGAGGGAGGTATGGTGACGGGTAGGGATCAAGGTCGACGCTTTCTTCCGGGGTTATTTATAGCTGGTGAGACATACCGCATCATCACCGTGTGACGCACTACTAAATCTTTCTTAAGCTCAACAGGTAGCATTTTACAGTACAGTACGTTTTAACGTAGCTAACTAAATAATAATTACTAATATTATTATACGTCTAGAGAAAACCTTATTTTGATCCTTGTGTCACAAAATTACCCACTTCCCTTGCAAAATACACTTCTTGATGCATCTAATATCTTCCGTTGAATTTAGAAGGATACATTCAGTATACTTGTATTTATTAACTAAAGCCAAAATAGAACCAACATAACACTGTTAATGATAAATTATATCGTACGATGAATGAAATGGATGAAATGATGCTCAAATGAGCCCGGGGTCCATAGAGCTTACTTACCTGACATTCATCTTTTAGGATAAGAGAAAACCCCTGGAAAAGCTTTATCTAGGTAACTTACTCTGAGATTCTAACTCGGGACCTCTTGAATGTGCCGCAGACACTCTGAGGTGGGCTAAATAATGTCACATTTGCAACCTAACATTGGGGTTTATTACTTATGTAGTACATAACCTGGACTTCTACACTCGATGTTATGATAATCTGGAAATCGTACACCTATCGCCATTGCATAGTTTTGCGGATGGACCGTTATCCACAGTATTGCCATCTGACCCATTGGATCCATTGACGCAGAAGATTGTGTTTCCTGCCGCTGTACAGGAATCCCAACTTTATCAGGGAAAAGACGTTTACGTAGCACACACAACTACCCAATTACCATATACTATGGTTCAAAACAACTTTCCCCATGTGACATCTGGGTATAATGTCACTATCTCCATAACTAATGATGCTACAATGATAATTCTAGTATCGTATTTCATCGCTGCAATAGCCTCTTCAGGCCCTGGTTTTCTAGGAGGAAAATAATTGGTATTCATCCTGTATATGACCAAAATGATAAATCTTCATTATAGATAATTCAAGAAATTCTGGGTTCATCGCTAAACCTGGAAAAAGAGATTTTTCGTAAACAAATTTCTCTGGTTCTTTGCTCGGTGCATCTGTGATAACCATTAAAACATTTCCTGCACTACAATTTTCAGCTATTAATAAAAAAAAAATATTTTTTGATTCACATGAGTGTCTTATCTATTCAACTATTTTCGCGAAATCATTATATTTACCTCACGCTATTCGAGATTAGCATTTCTAGAACTTGTTTTATTAATATTTTCTTGTACGTACAATGGGGACATGGAGAGATAGTAAATATAAGTGATAGTCAAATATTTTAAGAGCTGCTCTCTCTGATGGCTTTGAAATTCGATTCTCTTTGCATAACCAAAGAAATTGAGTTTTATTTGTGGGCGCTGTTTATCTGCTATGGTTCTCAGCGTCCCATTCTGTATAGGGCGTGAAAGATTCCTTAATTTTGCTCAGAGGCCTTTGAGGGTTGAAGTTCTTTTACGTGCCGTAAATCTACGACACGGGACCAACGGTCTCCGCCGGGTTAGAACCTGTGACCTCGGGAACCAGACGCAAGCATGTTATCCTTAGACTGCGGAGGACTATTTTTACATAGTCAAGAGGGGGTGGGGAGACGAATAATTACCTCCCATTTGAGAAAACTTGTTCTTAGAACTTAGTAAAACTTAACTTTAATATGTATATTTCATATCAAAATCTATGTTTTTAGCAAAATGATCCCAATAAAAGTAGCTCTTAGTTTAGGCCTTAATAAGAATGACATTGATATCAAATGCGCTTGCGTTAAGTATACTATGTTTATTAATTGTACACTCTTGTTTTACAGACGCTGCCGGAGTGTCCGGTGCGCCTGAATCTGAGGGGCGGTCTGGAGGCGCTCGTGTCCCGCCTCCACTGCCCCACACTCCCCGCCATGCCAGCAGTTAGGGGACGCAAGGGTTGGTGCGGCTGTCTTCAGGTAAGATAAAGCTCTCATATTTATCCATAGCACGACATTCAACAGAGATACTAGACACAACTGTTAGATCTATTTCTGTTCTTCTGTTGGCAGTAAGGGCATACTTTAACTCTGAAGAGTGAATACTATGGTTCACACAACATTTAATGGCAGGTGGTAGTATCGTGCTATAGAGCCGGTGATACAAATATCATTTCCGCCCACAAAATTTATTTGCACAACAGGAAGTAAAATAGGGGTCAGCTGTTAGACGCCAATTTTCAAAGGTCAGGTGTAATACACCTGCATAGAGAGAATTATCCACAATTGCCATATAAATTAAGGTGTCCTTTGTCGTTCGTAATAAACTAATTACTGGTTTTAAACTCAGTAGTGAATTAAAAAGTTTAATCCAATGGTTCTATCTTTTTATTTCGTTTCTGAAACTACAAAGGTACAAAAACAGCACGAGGTAGTTGTAAATGGATACAATTAGTAAGGAAATAATACGTAAGTGAAATGTAAAAGACAGTGAAAAGTACCAACGTTGAGAATAGGGCCTCTCAGGATGCATGCACCGATGCATTGCACCGTGCAAGGTGCAAAATGTGATTAGGGAAAGTTGACCTCGATGCAAACATCCACTCGCTCTTTTCTTACACTTGTTTCGCTCACTTTGCGGTTCCTCGCTTCTTCGCTGTGCAGCGCGCGAGTGGAACTAGTTTAGCCGAGTCGCAACAATGCACGGTGGAAGCTCTGCACCTCGGATTGCACCCGGTGCGATTTTAAACTTTGAGAAGCTATGGTCAAAAGAAACAAACTTAGGATTGGTTTTATACTATCAAAGCTAGGTTATTTCTTGCTAACCAGTTCTCTCAAGTCTATTAAACTATTTCTGATTTCCTTGAACCACAAGAAATATGAAATCATGAATATTACATTAAATCGTCCTATTATTCCCCCTCATATTATTTTACGAACTATTCTCATATCTTGGAAACATACTAATGATATTGTTAGATATCTTGGCCTCCATTGTGATCGTCGACTGACGTGCAACTCTCGCATTAATTCAAAATTAAATCTCGCTTACTCGAGATTATGCAAACTGTGTTCCATTCTTAACAGCAAGTTTTCTTTGCAAATGTCACGTGGTTCTCTTTTGTACAAGTCTTTGCTTTGCCGTTTACTTTCCTAAGTTGGACCAATTTGGAGAGCTGCAGCCACATGCAAAATTAATGGACTGTGGGTCTTTCAACATCAAGTTCTAAGGCTTACACTGAGCGTTGGCGAAAGGCGTAAAAGCATATAATAAACGCGTCAGATTAGTTTGATATTGTAGAAACTGGCGGTGAAACTACTAGGCTAAAAAAAGGGCATCGTCAAATGAATGGGTGTAACGGTACCTTGGATTTGCAAGACTATTTCATATCCCTGGGTAAGGCTTCAATATGCTCAGGTTTAAGCTCAACCCCCAAATGTCCTCGAACATCCTACACTTCCAAAAGCGTCCTTGCATCATCCATTAACGCGCACACTGGTTTACAAGAAATACAGTTCAGCGAAGAACACGTGAGTCTCGAGCACGCTTTCAAAACCTGCACCTGCTTGACTAAGTATAAACACATCACGTGTTACTCGCACATATTCACAACTCGAAGCTGTCAAACACACTATCATTAGTTTGAATTTATAGTGTAGTCCCTAAAGATAAACCAGTAAAGACTTGGTCATATTCGCAATATGAAGTAAACTTTAAAAAATTTGATGTCTTGAGCTCACATGACTTCTCTCCTCTTGCAGAAATTATTCTTACAAACTCTTATTCCTATATCGACTTCATGTCGAGATAAACATTTTCAAACATCTTATTGCTAATTTTCTTGTAGGTGCAAGTGAAATATGGGAATACAGTAGGGTTTAAACGATATTCAAATGTTTTAAGTGCTGGTCCATGGGTGATGCTGAAATACCGTTCTTTCTACTTGGTCAAGGAATAAGAGAGAGACAAAAAAAAAAAAAAAAAAAAAAAAGAATAACGTATTCCTATTTAAGAAACGTATAATTATTGCAAAATTCAGAAAAATAAGAAGAAATCTCTCCGAAATGCTACTTTAATCTTCTTCGTATTAATTGAGATAGACATTCTTCAAATTATCTTATTGCTTATTTCCTTTTATGTGCAAGGGGAATATGGGAATACAGTAGGCTTTGAGCAATAGTTAGATATTTTAAAGCTTTGAGATCCCGCTCTCCTTGCATGCGTAACATATAAAAAATTAACAACGATGTTCCATTTCACGAAACTGACACAAATAAGGAATACCTCCGAAATGCTTCACTCTACAAAAAATGTATTCAGACATAAATTGTGTGTTTTAGGGAGATTTACATTTTTGTGTAGTAAGATTTTGTCTATCTCTTAGGGTTTACGAGTTATTCAAATGTCATCCAGAATAAACAGGACCACATAGAATATAGTCAGAAAATTCAGGATGTACATTTCATTTGTCATAAAAATATCTTAAACATATGGCATTTTAATTAAAATCATTAGCCATTTTCAAGAAAATCAAAATTTTCGAAAAATTTTCCATTTAAAGGGTAGTTTAGGGTGGTGCTATTTTCTTCAAAATCTTTGTGTCGCATCCGTGAAAGACATTAAACTTAAATACCAACTTTGGTTTTTAACCGACTTTTCGTTTTTGAGTTATGCTGCCCATAGTCTGACACACGCAAAAGCGCGCGCGCGCGCGGGCTTTTTTCTAAAAATGTTTTTTTTTTTTTGGGGGGGGGGGAGGATTCAGAGGGTCTCAAAACATATTTCTGGTAAAATCTCGACATCGAATTTTTGGGTTGACTACAACACTTCCTCTACTTACCAGTAGAGAAAGTAAAAATGCACAGACATAAATTTTAACCTTTATATGTTTCATTTTGCAAGACTTTGTCTATCTCTTACGGCTTACCAGATATGCAAAAGCCATCTAGTTGGCAATTCGATCTTCCAGAGTGGTATCGAGAAGTGAGTAACTATGGTATTGAAATGATATTAACCACAATATTTATTATAGTTCTTTTTATTTAACTAGACAGAAATGAAATCTGAAAGTGCCATCGTGGGATTATTGCCTGAAAGGCCATATTATTTTAATTTATTTTTAAATGTCAGTAATTATTTTGATCATTCATTCAGATAAAGTAATGAAATAATTGATGTGGTTAAACATGGCTGGAACTATGTGGTCTTTTCGACTTCAAGATGTTAAAATTGGTCCTTTTGTCTCTTGGCTGCGAAAATAGAATCTATGGTAAGTTGAAGTGTGGAATACAGTATTGTTGCATAATGACACTGGTGTTATGGCTCTATAAAAGTCTTTGATAAATAAATGGATTATCGTGCTCAGCCGTAATAATATCATGGTTATGATTAATTCAACGGTACTCAAGTAGTAAGATGCTCATTGAAACCCTTGCGCCCCATTCATATTCTGGAATGATATACAGAAGTTATCAAGTGGTAAGAGCAGAGGTATAAAAGGTGATGCTTGGCAACCCGGAACTATAACGTTATAAGTTCATTTCTCGTTATGTTTCAATCAATAAGAACGCCTGAGAACTCACCTAATCCGCAGCATAGCTACGACAGAGTAGTTGCTAAACTTTCTGTTTTAGGGAGAAATTCCCAGCTCAAAATCGACTAACCCAATTTTGATATGCTTGATTCGTTATTGCATCTTCGCTGTAGACAGCACAATTTTCTGCTGGTATTGTGAGGCTGTTTTGCCCTTACGGTAGTAAAAGAACATAAGATGTCGAAAATGTTCCTTTTTGCTTTTTCATTGTTCGTAAACACAAGTTCATGCTGCTCCATCTGCAACGGGTTGCCCGTTGATGGCTCGGTAGCTCAGCCGGTGCGGTAGCCGCCTCTGAGTTGGACGTTGCTGCCTAGGATCGCCGCTGGTATTCCCAGATTACAGGATCTGCTGCTGACGGCTCCGTTGATTTGCATGGGATTAGGTAATGGGGTTTAAGGTAGGCATGAGTCGGAGACATGTTTTCTCAGGCGCGAGGTAAGATAACGATACACTGCACTGTCGTTTTCTGGTTTATTTTGCAACACATAAATGCCTCGAAGAAAACCTGGGCGAATTTCTGTTATTCTGTGTTAACCTTTCCGGATCGCCCCAGTAATTTACCGCATCCTTATGCTAATCTCCTCCTTTCAAGACTGCCACGTTTTGGCGCGAAACTGCACTTTCATTGGTCACAGACTTTTACCCTTGGCAAGCTCCACCATAACAGCCCCGGTCCTACCGAATTTCCAGCATTTATAAGTTTTTCACCCACGCCACCTTCTACCTGTCCCGTTACGAAGGAGGGTATCTTTCCCCAGATGTGTCCTTGGGCGGTGTCAATATAAAGCCGTCCCTTAGCTAAAAATCACCAAAGATGTTTGTACCCTGTTTATATCTCTCACGCAAAAATGCACCCAGGTTTCACACAATATTTTCAAGAGGCAACTAAAATTCACAAGTTTTAGATATACAAAATATACTTAGACCTATGTGTCTTAGATTACATTCTGGTCTAATAATTATAGTCATAAATACATTGAAGTTCTCGTCTCACATCCAACGTTAGTCACTGACGTATCCAATAGCGAGAGTGGTTGTTGACCTCTAAGTCGTAGGGATGGTTAGGCAATTATGACAACTTGAGTGTACAGAGGATTCAGGTTTTTCAGGCGCTATAGATAGAATTTGTGAGTAAAATGAACGAACGAGAATCCTGCATACATCTGAGTACCAATTTAAATTTCCTCTTTCATATGAACACCACCTTTTTCTGTTCACAAGTGTAAATTTCACGCACGTCAGATCGCTGCTGTTATCTTTACTTTTAACTCCAATTATTACGCTCTGTGAATCATAGTAGTTACGCATTTTATTTCGGTTTAATTGCCTTTATCTCTAAAACAGCATAGCATGTCAATCCCTATTTAAATTTAACTGCTATAGTGTTCTCAATCATTCTCAGCCTACCAAGACGCCATGTAGTATTCAGTCTGTAAAAACTACGCCATATACCTATATGCAAGTTGTCCCAAAAGCACTGGCAACACTTAGTATGTTATGTGGGATGCTAAACTAACCGATTTTCAAGAAGAAAACCCTGCCCGGCAATGAACGGGTTGGGCGCTGGAGAGCGTGGAAGTTTGAGAACGAACGGTTGTGACAATATGTTCCGATTCGTTTTTGCGTCTTAATACAAAAAGTATGCAATCCTTTTATTATCTGTGTAATGCGGATGAAGGACCTGAGCATATGTCCTGTGTAGCAGGCTAACAGGACATTTATTAGAAATGTTTTGTCTGCCCTTTTGAATGTGCATCAAGTAATGTGGCTGCAATACGACGGAGCTCCAGAACGCTTTGATGCAAATGTGTGGAATCACCTCAAACTGTATAGACAAATCAATGGATTGGTAGAGGTAGACGAGTTCCACGGCCAGCAAGTCGCCAGGTCTGATACCTCTCGACTATTTTCTGTGGGACTATATGAAGCGTACGGTCTATGGCACCCCTTTAACGCCAGCAGTGGACCTTATTGCTAGAGTCCACGGAGCGATTGAAAATCTCCAAAGACAACCACACGTATCGGGTCATGTGCGTGAGGCCCAGCACCACCGATGTAGGCTCTGCAATGACGTAAGAGGTACACAGTTCAAGCCCGTTTGTAATGTAGACAGCTCGATGTGCTACTCATGTTGGGCTTAGTGACAAAGTGTGAACACACACCCATCTCACACTTCGATGCGCTAGAGCGTCAAAACGGTGCGTTTCTGTTCCGATCAATTTGCCATCCCGCACAAGACACTAAGCGTTGTCGGTGTTTTTTGAGGCATCCTATATATAGGATGTTAGGTGTATGAGTGCGTAGATTTCGTGTGACGGTAGATTCAAACATGACAGCTAAAATAATCCAATAACAGTCGTGTATCGTGAAAGGTAAAGGAGATAACTGAACATTATTGAATACATTATCTGCGCAGTCTGGCAACAGAGTAGGACTGAATGTTCTGTTTACTAATACTGCTATCAAGAGTGCATTCATACCTACGATGAGTAAACGTCCAAACTAGGCCAACCCAAGAAAAGTGACTTTGCCACGTGTCTCTGTTTCTTATCAGCTACTGCAGGTAACGAGTGGAGGGATGAAATTCTTTCAAGCTTTCCTAGCAGTTTTCACAAGAGCTGAGTAATATCAACATTCCTGACCTTCCGCTTTGCGCGCTTCCCAAACGCATGTTCACAAATGAATTCCAACGGACACGCTGAAATCCAATTATTTAATGTGTATTAATTTGTGGCTAAACTAGCCATTTCAACAATAAATGGGAAATATACGAGTAAATGATCTTATAGAGGTCTACCTGTTTATGCTAATTGCAGAAGTAAACGATAAAGGAAAGGTTACATACTGACAAACATCCTAGCAATTTTACTGCTTATTTAAGCAACCATGCATTATAGAGGAAAATGGCAGAGGAAGTAATGTTTCAGTTTGTCAAGAAGTCGCCTTTAAAGCTGATACCCATATCACCTTGAATTGATATTTGGCTGCATATTTAGTTAAAATACCGGGTGGAAGGTACTGCTTCGGTCATGCGTTTACCAGGGTTTCTACATGATGAATGTAATACATATGTCCAATACAATAATTGTCAATAAAGAACCGTTTAGCCGGAAAAAATAATTTGTGTCAAATATTTGGAGGCACCTAGCTTCTTGACGAACGTATATAAATGGTTTATTATTTCACTATCGTCTCACAAACATTTTGTGAACAATGCTTTAATGCATTTCTACCTTAAGCTTAACGTTAAAATATCATGCAAAGCTTAATTTCTAAGAAAGATTTGGCAACGTCGCCTTAACATTAAATTGTGACTAAATTCATTCGAATTTAAATAAAAAGATATTACGTATGGTTGAAGCAGTATATTTCACGCGCTAGTTAAATAAACATCTATTTATAGTATCTTCAGGACGGTTTATAATTCTTCCACAAACAATGCTTCCATTCTGTCGCAGTGTAATGATTTTCGTTTGAGTCGGACTGTTTGTTTTCAGAGGTTTCCAATGATGTTTTATTGGATCTTCTAATATTACCTTCAGTCTAGAAGCACGTTTCTCCCTTTTGTCAAATTCCTTAAAGGTACTGTTCGTAGAAAAGGGATATAAAAGAAGTTTGGAAAAACCATTAGGGAAACTTCTAGATAAAGCCGAAGAACTCCGAAGGCGCTTTGAGAACTTCGAAAGTCATGAGGCATTGGTGCACTCAGGTTGTAGAGAACCGACTTTAATCTTTCCTCAAAGCTCCTTGAAACACAGACGGCCAGTAATTTCGTAAAAGCACCCACCTGTAAGAACTTAAAAGTACTGAAGCAGGTATAGTGTGCTACCAAGAACTGTACGCGGTAAACAGCTTTCAAAATATGTCAACTATACACTTACATTGTGCACTTAAATATGCACTAAAAGTCTTTCAATTGTACATTAAGAATGCACTAAAACATAAAAATTCCGCATTTAAATATGCACTATGGTATACTATGTATTTAGCCTATATTGGTTGTAAAAATAGCCACTATAGCGACTATCAATAAATCCTACCTGATTAAAAAGTCAGTTTTTCACTATATTTGTAGGAGTTAATTTAAATTAACACTTAAATTTATATAGGGTATAATAACCTATATGGGAAGAAATAAAAAAGGGTTTTAATAATAAATACATATGGAGGTGTATTCTAGTTCGGAGAAAGGAAGTTAGGATAATCCAGCTCACTTAACGGATTGCACTATTCACCCAATTTTTTCAGTAGTAATTGGCTGTGGTTGCAATGCTCTCTTTTACAGGCATAAAGGCATCTAACAGTACCTCAAAAGAATGTTGAGTTTCACCTGTCCGTCTTTGAAATTACTCTGAATGCTCTATTATCCTATTTACTTAAAAACAATGTAATATAGTTAAATTTTGTACAATAAAAAGTTTGTAAATTGACATTTTATTAAAAGTACATCTTCCAATACAGTTTCCCTCGCCATTGCTCCGAGTGTAGGATGGAATCTCAGTGCAATGATTGCAGCCAAGCCGAGGCAAAATGGAAAAAAGGTAAACATATGATCTACACGACACCTACAGCAAACCTATTTTAACACGGCTCGCAAAAGAGGAGCAAAGCAACAAACTTATGAAAATTCCATCACATTATTATTGCTTCCTCAGCACGAATTTGGATAACTAGAGTTTGAAATCTGAAGATCTATAAGTTTCCTGAAAGTACCTCTATGAAACATTCTGAAAAGGACCTAATAATTGGAAAACAAGAACGTAAAAATGTGATGCAAATTAAGGTTATTCATATCATTACATCACTTATTATTAAAAAGGAGTGTATAATTTCTCTTCAAATTGTGTTATTTATGGATTTCTGATGTACATTAATACATACATATCACAGTATGGGATTGTTACATTTATTTGAAGAGTTAAAGTATTTTTGCTTAAAAGTACAAAATTATGGTTGTACGAAATACATAATGCGAAAAGCAATATGAATGAAATACTTCTTTTTAGTCATACGTTTTAAATTATGCTAATCTATGTGTTCGAATTAATTTAGAACAATCAGTAAAGATGTAGGCAAAAGTAGGTAGTTGTAAGGATTTAAAAATATTAAAAGAACAAAGGACAAATATAACACACCATTTTCTGGCTTAGAGTGGCCCAACACAAACATAGATTATGCTAGACCTCTTTGAATATTAAAAAAGAAAGGGATTTATACTCAACTTCTGAGCCTGGTAAGTTTGAAATTTAGAACACCTATTTTTGCTCTCTTTGCTTTTTTCACAGGAGCTTTCCTTGGTCAACGCACTCCTTTTTTAATAAAGAAACAAGGGCGGCCGTATATGACTGGAGGGAGAGGCGAAAAACAAAAGCATCTAAGTGTCAGAGAAAAGAATGGAAAAGAGAAGAAAGGAAAAGAACTGGGAAAGATCAAAGAGAGGAAAGAAAACTGCTTCTGAGGAATGTACGCGGGGTTACCCCGTAACACAGTTGTGTAGAGAAAGTGCTTGCTTCATAATGCTAGATATTAATCTCCTGGAGTGGTATGCCAGTCAACTCTGACTGATGTAAAAGCTAGCGTTATGAGGTTGTTCTAATAGCCCTTAAGCTGTTTTGTGCCTGCGTACGAAATTAAAATACTAGGAAAATTTGTTTATTCAGCAGATTAAAACCAAAATTATGTATTTCCAGAATTAATCATTTAAAACACAATTTAAAAGTAATAATATAATAATTCTCAATAAAAAATGAATAGACACTTTAGTTCAGAGCAGCACGCACTCTTGATTTGACTATCGAAGTGCACAGATCGCAATTCTTTGGAGTATTTAAGTGCGTGGAAACCAACGGACACAGTCACAATAGGAAAGCATATTCCAACTGTGTAAATACGAGCAAACTGTGTAAATATGTGACTGGAGAATTGTTTTATTGTCCACATTGCTGGGCAACGTCTCAGTGCAAACCCAACACAGACCCATGATTTTAAGTGTACTTAAAAGCGACAGCCTCATGTCAGCAGATTTACTGGCATGTAAAAGAACTGCGGGACAAAATTCCGACTCACTGCCAGCGTTCATTTGATCCTGGTAATTGACAGCGGAGCAGGAGAGTGAGTGGAGTTTAAGGGCCCGTCGACAGCTAGGTCATTTGTGTCCGAAGGAACACATGATGTTAAGACTTGCTCGTTGCCAAGTTCCTCTTGGTGCTGCCAGATGGCACATTCTTTGGGTCGCCTCAGGTAGGTCGATTTTTGTAGTGTTTAACGCCGGCTTTAACTGCTACGGCACCACAGGCGGTGACACTGATGATACATGGAATGAGGATGGAGCACTGGTGAAATGAGATGACGAGGGAAACCAGAGAACCCAAAGAACCCCGGAGAAAACCCGCCCAAGCGCCGCTTCGTCCATTACAAATTCCACATGCGTTTGCCTGAGATCAAGGTAGGTCGATTTCTCCCCACTTCCGCCAAAGGGGAAGCCTTTCTGAGCAACCCGCCGATGTGAGCAGATATTCAAGCTTGGAATCATTAGAAAACACGCCTGTCAGTGACCTGTGTTTCCTTAATCTCACCAGTTCCTTCTGGGGGTAGTGAGCATAAATGATCCGCGTTGGATCGAAATTCGAAGTGTTATCTTTGTTCACTGTCATTCTGAACTATTGCTGTGTTGTGCAATACCAGAGTATATAGTAGTAAGAGTGGTGATGACCAGAGATCAAAACACAGAAAGCTCACATTTTGCATATACTGTTAACCGCACATTACTAGAAAATGTAATACTTGTGCCATTACAATGAATTGAATTCAATAGCATATTACAGGTGTACGGCGGCGCCGTGGCCGAGCGGTTAGCGCGCTCGCCTACCACCTAGGCGGCCCGGGTTCGATCCCAGGGACCCGCATGTGGTATTCGTGGTGGACGAAGCGGCGTCAGGGCGGGTTTTCTCCGGGTGCTCCGGTTTCCCCCGCCATCTCATTCCACCGGTGCTCCATCTTCATGTATCATCAGTGTCACCGCCTGCGATGCCGTAGCAGTAAAAGCGGGCGTTAAACACTACAACAACAACAGGTGTACTGTTGAGTATTGCCAAACTTCCCGATACGTTAATGACCGGCCTTGCTTTGAATTCTATAGCCGAGGGGGAGAACGGTATCTTTTTATTGCAACGAAATAACGATTGGGCTGTGACCTTCCCGCATTAAAAAAGTGAGAATGCGGAAAAAGAGTGCTCTATTCGACTTTTACATCACTGATAAGAGTTGATGTGGGTATTTAATGTTTGAGGAAGTTTGGCAGTAGCAACAGGCATATCGTGTCGTGTATCAGACTTTAAAAAATGCCTGTTGTCACTTGTCACTCTTCTTTCTTTAATTATGCTCCTTGTATGGACTTATACCTTGCAGGACTTACAAGTGGGAGCCTGGGGTCAGATCAGATGCCTCTCAGGAGCAGGCATACATTGGATCATAGAGTATCCACTGGTGAGAGTGAAGAAAAGGATGTGATATGAAGCGAGGGTGATGTGGATGGACGGAAAGGTGATTATGAAGTAGCTGGTGCAATGAATGGCGTGGGAAACCGGATAAAACCGCCGCTTCGTCCATCACAAATAGGGTTTGATTGAATGAATTAAATGGAAGCCTGTTGTGTCCTTTTAAGGGCAAAGGGGAGGGGTAAAGTGCTTTTCATATCTCTCACGATGAGCTACTCCGAGAGAAGTAATTTTTGAAACACTGAACACATGATTTTGTCTGCTACACTGTTTATTGTTTGTCTCATTGTCTATTCTACACTTCCGTACTTCACAGCTGACTCTATATCACTCTCCAGCCATTCCTACGTATGGCGATTCTGGACCACAGTGCGTCTGCTCGTTCTTTGAAGAGGTCTGGTCATCTGCGTCTCGGTCTTCCACGATGTCTTTTGCCTGTGTATGGGTCCCACATGGTTTCTCTTAGACTCCGTCATCCAGGAGTCTTGCGATGTGTCCTCCCCAATTCCATTTTTTTCCTGGTTGCTAGGTATGTGGAGTTCGTTGTTGAGGACATCTTTTGCAGATCTACATTTGGAATTTTGTCCCTCAGAGTTATGTCCAGGATATTCGGAGGGTGTTCTTTAGCTTGGCGGAGGGTTCGATTACAAGAGTTTATTCTTCTATCTGCTTCATTATAACCCAAACAAACTATTGCAGAAATGGATTCATTACATATTTGTTGCAGGTACAAGGGGAGTACAATGGACTTAAGCGGTTGCATTTTCCCAGGCACAGAGTATCCCCGAGAAAATGTGGAAAGAATTTGTACAACCTTCGTAAGAAGTTAGAGCTAGCTAGTTAGAGATAAATTTGATTTTATATAGGCTGTTTCTTGATGTAGTGATTGAAAACAATCGTTTTATGTTTTTTAATGATGAACCACTTTATCCAAAAGTATTGAAAATCTTCTGTCTCCCTGCGGTTTATAAAATAGTAGTTTGCAGTGTCAAATCAAGTTCTCCAACAAGGTACAGTCGGCTGAGGGGGAAAGAGAAGAGTTTATGAAATTATGTTTACAGAAATATCTGGTGTTAAGCTCTACATAAAATGACAAGTATATTTGGCCAAAATATTACCCGACATTAAAATACGGTCAAATATGCATTTATATAGCCAATAACAACTGATTCACTGTGCTTACAAATGTTGGAAACATGCTTAAATTATAATAGGTATGGGAAATAAAAACAGCAGAGCCCTGCTGATGAATCAACTTTCCATGCGAAGGCCATACGAAACCTTTCCACATTTTCCACACACAAATTCCTTTGCTATGGTTTCCATGTATAGATAAAAGACTACCAGTTTCTCGTAACTGTATGTCCCATTTCATAATGCTTAGATAGGAGGGGGCGTCGTTGTGATGGCCAAGGTTAAACTCACCACGAAAATTTCCTTGTTACATGCTTCGCAGTTCCACCAGCCCAAGAACATAGGAAACCTTGTGTTATTGTGGCCACGTTTCAATCTTTGTACATTCCAATGTAACCTAATAATGTAATTATCATTGTTGCAATCATAATTGTAAGAGACCTACTAGTCATGTCAACATTTTTTTACTTTCTCTACTACGTATAGTGAGTAGGGGAAATATGCCTAGGTTCGATCCCAGGTAACTGCGTGTGGGATTGGTGGTGGACGGAGCGGCGCTGAGGCGGGTTTCCTTTGGTTCTCCGGTTTTCCCCACCATCTCATTCCACCAGTGCTCCATTTTCATTCCATGTATCATCTGTGTCACCGCCTGCGGTGCCATATGTAGTAACAGTGGGCGTTAAACACTACAAAAAAAGGGGGGGGGGGAGAAATATTGCATTCCACAAAAAACTTTGATATGAGACTTCAATGCAAATAGACGTTTTTGAAACCCCTTGATTCTAAAAATAAAAGTTTTTAGAAAAAGGTCAGTTGTGTCTCTTCGTCTGTGAACTTGGAAACAAAATGTCTGTTAAATACCTAACTTGGTATTTAAGTTGAGTATTTTCCGAGGATGACACGAAGTTTTCAAGGAAAGTCCTCTTCCCCAGATTACTCTTTACATGGAAAATTTTTCGAAAAATGTTTTGTCAAAAATAGTTCCACAAATTAATTTAGATTTATCTTGAATTTTCTGGGAATGTTCGCACAAGCTCTTTGCAGTCTGGAAGACTTTTTTATATCTGATGAGCCGTAAGAGATAGACAAAATATTAGGAGCAGATCTCGTTGAAACGCAATTTATAACCAGTGCCTTTCTTGAGTGAACCATTTTACAGATATTCCTTGTTATTTCTCTGAATTTTGTGAAACATGCGTTTTTCTCAAATAGGAAGCCGTTATCAATTTTTTATTTCTCGGCCATTAAAAGAAACTGAATTTAAATACATCACATAGTGATTAGTTTTGAAACATTGGATTATCACCTAAAGTCCCATATTCCCCTTGCACTCACAAAAAGTTAGCAATAAGATAATTTCTGTAAATATTTACCTGGATTAACACGAAGGCAGTGTTAGTAAGAATAGTTGGTATAAGAGTAGAGAAAGTCATGTGAGTGAACAGAACAGATTTTTACTTATTTAATACATGCATGTTGCAGTTTGAAACCGCTGTTATAGCTGCAAAAAATAAAACAACGAATCTTTTGTTAAACTAATTCTTTATGCAAAGATTTTAAAAATAGCATAGTACTATTTATTTTAAACACTTTAACGCAGTCAGAAATAGAACAAATTTTGTTGACACAAATAAAGACATAGAACTAATGATTAACATAAAGTGTGAAACTGAAGTATAAAATAAAGTATACAAATAGTTTTCACAAATATTGCGGCGGCCGCGACTCAGGGTTTAAGTGACAAGTACCTCATACCACTGCCTTCGTAATAGCCACTAGACAACACACAATGGGCGGCTCAGAACAAACGCCGTTGCACACATTTCTAGAAGCTTTCGACGTGCAGGACTTATTTCCGACAGAAGCTGAAAAAGTTCGATTTACAGAAAAGTGGCCGGTAGTTCAGAGACTATATAAGCAGACTGGCTTGTGAGTGGAGTTAGGGAATTGTTAGTGAGCTGTGAACAGATAAGTGTTTGTGAGACAGAAGTTTGTGTTACCGCAGCAGTGTCAAGGTTATGATACAACAGAACATCTGTGAGTTGCAAGGTCACGAATTCTGAATTGTGATTCAGTTTTAGAAGAACTAAAGTGACTTTAAGATTAACCGAACTTATCTTTTGCCACTATATATGCCAGGTAAAAGGTACTGTTTCGGCTGTAGTTTAACCAGGGATTCTATGTACATGATAATGGTAACAAATATGTCCAGTAAAACAATTGCCAATAAGCAAGAGTTTCGCCGAACAAAATAATTTGTGTAAAATATTTGGAGCCATCTAGCTTCTTGACGAATGGATATAAATGGTTTATTATTTAACTACCTGTCACACAAACATTGTATGAACAATGCTGTAATGCATTTCTCCCTTAATTTGAATGAATTTTGTCGCAATTTAATGTTAATGTCATGCAAAGTTCAATTTCTAAGATATTTGGCAACGTCATGTTAACATCAAATTGTGACTAAATTCACTCTAATTGACATAAAACCTATAGATATAGAAATAAGACATGTATAAAACATTATAACACAAACTGCAAGTCTTATAGGAATGTCGATTTGAATCAAACTGATTGTAATAATTCTGGCAGAATTTGAGTGCCTAAAACGCCTTTGGAAATCTCTGCATGTAGCAACAAGACTTTACATTACGTTTTAATGCGTCTTTTTCCTGTCCCTTATGTTTATTTTGTCCTATTTATTCGCACGTTAAATTGTCCCGCCCCAACCTGGCGCTGTGGGCAAACGCCCAGTTGACCCGTTTGTAAATGAAGACGCATGAAAGTAAACAATTTGGAACTGGGCGTTCACTGCATCGGTGGAGTTGGGTGGACATCTGAGGCCTACTTCAAGATGCAGCATCTAGCACACTAATAGGCGCGACCTTTACTTTCATTTCTGCGAAACGCACGCACGCGTTCTCTTCTCCAAACATAAACACCAGTACTATATCGCACACTTAGTAATACAACACAGTATAGAATTGTTGTCAATATTAGAAAACACTGTTAAAAATGTGTTGCACTCACATGGCTTTCTCTACTCTTGTATTAACCATTCTTACAAACTGTTATTCCTCTATCTTATTCGTGTTAGTTGACGTAAACATTTGGAGAACTTATTACTTATTTCGTTATAGATCTAAGGGGAATATGGGAATACAGTAGGCCTTGAGCGATAGTCAAATCTTTTAGAGCTTTCAAATTCCGTTCTCTTTGTACAGTTAACATATAAAAAAGGAACAACGATGTTGCATTTGACGAAAGTTTGTTTTCTGAAACTGACACAAATAACAAGGAATATCTCCGATGTTCACTCTCCAAAACATTTTATTTAGACATGAATTGTGTGTTTTGGCAAGATCTGCATTTTTTTGTATAGTAAGATTTGGTCTGTCTCTTATGCAAAAACCATCCAGAGTAAAGGACTTCATGGGCTATAGCTAGAAAATTCAAGATATACATTTCATTTGTCATAAAAATATCTCAAATATGTCATTTTAATCAAAAGAGCCATTTTCAAGGAAATTAAAATTTTCCATGTAAAGGGTAGTTTACGGTGGAGGAATTGTCTTCAAAATCTTCGTGTCGCATTCTTGAAAGACATTAAACTTAAATACCAACTTCGGTTTTCAATCACTTTTCGTTTTTGAGTTATGCTATCCACAGGCTGACACACACACACACACACACACACACACACACACACACACACACACACACACACACACACACACACACACACACACACACACACACACACACACACACACACACACACACACACACACACACACACCTTTTTCTAAAACTGCCTTCTTTTGGGGTTTCAGGGGGCCTCAAAACAAATTTCCAGTGAAATCTCGACATAGAATTTTTGGGTGGAATACAATACCTCCTCTACATACTACCTATACCTACGTAGTAGAGAAAGTAAAAATATGATCCTCTCGTATGACTGTTCACTCATTTTTGTACTAACTATTCTTAGGATTTCTTATTTCTCTATCTACTTCAAGTTAGTCGAGATAAACATTTGCAGAAATTCTTATTTCATATTTTCTTGTATGCACAAGCGGAACAAGGAAGCATGGTAAGCTTAAGTGAGAACTTTTGAGAGCTGTTCACTGTGAGATGGCGTTGAAGTTCCATTCTCTTTGCATGGCCAAGATACAAAAATAAAAAATATACGAATAACGACATCCTATTTGAGAAAAGTGGGAGGAAAAACTGGAAAATTCAAACCAATGATAAACTTTATCATCACATAAGTTGTGTTTTACCGAGATCTAATGTTTTGTGTAGTGAGACTTTATCTCTTTCCGTTTACAAGTTATGCAAAAGTTCATCCAGAATGAAGAGGACTTCAGAAGACTATTCCCATAAAATGCAAGATATACAGGTATCCATAAATGTTTACACTGTTAATATAAAATGGCTCTTCATTGAACACTTCTAATAAAACTGAAATTATATATCAGTGTATTCACACTTAAACTTTTAAACCAAATAAACATACATTGTTACTTATGTGTCAGATGTCATAAATTGCTGTAATCGAGATAATCATTTATAAACACCTGTACATTTCATTTTTCGTGAAAATATCTCAAACATGTGATCATTTATTGAAAATAGTTAATGTTTTTGAGAAAGTACCTTTTAATGGATAGTTAACAGTACTTCCTCTATTTAATGTAAATACATAGTAGAAAAAGTAGCATTATTATTATTATTATTATTATTATTATTATTATTATTATTATTATTATTATTATTATTATTATTATTATTATTATTATTATTATTATTATTATTATTATTATTATTATTATTATTATTATTATTATTATTATTATTATTATTATCTAAATGAGTTATTGCAGGTTAACTCCATGAACCAATAAATCACTGATGTAGCTAAGAGTGAAAGCAAAGGCTGAAAACATCCATTTTGTGGTCAAAAGCTTTATTCTAAGTATCTTAATGAAACATCTAATTTTCTTTAAAGTGCTTTATGAAGAGGTAACAGATGAATGAAAACGTGAAAGAATGTGTATATGAGTTAAGTGATATAAAACATAACATTATTCACCCTTAGGAATAAGATTCCAATTAAAAATCTGAACAGGAATTTTGATCCTGTCAGGAGTCAATCCGAAACCCCAAAGCATGAGAGGTAAAGACGTTACTCGTGTGTGCGTGCGTGTGTTATGTATAAAGAATTGCCACTTAATTCGCGTCGTGGACATCTACAGAATAAAAGTTGACTGACTTATGCGATGAAAAGCCTTGACTGTATCTTAACCTTAGTTAAGTGGTATTTATGTCACATACCGACCATGACCAATGGTTATGCTAATCGGATTTGTAGCTGAGGACCCGAAGCTATTGCATTAGTGTCTGCAGCTCGTCCGTAAGTGAAGTGAGGTAAAATATTTCTGTGATGAAAAGCGGAAGACCATATATGTAACATAATCTGGTTTTAGTGTGCATAAAAGCTTAAACAAAAACCTCCTGGAAGACGTAAATATCCCTAAGTTATGCCTGACCACAGATTTACGATGTACGTATATTCACACCTGTACGCTGTAACACCTGGTTAAAGCTTAACAACGTGTTAATCCCGCTAACCAGTTGCTACGCGCTATATGGTATTCTGTAACGCCATAAAAACTTTTTGTTCAGAGAAAGAAAATTACTATTAGCGAGTCAGACCGTTGTTGAGGCTAGTAGTTACCGAAAATGGGTGCACTTTAAGCGCTTCTTGAGCTTAAACAGTAACAACGTTCTTAACTAGAAATTTATCGGAAGCACCGCATTATCCCTCTAGTCGTCCATCTACATATTTTCACTATTTTTGGTGGACGCCTGTGGCACATGTTCGAGTTTCATTAAATATTATAGGAAAAGCACCAGTTAGTGCTAAATACAGTTTAGTTATCACATGGCGAACGTTGCACACACTCGGAATGAAAAACTACTGAACTGCGCTGAGCACTATCCGCTAAACTCAACTGTCAACTGTCCGTCGGGCGCTAGTCAACTCTTCGTATAAGCCCCGAATACAAAGTGAACATTCTGGAAAAGGAACCTACTTGAAATAGCCAAAAGGATATCTGGAGCGGGGAAGCGGCACATAATAGCTATTGTTCTGCACGAGTTATTGTTCTGAAGGGGATCGGCCAGTCGTTAGCCGCACTCTGGCGTCCCTAGTAAACAAGCCGGTATGCACCAACCACGGCGGCCCATAGGTGACTTAGCGCCGCATCTGTTTTGGTTTACTCTTATTTTTTCAGCTTCTTACACATTAAGTATGCAGTTTATTGACTGCTTCTATTGAGCATAATATTTAGAAGCTGTATCGGGTTAAAGTAGATCCATTTTATATAAGGGGTTAGCTTGATTACCCATTATTCAAGTTACCTCTAGTGAACTTCCCTACAAATTCTTCACCAAGTTACTAGTCTAGAATATCCGACTGACTAAAGATTCTGATATTAAGGAGAATGAGCTAATCGAATTATTGCAGTATTCAACACCAGTATTGTGGTTATTGATGTTTGCGCCAGTGCTTCAGCAGGCATGTTGAGAAAGTGAGCGTATGCCAACAGTAAACACAGCTGAGTCTACAATAGAATACGTTGTTGTTAATCGTAGTTACATATAACAGCATTCACTTAAATATACTGCGTATATCTTTGACGTTTGGACCCTCCACATTTTTCTTAAAAAATATTCCAACAACAGTATTGGTCTTTACTTAAAATAATAGGCGGATGGAGAAGAGTATAATACCACAGGGAAAGTAATAATTAACACTTCTACTATTACTACTTTTATTTTTATTGTTGTTATTATTATTGTTGTTGATATTATTTGCAGAAGACCATATTGTGTTGGCGAATAAAAATTGAGTTTTCTTTCTAGAGGTAACAGTGCGTTTGTTATATCTCCCAAGGTGCTCGGTACCTGGTAATCCCAACGTAAAAGAATGATGCCGTACTGTGTTTATGATTGATTGATTACAATAAGAAGTCACGTTACTTTCTCCACTTTGAGTGGTTTACGACGTCAGAGCCTCCTCTTCCCCTATATTATTTGAAATTTCTCTTTTCAGTTGTGTGTAGGTAACATCGGAGGAGAGAGGTCCATAATTACATTGAGCATCAGGATCAAAGGAATTCTTGTTGGCTTGCATCATCCGCGCCAGAACATAAAGTAGGCAGACCACCTGAACAGCTATTGGGATCGGAAGCAGCGCCTCTTTTGACAGCCGCTACACAACAAAAGAGTTATAAATTGTGGTCCTGCTTCTCCTGGCTCCTTAATTGCTTTCTCTACCGTGCTTACAGCAACAATAAAAATATTGTATTTAACCCAAAAATTCAATACTGAGATTTCACCGGAAATATACGCCTTGAGACTCCGTAAAAAAAGGTCAGGAAAAGATTGAAGTGTGCGCGAGTGCGTACTTGCATGTGAATAACAATTGAAAAACGAAAAGTCTGTTAAATCCAATCTTGTTACGTTCTCTACTACGTATAGCAAGTAAAGAAAGTATTGTATTCTACCCAAAAATTTGATATCGAGATTTCTCCGGAAATAGATGATTTGAGGACCCCTGAAAAAGGTCCGCCTGTGTGTCTGTATATCAACAGCATAACTAAAACACGAAGTCCTTTAAAAACCAAAGTTGCTATTTAAGCTTAATGTCTTTGGAGGATGCGACACAAAGATTTTGAAGAAAATTCCTTCCCCCTTTAAATGGAAAAAGTTTCGAAAATTTTTATTTTCTCGAAAATGGCTGTAACGATTTTGATTAAAATTACATATGTTTAAGATATTTTTATAGTAAGTGAAATGTATATTTTGAATTTTCTGGCTATAGGCCACGTAGTTCTGTTTGCTTTTGATGGCTTATACATAACTGGTAAACCGTAAGAGATAGACCAAATCTTACTGTACAAAAATGTATATCTTGTTAAAACATAAAATTTATGTCCAAATGAATTTTTGTAGAGTGAATCATTTCGGAGATATTTCTTGTTATTTGTGCGAGTTTCGTATTGTAAGATCGTTATTCATTTTTTATATCCTATCTGTGCAAAGAGAACGAAATTTCAAAGCTTTTAAAGATTTTATTATCGCTCAAAGCCTAATCTATTGCCACATTCCTCTTGCACCTACAGAAAATGAGCAATAAGATAATTTCTGCACGTGTTTAGCTCGACTAACATGAAGATAGAGGAATAAGAGATAGTAAGTGGTTACTACACGAGTAGAGAAAGTCATGTGAGTGCAACACATTAGATTTTTTAAATCTCAGCATCTTCCAAGGATGCGACAAAAATATTTTTAAGAAAGCCAACTCCAGGAAAAGATCTCGTTTGTGTGTGCGCATAGAACTCAAAAACGAAAAGTCGGTTTGCGTTCCCCTCGGCTGAAGATAGAAAGAGTTGGTTCCCACCTTCTATAGGTACCGAGTAATGATAATTCCCGCTTTCTATAATAGCGGGCAATTTAAAGGCGAGGATATAGGTACGAGTTAAATAATCGAAAACGTCGTTCATTTCTTTATGCATCGATCACAATTCTCATTAATGGCAATTGCATTTTCTGTTTGTCGGCAGTCATGATTATCCACCTTGTATTTTAATGGACTTTACCAGTTTTATTTACGAAGCAAAACGGTTTCATGTTATAACTATTTTTCTTTTTTCTCGAGAAAACGAAATATATTTGCTGACAAAGTTAGACATTTATAACCTGCAGATGGAGTAAGTTGTCCTTCAGTAAGGAATGTTTGTAAACAGATTGCGCAAACTTTAAGCACGTCTGAAGTTAAGGGATTTCCAAGTTTGGTCGACGATGTGCTTATCATCACGCCAAAGAGCAAATAAGGAAACCAGAAGAAAGGTGCTTCACAGAGCGTAAAAAGAATTCGCTCGTGACAGTCTTAAGGAAGTAATGTTTGTAAGGAACTTAACTGCCTCTTAAAATTGTAGGTGGGTGAATATTGTGCTTCTTAACTGGAGAAGGATGCAGATTTTTCGATTTTATAAGACTTTCTGAGACGAACTTGATGTTTGCTGACAAAAGAGGAAGCTTAAGGATACCCATCTCTGTAAAAAGGCTAAAAATTTCAAAAATTGTCAAAAATGGATTTTTGTTTTATCAAATAGTTTAAACCTTCTGCTTTATTTTGATATGCTTTTTATAGCCTTACGGCCTTTTTAACTATGTCAAGTGGCCACCTAACTGATTGCTTGTAAGTGGTCATGTCCATTTAAATCCATACAGTTCCATTATCCTTGATATGACTTCAAACTTAGTTTTTCCATGTTTTTATTTTTAACACTATTTGCTCTTTAAAATGCTCCACACGATGGAATTTTCAGTACTTATGCATGGAATTTGGTGTATCTGCTTAGCAATAACATTAAAACGAAATTATGAGATAATTTTTTCATAACTTGAATAACTGCTGAGTAATTAAATATTAAAGTTTACATTTGGAAATTTAAATGAAAAAAATTATGAATTTAAGCTTTAAAATTTATTTTTATCCAAACTAATTACAAGATTAAAAAATTATCTCATCAATTTGCTAAAATTTTATTACAGGACATAACTGAAAATTATTAAGTTTTTCAAATCAAAATTGCATCATGGGGAACCATTTATACAAATATTTAAAAAAATATAATAAAATATTAATATGTTAGTAACTAATCTGACTAAATGTATGAAATTTAGCACAGTTACTCCTCACTATACAGCGATTGTTGTGTTAAAATTTCAAATCAATCCAATGAAAACTGTAGATTTTCAAAATTTCACAGATGGGTATCCTTAAGTACCGAGTTGATAATATCCAGGTAATATATAAAATAATTTATGGATATAAAGAATATACCATTTCACCGTTCGAAGGATTAATTCTATAAAAGCAATCAATATATTTTCAAAGGAATTTAAAGTTCAGCAGTGCAGCCATGAATAGTTTCCACGATATTACCGTAATCTTATAAATCACAACATTTGTATTCTGTCCTCCGTGTTCTAGGGGTAATGTGCTTACCTTTACTTCCGAAAGTCACTTTTGATGCCGTCTACAGTATCTCAGTCTTGGATACATCTACTGCCGGCTGATGCAGTAGCGAACTATGCGATTTGTTGCAAGCTATGCATGTCCGTTTAATTGACTAATAAATTTAATGAATATAATAAATAAGATATTCCAAGCGAGTTGCCGACTGTTTGAGGATATAGAATTAAGTTATTTGAACTTTAGCACTACAAACTGTAACTATTGTATTGTCTACTGACTTATGATGAAAAATACTATTTGGTATAAAATACTGTTTCTTCAATAGTTTTGAGAAGCGTTTAAGTTGCCACGAGTAGCTGAAATTGTAGAATCCTCTTGGAACTAACGTGGTCTTTAGGTGCTACGGACTGCCGATAATCGATAACTAAAACACTTTGTAAGACAAAGGTACGTTATCAACGTAATTCCCACCTACTTCATGATTATCCCGCCAAAATTGCAAATCTTAATTTCTTATTCACATATGAAACTACTTTTTACCCTGTGCCTTGCTAGATTTTAAGAATTATTTTTCCTAATTTTCAGAACTGACCTATGTTCATATTTACATTCACATATGAAACTACTTTTTACCCTGTGCCTTGCTAGATTTTAAGAATTATTTTTCCTAATTTTCAGAACTGACCTATGTTCATATTTACAACTTGTGATCGCTGGACATTGAGTTAATTCCCTTCTTGTTAATGATTTCGCCGGAGCGTCTAATTGCCTTCGAAATGAATGGTTCTTCCACACAATAGCCTTGTGAAGCACAAGGTTGGAAAGGGCAAAATAAAACTGAACAATTCAATGCCATACTCGGGATTTGAACCATGGATCTTCTGGCCTCCATCCGGTTGCTCTAACCACTGAGCTACTATGACAACTTGCCGACACGATATTAAAGTCTCCATGCGAGTGAGTTGACGAATGAAATGCGTGAAATCATCCTCAAATGAGCCCGGGGTGCATAGAGCTTAGTTACTCGACATTCATCTTTCATGGTAAGGGAGAACTTCCGAAGAAATGCTATCTAGATAATTCAGCCTAACCGAGATTTGAACTCGGGACCTCATGAGTGTCAGGCAGACGCGCTACCCCAACACTACACTAGTGATGCTTTGTATGAGCTACTTTCTTTTATCGGATTAAAGTTGTCTTAGAGCAAATAGACTCTGCCCTATTATAAATTGCAATGCAAAGTTGTGATTTCTATGTATTATACAACTTAACTGATTTCACAATGGCTTGCAATAGAATGCAACACGTCGCATGTATAAATAGACCATTAAAAATTCTGTCGCGTCGCATCACTCCTTGTTGCATGGAATGGGGTGCATAAATGGGGCCTATTGAGTACCTCTGAAATGTACATCTATTGTACAAACATCTATAGCTGTCGCAAAATTTGATGGCGGGTGGTTGGATACGAAATTCAATCATGGGCTTGCCATGCCTTGCTGTATTGTACAGTTAAACACGCTATGAAATCAGGCTGTAAAGTCACTGATACTTATGATTTGCATAGTAGGAAAAAGAATAGTAATAATCCACTATCAGACGCCATTAATTTTTATGACTACCATAATTGACATATTATGGAGTAGGCATGCATGAGTGTCTCTTTCAGAAAGGTCATTTTTCATCTTTAAGCTACCCGAGATAGAGGTCATAGATATGGTCACTCGTTGCCATGACCCGTCATACTCCGTCATAAAATTCTACTTTTTTGTTGTCCTCGTTCGCATATTGTGTTCCAAATCTCAAGGTAACTTTCGAGAAGCTGCTTTCAGGTACACTAAGGAAATGTGTGTTTATACGTTGTGCATCACCGACATGCAAAGGAAAGTTTCACAGTAAATGGGCTGCTTTATACAGCATTCACACATTTTCTTATCACTGGATTTTAGCAGGAGTTCTCAACCTATGGTATGTGAGCCACTGTCGGGTGGTACAGAGCGCGAATTTAGTAAAATGATTATTTAACGAAGCCTTCGTATCTTCCCCTTTTCCCTCTCTTTACCCCTCTCCAATGACTGAGTAGTATTCATGCTACTGGTTGGACAAAGTCATAATCAATAACACGTCGCCATGAAATGGAAGTATTGATTACTTCTGATGGCTCACTAAATCGTTGCTCATTAAGCAACTTGTTTCACACCAATACAGAAGCTACACGTGGCCAGATTATTGGTCCAAGGTAACACAGTTCGACAAATTTCATAAACTGTCCAAATTCACCGAAACATAGTTAAATTTTAATGCCAACCAAGAAAAGTGGTTCATTGCATAAGTATTATAGAAAACGTTTCATTCGAAAGCAAAAACTCTTATGATGTAATAGGCAAACGTATTTCGATACGTTTTACTGGAATTTCAATTCCAGTATAAATATAGGAAGCATTTATTTAAGAATTAAAAGTTCTTATGTTTTTCAGTAAAATTTTGTAGTGTGTTTACTGTAAAGCTCAGGCTTTTGTGATTCTAAGGACAAAGTTAGTTTCCCTTACAACAAAGTATATACTTATTTAAAGCAACATTTTCAACTTTTTCCATAATAGGCATTAGCAATTTGGAGATAAATCCATTGAAAATTAAAATGTGCCTTTTTTATGCGGACATGTGCATTTACCGCCCCCCTCCCCCCACCTTTCCTTGTCCTCATTACAGCGCTACGCCTCTAGCCCCGAATTGCAACTGTCATTGGTGAATAGTTATGCCTCATCCCTTACGAGACCCGCTAAGAGGATAAGAAACTGAGAGATACTCCTAAACAGTGCGTTTTACTAAATTTGCTTTCTGTAGGTAAACATTTTAGCAAACAAGGTAAATACAAAAATTACAGGTTTATCTAGTACAAATTTCCGAGGATAATAATACCTATATTGCACAGATATTTTTTAATTATTACCAGTAACAAAAGTTATGATAATATTGTGATTCTGCTTTTTTTGACTACCAGTATATCATCTCCCTCTATCATACATGACAGAAACTTATGTTTTATTTTATTTTATTTTATTTTTTTTTCCTTGTTGCGTTATTTGTGCACTTACGAAAATATTTTCTGGTATGCACCTGTCAAATGATTGCGTGTTATAAACTTCGCTAACTCGTTCTGTAATTCCCAATTTGTCGCTAAATCAAGGAAAATTAGCATATTTGATGCATGCGATTTCGTGTCCCACAAGAAGTAATAGACTGCGTCTGTGATCTGGCAGTTGACATGCTAGCTTCCAAACCCAGAGGTCCCGGGTTCAATTCTCGGCTGAACGATGGGAATTCTTCTTAGCCAGGCTTATTTTCTAGGAAACTCAAGGTTACGGAATAGTAAACCAGTAAACATTTTTTGCCGATGAGCAATTGTTCCAAAGGAAAAAGCCGACTATATGACCTTAGATGTTAAAGGCGACATATGGACCAAAAATAAGAAGCAATAATGCAGCTCGGCATAATGTTTAAGTTATTTATGTAATAGATGTGTATTGTTAGGAAATCAGTTCTACCAGCCTGTTTCAAAGTTTATTTCGACAGTCAGTGTACGTCTCTGTGTATGCAATTACAGTATGTTCCTATTTATGTATCTTGAGAATGAGCTTGAGGTTGAGTTACTACGGAGGGGATTCCACACTGAGCACCAAGTTGGCTATTGCATGTCAGACCTCTGGGAGGAAGGAATGGAATAAGAGTGAGCAACGGGTGTGGCGGAACCCGGGCGAGCAGTGCCAACGGGAGGGTTCCTAACGTATGTTGGAGAGTGTTCATCTTGACACCAGGTTTCGCCAAGCAGTCATCAGTTGCATGGGTATCGACGGCTACCTCCCCCCCCCCCCCCCCCGGCAGGCTTGGCAACTACAAGGCCACACACCCGTCGGGAACAGCAGTCACAGTGCGCAAATCCGCCACAAGGCAGCGCTAACTCGTCCATCGCCAACACTTCCGACCCGGAAATACTGGTTTGAAAGTGAGGGGAAATGAAATGGAGAGACAGAAAATTCGGTGGAAGTAGTTATCTTTCCCAGCATTTGCCTGGTAACCCGGGAAAATCTGCGAAAGAAAACCATGGGTCAGGAAGATTGACCGCGGGAATCGAATCCATGACCTTCTGAGTGTGGTCGTAGATTTACCGCTCGGTTATTCCCGTAGAATGTACTCCAGTTCCTGATAGCCACAAGGTAACGCTGTATGAAAACCGAAGTTGATAAAATTAAAGTGGTGGTTAGCGTACAGCCGGTTCCAAATGTTTTCAGTCACATGCTCCTAGCCACGGGTAGGGGGGCTGGGGGAGCCAGGATGACATATCTAGTTATGTCAGGTGGTCTCAAAGGTCGACTTGCCAGCTTCATACTTGTCTACAAGGATGAGGGGCGTAATGTGTTTAGAAGTCCAAAGAAAATATTCCATTTCTCTTAAACTTGGTCGTAAGAAAGTAATCTCAATGTAATTAAGACAACATTAACGAACTATCAGCGAGGATGGAAACTAAATATTTGGCATTGGAGGCGTCATATCACCCTGGAAAGAAATTAAATTTAAAACGCTTAAATAATTTTAATATACCACTTTTTAAGCTATCCATGGAGACACACGCATGCGTACTGTAAAATTTGTAAATTGCCTTTATTCAGCGAACATGAAATCGTGTATTTGACGTGAAATTTCACATCGAAGTTAAAAATATTGAATGCCTGTTTGTCGAAAATAGCAGGAAAACAGAACTCCAATGGAGAATGAAAGTTTAGCGTAACACAAGTAGTAGATCTACTGCACATTGCAAAAAAGCATGTTTCAAAAAACTATGAGGCATCCCACTATAGGTTAGGACGTAGTTTCTCCCTCTCAGATTTTTTGCTTATCACCCTTTAAATTATATTTCTTAAACACCGTTAATGCTGCCACAAAAAATGTTAATTGTTTAAATACGCACAGAAAAGAATTTGCTGCCTTTTTGGGGGGGATAGAATAAAATTGATTATTTAGCTTCTTGTTTGCTCCACACTGACCACACATAGAGGAACACACACAAAAGTAAATAACTGGTGAAGCCATCGCTGTGCCGGGCGGACCAGACGTAAGTAATTCATAAGAAAATTGTTCGTCTCTTTCCCCTACACCCTCTCGTCTATCGGAAAACATTTGCAGTCGGCTGTACCAAGGCTGCAGTCAGTTCTATGCAATCTGTGGACTCGGAAAAGTGAGCCACGAAGCAGTTTCTGCGCCCGTTGGTAGAGCCATTCAGATCCACAGAAGCAAAACGTAAACGTACTGTGAGAGGGGTGGGGTATGAACTTTCATGTGGAGGACGAACGTTCTGCGTAAAATAGGCGGAAAAATCCAAAGGTCAAAAGCAACAGCCTGCACATTTCATCATTAAAAGAGACTCTCGCTACACACTTCCCCTACATCGAAAGCACCAGCCTTAAAAAACTCTTCAGAAGTCGGGTGCTTCTCTACTTCATGATTTTACATACTGTGGCGTCAGCCAATAAAATGGTTCTGCCTTAAAGGATTCCTACCACTTTCAGTTTTTAATCATGACATCAATTTTATATGAATTGCTTTATTTGAAAATTGAATATATTGTGACATCCCATTTCTGCCACCAGTGTGACAAAATGACAACGAAGTCCAATTCCTTTTTCTGTCACTTTATTTCTTTTCTGAACTGAAATATAAAAACACAGTTCTGTTTTACCGTCGTTAACACAACCTTCGTGACGTTGCATCTCACAGCTGTTCAGTCCTCTCATAACCTTGAAAGACGAGCTTTTCTGTCTTTCGGTTCTTTCTGTCTAACAAACTACTGGCTTCGATTATCACACTCACTAAAACTGCTTCTCACAATAACTTCGACGCGAGTATGAATGTCCTAACCGTCTCTGTCGACACATATAGTTCTTTCAAGATACTGTACACACAAACGCACTGCTAACAGCTGTTTGTTGAATACTTTCAATTCCATTACATACAACTATTGCTCTTCCCTTTGTCTCAAAACATCGGTCCCTCTCTCGCTGTCCCCCAAGCCTTTATAGGCGAGAACGACGTTGGATGGATTTTTCTGGAAATTCTCCCTTTTCTCGACGCTTCTACAAATAAGCTGGCAGTCGAATCTTCGGGAACGTTCTGGAAGCTCTTTGTTCTGCTGCGTTCATTGTTGAGTGTTTACACGCTGGGAGTTGTATGAGGTAGCTTACAGTCGGCGAGAACTAACCTGGCACTTGACAGCTAGATGATTCACTCACCTGCGAACGAGGCAAGCCTATCTCTCCAAGGACCAATCGTTGCGCGATGTGTTTGTAACAGGACTGGACGAGACAGGGCCAACCTCGTTCGTGGGTGAATGAATGAGCTAGCTGGCAAGTACTAGATAGATCTCACTGGATATAACCCTGGCGTTCTTTTTTACGCACACGACAGCTAAGTGGTGTGAGGTGGCTTGAGTCTTTGAGGTGTGCACCCGCGGCTGGCGTCACAATATACTCAATATATTCAATACCCTTATATTTTTAAATATATTGTTAAAATAAGTAATACGTAAATCAATTGTGATCATTTGTATGAAAACTTTGTAATGTTTATTGCTCTAACTTCATTCACTACATCAGAATATAGTGGAACTTGTTTCGGAGACTTGTCTGCATCACCAGCCTAGAGCAAAGCTTTCCAAACGGGTGTCCCGGTATCAAGGCATCGCGTGACTGGTAAATTCAGAATGTAATACAACCATTGATTCATGACCATTTAATGCAATTGAAAGAGAGGTTGGATGGATATTTTCCAAATAAACCAGTATGACTGGATAAGAAATCCTTTCGCGCTTTCCAGTAGTTGTGAACTTCAACCTGTTGAAGGGGAGCAACTGGCAGACCTGAAGAACCACATTTAAATACTTAAGTACCAAGTTTTGTAACTTCTGGATTTCTCTTCAGCCAGATTACCCTTGCGTAAATGAAATAGGTTTCATCTTTTGCTGCAGTTTGGGAACACCGAAGTGATATTTTGGCCTGTTTGGCCAAAAAAATCGATTTTTGGATCTTTATTGCAAAAAAAATGCATCATACCTTAAAAATATACATCTGCAAAGTTTTAATCCCTAGAGAGGGGGAATACACGCTTTGGACGCCATTTTTAATATCGTGCGCTGGTACAATTACCCTTTGCCTTTTAAATGGGCGTACTGATCATGTGCATTTGTTCTTACTTTTGAATTAATTTAGTGTGTTATTTGAGTGTAATTATTGATATGTGCATCATGTGTAGTATGACTTTATTTGTGGCTAAAATAAGGGTAAGTTGAGGCAGCATCTAATTTGTTGTTATTTCTATGAATAAACCACGTGATGTAAACATTGTATGCTAGGTATATTTTAAAATCACATATTGAGTTATACTGTTTTAGTCAACTGTTTAGTACTGTTTGGTCAACCTAATGCAAATCGATAAACAAAATCAAATGGGGAAAGGAAGATATTTGCATAAGTAATTTTTCTCGGAAGTAATTACTTTGCTATTTTCACATACTCAAAACCTATCTTCTCATATAAAAATCTAGCTAGATCTTTAAAAAATGCTTTCCGATGTAGTTCAGAATATGTGGAATAAAATTTCCGATTAGAATTTTGATATTTGTTATAATTAAAAAAAATAATATAATAATGCACAGTTTTTATGAGTTTTATACTTTTATACATGACATTTTTTAAGGAGAACTATTCATTAAATGAAACTGTCCATCCTTTAATTTGTTAGAAAGGTAATAAGAAATATAATTCTAAAAATCATCTGTGTAGTTCAACATCTCTTGGAGATAGATTTTAATTATACCGAATGAAATTGATACAAATTAATTAATATATCATAAATGTAATTAGATATTGGAACTAAATTGGGTACACACATTTCTTTAGTTGGTAATGCCTGTGCAAAAAAATTAAGTCTGTAATTTCAATAGTTTAGGAAACATTTTCCACTTTGGTGTAGCCTTAAATATTTCAGTACCAAGTTTTGTAACTTCTGGATTTCTCTTCCATCAAATTACCCTCGCCTAAATTAAATAGGGCTCTTCATTTTTCCGCAGTTTTATACAATACATTCGTGTGTACAGACTATAGAAGTACATATTACAGAAGTTTCTCTATGAAGAAAACGCTCCAAAGACTTGCAGCTCACTGGACGTGCTACAGGATAATATTATTTTCATATGGTATGTCAAAGTTTAATAAATTGTGTATATTTTTTGTACTAAGAAATTTTCCCAGAGTTCTGCTGGTTTGTTATGGGCCTTTGAAAGCTTAGGTTTATCTTTCAGCTGATGGTCTCTGAAACCAAAATTGCTCTGCAACTGATGATTTATCCATTTGTCTATATTCTAAATTTATCGTGAGTTCTTTAAACCTCAATGTTACTCTTTGTCTTTCCTGCATATAATTTTTTGTAATCTGTACGCACAGTTTCATAAACACCAGAGGCAGGAACATTAATACAAGGTTTGTGTTTTCCATGACGTGCAACAACCGCCTTTACTTCCCTTCCGAGGGAAGCCATGCTAAGGACTTTTATGGCCAAAAAATCCATCGCCTTCCGTAGGGTTTGAACTCACGGACCGGAGACTGATGCAGCATTATTAGTTATGGTAGGTGTTGTGTTGGAGTGTTTTGTTTCCCATTGTTTGATTGTTTGCATTATATCGTTTGCAGTTGGCCTAGTGCGATTATCTTTTGTCTTCATTGTAAATGTTATATATATTAACGAATAAAATTGTGATAATAAATACACTAATATTATTTCAATTTTGGCCTCCAGAGCAAAGAAGACTATCTCATTAGAAAGACTAAAAGTTAATACATCGACGCAACATATAATTTTCACGGGGGTCGCGTCTCAAGGAAAATTATCAGCTGTAAATTGTGAACATACTTCATACCCGTACCACGACCGAGATAGGAGAGAAAGAGTCATCGCAGTTCATCGAAAGAGTTAGCCGGATCTTTTATACGAGAAAAGAATTCATCATACCGACCCTTCAAAGTGACGACGAGCAGAAGATTCCCTTCATACTGGTGACGGGAGATACCAGCCGGAAGAGACTCCTTCATACTGGCGCCCAGACGTGCGACGGCTCGAATACAGGCGTATGGAGTAAAAATATGTACCTGGACAAAGAGTGAAAAGAAGACATTTTGACGGAGTATCCTTTTTCTTGTGCTCCAGAATTCAAGTAAGACTAGTACTAATTTATGATACTACGCAATAAGAAAATTGTACAGAAGATGGAAAAAGTTGATAAAGATAATGATAGTGTAGAGAGGGAAGTGAGTGATAAGTTATCAGTAGAAGGTAGAAAGAATGTAGTATGTAAGGAATCTGAAATAGGATTGAAAGAAATATTGGAAGCGATGAATAAAAATACAGCAGATATAAAAGCAGATGTAGCAAAACTAAGAGAGGATAGTGTTAGAAATGTAACAGAACTAAAAGCAGATGTAGCAAAACTAAGAGAGGATAGTGTTAGAAATGTAACAGAACTAAAAGCAGATGTAGCAAAACTAAGAGAGGATAGTGTTAGAAATGTAGCAGATTTGAAGGAGGATAATGCCAGAAATATAAATAAATTGTCACAAGAAATTGAATTATGTAAGAAGGAATGTACAGAAAGAATTGAATCAAGTAACAATGATATAGCTAAATTAGGTGAGTTAGTAAGCGTGATAAAATTAGGACAGGAATCAAACACAGTAGAAATAGCTAGGCTAGGAGAATTGATAAATGAAGTTCAGTTAGGACAGGAGAAGACAGTGGTAGAAATGAAAGCTGAATTAAGTAAAGAATTTGATGAAAAACTAGCAGAACAGAATGCAAAAATTGCAAAGGTAGGAGATGAATTGAGAACAGAGATAGTCGTGGTAGAACAGAGTTGTAAAATGTATCAAGATGGAATTAGGTCAAAACAAAATGACATTGATGTAAAAATTGATAGTTTAGAAAATGTTGTAAAGGGTATAAGCGCTGAGATGCAGTCACAGCGAGAAGAATTGAATAAAGTAAAGGAGGAAGCCAATGTAAATGTAAATAGAATAAATGAAACGGTTACAAAGGAAAAAGAATTTACAGGAAGGCTTTCCCAAGTTGTGATTGCTCTACAGGCTGATAGAGTTAATGACAATCATGATCAATTTGTGAGTGAATGCAAAAATATGACCAATACTGATGCACTTGACAATAACAGTAATATGGCGGACTTTCAGGAGAATGATTTAGCTATGCCAATGCACTCCCCTAGTCAAAACCATAATTGTCACGCTAGTCACTTGTTCCATGACCTAACCCCTCCGTCATTTGACGAAGAAGCCGGTGACAATCCAAAAATTTTCATAAAAGAACTGGAGGATTATTTTAGGATCAAACGAATTCCGAACGAGATACGAATGATAGTGGTTAAACGCTGTCTTAAGAAAAACGCATTGGAATGGTTAAGACTAACTTTGGCGTCTCACGAAACATATAGTATGTTTCGAAACCTTTTTATAAATAGATTTTGGGGACCGGGACGTCAAAACCAGATTAAAGTCGAACTGGCTACCGGACATTATGATAGTAAACGTGGTATTTCAATGATGGAGTATTTTTTGAAACTGGCGAACAAATCGAAACTACTCCAACCTCAGTTGAGTGAACAGGAGGTTATTGAAGCACTTATTCGCCATTATCCACCGCACATAAGAAAAATCATAAAACAAATTTTAGTGGGGAGGGGCATAGAACCCCTGAAAGTTGCCAAAAATCGAAACATTGTCAAGAGAAAATATTTTTGTATTCAACGATGACATGTTTTTCAACACAGTTGTTATATTGTTGTACAATTACATTGTTGTGGGGAGATCATCACAGTACATGCAACATTGTATGGCTGAAAACAATTTTCCCAAAATAGAATTAGTTGCATATACTGTGATGAGGGGCATTTGATGCAGTATTATTAGTTATGGTAGGTGTTGTGTTGGAGTGTTTTGTTTCCCATTGTTTGATTGTTTGCATTATATCGTTTGCAGTTGGCCTAGTGCGATTATCTTTTGTCTTCATTGTAAATGTTATATATATATTAACGAATAAAATTGTGATAATAAATACACTAACATTATTTCAATTTTGGCCTCCAGAGCAAAGAAGACTATCTCATTAGAAAGACTAAAAGTTAATACATCGACGCAACATATAATTTTCACGGGGGTCGCGTCTCAAGGAAAATTATCAGCTGTAAATTGTGAACATACTTCATACCCGTACCACGACCGAGATAGGAGAGAAAGAGTCATCGCAGTTCATCGAAAGAGTTAGCCGGATCTTTTATACGAGAAAAGAATTCATCATACCGACCCTTCAAAGTGACGACGAGCAGAAGATTCCCTTCATACTGGTGACATGAGATACCTGCCGGAAGAGACTCCTTCAAGACTAGCATAGCGAAGTCCAACGTTTTCGAAAGAATGGAGGCTGGATTTACCTCCTTCCTTTATACGCGGACTTTGCCTTTCTTTGACACTCGGGTGCGTGCTGTAGTGCAGTGGCGGTTTGGTGACATGTACGTTGCGTTTGATTTACGAAAGCACTTTCAGATCTTATGTGATAAAATCTGTTCGTTAGTGGCTTCCTTGGCACTGCTTACGTTTAAGAAGTGTATCAATATTTGGCGACAAAGTCGAAGTGCGTAGCCTTAGGAGATACACCAAGTGATCGTCGCGTAACATATTGCGATACACACTTTTAGTATAGCTCAAGTTGGAGAAACGCTGTTCGCAAATATATGTAGAGCTATACTCACTCTTATACACACTATTCTTGCAAATGCTTATTTCTCTATCTACTTCATTTTAATCGCCATAAGCATTTTCAGAAGGTATCTTATTGCTAATTTTCTTATGGGTGTAAGGAGAATATGGGAATACAGTAGACTTCAGGCGATAATCAAATATTTTAAGAGCGGTTACTATGCGATACCTTTGAAATTCCGTTCTCTTTGCAAGATATGAGATTAAAAAAACCGAATAACATATTCCTATTTGAGAAAAGTATAAGTATTGACAAATTCAAACAAATAAAGAATATATCGGAAGTGGTTCACTCAAAAGAAAAAAATAAGCATTTGACATAAATTGTGTGTTTTAAAATTTTTTATTTAGTAAACTTTTGTCTGTCTCTTACTGTTCATGGTTTATGCAAAAAATATCCACAATGAAGAGGTCTCCTAAGGACATTGCCAGAAAATTCAAGGTATGACTTAGAAAGTGCCAGGGAATCCCTGGTTGTGTCCATCATGGATACTAACTCACCCTCCGACTGAAGGAGTGGAGTGGGGAATGGAAGTTAAATACGCAAGCGTCTCCAAAGAGACATCACTGGGCTAGCATTTTACCCAAGATCACGGAGGACTCCTTATCAGATAAAGCATTTAGATAAAACATTACTAACGCTGTAATCAATGTACCATCAACACTTGCTTATGTTTGACTGCAACAAATATAGGTGGCTGTGAACTTGGAATCAGCAATTACTGTGAAAGCAACGCTATTTTGAAAATATCTCGACAGTTAGCCTAATAATTTTAGAATGTAATATTTTTCGACGTTGTAGAGACAATTTCGATTATTTTACCTTTGTCGAATTTTCAAGATTGAAGTTGTAAATGAAATTACATATTAAATTATGGATATTTAAAAAAAAAAATATGTATACGAAATATATATGGATTACGTGGAACATTTTCTCATTGCATCATTAAACATGCATGGTTTTACGTGTTTTAGATTTTGATATGAGTAGTTCGGACAGTTATTGTTATCAGGCATGTTAATAACTAAAACTATCGAGCGTGTCTAGCTAAACTGTAGCTCTTTCCTTCACGACGTACATGTCTGATAAACCACATGTGTTGTGTGTTTTATCATTCTTGTGTTTGAACATGATGACATAAGCTAATTGCGTGCAAAACACTACAATTATCTGCAGTCTTAAAGACATGAAAGGTAAAGTACTTGGTTGAAATATTCCGCAGTAGGATGAACAGCAGTCATAACAATATTCTCACCTTGGAAACCAGAAGTCTTCGTATTAAGGGGTCACAAGGATCAAAATGCACAGCCATAGATTTTAAAGTGCTGCAGCTATCTGCTTGAAATTTGCAGTTATTTAGCACTATGCTTTGGAATTACGGTGCTTGCTACAGCAACCCCATTTCGCACGAATTTAAATAATGAAGTAACATAACCTAACCTGATAGTTCATAACGTAAGGAACATCGAGTATTAAACATGTGGATTTGAATTTTTGCGCACTTTCTATGAATCTTACCTTTAAAAACAACCCTACAAGGCTGCCTCTACAGTCAAGTGGTCAGCGTTCTGGTTTCTTCCCAGAGGTCCCAGGTTTGATGCCCGGGTGGCATTAGGAGCATTTCCTTAACCGGACTATTTCCTATCCCCCACTGAACCTGATATTTTTAGCCTACGAATTTTTCCTTGTGTTAAGGTATTGTGACAAAAATGGCAGAAGTTCAGTCCAATTATTTATTTTTGTATCATTTTATTTTCCTTCTAAAACTGAATGCCCAAAGAGACAGTTCTCTTTTACTGACGTTAAGTCTTCAGCCCTTCGTGATATTACAACTCGCAACTGTTTTCTTCTCGTAACTTTAACTCGCTCCTGTCTTTCTTCACTTTCTCCGTCTCAAACAGCTGACTTTGACGATACAATCTCTCAACACTCATTAACTGCTTCGCTATTTTCCTTCACGATGCGCCAGTTCGCTCGCGACGACCGTTCACACACACGCACGCCCACACTATTAACTGGCTGACCCCCATTCTCGTTGTCTCACCTTCTTATATAGCGAAGATGACGTAATACGAACCTTTCTTTAAACTTCACCCATCTGAAATCTCTATACACCGGCTGCCGGACACTTTTCGATTAATCTCGAAACCCCCTTTGATATGCCACGTTCGTTGTCGTTACGTGTTCACAAACAGTCGCTCGAGGCAGAGTGGACTTGAGCATATTTGATGTATGTACCGCCTGTGGTGTGAGGCAGCCCGGCCCCGAGCCTTTGCTGTGTTGCCGCTGCCTTCGGCCGGCGTCACATCATTACTCCTAATTACCATTCTTTATGCACTCGTATCATTCGAACTGTCGGGAATGAGTATCGACCCAACTAAGCTCCTGGAAGTAATGTACGGTACTTTTCAAAACATAACGCCCTAGCTCTATTCCCCTGACCAGAGGCTTCTCCCCCCCTCCCCCCTGTCCCCGCTATTAGACAATATCCATCTGCAAACAAAAGGCAATCCTCATTAGGAGGGTGAGAAGCAGCGCAGTCAAATTTACCAATGTTTCTCGTACTTCCGTCAGCTTTGTTAACAGTAAATCAACTTCAGCAACTTGGGCTTTCTTTACCAAAGACTGAAAACTAAAAATAACCTCAACATTAGAAGAGGTGCTAAGTTACGTAAACAAACATTCACAGTGAAAAGCTTAAAATCGTTATCAACAATTAATTACGATTAAACTAAATATCTTAATTCATTAATATAACAATGGGGTAATTTGAATTTCCTATATTCAGTTCCGGTAACCTAACCTATCTACGTGTTATGCCTATTTTACTATCCTCTTTTTATTTCGAACTATAGTAAAACCTGTAGTCTGTTTAGTTAACGCGTGTGCAGTTCGGCCCTCTCCTTTGAGGAACCCTTTTAATCGTTTTACAACAGGACCCTCTCTTCTCAGTTCTTTCTGCAGAGTTGCAACACGTTAACATGAACCTTTGCAGCTAATGAAACAGAAAAATACTTGAATTCAGAATTTTGGCAACTAAGACTCCACGTGGAGTCAGCACGTAACTGTCACTTCCTTAAAATCAGGGTTGCTATTTGTCTTCAAGGACAGGGATAGAAGTTTCCCTTTTCTGGGGCGTGGAGATGGATTTATAACAGTTGTTAGTTGTGGGTAGCACACATTTTCCTTTTTAAAGCAACTGCACTTGCGTTCACTAAACAGACAGTTTATATTTCTTATTGCCGATATCAATAATGCTTGATAGTTTAATTTTACCACTTAAATGTTAAATGGGTCTTTAATTGCTTTTTATTGATTAATATTTTCTTACGGCGTAATTCATGCAGTAATAATCTTTTAAGAGCAGCAACCAAAGGTGGATAATAGAACGCCAGTAATACGTAATGTAGGTGTACAGGAATATAAAAGAAAAGGGGGTGATAAGAGTCGAATCTCCTTATTTAACATAAAATGAGCAAAACCGTGGGTTCTGCTGGTTGTTAAAAAAACTGTTGTACTCACGCAACCTTCTCTGCTCTTGCATTGATTATTCCTATAAACTCTTAGTCCTCTATTTTCATGTTATTTGAGATAAACATTTGCAGAAACTATATTATTGCATATTTTCTTGTAGGTGCAAGGGAAATGTGGGAATACAGTAGGCTTTGAGCGATAGTCAAATCTTCTAAAGCTGGTTGCTATATGAAGGCTTTGAAATTCCGTTCTCTTTGCAAGGCCAAGAGAAAAAAGTGAATAACGACCTTCCATTTGATAAAAGTGCAAGTATTGCAAAACTAAAACAAATGACAAATATCTCCGAAATGGTTCACTCTACAAAAAATGTATTTGAACTTATTTGTTTTAATGAGTTCTACATCTTTGTATAGTAAGATTTGGTCTATTTCTTAGGGTTTACCAGCTATGCAAAAGTCGTCAAGACTTAACAGGACTACATAGGCTATAGCCAGAAAATTCAAAGTATACATTTCATTTCTCATAAAAGTATCTCAAGCATACGGCGTTTTAATCAAAGTGGTTAAATTCATTTTTGAAGATTCAAATTTTCGAAAACTTTTCCATGTAAAGAGCGGTTTAGGTCGGACGAATTTTCTTCAAAATCTTCGTGTCGCATTCTTGAAAGATATTAAACATAAATATCACCTTTTGATTTTTGAGTTATGCTGTTCACAGACACGCTGGTTAGACGCTGGCCTAATGATCCCAAGGTCGCGGGTTCAAATCCGGCCCAGACCTATGGTTTTTAAGTGTGCTTAAAAAACGACAGCTCCATGTCACTAGATTTACGGGCATGTAAAAGAACTGCTGCAGGACGAAATTCCGGCACACTGGTGACGCTGAGGTGATTCTGACAATTGACAGCGACGTAAGCGATTCTTTTTTTTTTTTTTTTTTCACAGACACGCATGTACACACGCAGGGGGTCCTTTTTCTTAAAATGTATTTTTGTTGTTGTTTCAGAGGGCCTCGAAACGTAATGGTCTCAACATCGAAATTTTGGGTAGAATACAATACTTTCCCTACTTTCTAAACCTAATAAAGAAAATAAATTTAATCTTGAGTAGATGTTTTTATGTGTACCGCCCGAGAATCGTTCCCCCCAGTTTTAGAACCACCTAAGACTGTGAGGTTTGCTTTAAACCACAAACCTTGTAAAATCAACCCTCAAAGCTCTGCCGACTTCAGCAGGGGCGGAAAGGGAGGCCGTTATGTATTGAAAAACACTGTAGCTTAGCATAACGTTTGCATAGCAAGAATTCCATTGCGGGACGGTATATCATAAATCTTAGGCCCACGAGTTCTTGCACGTGATGGTGACGAGCAAGGTTAACAACTTCAACTTAGCAAATTTATGTGACAGACGCGGAACTTTTCAGGAAGTGATCACTGTGCTCTCTCTCTGTAACTGTGACCATCTGTCACCTGTGTTCTGGAGATTTCCATTATTACACTAATGGTTCGTCCGTTAGAAACAAGAGGAAGTCGTTTCACAGAGATGGTAATGCTGGTAACAGTAGAAGAATATATAATGTTGGTAATGGAATAGAAGTAATGTCAACTCATTCAAGAGAGCAAATTAGCTCAGAATTGAACAGATTGCTGGTTTAGGAGTATGTTTTTGTGAAATTTTACCAACAATTGTAAAAAATTAAAATGTTCATAATAATGTGATTATTAAAAACACCAACCGGAAGTTTTTTTTTTTATTGTTCCATTTATATCCCGCCTTTGACTGCAGAGGTCATATCGGGGGCCTTGCCTATTGACAAATGGTGTTGCACGTTTACGTTGGGTTTTTCTATTTTTGGGGGTTTTGTTCTTTGAATTCACACACACACACACACACACACACACACACACACATCACACTTTCATCATACTTCCAGACTTAGGGAAAGATGAGGAATAATCCTGGCTGGAGAAAAATTCCTACCCCCCTGCCGGGAATCGAACCCGGGACCCCTAGCACAGCAGGCAGGTGCTCTACCAATTGCGCCACAGGGCCAGCCAACAGAAAGTTTGTTGACATAAATAAATAATAATTACCATCTAAAGGTTATTTTATCCCGTGGCATAAAGTACTTACAATAGTAAGTCGACTTTGTGATTTACCGGGAGAAATACGAATCGGTTGGAGAATTCAATGTCATTCTGGCAGGTTGTCACAGTACCTTAATGGTTAGAGCACCCGCCTGGTAGGCGGAGGGTCTGTGGTTCAAATCCCGACTGCGGTATTGAATTTTTCAGTTCCGATTCTACCTCTCAAAATAATGTGAATTTTAAATTTTTAAGAAAAAATCGAGCGAGGTGATCTTGCGGTAACGTGAGCGACTCACGTTCAGCAGGTTTCGGGTTCAAACCCCTGAACAAAGGCTTCATCGCAGTTTTCCTTGGTTGCAAGGTGAATTCTGGATATTTTAATCCAGAAATTCTATCTTCCCTTGTGTACTAGGTTTCATTATTTTCCGTGAGCAAATAATGAAACACATTATTTTCTGCTCACAGAAAGAGATGCGTTTATGGAAAAAATCCTCTCCTATATCCCTGTTGAATTTTGTTGCTACTTGCAGCTACAAGAGGTATGGAAAAATCATAGTTCGATGTAAACAGGTTTTCTCAATTTATTTATCAGCTAAGGGACTTCGAGTCGAAACTACTAAATGTGATTTGTAAACTAACAAGGGAGTTTGCGCCAGTTGCGATCGCAATTGCCAATATGGTTTGGTTCGTATGAAATATGTTTGAGGTGCTGATTACAAACATGTATAAACTAAGTGTCATTGCCTATAATACTGTAAGCTACAAATATTCCATATTTACTCACAATGGACCATGCCTAACATATGACTGTAGTAACTTCAGTCATCGTAAACAGTTTCTATCTAATGTAGTTATTTGCAGTGTGTGACAGTGACTGCAACGCCCTTGCGAATTATGTCCCCAAAAATTAGTTCTAAATTTTGTTATCAGATAAAAATATGATACTCATATCGATCGTATGCGATCTGAAGAAATGGTACATGCAGTCAAGACTATCCTTCCTGGCTGCACATCTTTCATTCAGCTACTTAACGTGCTATTCTTGCAACAGGTCAAGGCGGTGTTGAAGCGGATTGTATCCTAAACGACTATCAGTTCACACCTCGTTGAAGGATTCAATTCCATTGCTGATATGTATTCTACACAATCAGTTCTGTTCTCAAGTCTTCGCAGACTGTTCGGTGCTCCTCGAATGCAGCCGTATTTTTTATGTGGCTCAGAAGACTGCTTAATGCAGGAATTCATGAAGTACTACTATGAAAACTGTTTTCGGCACTTTATACTCTGTGGGCATGTTCATCCTCGTAGTGTTTTGTCAAGAGCTACCAACAACCCATTTTTGAGCTCGGTGGCTGAACATGCGCAATATTCTGTCAAAAGGAAATATTGTGCGCATATTTGTAATCTACATATAAAACTCTTACACACAAACCATAACTTGTTGGCAATTGCGATCGCAACTTGCGCTAATTCCCTTGAAAGCATAAATAATATGGAGAAATCACTGCGCTGGTGAAACCAAAAGTTTAATTTCCATTATGGTCTCAAGCACTTATATACAATTTTTTCATACACCTAGATGATAACTGGGATGTTACAGGAAAGTTGATATGGATGATGTTCCTCTCATATTGGGAAAGTCCTTGATAGAACTTGAAGCAGTATTCGAAATCACAACAGGCAATGAAAATTACTTCTCCTGAATAGAAATTAATCTAAATAAAATACAGGAGGACTTTAATATAAGTCAAAAGGGTTGTATTAACCTGTATAGCAGAAGTTTAAGATGAAAAATTCAACTTCGATCATCCTGGCGCTGCACTCCATAGCCGATAGTCTCTACAAAATAAACCGTGAGAAAAAGGAGATGAAAGACAAACCATAACGACAAGATTTTGGGAGTTTAATGTTCGCAGCAATAGTTTCAGGACTGGGCGTGGTGTTCACTGTAAATTTACTGAGCAGATTGTTGGATAATTCAACATACGAGTGCTGTTAAAAGAATGAGATGTTTTCAAGGCACTAAAGACTTAGCAATAAACTACACCGCAGATAATGTTAAACTGATCATATATTCGCTGCAGATTGCGACACTCGTTCAAAACAAGTTACGTGAGTCTCTTTGAATATGGTGCTGTCAGATGGTCAACATGGACAATAATGCGCTACCAGATTTACAAGAGAAGCTGAGGACATCGCAGCTTCAGAACTAGATTCAAAGATCCTCTACCTACGATTTTTTTCCGAAAGAGATTGACATTAATGCAAGACACTCAACCAAACTTTGGATCACTAATGAAAGCTTAGTCAAAGATTTGGATCATTAGTAGCTATAAAAATCTAATTTGTTGCACGCATGACTTTCTCTACTCCTGTACTAACTATTCTTATAAACGCTTATTCCTCTATCTTCATGTTAGTCGAGATAAACATTTGCAGAAATTATCTTACTGCTAATTTTCTTGTAGGTGCACGGAAAATATGAGAATACAGTAGGCTTTGAGCAATAGTCTTGTTAGTATAAGAGTAGAGAAAGTCATGTGAGTGCAACACATCAAATGTCTTGTTCATGCAGGGAGAACGGACCTGCAAAGCATTCGTATAGCGACCAGCATTAAAAGATTTCACTATCGCTCAAATCCTACTGTATTCCCATATTCCCCTTGCACCTACAAGGAAATAAGCAATAAGATAATTCCTGCAAAATTTGTTTATCTCAACTAACCTGAAGTAGGTAGAGGAATAAGAGTTTGTAAGAAGAGAGTACAAGAGTGGAGAAAGTTATGTGAGTGTAGATTTTTTCCTGTACAACGCAGATGGGTCCTAGATAAATATTTGTATATTATGAACTTTTATTTGATATTAATGGCATTTTTTTCTCACACTTTGATTTTGTGTGTGTGTTTTGCGTGATACAATAAACAGGAGCATACGAATGTATGTTGTACGTTCCTTTTTCCTCTACTTTTGTCAGCGTGGTAAGTGGACTGAACATTGCGAGGGCATAGGGAATGCTGAAATGTATTGTGCTGAAGCAGGGTATTACTCGGGTCATTTAGCAATAGTGCTGGCTCGGTGGGGCGATGTTATTGTGTTTATATGCTCGCCATACACTTAACCCTTGAAGAGTAGTGGTGAATTTAAACCATGACATTCTGGATAAGTGTATACGGATTTAATTGTAACGTAAGACAACATTTTGTTATATTTAGCTTTGCAATTGCAATTTGTAACGAAATTAAATCTTTCATGTGGGATTGCCGATATATAAACTGGACTAGATAAGGAGCTCCACAAAAACTTTGTTCGCATGTGGTTAACCCTTCTTGCTCCAGTAATGCACAACAAACCTAGATATGCTTCTAACACATCCACTGTAGATTGTTGATCCAACTAGGCGCAGATCTGTAGTTTTCTTCTGATTTTTTTATATATTTGAACAGATATGTTCTAGCACATCCCTACCAAAAAAGAGGCGCCAGCTTCCTAACATACTATCAGTATTTTTAGCAACGTCTTTTGGACCGATCTTCATTCTTACAATATTGTCTTTGTTTCTTTGGAAATTCTGTCAACCATGTATGGTTGTCTTTTCCTTTCAATATCTTTGCATTTGGCACAAGAAAATGACCATTTACAGTGTGGTAAATGTGTAGTGACCATTTACATTTACAGGCAGGCACTTCGCATTCATTATCAGTATTATCTATATTGTTTTTGCTGTCAACATCAAAAATAAGTCTTCAACACCATGCCCTGAGTCACTTTCAACTTCAATAAAGTCGTCTTCAATAGCATCTTCATCACAGCTATCTTCTGTTTCAGAAACTTCAAACTCAATCACTAGAATCTTCATGTTCTGTGTTCATAACAATCTCGCCCAACTTGCTCTCTCTACCTTCGTTATAATATGCTGTTATAATAGCAAAAATAATTGATAATGCTGTTTAAAATTGAGAGAAGAAAAATTAGGAGTATACTATCGTTACTGCTACACTGGGTGAAAATTTACTCGCCAATAATCTAATCTATAAAAATGTGAATCACAACAATTGAAACTAACATGGGCCAGTGTTAGAAACAGACTGGAGAAGAGAGAGCTCTGACAGAAGTTGGTTTATCAGAGAATTGTTACCAACGTATTACAGCCAAATAACATTTCCCGTGGGGGAAAATTCACCCTGTGTGGTAAACAAGGGTTAATGGCGGATCGAGCTCGTTCTTTTACCAAAACTACCTCCACCACTTGCACTCAGCACTCGCAGTCGTTTCAAAGAAGTAGCTTCGGCCTTTGGTGGAAGTATGTAGTTATATTCAAGTTCTTCACTTCGGAGCATTGGTGGAAGAATTTCCAGTGTTTTACTGGGAGTGCTGCTGGAATGACTTCCTCTATTCTATAAACAGGAGATATAGTGGTATTGTAGTGGCATTGTCATTTGCATTGACATAACCCCTGACCAGAGTTTCCCCCTGCTACTAGGCAATATCCATTAGCAAACAAATGGCAACCTTCAACAGAGGGTGAGAAGCGACGCAGCCAAATGTACGTATGTTTCTTGTACTTCCTTCACCTTTGTCAGCGGTCAGTCTAATGTCTAGCTTTGGGAATAAGTGCATGAACCTGGTTATCACCTGAACCTCAATCTGATGATATGAATCAACTTCAGCAACCTGGACCTTCTTCACTTAAAAAAAAAAGCTGTCATTGAAACTAGTGCTTGGATACTTAAACAGTGATGGTGATGTTGATGTTGAAATACGTATAATCTTTCTTGAGATTATAATAATAGTGCTAAAATAATATGTATAATAACCAATAAAATAATCAACAGTGCATTTTAATTAGCTTAAATGTTTATTGATTTATTAATATAAAAAGGTGTACGTTGAATTTCTTGTATTCAGTCCAGATAGTTTAACTTCTTTTCGTGTTTTGCCTATTTTACTGCGTGTATGTGCATGAACTATATCAAATCCTCTTAACGTTTTACATTTATTATTGCAGATATTGAATGTAAAATTTAATAGTTGAATTTTACCATTTACATTTCACTTCCCTTTTATTTGTGAATATTGTTACATTTAGCTCGTGCAGGAACTATATCAGCTGTAAATTATTAGTTTTAAGGGATGCAACCAGGCGCACTTAATCGATAGCCAGTAAAACGAAATATAGGTATAGAAGAATATCAAGGGAAGGAGGGAGATGGAATTGAATCTTTCAGTTAAAATAAGGTGAGCAAAGCTACGGTTTGTGCTAGTTTCTGCAATAAAATGTAAATTTGATCATTTTTATGTGTATCACCCGAGAATCACGCTCCCACAGCTTTAGGACCACTAAAGACTGGATAACTATGAGGTTTGCTTTAAACGAGAGGTTGTAAAACCAACCCTCAAGACTTTGCCGACTTGGGTAGGGAAGAGAGTCCTGGCCATCATGTTTTAAAAATACTGGTACCTATACATTTTTGCAAATCTTAAAAAGTTTCAAAGAATCCCTGCCACCGGGTAATAACTATTAGCCAACAAAAGCAATCCTCATAAACAGGGCAAGAGGCAATGTACCTGTCTTGCGGTTCCTTTGTTTTTAAATCGCAAACCTTCTAAAACCAATACCTCAAAGTAATGTCTTTGGCAGAGGAGTGGGGCAGAGCTATGTTTTGAAAAGTACTATACATATGATTTCCTTGTTAATGAAACTTCCAAATATAACCGAGTGGATGCAGTATCTTGTGCTTTCTGCTTAGTGATGTCAGTAATGTAGTAAGTATATTTCTAAACTACCTGTAACGTTATATTCATGGTTTGTATTATGGTTTCCGGTTATGGTTCCAGCCAACCACGCTAACAAGGTAATAAGGATTTTTTTTAAACACTGGATGCTATTAAATATAAGACACAAGTCATGGAACAAGTACAGCTAGAAGAGAAAGCAACCGGTAATCGCATTACGTTTTTTGTCTTATATGAATAGATATTAACTTTTCCTTACAAACAGTTGAACCTTTTTTTCACTTACAGTTGTTATTGTCATTCTTCCTTGTTCGCATACTTTTAAATGAACGTACATCAATTAAGCCTGGAGGAAATGAATTTTGAACCACATAATCATAAAATGATTATAAAACCTGCACAGTCATTTTTAAGGAACAATTTAACCGTGAACACACTGAAAAAGCGAGTGGTTAGATTATACGTATTAATTATCCATACAATGAAACTGAAGACTCACTGGGCACTTTGGCTCTTAAAGAGAACATGGTAATCAAAAGGACTAAAGCTCTGAAATGCTGCACAAGGTCTCTTTCCGCTACGAAGGCTTCTCTAAGAAAGGATTTGACGAAATTCCAAGCAAATAATGAGTAAAATGAGGAAACATTTTCGTAGCAATGCTTTCAAAATGGACAATTTATTTTTCTCTCGTATGCAATATGTAGAAATAGCAATCATCTGTTTGTGTGTGCCTCGGTTTCATGAGTGCTTGCGGAACAAACAAAGAAATCTCATGGTTTTTAAACTGCTTGTTGACCATAAATTTCTGTCTGAAAGAAGTTTAAACGCACAATGCAAAACTGCTTGGGAAATGGCAATGGCAGAAAGGAGTGTAAAATGTTTTTAAATAACTGAATAAACTGCGTAATAAAACACACACACACACACACACACACACACACACACACACACACACACACACACACACACACACACACACACACACACCTCTTTAAGACACTGACATAATTAATGGAATACTAAGAAAGTCAATCTGCGACTAAAGGCATATAATTATAATGCCTTGAGTGATTGTCAATTTATCTAGAGAATTTGATTATCACTAGGATATAAGATTAAAGAATCTTAAATCCTATGAGATGTTATTTAAATGCGGTATCATAATTACTAACCTCTTAAAAGAAAATTGAAGCAGACATACATCAGCGTCCATTGGCACAGCCCAAAAGTTAAATACTGACCTAGTTTCCTGCTTGCGCACGCAGTTTATTGATTTTAACCAGCACTAGACCTATCAGCCGTTTTGCTACCGATAGAAATGCATGCATGCTGTTAATTTTTAATTTCGTTCAATGCAAAATTTGTCAAACTGATTTCAAACGTATTTCCTGTTGCATTCTGTGTTCTGAGGGTTTCCTATTCGAATTACCCCATTTATTTCAGCACTAGATGCTTCACTGAAGAGTCATCCATTTTTTGGCATTTAAACCTAGCGGCTCTGTTGCATCAAATTACGTAAGCTGTTGTGCAGTTAGATTCTGTAATCTGTATATAACATAAGAAAAGTAGAGGAGGCGATAATTAAAATTCAGGGAAAGTGATAATGAAATTTGATAAATTATTCACGAATGAAAGCTTTCATTGGTTGAAATTTGAAATTTTTATGCACATAAATGGTTGATTTCAACCAAGTCACGTATGAATGGAATGGCCAATGTAAGATATAACCACTACATCAGTTATGTACAGTAGCGAAATATTGACCACTACAGAAGCAGAGGATATGCAGTTACTAAAGTAGTAACATGGAAAGATCACATATCAAATGAAACAGTGAAGAAAAAATCTCCTGTGTTGCACTCGTATGTCTTTCTCTACCCTTGTACAGACTATTCTTACAAATACTTATGTGTCTTTCTACACCATGTTAATGCAGATAAACATTTACAGAATTATTTTATTGCTAATTTTGTTGCATTACAAGGGGAATATGAGATTAAAGTAGGTTTTAAGCGATAGTCAAGCCATATAGTGGCTTTTGAAATTACTTTCTCTCTGCATGGCAAAGAGAGAGAAAATTAATAACCTACTCCTATTTGAGAAAACTATAAAATATTGGACAAATCAAACAAATTACTGGGGATATCTCGCAAATATTTTACTTCACAAAATAAATTGTGTGTTTCAACGAAATTTTCAAATTTTGTCTGTTACGATTTACCAATTATGCAAGTCATTTAGAATGAGGACTTGAGGACATTCACAGAAAATTCAAGAAATATATTTCATTTGACATGAAAGTATCTTAAACATATAGTACTTTAATCAAAATCTTTATAGTTGTTCTGGAGAACTTTTCCTTGTATGTAAGGGATAATCGTGTTGCTTCCTTGGAAATTGAACTTAAATACCAAGTTTGGTATTAAACTGACTTTCAATTTTTGAATTATGCTGCTCACACACATGGAGCTTGTAAAACTTTATTTATTTTATTCGTGGAATATGAAAATGTATTTTTCCAGTGAAATCTCGGTATCAAAGTATTGGGAGGGATGCAATATCTTCTCCATGCAACTGGCAGAGAAAGTGAAAAAGAACCAAAATCAGAATAGAATGAAAAGTAGCTTTAATCACAATGCCAGATGGAAGATACTATTGCTGGAATACAGATACAAGCCATTGCGAAAAAGACGCATCAAAAGACCAGCAAAGAAATGGCAGAAGCTATATTATCTGCTTCGGATTGGGGACTTCTTTAAGCAGAAGAGAAGATGGGCATAGATTTCTCTTCTTCTCATTAGACCGTAAACACTTACCTAACCTGAGAGAACAATACGTCAGTGCTTGCATTTATTATTGGAATGCTCAAAACTTTTTTCGAACTACTCAAAATAAAGCCAAACTTCATTAAAATTTGTTTCTAATTGCACTTCCGTATCTTGTCAACAGCATTCGTTCATCCAAAACTTCATCTTTATTTATTTCAGTATATAGGCAGTTCTTGAAGAACAGTAACAGTTTTTTAGATATTTTTCTCAATTTAAAGTGGTTTCATTGTTATCTAATGAAACCCAGCTCATATCACAAAGTTTTAGTGTGCAGTGAGGCATTCCATGGTTTATCCAGGCAAAAAGGCCAGTCCACTGAAACGCGTTCTTGCCTCACTCCACCGACCATCCCTCCCCTTCGCTGCTGTTCAGCTGTACCTTTGCTTCGCTCAGGGGCGAGTATGGCTTCGTTGAGATGTCTCTTTCATGAACAGTGACAAAGGGAGCTTTTTGTAAGTTACAAGAACATAAAAGTTGACTGTTTAGTATACAGATCTCAATTTGCAAATATAAAGCGTTACAATATCAAATGTCAGTATGGTCAGAAGCACAGAGCAAACCATGGTAATCTTACAGGTGTTTGTTTATAGTTTCAAAAGGTACTTTCTGAATACTCGTATTTGTGAACATACATAACATATGATTCCAGTTTTTAAGGAGTTTCTTATTAGTAAAGGCCGGAGTGATGTGCGCTCGCATGCGATACAGGTTAGCTGGACGCAGAGTATGAATGACGTCAGAAGTAAAGCATGGCCATCAAATGTGCAAACAACTGCCACTATAGAAGCAAGAGCTGAAAACAACGTAACTTAGTAATCTGCGAACTAGTGAAGCATTGCTTTGCAAGTATTTGCAGACGCAAGGTCAAGGTGAAGTAGAACGCAACTGTTTTGTTTCTTCTTGCAGTGAACTGCAGACGTGAAGTGATAGTGTTCTTTCATGGTCAGGCTGTACCTACCTGCAGTTGTTTACATGCGCGAGCCATAACAGTAAGTCCATGTGCAGTGTACCTATGGAAAAGCGCACACGTCTCCGGCCTTTATTTATTAGTTATTTAATATAAGCTATTGTATTTCGTGTTCCAATAATATTGAGTTTAAAACCAAACACATTTTTATGATCAAATAATTTTAAAATATCTTGAGGCTAAATATCAATGGAACTTTACTACTTTGTGAAAGAAAAGCAATTTAGTATGTTAATCATAAGGTACTGTAAGAATATTACGTGCGTAATATAAAGGGTGGTTATAAACTTAAAGATTATGTAATTTGCCTAACTTCAGTAGGTGGCTTTAATAATATTGTATGCAAAATGTGTTTAATATAAATAAAATAGTTAACAGCGTAGAAATTACTACCGCGCAGGTGGAACGAAGCCACTACTGCGCTTGTTGTATCAAAACAACCTACGTCACTCGGCAAGAGAATTTGGGGTGGGCAAGGTAATTTCAATCGCTGCCTCTCCTCTCGTGCCCATACTTGGTTTAATCCGAACAGGATTTGTAAATATTTCATCTTTAATCTTCTCATTGCGAATACTCCCTTTCAATACATCATTTTTATAAATGTCTTCTTTTCTAGCCGAAAAATTATCTCGCTTCTTTTCTGTTTGCTATAACTACCCCTCATCTGCACGGTAGACGTTACCAAAATCAGAGTAATTTTCTCGGCTCTTTAATGTGGTGACTTGTCAACTGTAGTATAATTTCAAACATTTGTAATTGTTCAACATAGTGTGTTGTTTTAATTTTATTCTCTTCATTACAGGGTACGGGAAGAATATTAATGGTCTACTTTTTTTTCTGTATCTAAGAAACTCGCAGAATTACTGGAGAGTGCTTGTGCAGTATACGCGACATTGTTATATAGTTTTACTAACGCCTGTAGGCAAAGGAAGTATTGATTCCGCCGAAAAACTCTTCTTTGTCACGATTTAGGCCTCGGGCTGTTACAACTCCAAACTACTGTATCTTTTCTTGTATCTTTCTGGCTTTCTTTTTATCTGAGGGATACAGCTCAATGCTGCTTTTGGTTACCTGTTATTTGGCATTTTATGCACGTTTCCACATTTTTGTGTATTTTTATTATGATGTGTAATTCTTCTTTTAGCTCCTCGAGAATACGTTTGTCGTTTTGTATATCCTGCTATATCTCAATCTAATTTCTATTGTTTGAATTTTGTTGTTTTGTTTATTGCGTTTTTCTTACTTTCTCTACTACGTATAGTAAAGTAGAGAAAGTATTGAATTCCACCCCCCCCCAAAAAAAAAAAAAACCGATGTCCAGATTTCACCGGAAATATGTTTTGAGGCACCATGAATCCAAAAATAACATTTTGAGAAAAATGTGTGTGTGTGTGTGTGTGTGTGTGTGTGTGTGTGTGTGTGTGTGTGTGTGTGTGTGTGTGTGTGTGTGTGTGTGTGTGTGTGCATAGACATAAATTGTGTGTTGTAGCGAGATCTACATTTTTGTATAGTAAGATTATGTCTATCTCTTACGGTTTACCAGTTCTGCAAAAGTCATCCAAAGTAAATAGAACTACATAGGCTATACCCAGAAAATTCAAAATATACGTTTCATTTGCCTTAAAAATATCTTAAACATGGCATTTTAATCAAAATATTGTCATTTACAAGAAAATCAAAATGTTCGAAAAATTTACATGGCGTAGTTTAGGGTGGAGGAATTTTCTTCATAATCTTTGTGTCGCATCCTTGAAAGAGATTAAACTTAAGTACCAACTTTAGTTTTTAACCGACTTTTCGTTTTTGAGCTATACTGTCCACAGACTGACAGACACAGGCACACACACAGACCTTTTTCTAAAGATTTTTTTTTTTTATTCAAAGGGCCTCAAAACATATATTTCCGGTGAAGTCTAGGCATCTAATTTTTGGGTGGAATGCAATACTTCCTCTAATTTCCTATACTAGCAGAGAAAGTAATAAGATTTAGTATGAATGGTGTGTAGAAGATTGAGTAGAGAAATTACTGCGAACGCAAGTGTCTTATTTTAATGATTGTACCTACTCGTCATTATTCGGAGTCCCAAAATGATACATCCACTATTTCCCCGATATTTCCGGTTCATCACATTACTAAACTGTGATTACAAATGACTTATGAAAATTATCAGCGAATGACTGACACAGGTGATGCTTTACGAACCTCGGGTAGCAACGCATTAGAACATCCAATATCCATAGCAGCATTGTGGGATAGTGTACCCTACAGTAAGCAGGATTAAGTCTTGGAAGCACTGATTAATCTTGATGTGGAAAACGCCTTTGATAACGTAATTTATAACGCTTTGTTCACCGATGCAGGCTTAAAACCCTAGCCAAGATATATAATCTCGTTTGCAAGCTTTATATCGCAGCTTCCTCTAAAGTCTTTATAATGACTACCTTATAAGCGGGATATCGAATAGGAAATTGGTTCCAAAGGGATGCCCACTATCCCCGAGTGTTTGCTTTGTACATACTATTACTTATTCGGGAGATGATAAATATCTATGGACACTACTAGCATATGCCTAACGTGTTCTGCTTCGAGATGCCCGATATGTTTCATTTAGGAGCATGCTTCAGTCATTCACATAATCAATCTGAGTACGCTTTAATCTTCAGATGTCTAAATTGATATTTTTTGGGAAACGCAGCCTTTTGCTACAGTTTGGAAATGAAGACTGAAAGGTAAATCAAGCTTTTAGGAATCTACTTCTATAAGCATAGCGAAGTAAAAGGTACAACTGGACACTGCGTAAAAATGTATTACAACACACAATGTACACGCACAAAAAAGAATATTAAGTGTCAAAACATATGTGCTAGTGCAATGTACAGGGGTGTTAGGATTATAAATACAAATATGTTGATAATTAAAGGACCATTGTATCCACTTCAATGTGTTAATTCTTTTTTCTCCTCGTATATCAGTTTTCCCACAAGCATATCACAATGAACTACCTCATGTTTTCTGCACGGTCGAAATTGAGCCACGAAATGAACACCACCTATCAGTATAAACCATCCACTTTGCTTCCATATATTCACACTTTAATACCTGACTAAATGGTTTAGGTCAGGGATGTCCAACTCTCTCTCTTTGGAGAACCTTACGCAGTGAGGGCAATATCCCACTCCACTCAGTTGGAGGGAGAGACACTCAGTATCCAGTGACGGACACAAACAGGCGATTCCAGGAAGTTTCTAAGTCATACCCTGAATTTCTGGGAATGTCCTCGGAAGATCACTTCATTCTGCATGATTTTTATATCAATGGTAAACAGTAAGACAGACATAATCTTACTAAATAAAAAATGTGGATCTGGATATGTCAAATACTTGTTTTCTTTTGAGTGAACCATTTCCGAAATAATCTTTATCTGTTTGAATTTGCCAATACTTACCCTTTTATCAAAGAGAAATGTTAATCGCTTTTTTATTTCTTGGCCTTGCAAAGAGAACGGAATTTCAAAGACATCTGAAGCCGAAATTGTGAACGCCATAATTATGGATATAACACTGCATCACTTGGCGGAATTGAATAATCAGAAAATGTTGAAGTTGTTACGTGTATAAATATACGAGATCTGGGAATATTAGTTGTGTCTAAAATTGTCAATAGGCACGAAAGGTACAGACAAGTCATTAGGGGCAAGCTTCAGGTAGTCGAGCGAGACCTGGTAAGACCAGTTTTCCTGGAAATCGCTCAGCGCAGGTGTGAGCCGGAAAACAAGGGATGGTCGTTTCTTCGAAACCCTGTCGCTAATTAGGAAGTGAAAGGTACAGAGAGCGTCATAACGCACAGGCACTTGCCTGCGAGAACCCGGAGAGAAAGGGTCGTTGTGAGTTGCCCTCCAGAACCCGGTGGGTCGCTACACTCGTCGCCCACATCTTCAGTCACGAGACTTGTATTCCGGATCCTCAAGTGTGAGGACACATAGTTAATATTAACGATTTTCTGTCTTAGTAGGGACACGGCAACGTCTTAACTAATTTAATAACGATCGGCAAATCTCACGCTTTCTTATTTTGCTGAGAATAAAAGTGTTTCAACGAAATTCTGGTTTTATTCGTAAATATCCACGCATACCCTGAGATTAAAGTCACATGCCAGAGCAGCCGGAGCAGAAGACATCAGAAAGAAGCAGTCGGCATAGGAGAGCATAGGAGCGACGATTCGACATAACATCCCATAGCAACCAGCTCTTAAAAGTTCCACTATTGCTTAAAGCCTGCTGTATTCCCATATTCCCCTTGCGCCTACAAGAAAATTAGCAATAAAATAATTTCTGAAAATACTTATGTCGATTAAAATGTAGATAGAGAAATAAGCATTTGCAGGAATAGCGTGTATCAGAGAGTATAGCTCTTATATCTGCGAATGGAGTTACTCCAAATTGAACTATATTAAAAGTCTGTATCGCAATAGGTTATGCGCCGATCACTTGGCGTATCTTCTAAGGTTATGCGCTACAACTTTGTCGCCAAATATTGATAAACTTATTAAATGTAAGCAGTATCAAGGAAGTCACTAAGAACAGATGTTTATCGCATAAGATTTGAAAGCACTTTCGTAAATCAATCGCAACGTACAGATAACCAAACCCTACTGTAAGACAATTGAGTTTTGCCACTTCTATAGAGAACTATCAATATCAGCTCGGCAGCAACTCGATATGGTCAATATGGCACAGTAAAAGTAGATGTGCATTTATTTCTACGAAATGATGCCAGTGGTGCCACATGTTCAAAATGAGGGAGTGGGTATGGAAGCATGTTCATATGTCATATTTACCCACGGAAGGGACAGAAACATCCAATGAAATCGCCAACAAGTGCTTCCCACAGCAGACGGAATGCATACATAATGTGGTTCTCTACCCACTTGGTCCAAGTTGTAACCATCGGATTCCATTCTACGCCGCGTAATGGAATGTTCTGGACGGGATAACTGCAATATGGATGTGGCTTTTAGATCGCTTGACTGGTGGCTCTTGGAAGACAATAGCAGTACACTCATTGCACTTAAATTATTGCACCCGGAACAAACTGCTCCAACTATATAATTATATGGTTACTTCTGGACAACTTTACCTGAGTGGAGCTGTGGGATGGCCCTACTGCTTGGGGCATGGAAAAGTTCAGATGTGCAATGGTCTCATGTAGAAGAAAGCTGCATAACCTTAAACATTATGGACTTTTAAATTCTACTCTTTCTTTTCATATATTCAGAGATGGAAGTTTTTGGTTCGAAGACATAAAGCCTATTATATTCCCATATTCCTCTTGAACCTACAAGAAAATTTGCAATACGATAGGCTTTATGTCATAAAAACAGATGAAGCACTCTTAAGAATGGCACATCCGCATTAAGTAGATGGAGGTAAACCGACTCTCCCATTGGACATCGTTGGTCTAGCATAAATCATGAAGCTCCGTATGTTTTTTTCATCTGCGCGAGTGCAGCGCTCCTAGTGGTGGGCGTGACGGAAAGATTAATCGCCCTCTTTTTATGTACCTTTTAAGTTAAAGCATCGAAATGTAATCGCACGGCATATTTTGGCTAAAAATGTCCTTAGGAATAAGGCAATGTAGTGGTTCTATCAAATGTTATGAAAAGCATAAGAATTTCGATTTCCTAAAGGTCTAAGACACTCGTGAGGTGATTGGGATCCATAGTGCAATTGTGAGCGAAGTTGCAAATCCTCGTGCTGAACATGAGCACTAATTTCACAGGAGACACGCTAACCTCAACACCTTAAAGGTGGGTGAAAGTTTCGTGCCTAAAATGTGGTACGTATGGTGAATTACGAAAGCCAAGCATACAAATAAAAAATGCCTACCTATATGAAATATCCATTAAAATCACTTACATGCTCTAGATAATTTCACTCTTGGTTGGCTTAGGCTTAGTCCTATCAGTACGACGCTTATTATGCTGGTTTTAAAATGTGGGAAACGTAATTAGATGGCATTCAAAGCCAATTTCGAGTAATTTCTGTCGTTTATCTCTGTAGGAACAAATAAAATGCTCATACCTTATTCAAGAACTGAGCATCAAAGAACCAAACCTTCGGCCATTACTTACATTAAATAATGTCACTCATACAGAACAAGATCGTTATCTATGGTACTTAAACACGAGAACTGCCACCAATGGCTTCAGGACACTTGTAATGCCTAATTGTTACTGTGTGTGTTTATTTTTAATCTGCATATAATTTATGTGTAATATACAGTAGATAGCTTTTATCACTTGCTAGTCGATAGGGGCACTATCTCCTCCATTACAGTTGTCAAACGGAAATGTCCATTCATTACAACTTCGCGGTTATTGTACATTTGTACAAAGAAAGAAAAAAAAATTAAAGTTGGGAAAAAGAAGCCAACACCTGTGACAGTTTCGCACTATTTAATCGGAGATGTGACTCTTAATCGATTTATTTTTTTGTTTGAGTGACAGCGCAAGATTGTTAGTACCACTGCCTATAACATAAGTTTTGAGTTGTCCTTAAATCAGGAATAGGTGATAGGGTTGCGCAAACGGGCATATACCTAAGTGTAGACAGCGGGTATGTTGTGGGTTAGGTGCTGGCCTACTGATCCTAAGGTTACGGATTCAAACCCAGCCCAGAACGATAATTTTTAAGTGTGCTTAAAAGCGACAGCCCCATATCAGTAGATTTATTGGCATGTAAAACAACTCCTCATTTGAAATTACAAATGGGGTAAGACAGGGAGACTCGATCTCATGTTTATCATTTAATTTGGCACTTGAGAAAGTAGTAACGGATGCTGGCATTCAAACTGGAGGCATAATATTCTATAGATCCATGCAGTTACGTGTACATGTAGATGACTGATTTGATGGGCAGAAGGATGTGATAAGAGCATTTATAGCTTTTGGAACAGACAGCAGAAGAGATGGGTTCAAAAACAAATCTATGTTGCACTCACGTGACTTTCTCTACTCTTTTACTAACCATTCTTCCAAATTCTCATTCCTCTATCTTCTTTGTGTTAGTTAAGATAAACATTTGCAGAAATAATCTAATTTCCTTAAAGGTGCAAGGAAAATGTGAGAATACAGTAGACTTTGAGAAATAGTCAAATCTTTTGAAGCTTTGAGATTCCGTTCTCTTTGCATAGCATAAAAAACTGAATAATGATGTTCTATTTGACAGAAGTATAAGTTCTCCAAAACACAAATAACAAGAAATATCTCCGAGAAGGTTCACTCAAAAAAAAAGGGGGGGACTTAAATTGTTTTAGTAAGATCTACATTTTTTGTATAGTAAGATTTGGTCTATCTCTTAAGGTTCACCAGTTATGCAAAAGTCATCGAATACATATATAGGACTTCATGGGCTATAACCAGAAAATTCATTTCTCATAAAATATATCAAACATGGCATTTTAATCAAAATCGTTAGCCATTTTCAAGAAAATAAAAATTTTCCATGTAAAGGGTAGTTTAGGGTGGAGGAATTTTCTTCAAAATCTTCGTATCGCATCCTTGAAAGACATTAAACTTAAATACCAACTTTGGTTTTCAACCGAGTTTTCGTTTTTGGGTTACGCTGTCCACAGACTGGCAGACTGACATACACGGACCTTTCTTTGGATTCAGGGAGCCTCAAAACATATTTTCGGTGAAATCTCGACATCAAATTTTTGGGTGGAATGCAATACTTCCTATACTATACATACGTAGTAGAGAAAGTAATAAATGAAGGGAAAACAAAACATGCGACAATAAATGCTAAGAGAAATTACAACGAATTGGTTAAATATATTAGTATATTGAATTGCAAATTTGAGAGGATAAAAGGTTTCAAATATTTGGGGGTCAGTAGTGAGTGAGCGTAATGGTATCAGGGATTCACCAACGAACATGAAGTGCCATTAGTGCTTATTTTGGTCTTATTTATACCTTAAATCCAAGTCATATACACGCCAAACTAGTTAAAATCTCAAGGTTGAGATGGGAAGGTCATATTAAGAGACTGGATAGAGAGGATATACTTAGAACCATGGACTGTAAGTTGGACAGTGTGGAAGAGTGGGAACACCTAAACTGAGATGGATGGACGGTTTAACGAAGGACCTGAGGAGCCTGAGAGTCAAGAACTGGTGGAGAGTGGCTAGAGATAGGAGTGTCTGGAGGAGGATTCTGTGGGAAGCCGAGGTCCACTCAGGGCTGCAGCGCCAGATATAAGGATGGTGCAAATAACTCCTGCGGGACGAAATTCTGGCACACCGGTGGCGCTGATATGATTCTGACTATTGACAGCGCCGTTAACATACAAAATATTTTCATGGATATGTCATGTATATTTACGCTTAAAGGGGGCACATCTTATCACCAGATGATAGTGCGCTTAAATAGCGTCTAACGGAAGTGTTAGAAATCATAGCAGAAACCGCGTGCCACTCCGTTTAAAAATATCTTGAGCAGATAGTGACAAACATATCAATATTTCAAGAGGTAAACGATTGTTTGCTTGTGTGCGAATATTGGCACCAGGAAAGTAATTTCAAGTTTTAAATCACAATCTAACTTGTACTATTACTGCCAATAGACTAAGTAAGAAATACATTCAAAGAAAATAGTGTAAATCCAATCTATCACAGTCAATTTGTGCAGCAGAAGGAAACTTAAGACGCAAAGTTTATGGTAGTTTGATTTTGGAAATTTCAGAGATCCATTGCCTTAAAGAAACTGGGAATATAAGAAATTAAATTAAAATGTATAGTTTAAGAGTTAAGTCGATGGATAAGTGTAAGGTTTAGAAAAACAAAAGTTACTAAAGCAAACAAACACGCAGCTCTTAGGAGTATAATAGTATCCTAATGAACTCCCGGCAGCAGGAGGTCTATATCCCTAAGGAATGTATTAGCTATTTATTTATATTGTGACAAAACGACGACAAAGTCCGATTCATTTTTCGGTCACTTTGTTTCCTCTAAAACTGACTCGCAAAACACAACCTGCAGTTCTTTGTGACCTTGCAACTCACAGCTGTTAAGTCCTCTCGTAACCTTGACAAACACTTTCCTGTCTTTCAGTTCTCTCTGTCAAATAAACTGCTGGCTTCGGTGATCACACTCACTAAAACTGCCTTTTTCTGCAACAACTCAAGCCTTTTATAAGCGAGAATGACGTAGCGTGGATTTTTCTGGAAATTCACCTTTTCGCAATGCTTCCATAAACAACCAGTCTCACAAACGTACTCAAAATTCTGCCGCACTCATTGTTAGGTGTTTACTCACAGTGCGTGGTGTAAAGTAGCTTGACCTTGGCTATCTTTGATGTGCGTTGGCTTGCTGGCCGGCGTCGCAATATTTAATATACGACTAAGTTCGTGTTATAGAATGTAAGTAATGCTTTCGCAATAAATAACACCAAATTAAATTTTTTTAATAAATTGAAAACAAAGATTAATAAAATTAACTTACCATTCTTGTTACAAGTTTTGCAAAACTGAACTGAGTCCTGTGATTATTGTACCAACGATTTTATAAGCAGTGGTATGATATTCCTACACTGTAATTCTTAGAATAGTATCTATATTAGATAAGTGATTTAACGCCCGCTTTTACTACTACGGCACCGCAAGTGGTGACACTGATGATACATGGAATGAAGATGGAGCACCGGTGGAATGACATGACGGGGGAAACCGGAGAACCCGGAGGAACCCCGACCCAGCGCCGCTCCGTCCATCACGAATACCACATGCGGTTGCCTGGGATCGAACCCGGCCCGCTTTGGTGAGAAACGAATGGTCTAATCACTCGGCTACGGCGTGACCTTAGGTCAGTGAACTCATACTACATAGAATTTCTGCATATATTATCACTCAGTTTTAGATAATTATCATAGGCTTTATTTCTTAACTGAGTGCAACGGTATACTGTAACAAGCAGTTCTTGAAGAGCCTTTGAACTTGACGTACATTTTGCAAGGACCATCTATAAATATACCTTGACATGCTTGAAAAAAATTACTCTTAACTAGATTGGCAGATGAATATGCTGCACCTCTATCGTAAATGACGCTTCGCAGCAAATTCTGTGCGCTTCTAGCTCATATTGACTAGTTTATTCTTGTTTTTATTGAAACCATGTGTTCACCAGGGTGTTTTCTTGTTTCAGAATGACGAACCTCCAGAAATCACATACTGTGTGGTGGACCAGACAGGGACACTGTCCCTGCAGGCCCTTACACCCACACAGCCCATGCCAGCTGAGGATGAACTCAACGCCAAATTTGCTGAGCTGGTGGTAAGTACCATTTCTTCCAAGAAGACCTTCAATTAAATAGAACATTAAAGCTAAAGTTTAAAAAAATACCACTATGACAAAGAGAAGACAAAAATTAAATAGGAACTTCCATAGCTACAGGATAAAAATACTAAGGGAATATTAGTAATGGAAACATAGCTATATCAACAGATATATCAAGAACCTTAGAATTTGCAGGTTAAGAGATAAGGGTGGTTCACAATGGTAACGATAACTAGAAATAGAATGTTGAAATATATGTATTTAAATAGGAATATTCACAACCGATGGGAAGCTTTCCCGGGTCTCGGGAACTAGAAAGAGGATTTGGCTAAGTTCAAACTTTGTCGTTCCCGTTGCTAGGCGCTGCAGGTTAGGCTCATATTGTGCTCAGACTTTTCGCTGTAGAAATTATTCAAGGTAGTCGTGCCGTGAAACATCCGCTAGAGTTCCTTCTATTCGCAAGCTAGAAAAAGCATCATTGATCACTTGGAAACTTGGAAAAATGAATTTCCAGTCCACAATATCTGTCTTCGATGTCTATCGATACGCTTTTCCGATTTCATTCCCGGAGAGCTGTGAACCAAAATGTTGAGTGCCGTTTGCTTCCCGTTCTCGTTGCCGTTCTGATTACCGTTACCGGGTGGTTGTGAAACAACCTATAAACTCTGATTAGGTGAAGAAACACAAACCAGAGGAATAACAGGAGAATATAGAAATTAATGGCATGTAAAATCAGCTTCAGGATAAAATTTACCACGTGGATTACATTTTAAATACTTCGAGAAGCAACGACTCAGTTCTGTTTGAGAATACATATTTTGTTTTGTCTGACTGCCTTGATTAACGTTTTTTTTTAATATAAAATTGAAATGTTATATTCTCTTTAGCAGATCATTTATCATCAAGTGTTAAACGTTTTCCTTATGTTGGTATCAAACAGAATGTGCCTACGCAATATAGTATTAACTTCAATGATTGAAAACTAACGCAGTCATCTTGGCAATGTTTATACTAAAATAATTTTAATGTTTATTTAACAGGAAGAGTTGGATCTGACAGCTCCCAATAAAGCTGCAATGCTTAGCCTTCCTTCTGAGAAGAAATGGCAAATATACTGCAGCAGAAAAAAGGTAGGTCGAATATTTGAACAAACCATGCCATACTAAAAATCTGAAAGGATACAAGTTTGAAACAATATTAAGGAATTTTCTCAAGAGATATAATTGCAGTAATATCAATTATAGCACTTACCAACTCTCTAACGAACTTAACCTTATAATTACATGAAGTCAGGAACTTTCTTTTCCTCAATGGAAGATTTACCATCCTTGTCCATATATTTCATTTTGCAGGACCAAGAAGGAGAAACAGATCTCTCACATTTACCTGAGCATTATATAGAAAGGGTTCAAGCCTTAGCAATGGTGAGTAAATTAGCATATACTTCAAAGTTACCATTTGTCAGCAATGCATGTTATATAGTAGCTTGTTTGGTTTTTGTACAGTTTTAATATTTTGGCATTTGGAATAATTTTGCTTCTATTTCATTACTTTTCATTTTGGTATAAGATGAATTTTGTTGTTTCTTATGGTGTTGATAAACTCTGTTCTGTTGAGATACTCATTAGAAACTCTGAAATATTACAGTCCCTAGTTTGTATTGATTATTTGAGTATGCTCTCTCATAGAACTCTTCAAATTTTATGGAGAAACATGCATTTTGGAATACTGCTAAAGAAGTTTTACATTCATTTCCTTGAAGAATATCGATACAATTTAATATCCCGCTGTTCTGTTATTTTCAACATTGGTGTACGATTTTACTCTCTCTACTGCATTCGTAGTTTAGAAGACACAGGAAAGAAAACCCGCGTCCCCATATACAAAATAATGCTAAATATACTATTTTTTGCATCAAAACAGTTCAAAACAATGTGGTCGAGTGGCCAGTTTCTAAACCCAGAGGCTCCGGATTGGATTCTCGGCTGCGGTTGGGAATTTTTCTTTAACTAGAATAATTCCCTATTCCCCACAGATTCTGGAAGTGTGAATGTGGGAGCTAATATGAGTGTATTTAACGTTAAAATGATAAAAATCAAAATTAAAAAAATCTACAGTTTAGCAAGTAACAATACCATCAATTATTATTTATTTATGCCAACAAACAGCGGAAGGTCTGTGGTTCAAACCCCAGTTGTGGCATTGAATTTTTAAGTTCCAGTTCTACCTCTTAATACCATCAATTGTTTCTCGAGTCAAAGCCCCAATTATAACCAAAGAAGTTAAAAGGAGCCATACAAATAAAACGAAGTTTGACATGAATCAGTTACTCACTATTGTAATGTGGTTACACAATGTTTACTTTCTCTACTACGTCATACTTGCAAAAAGTAGGTATAGTACAGGTATTCTGCACAAAATTTGATACAGAGATAACACCAAAAATATAGGTTTTGAGACTCCTTGACTGAAAAATATCATGTTTAGAAACATCTGTGTTTACCTGTGAACAGAGTAACTCATAAAATATCGGTTAGCCAAACTTAGTACCAACGTTTGTCTTGCAAGGGTGCGACACGAAGATTTTCGAGAAAATCTCCGGCACCAAACTTTTTTAAAAATTTTGATTTTCTTAAAAATGTTTAACAAATTTTATTAAATTACCACACGTTTAAGATATGTTCATGATTAGTGAATGTATACCTTGAATTTTATGAAAATAGCCTCTGAAGTACTTTTATTTCTGAATGACTGTTGCCTAAGAGATACAGAATTACTTACTGCATAATAAAAGTATGCTCCGTTACATCACGCAATTTATATCAAACAAAATGTTTTGTACATTGACCATTTCTGAGATTTTTTTGTTATGGGTTGGAATTTTCAAGTATTTATATTTTTCTCAAATGGAAAGTCGTTATTCGCTTTCTCCCTTCATGCCGTGCAAAGAGAGCGGAATTTCAAGGTCATCAACTAGCGAACAGCTCTTAAGATTTGACTATCGCTTAGTCTACTGTATCTCTATTTTCCCATTGTGCTTACAAGGAAATATTTATTCAAACCTTTCCTACAAATGTCCATTAACATGAAGTAGGTAAGAATTGCTTGTACAGGAAAGAGTATAGAAAGTAATACGATTGCAAAACACATAGCATCATAGTATAAAACAAAGCGCAAGAGTGTCTTAAGGCACATTTATTCCCTCTAGATAGGAAATTAAACGCGCGAAACCACTAATTCGTGACCTCAACCTGGTATGCTCTGGTCCCGAAATCTCCATTCAATTGCGCACAATACTACGGACAAAAAGACCTGGTGAAGGTGGCAATGAAGAAACAGGCAGGGTGATACTCGCCGTTAATGGTAGCGCTGTAGCGATAGGTAACCGAAACGACAGTATATATTTCACCGGCGAAGTTTACAGCGTCACCTCAACTGCACCATTTTGGCCGAAATGCCTACTCCTATTCACTCATGCAGAGCTGCAATTTGTTTTGCCCGGAGTGGCGAAATAGGTGACAAAATTCTACGTCGTCTGGTAACTGGAACACCATTACGCAGCTGAGGTGAAGGACAACAATCACATTCTCGTGACCAGAATCATATCACCGACTGAAGGAAGAGCTTGTGGGGCGGTATTCTCTATAGCAGGAACAGCGTGTGCAACTGCTGACGATGAACTAGGTGATTGTAACCAGTTGCATTTCTTACATTACCTCAGAAGCTTGGGTCCCACAGTGCCTTACGACTTACTCAGGAAAATTTGGAGCAATTGCTTTTCCGCTCATACCCAGTCCATTATAAGGAGCCAGACATCACAGTGCACCAGTAGCAGCCCAGACTGATGTTGCCGCAATCTCGCGAGATCAGTAGAGCTGTTGAAGAGAATTTGGGAATTAACAGTTAACTAATTAAGAAGTAGAAGTTTCCTAAGCCACTCGCTGATACTCCATTGACATCATCACCCAGCCAGCAACGATGATACCATTATCACTTGAGTACTCAGGTCCGATGATGCAGAGAATCCTGCACCTTCAGCTCGCAGGGAAACCAGGACAGTGAGGGTAAACGATTGGGACAACACTAGTCTGTAGTAATAAACCATAATTCTAAACACAGATTCCATGTGGACACATTCTAGAAATAGCACATCATCATTGTTTTATTGTACGCATAACATTCGTATTTTGCCACATTTGATGAAAGAGTCGATACCCGTTTTGTTTAATTATAAACTTATAATCCCGTTGATTCATTTACTGTAGCTTAGATATGCATTGATGAAAGTGCTGCCAATTTGCTTTTTGTTTTCTTTCGTAGGATATCCGCAATATGCTCGTCAAATAAAACTATATGACCCAAATCTTCTGCTTAGATATTTTAGGTATGTGAATTCTATTGGAAGTTTCCTTCTTATTCCTTTTTACAGTACCAACAGCAGAGAGTTCACGTTTAAGACTCTTATTGACAAGAAGAACGCCCAAAAAGCATTGTTCATTGTTATATTTCTATTACAGGAGTTTATTTTCTTGATCAGTTTATTCACAGAAAAATTCGGCAGTAGCCATATCTGCCGGAACGGTTGTTTCCATAAATGAGGACAAGCATCAGTCGTACATTTTGTGCTCTTGTCACAGATCGTAACAGTTTTGATACCTTGCTTATTGGACTTTGATATTATGAATATATAAAAGGGGCCTTTCTCCCGAAAACCCACTAACTCCTGGGATAGTTACATAACAGCCTACCTTATTCGCATTTTGCTTGGTATTAATTTTCTACATTTCTCATGCCTCCTGTATAGGAGCTGATTTCCCATCTTTTTTATGCAACTCTCTCGCAGTTATCTCATCATTCGAAGGCATTGTCCTCCTGGACAATGTAGCTCATAGCGCTCGCCACAGAACATAGTATCAAGCTTTATGTTTGAAGACAAAAGATAATCATTCAGTGCTGCAGATAGAGCAAACATTCCCAGAAGTGCATCCAGTTCATCCGGGGAGATGTCCTAGAGCATTCCACTCACAAGGGGTTCCTTTTGTCTTTGACGAACTATTTTCTCGTTTGTATGAATCATTACCAGGTGCAATAAATCTTAAACTGCTTGAAACGCGCCTTAGGATTTGAAGCATTCCTACCTTTCAGGGTTTGTCCCCGCTTGTATAAATATCTAACATTCTTTGCGGGAGTTTTTATATCTACATTACAAGTTTCTCTTTCCCAGAAGAACCCATTCTTACCGATCAAGGATTTCTGCTTATTTCTCATTATTTTATTTTTAACGCTGGTGCTTTGTTCGAGTAATATTTATTGTTACTGTTTTTCTTATTTTCATTATTCAGATACCTGATGTTCACGTTTCCTTTAAGTGATTTGTTTCGGTTTCCATCCCTTGCTCACCCCGCTAACATTACTCTCAATTTGATTCACTGTATATTGAAAGATTTTTCTATCAATAACAACGATGATTATGACTTTGGTACTGCCATAATTATCATCGTCACTTGTCTCGATTTCAAAGATTTTTCTTTCCCCTTCATCAGACGATTCTTTATCATAAGATACCATCAGGATCATTGGCCAAGTTCCAGCTTATTGCTCTTTGTCGTCTACAACGATAAAAGTAAAGAAGGGGGGGGGGGGGGGAAGAAAACTTCTCTTCCTTAGACACCTGAACACTTATTGTTATGCATTGCTTGTTGCTCCGACCACGAGAAAATAAACATTTCAATTCAAAAGCAAACTATGCATTGATGTAGGTAGTATTAATACGTAAATCTGAGTGTATTGACTGAACTGAATTGTGTAAAGTGGAGGAAATTTATGAGGCCTGCACGTTAAATTTATGCGTTCTGGCCAAGGAGCATAATGTAGAGCAGGGGTGCTCAACCGCAGGCAAGTTAGGGGAAGTTGAAAACATCTCCTTCCACACGATGGGACAGAATGATGCATTTATCCTGGTTGCGGAGTCCCAGTGTTGGAAAATTCTTACGTACAGGAAATCAAAGGCGTACACATTCATATTCTACGCCTAATTAACCCACGATGTTTCTGAAGATACTTTTTGGCACGATTTACGTTTCAGAAGATCTTCAATATTTGGTGCAAAATATGAAGTGTACAGTCTCAAAAGAAAAGCAAGGTGATTTTCACTTATCTTGCTGCGATACTCACTTTTAATGAGTTCATTTTTAAAGTGTTTGTTGCAGATATAAATGGAGCCAAAGAGTGCCATCAAACTGGATGTAAACAAACGTAATCCCGGATTCTCAAGGCAGAGACATAAATAATTCCCACCCTTCTTTCTCAGAACATTTTACGGTCGTGGAATTTTGCAATGCAAATAGCTTCATATTTCGTAGTTCTTGTGAAGCCTCACTACACAGAAACTTCAAAAGTGCAAAATAATTGGATTTTGGTCTCAAATGTCTTTGGGTTTTCAAATTGTGAAGAGAATGTGTCGTACAGTTGCTTCAAAAGTTCGTTGTAATTTTCCAGGAGTGTTTATCGTGAACACGGAACCTAAGCAGGAAAATGGTATAAATCTGCAACTACCAGTCTTATAAATCAAGTAGTCAAGTTTATCGTCATATCGGAAACAAAAATATTCGCGCTCCCATTCAATTGTATGCAGTATTATATATACTCCGCGCCATCCGCCTCTGACTACTAGAATCGGTCTGAGTGGCTCAGTTGATTAGACGCTGGCCTGATCCCAAGGTCGCGGGTTCAAGTTTGACCCAGACCGATGGTTTTTAAGTATGCTTAAAACCGACAGCTCTATGTCAATAGATTTACTGGCATGTAAAAGAATCCCTGCAGGGAAATTCCAGCACACCGGTGACACTGATGTGATTCTGGCTACAACAAAATATTGCATAGGATATCATAGCTTGTAGAGTATGGATTCCTCTTTAAATAGTGAACACCTTCAAATGTAATACTATGTACGTAAGCACAATCAACTCTTGCATCTTTAGTAAATAAATATACACTGACACGCTCACCTAGGATAATGAGATACTTGAGACTAAAGTAATTGTATAATCAGAACAGTTTAATAAGTTGCTAAATGTTCAGACACAATGGATGAATAATAACACTACTGTTATAAGGTTGTCTCATAAATTCGTTCGTTTTGCTAGGAAGTTCGACCTATAGAGCCTGAAAACTCTGAACCCTCTGTAAACTTGTGCTTACAAACTATAGAAAGCAAAAAGGAACATTTCCGACATCTTATGTTGTTTTACTATCGTAAGGGCAGAACCGCCTCAGAATGCCGGCAGAAAATTTGTGCTGTCTACAGGGAAGATGTAGGAACGAATCGAGCAGCTGATAGTGGTTTAGTCGATTTCGAGCTGGGAATTTCTCCCAAAATCAGAAAATTTGGGAACTACTGTCATAACTGTGTTAGTGAGGCGTCCTGGATTCTCCTTTCTGTCGGTTTAAGCCTATATTATTTGCTTTAAAAACAAATTATAATTTTAGCGCTAATTTTTCAGCAACTGGCCAGATAATCCCTTCAAAAACTGAGTAGCAAGGGGTTGAGTATATTTCTAAAGTACACATTACTTATTAGGTATGAACTAATGAAATGAAATGTTCACGGTCCATTTGATCCTTAGGACTTCTTATATTAAGCCTAAATACATAAATATTTTGTTTAACGACGCTGTCAATTGCCAGGATCATATCAGGGCTGGTGGCGTGGCGGAATTTGGTCCCGCAGAAGTTTTTACATGCCAGTGAACCTACTGTCATGGGACTGTCGCTTTCAAGCACACTTGATGGAGAAGTAGCGGCCACAGGTCGCGAAGACCGTATAGCATGCCGGGAGGGCTCGGGGCGCTGACCACGTCCCACCCTCCAGTATTGCACCCCACCAATGACGCCTGTAGTGGACAGAGGTGGGGGACGAAGCGGCTGGACGGCAAGCCTTGGCCCTTCATGGGCTGTTGCCCTAGGGGTTTTTTAGTATAGTCTATTTAAATGTTTTTCGGGGGGTTGACGGTTTCAAATGACGAAGAACATATTTTGTGAACTAGGAAGAATCACAAAAATGTTTCAATTAGAGCTGAAAATACTAAACTTAGCCGTTATGTACTTCTCAGTCCCTTACTTAAATATAGGTGAGGCTCTAGGAAAATGTCAGTTGTTGTAGCTGTGTGAACCTCAAATCTCAAGGAAGAGAAAACTGCCTAGAAGATATGAATGATACCGGCTCCTTATTCTCCTTGGATGGGATCACTGGTTTTGTTCCAAGGAAACAATATAGAAATAGTATTTTAAAGGTATTGATTATGCTATACAAATGACTTATCTTCAAGTTCAACTCACACTTAAAACTAATTCTTGATTGAGCAGAACTGTTGTTTGTAACCGCTACAAACATTTCCTCTACAAAATTGAGTTTTACATACTGGATTTGGATGATGGATTGACGCTCTACAGGGGGCGTGGTGCATGGTATCTTAAGGAGTAAGAACTTGTTAAAGCATTCTTGGCTGTCGTCAACTTGATAAAATCTTATCACGAACTCTTGAGTACATCTAAGTGAAGTTAATATATGTACCGTTCCCACAATTACATGCACTACAGAACGCTCTTTTGCAATGCTTCGTAGACTTGAGAACAACAAAAGGCTAAACCACTTAGCTTGAGTTAGCTGCCACCACAATAAAGCTGATAAGCCTAGTTTAATGCAAATTTGAAATACTTTTTCTAAGAAACACTACTTGTGGCAATGCATTTGGCTTAATAGGAAAGGAATATGCTATGTAATACTATGTGCAATTGCTGGGACTGTGTAGGATGGAGCTACTGATTTCTTAGAAATTCATGCATATTGTCTATAGTTTCAAACATCGCTGTGCCTGTTATAGACAATTTGGAAATCTAGAAATCTTGAAATACTAAAGTTAACAAAAAAGTTTCTGAAATATATTCGAAAGCTTTCTTTCTCATCTGAAATGTGAATTTCCAGATGGGTACTTAAGAAATATTGGACTTCACACGCTTTCTGATTCAAGGCAGTCTGCATATGCTGCAGGAATTTATCGGCACTCTCCGACAGTTGTTTCAAGCAAAACCAAGTAGTTCTGTAATAAATAACATGATCATTACGTGTTTGGCATTACCTGCAGATCCATATGGCAAAATTGTATACCTATGTCAGTCAGGAACTCTTGGAACAATTAAAATACAGAAGCATATATTTTAGCTTACTCAACCACAGACCTTAGATGAGTAAGTGTTGGTGATATTGGCGTACATTCCTTGGGACCCAAGTAGCGGAACTCAAACATTTGACATCAGTTGATCAATGGCGGCATGTTCAGGAGAAGAAAAGTCGACTGACTTGCCTTTAGAGGATGTGAAGCCGCCAGTAGTGGGAATCCCAGTGATAGGAGGAACTAAATGGATTGAGAGGATATCCAAATACTTGGCTAGGAATTCCTTGGGAAGTTATTGAATTGGAAGTATCTTAGGAAAAGAAGATATATTGTCATATCATCCTTGATTGCTCTAGATCCAGAAATGGAAAATTGCATTTATCAGTACCTCTCCAAATACTTCAAAATTGTTTGTTTGCGAGTATGGTTAACTCATCTACAATTATTAATGACTAAGAAAATTGGGAGAACTCGATGCCGACATGTGTCGTAAGAAATGTTCAAAAGGAATCATTTGGGGGGGGGGGGGGGGGGGGTGAAGGGACAAGAAATGTTCATTACTAATTCCATTTGAAGCTGTAGGACAAGTGCACCCTGTTTATGAAATCAAACAAGTTAAACATAAAGATATAGGAGATTTAAAACATCCTATGACTTTACCAGCAAAACACCCAGTACTAAATTTGCTGATTCGAGCAAAGCACAGCAACGAGAAGCACATAAGCCCACCTTTGTAATGTGGAGGTAGCATTAGGCCCGAGCTCTAATCCGGTTAGGATGAGTCGTTCTCCGTGGTCTAAGGGTAGCATGGGTTTCCAAGGTCTCGGGTTCAAACCGGTGAAGGGTGATGAATTTTTACTTTCTCTACTGGCAAGTAGGGGAAGTATTGTATTCCACCCAAAAATTCGATGTCGAGATTTCACCGGAAATATATGTTTTGAGGCCCCCTGAATCAAAAAAAAATTTAGAAAAAGGTCCGTGTGTGTGTCTGTGTGTCAGTCTGTGGACAGCATAACTCAAAAACGAAAAGTCGGTTAAAAACTAAAGTTGGTATTTAAGTTTAATGTCTCTCAAGGATGCCGCACAAAGATTTTGAAGGAAATAGCCCCACTCTAAACTACCCTTTACATGGACAATTTTTCGAAAATTTTGATTTTCTTGAAAATGGCTCTAACGATTTTGATTAAAATGTCATATGTTTGAGATATTTTTATGATAAATGAAATGTATATCTTGAATTTTCTGGCTATAGCCCCTGTAGTCGCATTTACTGTGGACGTCTTTTGCATAACTGGTAAACAGTTAGAGATAGACCAAATCATCCTATACAAAAAATGTTGATCTTTCTAAAATACACAGTTTATGTCTAAATAAATTTTCTTGTAGGGTGAACCATTTCGGAGATATTCCTTGTTGTGTGTGTGAGTTTCGGAAAACATAACTTTCGTGAAATGGATCATCTTTGTTCATTTTTTTACATCTTAAGTGTGCAAAGACAACAGAATCCTAAAGCTTTAAAACATTTGACTATCGCACAAAACCTACTGTATTCTAATATTCCCCTTGTACCTACAAGGAAATAAGCAGTAAGATAAGTTGTACAAATGTTTATCTTAACTAACACGAAGAAGATATAGGAATAAGAGTTTGTAAGAATGGTTAGTACAAGAGTAGAGTAAGTCATGGGAGTGCAACACATCAGATTTTTTCAAGAATAAAACACTTAGCGTGATCTTCTTTCTTACAAAGTATAAGCATCGGCTACACTACCCAGTCTGTCCTGGACTCCGGAACCTGCAGCTAAGCAACTGGCTTTGTTTCCCTGAAGATGCCTGACGCAGTATTCGCTGAAACGCCGGAGAAAAAACAAGAACTCTGGACCACGGCCTACAAGCCCGGGAAAATCACACATTGAAGAAGAATTTTTTTCGCTAATTAAAAATATTTCATTATATTATGTAAATAACTGCCGGAGTCAGTACATTGAGCTTTTGCAGTCATTTCCTTATTTGCTCCTATTAAGTGTGCCAATTTTTAAGTAAACAGATGTAAAATTGAAATTAAAAAAGTCAGTCCCATATATAAGTTACTGGCGCGATGTGTGCAAATATTATGGAGGTGCATCTAGCAAGAATTGGGTATATGAGAAGTCAATTTCCCATTTGAATATATTGCTCGACGTTATACATATATTCATATGTGAATAATCTAGAACTGTGCACATAAAACATGACGCCACTGCATGCGTGAAAATGTAAACAGATACACGCACCTCCTCCTTGCTAAGCATACGCTACCTGTGAAGCCCCCCAAAGCTGAGGGGACGGCATAAATGGAAATAAAACGTATTACTCTTAATAATAGTTACTTGTAAGATTTGTAGAGTAAGCTGTTTCTGACATAACTTCGGTAGTAATTCTGGGACATCACAAGGGATTATGTCGGTCTGGGTGGCTCAGATGGTTAAAAGATGGCCTACTGATCCCAAGGTCGCGGGTTCAAATCCGGCTCAGACCCATGGTTTTTAAGTGTGCTTAACGACGACAGCTCCATGTCAGTAGATTTACTGGAATGTAAAATAATTCCTGCGGGATGAAATTCCTGTACACCGGTGACGCTGATGTGATCCTGGCAATTGACAGCGTCATTAAACAACAAAATAATATGTTTCATACGGTGTTATGAAATAATTAATCACTAAAAATACGTGAAGGAATACTCCAAACTGTTCTTTCAGACGTGAGGTAAGTTGACAACATTTCGTTGAGGTTGGTCAGGGAATTGACCTGGTTTGTGGCTGTAAACAGGTCGGGCGCTTTCGCTTTAGTGTAATATTTTGGGAGCTAACGCTTGTGATTGGCCTACACTCTCACAGTCAACACGGAAGGACAAGGCAGGGATGAGTTTGTTTTCAAGACGTACCGTTACGGTGGTTGTTTATGTACTGAGCTAGGGAAAGTGACACCCACACAATCTTGTTTTCGACAAAACTAAAATATCTCCGTAGGAAATGCTCAGAGACAAAAACGTAAGACACAAAATGTGCTCCAAATACCGAGATGTACTGCTGGTTTAAATTAATGATTTCCCCTCCGCCCGGCATATTAAATTAATGGATTTTAATCAAACTTGTAAGAGCCATTTCTGAGACATTTAAAGAATTCGCATTTTTTTTATGCACAGGGAATTTAAAAGTGGAGGACTTTCTTGAAAATCTTTATACCACATTTTTGGAAGACACTTCCGTTTTTGAGTTATGCTATTAACACACACACACACACACACACACACACACACACACACACACACACACACACACACACACACACACACACACACACACACACAAACGCGTGCGCGCGGACCTTTTTCTCAAAGTGACTCTTTCGATTCAAGTGAATCAGATAATTATTTCTTGTGAAATCTCTGCTGCCACGACAAAGTACTGAGTTCCACCAAAGAAAAATCAATGTGTTGCACTCGCATCCTTCCCTACTCTTGTACTATTACAAACTCTTATTCCTCTACCTTCTTCATGTTAGCCGACATAAACATTTGTACAAATCTTATTATCTTATTAATTTTCTTGTAGCTGCAAGGGGAATACATAGGCTTGAGCGATAGTCAAATCTTAAAGCTGGTCGCTATATGAAGGCCGTTCTCTTTTCACGGCCAAGAGATAAAGTGAAAAATGACTTTTCATTTGGGAAAAGTTAATTGTACAGTAAGATTTGGTCTATCTCTTACGATTTACCAGTTATGCAAAACTCATCCACAATAAACAGGACTACACGGGCTATAGCCAGAAAATTCAAAATATACATTTCATTTACCATAAAAATATCTTTAATCAAAATCGTTAGCCATTTTTGAGAAAATCAAAATGTTTTATATAAAGGATAGTTTAGTGTGGAGGAATTTTCTTCAAAATGTTATCACATCCTTGAAAGATATTAAACTTAACATACCAACTTTAGTTTTTAACCGACTTTTCGTTTTTTACCTTCTCTACTACTAATTGTACTCCAACAAAAAATTCGAGTTGAGATTTCATCGGAAATATATACTTTGAGTCCCACTGAATGCAAAGAAAAAAGCATTTTTAGAAAAAGGTCCGTGTGTGTGTGTCTATGTGTCTGTCAGTCTGTGGACAGCATCAAAACCAAAGGTGGTATTTAGTTTAATGTTTTTCAAGGATGTGACACGAAGATTTTGAAGAAAATTCCTCCACCCTATACTGCCCTTTGCATGGAAAGTTTTTCGAAAATTTTTATTTTCTTGAAAATGGCTCTAACGATTCTAGTTAAAATGACATGTTTAAGACATTTTTATGACAAATGAAATGTATATTTTGAATTTTCTGGCTATAGCCAATGAACTCCTGTTTACTCTGGATGACTTTTGAATAACTGGTAAACCGTAAGAAATAGACCAAATCTTACGGTACAAAAAATGTAGATCTTGCTAAACGGCACAATTATGTCCCTAAAATATATATATATATATATAATTTTTTTTGGGGAGTGAACCATTTCGGAGATATTTCCTGTTATTTGTGTCAATTTCGGAAAGCTTAAAACTTTCATGAATTGGAACATCGTTGTTCATTTTTTATATGTTAAGCGTGCAAAGAGAACGGGATCTCAAAGCTTTAAAAGGTTTGACCATCACTCAAAGCCTACTGTATTCTAATATTCCCCTTGCACCCACAAGGAAATAAGCAATAAGATAATTTGTACAAATGTTTATCTCAACTAACACGAAGAAGGTACAAGAATAAGAGTTTGTAAGAATGATTAGTACAAGAGTAGAGAAATTCATGTGAGTGCAACACATCAGATTTTTGAGTTACGCGGTTCACAGATACACACATGGACCTTTTTTTAAAAATTCTTTTTTTTTGGGGGGGGGTTTCAGGGGGCCTCAAAACATTTTTCCGGTGAAATCTTCACATCGAAATTTTGGGTCGAATACAATACCCTACTTCATGTAGTAGAGAAAGTAAAAAACTTTGATGTTGATGTTTACCACAAATGCATGTTCTGAGTCGGTACATAAGAGTACATCATAGAATTGTTGTGGCAGTCCTATGCCGACAAATCACTGACATGGAGAGGACTGCCCCCGGCTAAATTATACACGTGGTCAATTCAGCGTAGGGTTGCCAGACGTGCAGTTTTTTAAGGAACAGTACATTTTCTTCTTTTGTTCCGCATACGGTATAATATAAGTACCGTACGGCAAATTGCCTTGTTTTAACTCTGAGTTAATCATGGACACATGTTTCCCTTGGACGTGCTGCGCGAGATGCGAGAACACCAATAATAAATTGTCACCAGTGAGCAATACTGCTTATCAGCTTATCAGATACACATTGATGTGCGTGGTTCTTCATTATTTATGGTTATCGACAGATTTCAGCCTTAACCAAAAGTGATTTGACACGTTGTATTTCTGATAGAATACTGAAGTTCACTAGATTTGAAAATCTGTGTTGCACATACATGACTTTCTCTGCGCACTCTTGTACTAGCCATTTTTTAAAAACCCTTTTGCCTCTATCTTCATGTTAGTTGAGATAAACATTTGCAGTAATTATCATATTGCAATTTTCTTGTAGGTACAATCTTTTAAAACTGGTCACTATATGAAGACTGAAATTCCGTTCTCTTTGCAAGGCTAAGATATAAAAACTGAATAACGACCTTCTATTTGAGAAAAGTTAACCATCGCAAGATTCGCGTAAATAACGAGAAATATCTCCGAAATGGTTCATTCCACACACACACAAAATCATTTGGACAAAACTTGTGTGTTTTAACAAGATCTACATTTTTGTATAGTACAATTTGGTCTATCTCTTACGGTTTACCAGATATGCAAGTCATCAAAAGTAAACACTACTACACAGGATATAGCCAGAGAATTAAAGAAGTACCTACATTTCATTTGGCATTGAAATATTTTAATCAAAACCGTTAGCCATTTTTTAGAAAATCAGAATTTAAAAAAAATTTCCACGTAAAAGGTAGTTTAGGGTGAAGGAATTTTTTTCAAAAGCTTCGTGTCCTATCTCAGATATTAAACTTAGTTACCTAGCAACTTTGGTTCTTAACCGACTTCTCGTTTTTGAGTTACACTGTTCACAGGCAGACACATACGCTTGCGGACGTTGTTCTGAAAATTCTTGTTCTGGATTCAGAGGACCTCAAAAGCATTTTCCGGTGAAATCTCGACATCGAAATTTTGGGTGGAATACATACTACCCCTGCTTACTATACGTAGTAGAGAAAGTAAGAATATAATCCCAAATGGGACTCCACTATTTGATCACCTTCTTTAGTCGAGCACTGTTAACTGGACAGATGTGTTCCTTATTTTCAATTGGAGAATGTGGTGGTCTTATTTTTGAGCATTGTGCCATTGTTTAAATCTCGGTAGCCAAAACGTAAGGGATGCACGATATTGGTGAATTTGGGCTGCTACTTGTGAGTGTTGGGACTATTTAACACTACTAGACATTCTGTCCAATGTATATAATTTATTAAAAATGTTGTAAAACGCAACCATTTTGGAAGAAACTGTAATTATGACAGTAATTTGGTTATTTTTACTTTCGCTACTAGTAAGTAGAAGGAAGTATTGTATTCCACCCAAAAATTCGGTGTCGAGATTTCACCGGAAATATATGTTTCGAGATCCCCTGAATAAAAAAAAAGCTTTTTTTAAAAAAGGGTCCGTGTGTGTGTGTGTGTGCGTGTGCGTGTGCGTGTGCGTGTGCGTGTGCGTGTGCGTGTGCGTGTGCGTGCGCGTGCGCGTGCGCGTGCGTGCGTGTGCGTGCGTGTGGACAGAATAACTCAAAAACGAAAAGTCGGTTAAAAACCAAAGTTGGAATTTAAGTTTAATGCCTTTCAAGGATGCGACATGAAGATTTTGAAGAAAATAGCCCCACCATAAACTACCCTTTACATGGCAAATGTTTCGAACATTTTTATTTTCTCGAAAATGACCCTAACGATTCTGATTGAAATGCCCTACGTTTAAGATATTTCTTTGACAAATGAAATGTATATTTTGAATTTTCTGGCTATAGCGTAGATATGTAGCCCTATTTACTTTGGATAAGTTTTGAATAAGTCGTAAACCTTAAGAGATAGAGAAAATCGTACTATATAAGAATGTACACCTCGCTAAAACACACAATTTATGTCTTAAATACATGTTTTGTAGAGTGAACCATTTCGGAGATACTCCTTTTTATTTGTGCCAGTTTCGGTAAACTTAAAACTTTCGTGAAATAGAACATCATTTTTCATTTTTTGATATGCTAAGGTGCAAAGAGAACGGGATCTCAAAGCTTTAAAAGATATGACTATCGCTCAAAGCCTACTGTATTCTATATGCCCCTTACACCTACAAGGAAATAAGCAATAAGATAATTTGTACAATGTTTATCTCAACTAACACGAAGAAGATATACCTGTAGGAATAAGTTTGTAAGAATGGTTAGTACAAGAGTAGAGAAAGTCATGTGAGTGCAATACATAAGATTTTTGTCAATCTTACTTTTACACTTTTAATACCCCCAGTAAAAATAAGCTTTGTCTCTCTCAGCTTCAAGGTCATCTTTGCCACTTCTTCATGTTTGAGTATACACACTAATTGTTGGGAACCAAATCTGACGAATATGACGAATGGAGAAACACTGGTAAGCAAAACTCCTCGAGCTTTGCTGCAACAATCCCAGACATGCATGAAAGGGCATTATTGTAATGATCCAGTAGTGAAGTGTAATACTCCCCAGTGAAGTTTCTGCCCTTCTGGAGATAATATATGAGAACCATGCCATGATAATCTCCCCCCAAAAAATGCAGTCATGATTTTTCCTGGAAATGGAATCGCTTTTGCACTTTTGCACTTAGACCTGTTACCATACCCTGTTTGGGCTGCTCTTTCGTCTTTGGCGTCTACTGATGAGTCACGTTTCATCTACTGTTATGAAACGTTGGAGAAAATCAATAAATCAAACTTTCGATTGCAAATTATATATTAAAATCAAGATAACCAAATAATGAGGTATATGTTTTGTTACAGCTTCAGTTTCCATCAGACTCGGAAGAGGAAGTTCGATCTCGCACTCGGCAGCTGGAAGGACTGAAGACTGCACTAAGGACCCAACCACACAGTTTCGTGCTGCGATTTATTGAGCTCGATGGCTTGTCAGCACTTCTGGGATTCCTCTCAGCAATGGACTATGCCACTGCCCAAAGTTCCATCCATACTTCACTTATTGGCTGCGTTAAAGCCTTGATGAACAACTCCGTAAGTTGATCTGCTCATTTTAAATAGAGCAATAAATTATCTTATGCAGTTTATCTCTACACAATGGTATATTTTTTAAATTTAAGTGGTGCCACTATCATGTTCAACAAATTTCCCTTCTTTCTGCACAACTAGAGCACTTTCTCTACTTTCTGCAGCTAATACCTATTCAGTTGTAGGTTGTTTATTTGCGTTTTACAAATTAGGATTTCTAATTTTATGATTCATTTAGATCAATCATTGTAATGAATAACTATCTAGAATAAAGTTGCTATTGTATTTTCACGGGTTTTCCAGGAAACACAAAATATTCACTTAAATTTATACTTAGATATCACAAAGTAGCATCTACCTCTCTCTCTTTCTCTCCTTTTCTTCTTTTAATATGATCTGTCTTCCACTGAGAGGAGAACATTACAAAACACTGTTTGCCTTTTACGCATTTACAGATGGTGTAAGCCAATCCATAAATGGAGTGCACAAGGTATATAAACATAACATATGCAGCAACGATTATGGCTGACACAAAATTTAATGGCGGGTGGCAGGAGGAGCTATCCAACAAAAATCCAGTCAGAGGCTTGCCTTGCAGTGATGTATAGTTAAATGAGCTGTGAAATCACCCTGTAAAGCTGGTGATATAAATACCATTTGCACCCACAAAATTTATTTGTACTGCAGGAAGGAGAACTGTAGTGGTCAGGTGTAAGCCACCATTAAATTTTGTGTCTGCTATAATGATGATAATCGTATTTCAAGGTTTCAAACTATCCTTTTTATATAGCTTCAGTTCTTCACTGTCTTGCTGGCTTTGCTTCATTATCTTTGATTACACTGTACATTTTGAGCAATCATTTCCTTTAGTTGTTCTTTGCTTCCTGTTTCAGCATCAAATTCTTGTTACAAGCTTAATTTTGATATGAAACAAATTGACTAATGCTGCACTTTTATTGTGTTGTGCATTTCTTAAGCCTAAATAGTGAACCTATGGCATAAGTGCACAAAATTCATAAATTGTGGTCCTTAAGAAAAGTGGAAGTGTGAAATGGTCAAAAACGTAATTTTTATATTACAGTTAAATTTTTTTATATTTTCTGAATAAGAGTTTTATATACAGTGCTCCTTTATTTAAAGATGCTTTAAAAAACTGGGTTATGATGTAAATCATTATATCAAATATTTTGTTTCATTAATTCTCTGGGAAACAATATTTTTCATATAAATGACAATTTTTCTCAGCAACCATTAGAGCTAGAGGTTTGAAATTTTGCACAGTTCTTTTTGATATAGAATTACACATATTGACCTGGAATTATGATATAGCTCACCATTTGAATATGGCAACCACATTTTGTTAAATAATTTGTGTAAATTTAACATTTTCATTTTTCTTCATATTGAAAAATTTATTCTAGCAAAACAATTAAAAATAATTATATAATTCTTGGTCAATATCATAACAGATATGAGGCCTAAGTGTAGCATATTTCAAAGCTGTACTGCCTATAGTTATTCTAGTTTTGTGACAGCAATTTACCCTATTTTTCACAAAATATTAAAAAGAAGGTATAAGTGCTAGGATAATGAAATTTACCATGGACATTTCCCATATCTCATGTTTTCCAAAGGAATTCTCTAGGTAATATGTAGTTGAGAAATAGAGGATTACTTTGTACAGGGCGTGCTGGGCTAAACACCACACTTCAGTTTCTGTTAAATTTTATCTCTGTGCAATTTGAATAAACTTATTGTCAAAGTGTCCACTTTTACTTCTTGCAAGATATGATCTTCCTGTATTTATGATGAAATATATCTCTTCAGACTACATGTTGAAGTACATTAAAATCCTAAAGAAGGCAGTAAATAGCTAAGTAAACAAAGCTATGTCACTATAACAGATGTTTTGATTATATTTGGCAAAACATTTATGGGCAGATCCTATGATGAATTGGTTTTACTAGGACATTAAATTGTCATTTCTTTTCCAATGTGCAAAACAATACACTACTTTAGCTTTGAACTTTTTTTTTATTTTATACACTTAGGTTGGAAATAAATGCAATGTTTTCTTTATAACTATATGAACGACATCAGCAGCATATTGTAATGTTTTCAGAATGGACGTGCACATGTTTTGGCACATCCTACCGGCATCAACACCATAGCACAGAGCTTGAGTACAGAAAATATCAAGACAAAGATCGCAGTGCTGGAAATTCTAGGGGCAGTTTGTCTAGTGCCTGGAGGACATAGAAAAGTTCTAGAAGCCATGCTTCACTACCAGAATTTTGCTTCAGAGAGAACGCGTTTTCAGGTAAAAACATCAGTAATTTGTTTTATCTGATTTTTAAACCAGAATTTTTGTTGAAAATATATCTTATTTTTTAATGGATTTTGTTTATTAGGGAATAGTGAATGATTTAGATCGCAGCACTGGTATATACAGGGATGAAGTAAATCTGAAGACTGCCATAATGTCCTTTATAAATGCCGTCCTAAACTATGGCCCTGGTCAAGAGAATCTGGATTTTCGATTACATCTCCGCTATGAATTTCTCATGTTGGGAATTCAACCAGTGATTGACAAGCTGCGTGGCCATGAAAATGAAACATTAAATAGGTGAGCAGTACTAATTTAGCTATTTGTTTAAAACTCCTGGTATTTATTGCTTGTTTATCTGAATGTTGCTGAGATTGCACTGATATATGGTGACAGACTGTGGTAGTTTTTATTTTTAAGGGAAAGGAATTCAAACTTATGGTTGCTACCAAATAAAAGGTTTTAGTTGCTTCAATCTAAAATGTATACACTTAAGAACATCATAAATGTTTATAGTGTAGCTACATTAGAATCCATTAGAATCTGACTCGACCTAATGTGGACTGAGAGTGTCGGGTTATTAAAATGTATATTTTTACTGAATAAGGGGTGTGTTATTCACAATTCATAGCACAATACTCGGTTCTAGCACAATATAGAAAGCAGATCAAGTATGATATCCTAAAATGTATTATGGATTAAATGTTCTCCTTTGTTCGGTCTCTTTAATGCATCCAATTTAGTTTTCATTCCCATATTAACTTGTCTTTTTTATTTGCTTAACATTTTTACTGGCACAAACACAATTTAACAGAACACTAATAGTAAACTTGAAATCTGAGAAAGAATACTTAACCAGAATATGTAACTAAAGATTTAGCTTATCATGTACAGTCCAGTGCATGGAAATTTTCCAATGCTGTTAGTGTCTTTTTGTGTGTTACTTTATTTAATGTTGGCATAACCTTCTCACCAGTCATGTTCCACACCATTTCTGCCTGTGCCAATCTCTTATTGGTTTGTATCAAAGTCCAATAACACAAGTAATGACCAATGAACAAGGGGCGTGCCCAAGGTGCGTAATGCAAGGGAAGAGGTAAGGAGGAATTTAACCTGAGTGGAACAATTGTCACCATCATCTCCTGGCTGTGTCCGTCGCTCATTGGTTTGATGTCATAACTCTGATATTCAATTTCGGGAACCAGGGAGAAGGATGAGGGGTGGGTCACATGAAACAGCTGTGTACTATGCATGCCATTTGAAGTGGGCAAATGATATGGCTAACAAGCCAAAGGTAATAATTGTGCTTCTTGAACAAGGATATAGCGCTGCAAGGGCTGCGGAACTATATGGAGTGAACTGCCTCAAACTGGCTGAAGAAATACCAAGAACGGGGATACTGGACACGTGGATCAATTACTAGAACATTATCATCTTGTTTTTTTCCCCTTATGTTTGTCTGCATGACATAAACATGCTTTTGTATGCTCGGTATATTTTGTGTAGATAGCACTTAAGTTACAGCTTCAAATTATTTTGTAATGAAATGATATAGTTCAAATTAAATATGCACAATGTAAAGTTAAAGTTATACACATATAATAAAACAGATAAATCTGCCTCCTCCCCCATTCCCTTCCCAAGAAAACTACACAAACCTGAGAAGGTTCATTATTCGAAAAGGATTGGCAATCTGGCATTTGCTCCTATCCTCAATAACTGCTGATAAAATAATCAAAGTCTGATGAAATTTACCCTAACAATTAATTCCAATCCTTAACAAATTTAAGTAAAATGAAAAAAAGACCCCTCCTCGAAAGAAAAAAAATCTTCTTTTATGCCCAAAAATCCAATTTTAACTTTCCACATAAACATTGGTTTATATCACGTTCTGAATTATATGTTTCAATGTATCTTAAACTATCTGGGCTTCTGGTTCACCTCTGCCATCGTGAAACAAAGGGCAGGTGCATGCCTTCCTATCGCTGACAGTGTTTTGAACTGGGGGCGTGGTGCCATTCACTACCAACCTAAACAGCTGTTCCTCATATCAGAAAGTTTCCGTGCACTGGACTGTACATACTGGGTGAAGCAATTAACCTTCAAACCCTCCAAAAAAGTGTTTGTGCTATGTATCCACATTATTAGTGACAAGCTTTTGATTTTGTGACATCTGCCGACTGTTTATGTTCTGACTAAATATGAATTGCACATTTTTATAAGTTCTCTTACTTAATACTTTTTAAACACCAAAATTTGCAAGAAATAATATATTATTAGTAGTCATTTTAACTTGTCAATTTTTTTTCTTGTCGAATTTGGGTCTAAAAAGCAATATATGGGTAGTTTTATTTTACTTTCACTACAAAAACTCCCAGTTCAATCTCTAACATCAATGTAACAATGGTCTCTTGCTATTTTTACTGCTATGCTTTTTATTATTTATGCATTATGGTGAGATGAAGTATCATTTTTTTAATGTAGAGGTAAAAATTACCTATTGTAAGCAAAGTTATACATAGTTTATCATTATGGACATACAGGCAGAAACTATAGGGACCATGCAAATAAATAGCACTGAAATCTGGTCAAAAATGCTGCAAATGGGTAGAAGGAGTAAATTACTTTAGTTGCCTTTAAAAAATGATAATTTTTATAGGTAATGTGAGGCAACATAAGTATACTATATAATCAATCTTAAATCAAGTAGAAATGGTAAGCATAAATTAATATTTTGATGCACAATCATGAAAAGCCCACTGGAAAATGTTAGAAAAACCTGAAGTTAACTACCATTACCATAATTTAATGAATATTTGTCCCTCTGAATCAAAACACTTAGGTCCCATTTAAATGGAAAAATACATGTAAACATCATAACTTAGGATGTAACATGCAAACTTAGCAATATGTAGATATTCAGAATGAAGTATGTCAGTGTTAACCAATCAAAAAGAAAAAACAAGCAAAGGTTGGCTCACAGTGAATTACAATGATTGCTTCATACAAATTACAGTAACTAATTTACTTGAAGTAATATATTTGAAAAGTTAAATCTCTTAGCAAAGACATGTTGATGGTGGCCAATCCCCTAAGTCAAGTAATTCAACAGCGGGACTTCCATAATCTGTCATGTGAAATGAGAGAAAATTATCCACTGCAATTCCAAAAGTACGTGACAATGAACCCTGATCAGTTTGATATCTTAAATCTAGCAAACAAAAACTCACAAAAGAGAATAGTTTGTTTTGCTGCAATTTTGTTTCTGGCCTGTGATCTTAAATAGAAAGGCAGTAAGTCAATAAGGCAATAAGTTGATAAGTCAACAAATAGTGTCAGAAAATCTGGTGTGAGAAGACAAAATAGTCATGTGATGAAAACAGCTTTCCAATTCTAAATACCTCATCCCAGACAGTCAACGCCTCAGACGCAACTGTACCTTCATCAAGAAGACTTCGACCATGCCACCGATGATGTCCACCACAGTAGTGGACAAAAGGTCTGGACCAAGTTACTCCAGCAGACCACGGAAAATCAGCCCGGAAGACTCCTTTAGAATTACGAACACTGGCCGTGAAAGCCTACGCTTACTCATGAGCTTTCCAATTGTTTGCTCATGTTTGATGTAAGCATAAACTTAAAATCTGGACCTTACAAGCTTCTAAATTTACATCTAATTCTATGTTTACATATTTTTATGTTTGTGATTCATTGTGAATGCTTCTATTACAATACATAGAATCTAGCTTTTAAGGTTATGTTATTCTTAGTTATTTTCCATAATGAATGGGGCCTAAGGTTTCCAGGCTTTTCTTTCACATGAAGGGTATGACAGATATCAAATAATTGTTTTCTTTTTCTTAAAATGAAATCCTAAAATAATTGTAACAGAATTTTTTACATCTAAACTGAATTACAAAAAATGTCAGTTTTTGTCATATTGCAGCATGAAGTTCTGCATGGCTTCATGCAATATTATTAATTCTTGTAGTAGTCATCCTGTTGAAAATCATATCATTCAGGTGGTCCCTATAGTTCATTCAAATATACCAAATATCTCACTTGGAGGTTTTCTGACTGGGTGAGTTGGAATATTTTTTTAAATAGAATTCTGTACCCTTCTTAGCATGGAAGTGTGGATATCAGAACAAATGTGCATGTAAAAATAAATAAAAGTTGACAATCTAGAGTAACCTAAACTAAAAGTTCAAAGAGTAAAAACATTAGTAAATGTTTCAGTCAAAGCCCCCAATATAATAATAGCAGTTAAAGATGGCTATAGAAACCAATCCAAAAAAAATGTTAAAGCAAAAAAATTATCTTTTCAGGCATTTAGATTTCTTTGAAATGGTGAGAAATGAAGATGAGAAAGAGCTAGCAAGAAAGTACGAAAAGGTAAGAAAGTAAATAATATCTTAAATTCCTTTTAGCAGAAAAAGAATAAGTAATGTAACAAACATAGTACCACATGTATATTTCAAGCAAGGTTGTTATGGGCACCTACAATAATGGAAATGAAGATGCAAGAAAAGTTTTAAAGACCAACAACTTTTTTAATTTTTTTGTGTTCTGATGAAGAAAATATGAAGAAACATTCTTGCAATCAAAGCTACTTGGAGCTTGAGCCCCGCAGGTTTTATACAGAAGTTATGAAATACATTGATGAATTAAATGTATGTATGCATGAGCAGAAGGCTTAAATGAGTAAACAGCATGCAGTTCTTTACATATTATTCTGACCATAAGTTTCATATTGATCTTTATGATTAACAGAGAAAACATTAAGTAGGAAAGAGTTGCTTCCAATAAGTCAAAAACTAAGCATCATAAGACACGTAAAGCTCTCAAAAATTTAGGTTATATGACTGAAATTCAATTTTGTAATAGATGGTCAAGATACTTTGCAAAGTTTTAAATTTTAATGATTTTAAATCCTATTACTGATCACCTTCAGCAGTTGCTGGATATGTGAGTGTGGAACTCTGGTAATGTTTAAAACACTTACTGGATGTATAACTTACTTTTTGATAGTACTCACAACAAGAAGACAGAGAAGCAGGTTTATTGGGTAGTTGAGGAATTGTATGGTCCCTGCACCTCACTTCAAATTTCCCCTCCTTGCAAGCTCACATAGTAGGATCTCCCACCACACAGTAAACTTACATGTGACCGCCCTCTAGAATGACATAGTTGCCCCAACTACCTTAGAGTGGGGAATATAAAATGGCACATGGCAATCAAGGGGTGGAGTGGGGCACATAAATTCACAGCAGTTCTTGTCTACTTGTTCTTCAACATACAATTCATATAATTTTTCATTTGATTAAATATAATTTTATGTAATGACATATTTCGTTTCTTTATACATAGTTATAAGAACAGTTTTTTATTCAGCTTATTGACCATTTGTAAAAATATTACAAGGTATTGTCAGGATGATTAATGTGACTGGATATTTACAAGGGATGATGGTGTAATATAGTACATAAATTGCTCTTACATATTTGATTATATACACTTTTAAATTCTTCAACAGAGTAGAATACATTAACTATTCTCCTTTAGTTTTTGATTATCTTTCAAACCTTTGATTCTGTAAAGCAAATCCTTTGCACAATTATACTTCTATTGCTTAGTGAACCTTTTAATCTATTTCTAATGTAATTTGTTCTACTTCTGGTGTTGTATGTGTGTATATTTAAATATTTTTCGTCCTCATGGTTTTTAACTATATATTTGATACATTCATGCAACTCTGCAACTTTCTCTGATGTGTAATCTTTCAATTATTTTTATAACTTTTTTCTGAAGCCTAAATGGTTTTATAATTAAGGTTTTCTGAGTGGCACCCCATAGAATAATACCATACGTTAGGTGTGAACAAATAAAATCAAAATACACTTGCATAGCGCTGTCCTCATCCATCATCTGCCTAGTTTGTCCCAAAATATAGATTCCACTGTTAACTTTTCTGGTAATTTTTTCTACATGCATTTGTCAGATTAAATTTCTGTAAATCAGAAATTGATTACAGTCTGTTCTATCTAACAACTAAAATGTTGATGAATCACACAGAAAGGGCCCTAACTTCAAAGTTTTAATTATTAAATGTTTTTGCATATTTTGAGGTATAATACTTGTTTCACACCATACTACATAGTTTTATATATTTTAATATTATTTGGAGCTATACATCATTTTTGTTGCAAAGCAAGAAAGGAAGAACCATTGTAAGTTTCATTATTGTGTATAAACGTACTTCTCATATATTTTTGTGTTCTCATATACTTCTATTACATTCAAGGCCAAATTGCATGAGCTCGATGCAGACAACAATGACGCATTTTAAGCTTTTCCTTTCTATAACTGTTCTTGAGCACTTTAAAATTTGTAATAATTAGTTGCATTAATTTAGTGGTACTGCTTGCATCTTCGTTGTCATCAAAGCTGAAAATGTGAATTTCTATTGACAATACTTTAACCACTGATGATAAAATAGTCTTGTGGCAAACTTCTGGCAAATGTTTAGGGTGAACGATGAAATCCCAAATTGTACAACATTTATGAAACCATCTCTGCATAAATGTTCTTTCACAAACTACACACAAATAATGGAATGTATAGTGAGGAGGGGACAGAGATGGGTGGGGGAGTGACATAGTGTCATGCAGGGGAGTGACATATTATGTGTGATTAGGAGTTGTGGAGAGGGAAGCAGCTGAAAGAACTTGGACTTAGGGATGGTAAACCTCGGTACCAAGGACCACACAATTCCTCTATTGCCATATATTGAAATTACATAAGATTTGCAGTTTAAATGTGTTTTTCTTGTTTATGTAAAGAGCTATTTATGTCTAATTCATTATGTCTGATATTTTCAGGAGCATGTAGATACAAAAAGTGCAACAGCGATGTTTGATTTGTTAAGACGGAAACTAAGCCACACTGCAGCTTATCCTCATCTCCTCTCATTACTGAAACACTGCCTATTACTCCCATGTAAGAAAATATTACTTTTTCTTAGAATTAAGATTTTAATTTATGGATTATTGAGTTCAAACGAATGAAATCTATGGATGCAGTAACTCAAAAAATAGAAATCTATGAAGTGTCCTTTGTGGATTATGTAAATGTTAAGACAACGAACCAGTAAAATTTGGTAAAAATGTCAAATATTTGGTCTTTTTAAAATATTTTTACATACTATATTTACCAAATAGCAGAATTAATATTTTTAGAATGGGAAGAAATGGAAGAGAGTAAAATGAGAGTTGGTGGATTCTGAAAAAAAACACTAAACTTCACTATTAATTGTCTCCACCCACTTTTATAATTACTATAATGATATAAGGCTTAAAAATAATTTTATTTTTGTTTTTGAAATTGCAGTGGATTATGGATCACACCCACAGCACTGGTTGTTATTTGATCGTATAGTACAACAGATTGTCCTGCAGCATGAAAACAAGGAAGATCATGATGTTTCACCACTGGACATCAATGTGAAAGAATTAGTACACCTGTAAGTACATTTGACCACAAAGGTCGTCTCACATCAGAGACAATTACCTCAATGTGATTACTGGGAGAAAAACACAAATCGGTTGAAGAATTCAATGTCATTCGGGCAGGTTGTCACAGTAGCTCAATGGTTAGAGCGCCCACCTAGTAAGCAGAGTGTCTGTGGTTCAAATCCCAGCTTTGGCATTGAATTTTTCAGTTACGATTCTACCTCTCCAGTATTTTGTTATTTATTTTTATGGACCATGAAAAAATTCTGTTAATTTTGTAATTTTATGAATTTATTTTTAATTATTGTAAGTTCTATGCTGTCCCTTTCCTCATTTGTTTACAGCTTAAAGAAGCCTTATTTTACTTGCCTGCAGTGCACATAATTTTATCCTTTTGTATTTAACTTTTATGGTTTACTAACATTCTTCATCCCTCCCTTTTACTCATTTACTTTAATTTGCAGAAATAAACAAATAATAAAAATAATTTAAATGTGCTCTAAAATAAAAAGAGGTATTTGGTTTTACTGGAACTGCTGAAAAGCTAATACAATTCAGGAACACAGTAAAGGGGTGCTAATTAATTAGAATCTGTATACCTACTTTTTCTGTAACAGTCAAATCATTGAAATCAGATGGAAAGGTATTGTTGATAACTGCACATTTTTGACAAATTTAGAAATCTGACACTAAAAATATGTTTATTTACTTTCTAGACTAGCCAAAGAGGAGGAACTAGTTGCAGCGAGGACAAAAGCAGAAGAACTAGAGAAGGAAAATAATGAAATGGCCACAAAACTTGCCAAAAAGGAACAAGAGCTTGATCTCAGAACACAAGAAAAGGTTAGCACTGTTAGTCATTAAATGTTCATGAAGTAAGAATATTGCTTAGGTACAGGTGTTGCAGACTGTTACCTGCAGCACTTGTTAAAGTTGACATGTGAAGCAGCTACCAGGCATTTAAGTGCCAGAGCTGTGGAGATCAGCTGTGGTAGTGCAGCTGCATTAGTGCTTGAAAGGAATGTATCAGCTCACAAAACATACTGTAAAGATGTTTTTGTGGCATCCTGTAGTGACAGAATGCAAATGCTTGATAGGGTCTAGCCTTTATCCTTCCAAAGGCAGATTTGTACTGGTATTTCTGACCTTCATGACACTAAATAATCCCTCAGTCTGTGTTTGTATGCACTGCATTTAACGCAAAAAATAAGTAGTTCTCACAAGGTTTTTGCAGAAGGCATAGATGATGGAAAGCTATTAGAATATTTCAATTGTTGTGAGGTAAATGCAAATGAGCTTTCATCAGATAGTACAGTGATTTCTAGTTTTGCAACAACAGCAGTCCTGCTGGGGGGGGGGGGGGGGGGGGGGGAGCATGAGCTGCAGCTCCTCCCTTGGTAATTAATGATTTTAATGTGCTGTCAATTACTTACCATTAGACTATTGTTTTAATTTTGATGCAAAAACAATTTATTGGATTTTGTTTGCAATTTCACCACACTCTAGAGAGTTCAAGTATTTTATAGTTGCTGGATGAAGTTTAAGAATGTCATTAACCCTAGCATTACCGGGGGGGGGGGGGGTGTTACTTTATGCCCACCTTCTGTAATGTTTATAATTATTGTCAATCACTGTTTCTGTTATCGAATTGCATAATTATTTCAAAGTTTTCATTGTTGGTCTTTCCGAAAAACAATGAAATGTCTAGGTGGTCATGAACTACTGCCCCTTGGTATGATGTGATTCATGTAAAAAGGTAAAAAAGGAATGGTTAAACAATGTTAATTATTACCTTTATAAACATGATACAATATAATACCCAATTTTAAAATAAATTTGTTTTGAAAATTGCTCAGATATTTTGTTACTGGAATAAGGTTTGGCATTGCTGGGGTTAATCATGACATTATTTTCTGAAAATTGAGTTTCAGATGACAATATTAGGGATTCCAACATATGCCCCCCCATGAAACAAAGTCTGTAGATGGCCATGCTCTGAGTTGTGAGGAATGATATGACATTGCCTCTGTACACACTGTGTTGAAATTTGTTATTCCTGCAGGAATATAGAGTTAAACTAGTCGACCATCTGCTGTACAGTCCATATCTAGTCCTATGTGACATTCTCCTGTTTTCATAAATTAAGGAAATGTTCAAGAGCTATTGTATCACAATTATCAAAGGGACTGTTGCACCTTATGAGGAAGTTGCTAATGTCTTTAAGGATATAGGGTAATTCCATATTGGCTCTGGAGGATACAGCTCTGTGCTAGTAGTGAGGTTGCATATGTTAAAAAAGTATGTATATCAAGTCACAACTTTCCATTATCAGAATCCATAAAATTAAATACTGACCTCATTACACATTTGTGTAAAACATTATCTATGCAATAAACAACTTTGTTTTGTGTATAGGAAGACATAGAGACAAACCTAATGAGGGTTAAAGAGAGGCTGGAGAAAGAGACCGCTGCACATCTTGAGGCAAAGCAGCGTATATCAGAGTTAGAATATCATGCCTCGGAACTGGACCGTCAGATCAACTGTGAACGAGGTGAGAGGCATAGGCTGGAGAGGCTTGTCAGCTCAGGAAGTCTGCCTGATGATGCCAAGGTAAGATAACATTTATGGTGATTGCTTTTATAAGAATATTCATTATTGTTATTTCTCTTGAAATGTTTTTGAGAAAACATAGAATATGTAGATCCACTTAAAACACACTATTTATTTTGAATAACCTTTTTGGGTATCATTGTTACTGGTTCTAATTTTGCAATATTTCAACTTTTTAAAGTGCCATCACATATCAGATCCTTCTCCATATGACATGGAAAGAGAGACAATTTCAAAGCCAGTATATAAAAATTGTCTTAAACACCATATTTCATTGCATAATCATCACCGTCACATAATGGTCACACCTTGATTTATAGACAAACAATTAGGACTTAAGCATTTCACCACATAATCATCATATTAATATTCCAGGTATTATTTTAACTGTGGGTCCCATCATGTCTAGCAAAAATTGTAACCATTCTCAAATGGTATCAGTTTTTAAGTTTTGGGAGTTACATCACCATACGCAACTCCCAATTTGAATGGAAGACCACACTTGCTGTTGGTCAACAGGTCCACTGGAGCTAGTTGAAGGATCAAAAATCATCAGCCTTTATCCTCATTGGGATGTTGTGAGTGCCATAGTAGGATAGCACTAAGTAATAAAAGAAGAGTGAGAAGTAAAGAAATAGAGGAATTGAACCCATAGGCCTCAAATGCTCTAATATCATCAGGATCATAGAAAACCGAGTTCAGCTAGGGTAAATTGAAAAATGTGTCAATATTTCTAAACACATTATGCTCTAACTTCTAATTAGGTTGATCACAGGACTAGTTTCTGAGAGGGTTCTCTCCATCATTCAGCTATTGATCAAGTAGTTGAACATCAGGTAACTGCCTCTCCCTTCTCTCATTGCCTGGTATGCTGTTCTTCCTATTGGCTAATCGTAAGATGTCATCTGTGATTGGTATGTTGAAATTCATCATCAATTTCAGTCCTTAATGATGTATTTTCCCACACTGTTAACTACCAAATAATTTTTTGCCAGTTTTAAAAGTTGGATATCTAGGTTGATATGATTGCAAGAGCAAAAGTGGTGAGCTAGGCTGATTTATCTGTTTCTTTGTATTTGATGTTTCTGATCGCTAGGGTGCTGAATATGAAAGTAAAAAGAAAGAAGGAATGAGGTATGGATAGATAAGATGTACCAAATTTGATCATTAACTCATCAAGCTGACCAGTGCTATAGTGGACACAGTTTATCAACAGTTTCCAAGAGTTCAACATGGCCGACATTACACTAAACAGCAGACGAAAGTATCCCAAAAAGCAGTCCAGCCAACGTACATAATAAAGGCATTTCTAACCTCAAATATCACAGGGTTAAAGTATCATGCTTTCAAACAATAATAACGCTTGAACATTGCTACCACACAACAAAGAACGTACTCAGCTTCGGCAAACCTTGTTCTGCAATAACACTTCCAAGCGCTAAATATAATAATATATATTTCATACACTGTGTAGCGAACACAAAAATAGCAGTAACTATAGCTGCATATACTGCTCTAAAAGAATTCAAGACAAAATCACGCAAACACGAGCAGTACGTTCACAGATTAATTAAAACAGTGACTAAACACAATCTTGTTTTAAAATCTATCAGTTGGCCTCTCTGCAACACATTCATAAACAAGGGCTTGTGTGGCAACATAACAGATGCAATAACACCAGCTATAGGAGCAGCTTTACCATGGTTATATGTCATGAACAATCGGCAGCATTAATGCAACCTAATGGATGGAAAATCACCAAATATAAACAGACTACACCATAATGGGGAAAAAATGTCAAGGTTGTTTTTTTGGGGTATCTTGATAAGCTGTGCCAATTATATTTGGTGAGTAGCCCACCCCTTTTGTTATAAATGTTAAACACATGTATGTAACAGCTGGACCACAGGCAGGTGAGGGATTGGACATTGGGCAAACATCCAAGTTGATTCCTTTAAACCTTCCAAGAAGGAATTGATGGCTCTTTCCCTTGTTAATAATAGTTTGCACTTATGCAGCGACTCAAGATCAGCCATTCAGGCAATAGCATCCCCATTCTCATCAGACAACAAAATATTACAGATTCTACAAACACTTAACATTTTACAAAGCCAACAAAAAAGAAATGATTCCAAGAGACTCCGGCCCATTGTGGCATTATTGAAATTGAAAAAGCTGAGTTCTTGGCCAAGAAAGGAACAAATATAAAACAAATTAATTCAACTAAAATTTCTTACAATGCATCAAAATTGTACATCAATTCAGAAATCCATACACATTGGTGGCCGCACCATAGCTGAGTGGTTATACCATTCACTTCTAACCAAAGCGACCTGGGTTTGATCCCAGGTAACCGCATGTGGGATTCGTGGTGGACGAAGCAACGGTGGAGTGGGTTTCCTCTAGGTTCTCTGGTTTCCCCCGCCATCTCATTCCACCGGTGCTCCATCTTTATTCCATGTATCATCAGTGTTACCACCTGTGGTGCCGTATGTAGTACAAGTAGGCATTAAACCTCACAAAAGCAAACAAACATACACATTGGCAACACAATTATCATGAACAAAGTACAAATCAATCATGGAAAACACTCTTGTAAAATAGTAACGCCATACTAGAATCTCGAAGAAGCTCAGTAGTGGCCCTTTTTCACTTGATTGATTGATTGATTTGGTTTAAGGGCGCTCAACTTCTAGGTCATCAGCGCCCTTAAAAGATTCATGGCAATAGCCAGATATAAATTTCACTCAAAAAATAAAAATACTAGCAACAAGAAAAATATACAAAGGCAAAAAGCAGTGGCAATAGCCAGATATGAAACAAGATGATAAATATGTCCAAAATCAGAAACAGATAATTAAAAATTTTATATCCTCAAATTGATATTGCACTCCGCTAAAAAATTAAAAACTCTATCAACCGCTGTGTTTTTTCGTCTGCTAGGACCTCTGCAAGTCTGGCAGGCAGCTGCAGAGAATCCCGAAGGTGCACTAGAGAGCAATTTTTTTTTTTTTTTTTTTCCCCACTTGATGACTGAACATGACTGTCTGCCTCCCACCGGTTCAAGATCAATGTCTTCAGTTCTCTAAGGTGCATACTATGCAATGATCCACAGATAGTAATGAATAGAGACCACCTACTCCAATGTATCGCAATCTCAAAAATTAATCCTAGTGTCCCAGTTCAACTATGTAAATATTATTGGAAAGCCTGTAGAAAAATGGAGAAAATCCAGTTAAAAGAGCATTAGCAACAACATATTCCAGGTGTTGACTATTGAGAAATATTGAAAAATAATGTACTGTCACTGCTCTCTGTAAGGTTTATAGGAGAGAGTACTGAGTATGTAATGTACTGCAATATATTCCTCAGTGTCAGTGCATCAGTTTGCCAACCGCCAAGATTTGAAAGTGTTTACCTAAAGCGCAGGAATTAGCAGTTGTGACTAAGCAATCAGCTAATGGTGCAGCAAGGGAAGTGAACAATTTGGTTAGATGTGACAAACCAATAACCATATTATTCTTCAATTATGTTCCTTTTTCTTTTCTTTTCTCTTTTTTTTTAATTTTTATTTATTTACTAGAGTAGGTGTTTGCACTGCAGTGTCGCTTTTGTTTTCCCTCCTTCCCCTCTCTTTTTCAACTGGAAACATAGCCATGCATCAATACACTCAAACTCACTCTCGCTTCCGTTAGCACACATGGTTCGCTGAAAGTTAACACAGCCAATGCTAAATAATGTGTTCTTTGCATAATGATTGCACTGTGTGTTTTTACTTTATGAAAAAACCATAAAAAGTGTGATGTTTATGCAATGAAATACGGTATCTCAGAAATGGTTGGTGCTAAAAACTTAGTATGTTTCAGGTGTACTTTTTTGTCTATATCTCAAGGTTTGTTTACTACATATACAACATCATACAAAATTAATTCACTATGAAGAGGTCTTAGCAGGCTATATACAGTGAATTCTGGATATACGTTTCATTAGTTATGCAAATATTGTTACAAAAAGACAAAATCCAGTTCAGTTATATTTCTATCACTTTATTTTCCTTCTAAACTTTTGCACAAAAACACAGTTCTCTTCTACTGACATTAACACAGTCTACAGTCTCAGGTGATATTACAACTCTAAATTTTTATCTTCATCGTAGTCTTTCTCTGCCTCTCTTCATTTTTGTCTCTCATAGACTAACTCTGATGATTCAATCATTCCACATTCATTAAAATTTCTTCCCTTTGACGCAGTGTATCTTTCACAGCTGTGTTCCTCTCACAGACACACTGACTGACTCTAAAACTGCCTCACTCCATGCACTCGGGAAATTTTTATACTGGCAATGACAAAGCCAGATTTTTCCCGATTGCCTGCAAACAAGCCGGCCACCAGACACTCCCTGAATGCTCTGGAACCCTTTGTTGCCACTTGACCGTTGTTAGTCACCGGGTTGCTTGCGTGAGCGACATGGGAAAGCCCGACCTTAAAAACCTTTTTACGCGCCACACCAGTAGAGTGGGGCAGCCCAGCATCACACTATTTTAAACCTATCAACAAGTATAACATATTTAGAGACTAATTATTATTTATTTATGCCAACAAACTTACTGTTGGTGTTTTTAAACACACAAGCCATGTGTTGGCAATGTTTGAAAGGTAGAACTGGAATTGTCTCTGATGTGAGACTGCCTTTGTGGTTTACTGGGAAAAGTACGAACTGGTTGGAGAATTCAATGTCATTCTGGCAGGTTGTCACAGTAGCTTAATGGTTAGAGCGCCTGTCTAGTAAGCAGAGGGTCTGTGGTTAAAATTCCAGCTGTAGCATTTGAATTTTTCAGTTCCAGTTTTACATCTCAATTTAGACTAAACTTAACTTATTTTTGTATCTAGTGTAAGTTGTTAAACATTAAAGTTTAAAAATAGTTCACTATATCATGGCCTTAAAATGCCATACTCTTTCCATGACATAGTGAGAAAAAATGACAGCGACTACTTAAAAAATGACGAAACACTAAAAGCAATAATAATAGAAATCTAAGAAATGGTTGATGCTGCATAAAGATTCATATGATCTATGCACACAAAAGTATGCACACACATGCACAACATTTGATTGAAATGCAATACATCTCCACCTTCAAGACATATGTAGACGAGGTAAAAAAATATGTTGCTAATGAGTAAATAAAATAAATAATTGAATTTAGCTTTCTTGTACTATCTGAGTAATTTTTGCACAGCATACAAAAATTGTTTAAAGTTCTTTCCTGGTACTCCCAATTCTATAGTTTGCATTCTTTTGATCATAAGCTAAATAAGTTACCTTGTATTACTAAGTGCATTGATCTACATAAAAAGCAGGTATAGCTCTAGGTAATAGACAGATGAATAATTAGTTGTTTTTTAGAAGCATATTCAGAAAAAAAAATTAAATTGTGTTTCAGGTTATGGGGCTTGGTACCAACCTTGGAGATAATTCTGCATATGATTTCAGCCAAAAAACAGAATTAAGCAATCCAATACCACCACCACCCCCTCCCATGGCTCATGTACCACCACCTCCTCCACCTGTGCCAGGTTGTGGACCTCCGCCACCTCCTCAGGCTCCTGCAGCACCAACTCTGATTACCCATCGAACAGAACTCCCCAAGAAGAATGTACCACAGCCTTCAAATCCTCTGAAATCATTCAACTGGTCTAAACTGCCTGATGCAAAGGTAACAGGAACAATATGGTCCGAGTTGGATGACACAAAACTGTATACAGCCATGGAGCCTGAAAACATTGACAAGCTCTTCTGTGCATATCAGAAGAATGGTGTCTCGGTGAGTGTTCTTAAAACCCATATTTTTATTTTAACTTACTTTAGCACTGTAGCACTTGCATCCACTTTTATCTGAGTGTTTTTCTCCTAACCTATTGTCTAATTCAGGCATTGGCAAACATGTACTCAATGAGGTATCAGTATGACGTCTCAACATGCAACCCGCAATGCACATGACGTAATGTAGAACAGGGGATGGCATTGCCCTTCGTTCAGAGTCAGTGGTGGGCTCACTCGCTACAGAGTACAATAAGGAATAGTACACATACTTGAATCCAGCTATTTTGGTCTACGATACTTTAGGCAGACCTAGATATTTGACCAATATATTTCAGTTCACTTCTATTTGCAATATACCATGAAAATCTAGTGATATATCGCAAGTAGCCTTTCTCAGGATAGCACATAAATTATCATCTGTTAATCGCGATACAAGATTTTTTTTTTAGATTCAGTTTCTTTTCTTCTCCACATTTCTTAAATGCTTGAAATAATTCTGTCCCTGTTGTATGTTCCCTAAGTGGAATGACTTCTTGTATCTTGTATCGAGGGGTTGTTAGTAACTCCACGAGTGAAAATTACCAATTCTGCTGTGTCAATGTTGTCAGTGCTTTCATCCAACGCGAGAGAAACGGCTATAAATTCATGGACCTCGGTTTGTATTCCTTTTTCGGTTATTTCTGCTATTTTATGTATCCTGCTCTGTATGGTTCGTGGTGACAATGCAATATTACTAAAAATGTAATATTGTTCAGGGCAAATTATGTTGGCAACTTTGCTCTCACAATTTTTATGAAATCTCCATCACTAAAACACCTCAGTGACTGAACAATCTCCAAAGCAACAGCATAGCTGGCATGAAGTTGTCTATCAGTTATAATATTGAATTAATATTAGGTGCATTATCTGAATATTGATCTTTGAGCTGTTGAAGTTGGTTAGTCCAATCTAGACCTGAAAAAAAATTAAATGAATAAAGGACACTACGTCAGTGTTATACTACTTCAAATCGTGGTGTAAATTTATGAATACATGCTTGCCTATAATTGTACGGTGATCTTATGACATGTATCATAATGCCGCTTGATGTTCCATTGATGAGTGCCTTTTTGAACTTTAGAGCACAACAAACACCTCACGTTCCTTACATGATAAGAGAAGAAATCATCAAAGTGCTATTCTAGATATCAAATTTAATAGACCAGGAATAATTAGATGCATTCTAGTTCTATGAGTATACTAAGACTTTAAGTTAAATAAACTAATATTCTTCAAAGTTATAAATAAAGACATTTATTATTATTTATTTATGCCAACAAACTTACTGTTGGTGTTTTTAAACACACAAGCCGTGTGTGGGCAAAGTTTAAGAGGTAGAACCGGAACTTAAAAATTCAATGCCACAACTGGGATTTGAACCACAGACCTTCCGCTTGCCAGGCGGACGCTCTACCACTGAGCTATTGTGACAAACTGCCAGAATGGCATTAAATTCTCAAGCCAGTTCCTATTTTTCCTGGTAAACCACAAAGGCAGTCTCACATCAGAGACAATTACCCCAATGGTGACTTACTATTGCAAGCACTTTATATCCCAGGATTAAATAACCTTCACATGGTAATTATTATTTATTTATGCCAACAAACTTACTGTTGGTGTTTTTAAACACACAAGCTGTGTGTGGGCAAAGTTTAAGAGGTAGAACCGGAACTTAAAAATTCAATGCCACAACTGGGATTTGAACCACAGACCTTCCGCTTGCCGGGCGGACGCTCTACCACTGAGCTATTGTGACAAACTGCCAGAATGGCATTAAATTCTCAAGCCAGTTCCTATTTTTCCTGGTAAACCACAAAGGCAGTCTCACATCAGAGACAATTACCCCAATGGTGACTTACTATTGCAAGCACTTTATATCCCAGGATTAAATAACCTTCACATGGTAATTATTATTTATTTATGCCAACAAACTTACTGTTGGTGTTTTTAAACACACAAGCCGTGTGTGGGCAAAGTTTAAGAGGTAGAACCGGAACTTAAAAATTCAATGCCACAACTGGGATTTGAACCACAGACCTTCGGCTTGTGTGTTTAAAAACACCAACAGTAAGTTTGTTGGCATAAATAAATAATAATTACCATGTGAAGGTTATTTAATCCTGGGATATAAAGTGCTTGCAATAGTAAGTCACCATTGGGGTAATTGTCTCTGATGTGAGACTGCCTTTGTGGTTTACCAGGAAAAATACGAACTGGCTTGAGAATTTAATGCCATTCTGGCAGTTTGTCACAATAGCTCAGTGGTAGAGCGTCCGCCCGGCAAGCGGAAGGTCTGTAGTTCAAATCCCAGTTGTGGCATTGAATTTTTAAGTTCCGGTTCTACCTCTTAAAGACATTTATCTTTAAACCTTAGTATTAAATTACACTTTGACAGACATGTTTAGAAGTACAGGTAAATACGACAGGGCAGTTCGCCCGTGATCGGTGTGTATGCAGTGCCAGTTAAGGCTGTGAGGGAGGGGGAGGGGGAGACAGAGTAAGCGCTGCCCCTGATACGTCATAGTTGCGAGGCCTCATTGAGTACATGTTTGCCGATGCCTGGTCTAATTGTACTGCTACTTTTTCTAAACTAGAGGAAGAACAGTATTCAACCTAAAAATTCAATACTGTGATTTCAATAGCAATATGTTTTGTGGTTTTGTGAACGGAGCAATAGCAAGTTTTAGTAGTTTGTAAGCTTGTACATGCATGCATACATATGAAATGAGACCACCCGCATTCCATTGTAGAAGTCTGATGTTAGATCTTCTATTAGTATAATGTTTTGGTTCTCGAGAAGTAGTCCCCGCCCGGAGATCCGAATGGGGGACTATTTTAACTCCGGAACATTTTACCCCTCGAGTCATATTTCATAAAAAAAGAGAGCAATAGCAGTAATAGTAACCGTTTTTTAGAGAGCACCATATTTTTATGTTTTGGCGGTCACATCGCTCTCTCACAACCCCCAGAATGTCTGGGGGACCACACCTGTCGTTGGTTTACGGGTCTCACCGACCTGACCGGGAGAATTATCAAAATAAATTCACCGACCATATCCTCTGATTACCAATCAGAGGACGTATTACATGCCATGACAGGTCAGCATGTTAGGGGTTAAGGTTTTATAGAAAAATTAGAGAAATGGAGAGGTTGGAAAAATAAGGACTCCCTAGCGCTCAGGAACCCTAATAGCATCGGGGTCGGAAGAGAACAAGAGATGACCAAGGTAAGGTCAGATAGGAAAGTTACAGTGAGGAGCAAAACACCTAAAAACTACTAAAGAAAGTAAAAAAAATAGGGATACAAGGTCCAATGTTTTCATGGCTATGTCATTTCCTAACACAACGCTTTATTGCAACCAGATATGGAAGAAATATATCTAAATATAAACAAATACACCGTGGCTTGCCACAAGGTGCAGTGCTCAGCACTACACTTTTTAATATATTTATTAATGATCTACCACAACAAATACAAAAATCAGGCGTGAAGTGTGCACTATTTGCTGATGACTTGGTAATGTGGACTTCAAAACCAAAAAGCAAAAGTACAGAACTGGAAAAAGCCATGCAACAATCCTTAACCAACTTACAGAGGTGGACCAAAGAAAATTTAATGACTGTTAATACAACAAAATCAAACTACCAAATCTTTTCACTAAGAAAAAAACCACTAAAAATAAAACTAAATTTTGAGGGTCAACAATTACCAGAAACAAAGGAAGCAAAGTATTTAGGAGTTACATTTGATACCAAACTTACATGGACCAAACAAATAGAAAATGTAATACAAAGAGCAGAGAGGCGCCTTTCACTGTTAAAACGTTTAACAGGAATGAAGTGGGGATGTTCCAGAGCAACGCTTAACACAACATATAATATATATATAAAACCGTTGTTTACTTACTGCAGCGAAGTTCTTGTAACAGCAAACACAAAAAAAATTCAAATCTTTCAAAACCAAAGTCTGAGATTAATTACAGGTGCTATCAAAACCACACCAATAGCAGCTATGGAAATACTAACCAACCAATATCCCATTGAATATGAAATAGAAAAAGCGGCTCTTATTCAACATGAAAAGTTGATCAGACTCCCATTCAATACATGGCACAAGAGAAATTTTACACATACACTAAAGACTCAGGAGAGCTTTCTTTCCAAAATTCAAGATATCAAGAAGGATGTACACCTTCCAAATTCAAAGGAAAACTTCGTATCTAAAGTCAATCCAACACATACATTAGACATCACATATTATTTACACCTGACAGAAGAAGTTAAAAAAAGTGATACTCCAACTAGTGTTCTAAAATTATTGGCATTAGAAACAATCCATACTAGGTTTCCAGAACATGAGTGGCTCCATATTTATACTGATGGATCATTTATATCAAACCAAGATGGAGCAGGTGCTGGAGTCACATGTCACCTCTTTTCCTATTACAAATCTTTAAGTTATGGAACTACTAACTTTGATGGAGAAATTGAAGCAATTCGAATGGCCCTACAAAATCTTTTGTATAGAATTTCACATTTTCAGCAAGCAGTTATTCTCTCAGATTCCAGGGCAGCAATTATAGCAATCACTTCCAAGTTGTCACCAAAAAACCAAACTATTATAGAATGTTGGAAGATGCTTAGCCATCTAACAGCACTTCAAAAACACCTAGTCTTCCAATGGATACCGGCTCACTGTGGACTGAGTGGTAATGAGAAAGCTGATTTTCTTGCAAAAAAGGGTACCAGCGGTGTACAAAAATCTATAGTTAATTTACCATTTTATGCAGCTAAAAGATTAGTCAACTCTGAATTCAAAAAAATTATTGCAAAATATTACTATGAAAAATCAAAGAATAAAAGATGGGAACTACCAAACATTCAAACAGTGATTCCTGAGTATCCTCGAAAAACAGCAGTTGCAATCTTCAGGTTGATTACAGGACATGATTGTCTGGCAAAACATTTAAACAGAATTGGGATATATTCTTCACCACTCTGTCCTCTATGTGATCTGCAAGAGGAAATAGATCGAGACCACCTTCAAATATGCCCGGCCACTTCTAGTGCCCCATCCATCAGTGAAAAATATTGGAGAGCAAGAGGATTAATGACTTCATTGTCAGAAATCCAGCATTAGCTAACAACAACAACATATGAAATGAAATTTTTTATTACTACCAAACTTCATACATTGTTATTAATGAGGACTAAGCAAAACCTAGAAAAATCCTATTTCAGTTACAATAGTCCTCTTGGTACCTTAACTTTGTCAACCAATGTTGAATATGTATCAAAATGTAGAAATATTATACTGGACAAGATGTAACCTGTTACTTGCCTATTAGAAAAAGAGAGAAATACTCGCCTTTCTTTCTAAGCTGTCCATCTTCTATGGCAAACCTATTTACACTCATGCCACCGCAGTTAATTAGGGAATTAATAAGGCTTTAAAAGGGAACTGACCATTTCAAAGAAAGAAACCTATCACTATTTATGCCAACAAACTCATTGTTGGTCTTCATAAACACACAAGCCATGTGTGGGAAATGTTTGAGAGGTAGAATTGGAACTGAAAAATTCTACCTCTCAAACCTATCACTTTTCCACAGCCCATGTTAGACAAGGATAGTAGAAAAAGTGCCAACTTCAAACTCGTCCACTATAGCCACCATTAGAGATAAGAAATCTGAGCAATGAATACAGTGTACTATTCACCATAATTCTTTGATTGGCTTTTTTATATACAGTAATTGATTATACTGAAGTAACAATCTTACAGACTAATTTAATAATTCTTCATTTCTTTCTAAAATTTGCCCTGAGCCTGTGGTTGGTGATCAACTGCAGCAATTATTAAACTGCGTGTCCAACACAAGACTAACTTTTGAGGAAAAAGTCACTGTCATTTGAGAAGTTGAAAAGGGTTTGAAGAAAACATCTGAAATTGCGAAAGAATAGGGATACCAGTGAACACTTTGTCAACTTATTTGAAGAATAAGGAGAAAATTTAAGTAGTGTCTCTAGTGAAACTGGAATGAGTAGAAAAAGGAAATCATAAATCACCAATTGTAATAGTTTACAAGGTTCGTCATATGAAAAAAGGTATAACATCATTTACAATATAACAAATTTTTTACACTGTAACCAATTTACCCTATAACAAATTATAACAAATGTTATGAGGAGAGGTACTGTTTTCTATATATGTTGTTAGCTAATGCTGGATTTCTGACAATGAAGTCATTAATCCTCTTGCTCTCCAATATTTGTCACTGATGGATGGGGCATTAGAAGTGGCCGGGCATATTTGGAGGTGGTCTCGATCCATTTCCTCTTGCAGATCACATAGAGGACAGAGTGGTGAAGAATATATCCCAATTCTGTTTAAATGTTTTGCCAGACAATCATGTCCTGTAATCAACCTGAAGGTTGCAACTGCTGTTTTTCAAGGATACTCAGGAATTACTGTTTGAATGTTTGGTAGTTCCCATCTTTTATTCTTTGATTTTTCATAGTAATATTTTGTAATAATTTTTTTGAATTCAGAGTTGACTAATCTTTTAGCTGCATAAAATGGTAAATTAACTATTGATTTCTGCACATTCCCCTTACCCTTTTTTGCAAGAAAATCAGCTTTCTCATTACCACTCAGTCCACAGTGAGCTGGTATCCATTGGAAGACTAGGTGTTTTTGAAGTACTGTTAGATGGGTAAGGATTTTCCAACATTCTATAATTGTTTGGTTTTTTGGTGACAACTTGGAAGTAATTGCTATAATTGCTACCCTGGAATCTGAGAGAATAACTGCTTGCTGAAAATGTGAAATTCTGTACAAAAGATTTTGTAGGGCCATTCGAATTGCTTCAATGATCCATCATATCTAATGTATAGAAAACATTTTTCTCAGATAAGACTTAATTTAATTTAAAAGGTGAGTTAAATAATAACACTGAACAACACTTACAACGTATTTCTCCGGGACGCGTTTCGAAGGTAACTTTCCTCCATTATCAACCGGACAATCACTTAGTGAAGAAATACGTTGTGGAGAAATACGTTGTAAGTGTTGTTCAGTGTTATTATTTAACTCACCTTTTAAATTAAATTAATTACAACAACACTGTTTTCAAACTTCTATGAAAGAAAGATAAGACTTAATTTGTTTTATTTTTGTTCGTTCCTCATTTATTTCCTTAATCCAGTGAGGTAAGTGATTGTATAATTCTTTTGCATTGGTTTCGATACATCTGTTTTCTAATGAGCCTCTTAACCTGTCCCTAAAGTAGTTTTTCTTTGTTTGAGTGTCATGTTCATGAATATTTGCATTTCTATCCTCTTTGTGGCTTTTTACCACATCATATAGACATTCATATATATAATATATAGACACGGCAGCATTAGCATACCAAGCTTTTTGAAAGCTTCGCTACAAGTATTTCTCCTTTGGATGTTTTTAACAATTCTTATTGCTCTTTTCTGAAGCCTAAATATCTTTATGGTATGTTTTTTACTTGCTGATCACCATAAAATAATTCCATAACTTAAGTGTGAATGCATAAATGCATAGTATACTTGTTTTACACTATCTTCATCCATGATTTGTTTGACTTGTTTTAGAGCATATATACCCTTATTTAGTGATGGATATAAGTACTTGTAAAATGTTAATTTTAGAAGTAACTTTTGTAATTAAAATTTTTGGATATTTCAAATTTTTCTCTTATCCCTTTAGCTTTGAATTATCCAAGTTCCACTGTATTAGATAAGGTTAGGATTGTCAAGAGGTAGCAAGCTTGAGTTTTCTTTCGTAAGTTACTTTTTTACATTCACCTTCGCTTTAAATGGTGGAAATATTATGTTTTCAAGGTCATTTGACCTCATCCTAAGCTGTTGGGTGACTGAAGCTCTTTCTTGTGCCCTCTCTGTGATGGTCCTCTTGCCATCTGGTGTTCAGAACATAAAATTATAACACTTTATTCAATGCAGGGATTTTGAAATTTGTTACATTATGACCATTTTTGATTATATTTTTTCCCAAATGTTCAATTCTATTGTTAAAGTAAGTGATTTTAAAAGTTTTATATTTGACCATTGTAGTGGTTTTCTGTTCAAAAATGGTATGATACAGCAGACTTTTCTGTTTCTTTAGTTTTATGTATCTCTGGTGCTCCCTTAGTCTAATTTCCAAGTTTCTTTTCATTTTATCTATGCAGCTTTTCTCACATTCCATACTGTTGATCTGGTAGATTTCGGATTTTGAAGTGTTCAGGATTGTATTTTTAATCCTTTCACTGCACTGGCCATCACACTGATAGCTTAGGATTTAAACCTCGCTGTGTTTTGATCGTCACATTGATGGCTAAGGTTAGTTGCTAGAATCAGGGCTTGTTAGATACTGCAGGGAAACTCTGTATGCACTTTCAATTGAAGAAACATGATCTGCCAACTTTTAGGATTATGAAGAAGCAGTTTGAAAGACCTCTCTGCTCTGCAGCTAAAATTACAAAGGCTAGCGTGTGATTTTCCTCCAAAGAAATAGAAGGCATTTTAAATTTAAAAAATATCTCAGCAGGGAGGGGTCACAAAGTGGAAAACATCTCGGCAATGAAAGGGTTAGGAGACTTATCTAGCAAGTTCTTCAGACAGAATTTATTTTGTGGTACTAGTCTTATTTCAATCTTTTGAAGATTCGTTGAAATTACCTAAAAGCCCAAGGATGGTAGGTGAATTTTCTAAACCTGCAGTTTGTGTTTGAATAGTGGAGTCAATGTTGTTGTTGTCATTGTGTAATGCTGGATTTCTGACAGTTAAGTCATTAGTCCTCTTTTTCTCCAACATTTTTCACTAATTGATGGAGCGCTAGAAGTGGCCGGGCATACTTGAAGGTGGTCTTGGTCCATTTCCTCTTGCAGATCACATAGAGGACAGAGTGGTGAAGAATATATCCCAATTCTGTTCAAATGTTTTGCCAGACAATCATATCCTGTAATCAACCTGAAGGTTGCAACTGCCGTTTTTCGAGGATACTTGGGAATTACTAATGTTGAGTCAATGTAATAGTTTATGAAATTTTCTCGAGTTTCTCCTCCCTTTTTGAGATATTCCTTTTGATGGCAGGGTTGAATCCATTTAACACTGCTATTCATTGTATATATGTTATTTTAATGAGGAGCTTCATTAGCAGGAGGAAAGAGTCCTGTTACAGTATTAAATATGGTTATTCCACGAAAAAGAATTCTATACTGTTATTTTAAGTAATTATTACAATTAAATAAACGAGTAGTTATAACATCAGCTATGACTATTAGCATCAAATGATTATGAAATAGATTTATCATTGCACTTTTATTATGGGATTGCCTTTGTGAGACAGTCGCTGAAGAAATACTAATGTTTGACTACTTTTACAGAATGATGGCTCAATAGAGGATCTGCGACTTATTGGAAAGAATAGAAGCAAAATCCTTTCTGTTATAGATGGACGAAGAGCACAAAACTGCACAATTCTCCTTTCAAAATTAAAAATGTCTGACGAGGATATATCAAAGTAAGTATGAGAGAATGATCTATATCTTAAATATAACAATTATTTAGAGACTAAAAGCTTCACTTATTTTAGTATTTGCTCATAATATCTCAAGAACTTGCAGCAGATACTAAGATTGTTATGTTTAAGATTTGCAGTGCTTCACTGTGAACAGCTTCAGTTTTTCTTGAATGATCTGTATTTTAAGTAGAATTAAGTTAAGTCACTCAGCATCATGCACATCAGGGATTGGCATTCGAGTGCAATTGCCCTCACTTCCATATGTCTGCATGCACTGTATTACGATAGCAGCTAGTCAGTCAGATACAGGGGGGCTTGCAGAAGTGATCTAGAGCTAAATTTAGGACTTCAAAACAGATACTTATTATATATTTTAAGGAGAAATTGTTATGGATTTGTCAAATGAAAAAGGGTGAACTATATCATTTCCCGTTCTTATCTAAACACAAATAATTGTTGAACATATTATAAAATTGGAAAAGGAAGTGTCAAGGAATAGGAATACCAGTACAACACACATATGTTTACTCATTAAATTTTGCAGATGATGAGGTACTATTTGCACAAGACCATGAGGATATCAAATATATGGAGAGAAAAATAAAAAAAAGAATATGGACAATGGGGGCTTAAGATTAATATTAAACAAACTAAATGTTTATGTATTGGTGAACAAAAAAAAAATCAATAAAATTCGATACTGAAATGGGTACCAGAAGAAAGAAGAAATAGGGGACATCCAATGACAACTTGGATGGATGATGTACAAGCAGCCTTAGCATCAAGAAATTTTGGACCCAGAACAATGGAGAAACGAAGACCACTTGAAGACCTGTGAAGCATTAAGATCAGAAGAAACTACAGTTCAAAAGTATTGGAAAGCACGTATGCTAATGGTTTCATTGCCAGATGCAAGGCACTAGAAAACAACAATGGAGAAACAGAGGCATGGAGTTTGGCTTCCAGAAGATGGCGCCTGCTGTTATAAACTGGAAACATGATGAAAATTTGAAATATATGCGTGCATTCTATCTGGTTTATCAGGAAATTTACATCAATGTTCCGTGATTCAGATAGTTTGCAAATGGAGTTTCATATTTTTGCTTCGTGTTTCGGTTCCAAACTGATTATTGATGGCATGCCCCTTCAATTGTGAATTGTGGTGCTGTTTTTATAAAAAGGAATGTGCTTCAGATTGAGCAATGAGACTATTTTTTCTCTCAGAGCATGGTACTAGACGGAATGAATAAACACTCGATGCAACTTCACTATAATATATTACTTTATTAACACTTTTTTCGTCGTTACAATTGAATTATCTTTCGTCACACCAATTTATATTATATTGATAGTCTTTCCACCTTTCTAAAGTCTTTTCTACTCACATCCACGCATGTTATAGAAACATGTCTTCACATCTCGAACATACAGATGCTATTAACAATTCCAGCGCCACTTCACATGACGCTACCTTTTTTTGTGTACATCCGCGTATGCGTTCATCAAATAGTTCCCGTATTGTTAGGGAAGCGATCTTTAGCTATTCTCCCTTCACTTTTAATATTAAACACATATAATTCTTTTATTTATACATACATATATATTAAATTTAAATGTGGAACTTAACATTTGACGTTTTTAAACAAACTTAATTTTTTGTAACAATGAACAATAGCAACACGTTTTCGTTACTCAACTAATTCGTATCAACACCAAAAATAAATTACATTTTCAATAAATATTTACATGATTTCCTTTTGGGGTCTTACAATATTCTGTCTCATTGGAAATTAAAAATCTCGCAGCCACAGTTATACATGGTGAAGGGTCTGTGCTTATCTGTGCATGTATGGGGGTGAAGGGTATTTGAGTACAAATGATGTATGAGATCTCTGCTTTAGGCTACATGAACCACAGACTTTACACCCTTGGGCATCACAAAGGGAGACCAAGGGGAGCCACGACATCCCCTTGGAAGTTAATGTTCAATGTGCTGACTATTAAACTATTATTTTAATTTTTATGTAATGAGCCATTTTTATTTAGCAAAATTAACATGATTATCTGCAACAAATACTATAACCTTTGGCAAACAAAATAATGAATTAATATTACCTGATTGCAAACTTCCAACATGTGGCCCCCCTGGAAAAAAGTCTGCCAACATTTGTGTTTACATCAACATATAAAAGTCACAGAGTATGAACAACATGGGTCTTACAGATGGTTACGTCTTTACACAAGGCAATGACCCAAACACACAGCCCAGAACACAAAGCTCTGGTTGTACAGCACATCAGTATTGAATCAGACTTTCTGATAAGGGGGGACTTAAGTTTCTTATATTTATGTCAATAATGTTAATAATACCAGTGGAAGTAGCATTGGTGTGTTATATACATAAAACTTAGCAGCAGCAGCGACGGCAGCGGCAGCACCATCTTGATTTTTATTTCTGAACAGTATAGGCATATAATTGTCCCAAAACTGTTTTCTGAAAGTCAGGGTTGATTTGTTTTCCATTTTTGAAACTTAGTTTTGTCTACATAACCCAATTAGTGTAATGCACCTACTCTCACTATATATGCTACCACACGTCACTTCCAATGCTGCTGTTTTTACCTGAGAAGTTGTAATATTAATATTACTTGAAGTTGAAGCCTGAGATTTGAACCAGAATACTGTGACATGGCTTCTCCATGTCATTAAGACTCTTTGATTTTCAAGAGGTTGCTATGGAGACAGTTTTGAGTTGTTGAAGATTAAGAGACAGAAACTAGTATTGTGTGAGAGTTTAAAAAGATTAAGAGACAGAAACGAGTAGTATGGCTGTACTTGAAGCTTGAGAAAATAAAAAGAGTTGGTAAATTTGTTACATTGGTGTCAGGAAGTGGGATGGAGGGAGATTCGGAAACCAGGATGATGGCAATGATGAAAGAATTATTTGCCAAAATGGAAACGAGAAACGACAACCTCGCTGCCGAGCTGAAGGAGATGAGGACGGAGCTATCGGCGAAGATTGACGAGCAACTGGCCGGCGTGACGGAAGGCGTGGAAGAACTCGGCGAAAAGGTGGAAGACCTCTGCCAGCACGTGGACGTCGTGGAGGACGACGGGGAGCGTCTTGGCGCCCTGGTAGTGGGAGTTGGCGAGAGCGTCGAAGTACTGGATGCCAGGGGCGGACGGAGTGGCGCGGAGCCGGGGAGGGAGCACCTAGTGGCCGAGGCGACAGTTGCGCCCGTTTCGGATAGCGAAGGTGTGCGTCTCGGGGAAGACGGAGGGACAGTTCGGGGGCGTCGTCGAGGATCCCCTGGAGGAGTGTGTCGGGTGCGTGGCCAGCCGGGATGTGACGTGGAGGACGATCAGCGGGGAGGCGCACGGGCAGGCGAGCGACACGCGAGAGCCGACTTGGCGTGTGACATGGGGGGACCGTCGGGGCCGTCCAGTCACCTGACGCATAGTGCCGTGAACGGAGGAATGGTGGACGTCGTCGTGGACGGCGGGATGCAGGAGAGGCCGTGCCGAGCACGAGTGAACACGAGTGCAGCGGTGGACGCGACTCGCGCGGATGTGGTGGGGTTTGTTGCCGGACCCATCGGAAGCAAGGTGGCTGCGAAGGTGCGCCAGAGAGGTCGGCGGACATGGTACCCAGTGAGCCGTTTCAAAGTGCGCAGGATGGCCCGTCAACACACCAGGAAGAAGGGCAACTGGACGAGGGACCGTCAAGACCGGCGGTACTGTTGCAGAATTTCGAAGCAGGATGGCATACATCGTCCTACCTGGACCAAGGGACACTATCCAACAGCGATACCTAGGATCGTGCCCCCTGGAGAGCGAGGTCCTACTGGCCCTCAAGGTTTACAAGGATTCCCTGGCCCTCAGGGTCTGGTAGGCTTGCCTGGAATGAAGGGTGAACGTGGATTCCCAGGAATGAAAGGTGAACAGGGCAATCCAGGACCTCCAGGACAAGCTGGTGCACCAGGACCTGAAGGACCTAAGGGTGACTCAGGCTCTCAAGGACAACATGGAGCTCCAGGACAACCTGGTCCACAGGGCCCTCCAGGAGACAGAGGACTTCCAGGATTACCCGGCCCAACAGGACCTGCTGGCCTCAGAGGTCAGAGAGGTGCACAAGGTGAGACAGGTCCACCAGGGAAGCCAGGCAGTGAAGGACCTCCAGGACCACAAGGTATTGCAGGACCTCTAGGACCACCGGGACCAATTGGAGAACAGGGACCAGAGGGAGCACCAGGTAAAGCAGGAACACCTGGTATTGCAGGAAGACCGGGAGATAAGGGACCTGTAGGACCTTCAGGACCTCCGGGAACTCCAGGGGCACCAGGTCTTCCAGGGCCACCTGGTCCAAATGGACCTCCAGGACCAGCAGGAGAACGGGGTCTTCGAGGAGAAACTGGACCACAGGGTGTAGAAGGGCCACAGGGAGCTAGAGGAAAGCCAGGACCTCCAGGGCCAGAGGGAGGTAAGGGTGATAGAGGAGAAGAAGGTCCAAAGGGTGCAAAAGGACACCGTGGTCTCATTGGTCTACAAGGGTTACCTGGACCTCAGGGACCTCCAGGAGACAAAGGCATGACTGGACCTCCAGGATTGTCGGGAAAAGATGGTGAACCTGGAACTAAAGGTATGCCTGGAAGAGATGGAAACCCAGGACCTCAAGGTATACCAGGACCACCAGGCCCTCGTGGACCACCAGGAGAAGAGGTTCGATGGGTTAATCCACCGGGGCGCAAGGGAGATGCCGCAGTGATAGTGCTGGTCGGGACGACCAGCTCTGAGGAGGGAGCAGTGTGACATGGCTTCTCCATGTCATTAAGACTCTTTGATTTTCAAGAGGTTGCTATGGAGACAGTTTTGAGTTGTTGAAGATTAAGAGACAGAAACTAGTATTGTGTGAGAGTTTAAAAAGATTAAGAGACAGAAACGAGTAGTATGGCTGTACTTGAAGCTTGAGAAAATAAAAAGAGTTGGTAAATTTGTTACAATACATCAATCATTACTTTCTATAACTTTAAACTTTCTTATCATAAATTTATTCATGCTGAGAGTTGCAAAAAACTGAACAAAATGCCAAGCTGTAATTGCTAGAATTGTGACCATGAAAGCCAACCCAACTAATGAAGCTGAGAATTATTTATTTCAGCTTACTTGAGATATGTTAGCTCACACTTATGCCATGTACAGTCTATATCAAAAGTATTTTGTATTTTCTTGCATATTCAAAGAACAGTAATAGTTGATACTGCCAGTGAAAATAAAAAATACTTCCCTGGCAGGGAACAAATTCTTCTTTGACGAGCTGGGGAAATTATGAGAGGGAATTATTTAATGGTGTACTTGTATGGATGAACACCTTTGCAATCACTAGGCATCAATCCAATAGACAAAGTGTACACATTGTTGAAGAATATCTATGAAAATAAAAGCTTTCAAGCAAGAATGATCTTAAGGAGGTATTAATGGAGGAGTGGAAAAAAATTACTAGAGAAACTACAGAAAGTATTAAGAGATCAATGCCAAGAAGGCTGCATGAGATAATAAAGGGGAATGGAGGGCCCTCCAGTATTAAAAATATATACCTATAAATCAAAATAATACTTTATGCACTGGAGATGAGTGTATTTTTGAAGATTGAAAAGAGATAATTGTGATTTTGTTTATTTTTCTTATTTTTGTTAAAACAGAAAACTATGTTTTGTTAACATATAATGTATTCTCAGGACATAATAAATAAATCAGTGCTCAAATCCAGTTCTATTCTTTAATTTTTAACATTTGTTTTTAAATTTAACAAGACTAGTTCGAGTGATAGTAGTAAACATTATCTGCCATTAAGGAAAAATTGAAGCTATTACATAAAAAAATAAAATTTTTAATACTTTTGCACACAAATTTGCTGTTTGCAATAGTTTAATTTATAAGTTAATACACATACCCCTTAATAAAGAAGAGATTTCACATTAACACTGTGGTAATTAATGGTTTTAATACTGATTTTATACATAAAAAGAAAAATTGAAGTATCAAAAGGCTGCTTTACTTACCATGTGTGGGCCAATAAAAAATTTACAAAAATGTTCAAAGAATGTGAAATAAATTTGGTCCCTCAAAATAAATTTAATGTACAAAATTTACTAAATTTGTCTAAAAAAGGATAAAATTCCAAATTATAAAAAATTTGGCATTTATCAACTTAGCTGTTTGGATTGTGATAGGGTTTATATTGGTAAAACTAAACATCATTTAGAATGCAAAATAAAAGAACATTTTAGAAATATTAAATATAAACAAATTGATAAATCAGCTGTGGCGGATCATTTTTGGTCATTTAATCATGAAATGAATCCAGAGGTTAAATTATTAAAACAATTAAATATACCTAAAAATTTAATGGTTTGAGAAACGGTATTTATTTTAAAAAACAAGAACTGCATTATGAATTTTGAAATACCAACCATAGATTGTCTTTATAGGTTTTTGTTTTCAGAGGTTGGTGACATTGTTTTAAATCAGGCATCAGTAACTATGGTAACTTGTTTGTATAGCTTTGAAAATAAGATAGATACAACTTGAAACATGTCAGCTGTGGAAGATCTTGCAATATTACTAAATAAGTGAAGCTTTTAATTTCTAATGTTCTTATTATAGATTATCTGCCATTTTTATTGTTCCTACCACAGAACACCAATCATTTTTCTTCATATAATTTACCAGGTACTTCAGTGTGTGTTGCCATCTGGTAATCCATTTTGATATTTATTTCCACTTAGTAAGTAAATAGTCTTAAATGCAATTTTGCATAACTGGATATCCCTTTAAGGAAACAACAATCAGAATTCCTCACTTGATTGAGAGATGGAGAAAGTATGGTGACTGAACTGCAGTCGGCAATTGCGTTCCTAATACAATTTACCATAGACATGCTTCTGCTCACAGAACACCTAGTAGTAAGAAGGGAAACTACGTGTTAAATCTTTGTCAACAAAACAGCGCTCCAAGTGCGGCGAGTTGGAACTAAAGTATGAAAAATCGCGCTCCCGAATGCTCACGCTGCCGGTAGCTCTTACAGGATTTTTCATACTTGCCTACATGTCAGTTTCAGCTGATTGTATGTCCTAATGCCATATTTCTACCGCTGACGCGTGAAGTTTAACACGTAAGTCTCCATAGTTGTGATTACAGTTTTTAAGGGTGCTGCATATTAAAAGCTCACGCAAATTAACTTTTATGTGCTTTAATAAATTCGGCACTCTTAAAAACTGTAATCACAACTATGGAGGCTCACATATTAAACTTGATGCGTCAGCGGTAGAAATATGGCATTAGGACACACAATCAGCTGAAACTGACAGGTTAGCAGGTGTAAAAGCAGTTTATTTGTTATAATTTCTTTTTATTAAAATTGTCCAATAGTCTGTACATCAATAGCTTTTATGAAATATTAATGAGTTCTGTAATGGTTGCAGGTTCAAATGACTAGTTTTCTTAATAGCAACAAGAAGTTTCTTTTTCAATTCTGACGCTGCCACTAATTACTATGCATGGCATAAAGTAAAATATTTTCTACTTTAATGAGCTACCTCAATGCAACCAAACAGTAGGATGTGGTATTTGACAGGGAAATGGGAACAATTACACAAGTTTGACACTTTTATTTATTCCTTCTAGCATAACAAAATTTGACATATTTGCGTAACAAGCACAAATAACCTCACAAAGAGGCTTCTTCTACATACATTATATACAACACTGTATTGCTCCATATGCGAACACCTGTTTTATCATCACTAGATCACTATTAGCCTGACAACAAATGTGCTCTTAAGAGTTTCACTTCATTTAACACTTTCACACCATTTCACTATGTTCAGCACCAGCACTGGACACCAAAAAGGCACAGCTTGCGAAGTTATACACCCACAATCACAGGAATACCTTTAACTCCAACTTTCCATCATGCATATCCTAGAAATAAACAAAAAACAATGCAACGAATAGCAACATTTATGTATAACTAAAGTTTAAGTAATGAAAGTGACCTGGGTAAAGAAGGGCTAGGTCTTTATCATATTTACATTTAAAATATAGATAATTTTAGATGGATTATAACTAGGCTTAGTAGTCGAGCTACATTCAAGATGAATCAAGTCATCGGCATTTGTAGTCATGTGACAGAGTGCACAGTATGCGGAACCAGTTCTGTCTGCTGTTCAGACAAAACGTGCACAACTTCATTCTTTTGGTAGCTCACCTACTAAGCTTAATTATAAACAATTTCACCAGTTGTAAATATGATTATCTAGCAAGTAATAAATTTTCTGCCAAAAGTCGCAGGTTTGCAATCTTAACACTCGTGACAACTTTAGCCAACACATTATTATAATATCAATATGCTTTATTTAACACATAATTCGGTTAACGGTTTGGCAAATAACTCTTGAGAGTTAGATATCAAAAGTATGATTATCTTGTTTTATAGGCATTCATTAAAATATCAATCATATGTTAATATACTTGTATGTTAATGTACATATAAATTCATTTATGTAAATTTGGTTTGGTTCGGCAAATACAAAACACTCATCTCTTGAAGACAATGTCAGTGACTTACTTGTGAAAAAATTGTTTCATATGACAATTCTGTATTTGTTGAAATAGGTTATGATGAGCACGATTTCTATTATCCACAGTTCGTTGAATCCATTTGTATTTTCTAATGTGGTAGTGTTATTGCTGCATTTGCTTATTAATATAATTTAAAATATGTAACCGCAAACAGAGGCACTTGATTATCTCCAGCCAAGTAAAAAGTCTTAGTCAAATCATGTGCCTATTACTTTGCAGAACAACCAATGTGTAATTTTTTAAAAATACATATTTCTTATAATATCCTGCAATTTTGATTACTATTCCACATCTTCTAAGGGTAGGTCAATTATGTATTTTACAACTGTGCAACAAATGGATGCAATTAACTGCCACATGTGCGTAAAAAGCTATGATAAACATTTTGTTAAATACACTATCTTCATCCAATATCACTGGTACAGTAAGCAGCTCTTAAAACTTATTGAAAATAAATAACGTACCTTCAGATTCTAGCTTTAGTTTCCACTGGGTATTTACACTGCAATGCTGCAAGAAATGTATCGTAGGCATAGCCCACTACCTGCGTGGCTGAAAATTAAATACAAATGAATACAATTATCAATTAAATACATGTTAACACTTCCACTGTTATAACCTGTTAAAAGCATCTTACACCTAATTGCTACGTATTTCACCAATATTAATAGTAAATACCAATATTACACACACATATATTAAGTAGAAACAATGTAAATGTATAATTACCTCTGTCGAAGATCATTTGGCGACGAAAAACTTATATCAACATGCAACATAGCTGACGCTTCCAGAACACCAAACGTTTGTTTTCGTTACAAAACCTCAAAACTTGAATCAGCCAATCAGATTTTCGTACGGGTCTAGCAGTGCCACCAGCGCCACTCTGTGTTGTGCCGATAGAACTACTAGAGCTGGTGGATTCGTGTTTCCAGCTCCGCAATCCAAGTGGGACCCCTATGCTTCTGCTCAACCATCTGTGTGTGGTGAACTGAACCATTTCAACTAATGTTGCCAGTAGATGGCAGCATTAAACTTTTTTTCTGTTTGTTTTGGAAAATAATTAAGAATATAACATTTAGTTGGAAATAGGAATAAAACTATCACATTTGTTTTTGGATTTCCTAATGTAGAAAGCCTGAATTATCTTGAACAAATAAAAATATCAGTACCTTGAAAATAATATGAGATACTTAGAACGTTATTTTATCTATAAGGCTGTATATGCATGTATAAGTTTAGCAATAAGATTAGAAGAATAATCTTATTGCCAAACTTGTATCTGCATATGCAGCCTTACAGATAAAATAACGTTCTAAGTATCTCTTATTATTTTTAAGGTACTGATATTTTTATTTGTTCAATTTAATTCAGGCTTTCTACATTAGGATGTAGATAGGACAAATGTGATAGTTTTATTCCTATTTCCAACTAAATGTCAGGAGGTCAGCTCCCCGGGAGCGGCAGTGGCAGTGCCTATCCCGGAGTTGCCGGCCCCTCCACCGCCGTCTACAGAGCATCACCCGGCCTTCACACCATCGCCGCCTGCACACATTGGCCCCATTTCGGGGATTAGTGTCATCTTCCGAGGGAGAATTATCTTCGCAGACACTGCAGACCAGGAAGCCGCCTTGACGACGGGCTTGCCCTTACTCGGGCGGCGACTGCCTGCTGAGCCGAGCCGGACTACACGTCGAGTGCCATGCCGAAGATGCTGCCGCTATGGTCACGACGCCACTGCATGCACCGCTCGACCGAGGTGCCATTACTGTGGGGCTTTAAGCCTCACACAACAATGCACAAACCACGACCTCCGCCGCCGACGCAGGTACTGCGCCACCTGTAATGGCCATGGCCCGCTCTACCCTAGGCAGTCAACACCAGACAGCAACATCACACAGCCACACCAACCTCCGCCGTCGCTTCCACACCACGTGACACCACATCCTACGCCGCAGCAGCATCACACGCGGAACCTCACAGCATCGAGGCCCAGCAAATTACCACAGTGATCACCGGCCTCGATGACCGTCTTCGCAGAATCGAGGACGCCTGCAAGAACCTGACCAGCGCCGTCTCCACACTATCATCGGCAGTTGCAGCCCTGCCACAACCCTCCACCAGCGAGCTTCAAGAAATCTCCTCTGCAATTGTAGAAGTTCGAGCCATCGCCGCTGAGAGCGTCCCAACGCTAACACAGACCATTGCAACACTCCACCACAAATTCAACCAACAGAGACGGGCAAACCGCAAGCGTCATGCTGCGATTGCCCGCCAACTAATCCACCACACTACAGGTTTTAACGCCGCAGCCAAACTACTTCATCAACTGCGAGCAGCAACAATAGAACTGGACAACAGTGAAGTTCTAGCGCAAGCTGTATAGGATAGAGAATACACCCACCACTACCAAGAAAGACACCGCAACACAATACAACGACGCAGATATTGTTGAGCCACCGACACCACAGCAACTGGAACGACTTCGCCGGGACGGCTACAGCCTCCACCTCGACCATGAACCTTGTACTTACCTGTGCGAGGTTCAACTCTGCCCCGCTCAGGGAGTAACATTCCGGCAATACTTAACCTACTCGAACAACTCGACTGGCTTTCTGGGAGAGTGGACACAGGCACAACAACACTAAGCCCCAACAACCCCACACCAATACACCGTGTGTGGCAGCCAGGGCTCCGGTCATGGTTGTCACCCGGGCAAGTCAACACAATATCCACCAGATACTCGGTGGATTTACACATTACAATAAATAACCGAGGTGCTTACTGCGGGACTCGGAAAACATTACCCATACTTACCTTACTACACTTATCCTTTCTTTAGTTTAGCTTGTTCCCGTCCCCTATAATCCCTACCCGGCGAGATAAGCCAAGTCTTTATCCTTCCAACTCTACTTCTGTCTCCCCTTTCAAAAAAAAAAAAAAAAAAAAAAAAAAAAAAATTCTTCTGCAAATGGATGTGGAGAAACCCTTCTCGACGACCTGGCACGCAGGGCTCCTCTACAAACTGATCTACCTGGGGCTACCTACACAGCTCATCCACACACTACACAGTTTCCTCCGTCATCGGACTTTTAAAGTCACAGTCACGGGGCAAACCTCCACAATTAGGCCAGCAAGAGGCGGAGTCCCGAAGGCTCTGTTCTGTCCCCTACTCTATTTAGTGTTTATATGGCAGACTTCCCCACAGAACCACAGGTCAGTATAGCTCAGTATGCAGATGACGTATTGCTATACTGTACCAACCGACACATCCTCAGAGCCTTCAACCCCATACAGAGACACCTCCGCCAAGTCCAACAGTGGTGTCGGCACTGGCGAATGTCCGCTAACCCAGACAAGAGCCACGCCATCCTCTTCACGAGGCGCCACACCCCCGCAGACCGCCCCACCTTTCACCTTCGAGGCCGAAGGATTGAGTAGACAAATTCCATCACATACCTAGGAGTCAAACTGGACAGAGGTCTGACTTTCCGCGGTCACATCAGAGACCTCTCGGCAAGGTCCCAGGGGGCTATTGCCTCCCTGTACCCCATGCTGAGGTCCGAGATGCCAGTCCGCCTAAAGCTACTCTTCTTCCAGGCTCTTGTAGTCCCCCTCATGCTTTACGCTTGTGAAGTGTGGGGCATGGCTGCAGGTAGTTGGCTCCTATGGCTCCAGAGGGTTCAGAACAGAGGACTCCAGTCCATCTTCTCTGTCCCCTTACCCTTCCCCGTGAGACTACTTCACGAAGCCTCATCTCTTCCATACGTGGAGGATGAAATTAGGCGCCGGGCAGCAAAATTGTACGCCAAATTACCCAACCATCAAAGCGCCCTAGTTAGGTCTCTAGGGGACTACGACCCCTCAACATGCCGCTTCAAGTCGTATAGGGTTCCCCGCATGTCTTGCGGGCATGCCCCATAACCATGGAGAACAACCACCAGCAGCTAAAGCTGATCTCCAAAGATCCCTACAGAGAGTTGATCCTCTCCAAAATTTCTTCCCCATTCAAAATTCTAAATTAAAAATTCACAAAATACCAATTTAAACCTTAAAAATTTTAAAAACTATTTTTTTTAACGTCAGAATGCAAACATTGTTGCATCCTGCAGGACAACTGTCAAGGGGCTTTAGTGCTCCCTTCTAACCCTCACCAATCTAAACAAAAACAAGTCACCCTACAAAACCTCTTATCCTAATTTCCTACCTGCAGTTAAACCCTAATAGGGGTAGGCACGCAGCAAAAGTCGTTGGGCTGAACCTCAGCCTGCCAGTAGCTCGTCGTCGTCTTCTGCAAATTCTGGCATTTATAGGTATGATTGTTCAACAAAATGAAGGTGATGATGTTGATGTTAAGACTCTTTCACTATCTCAGGTTGGGGTACAGGTGAAATATTGTGAACACAGGGTAAAACGTTTTTGCAATCTTTTATTTGCACCTTTTTCATTGGGAATTACACATGTGTTATCTATGTGAACATTTTGTGTACACAGACCAACTTCCTCCACTGTTTCTTCGTATTACTTGTCAGTTTAAATTATACTTTAAAATGTTGAAGGGATCTCAATACATCCTCCCAACACTTTTAATATTAAATCTAAGATAATTAAAATAATAATATAGGTACATTAAATTTGAACATATTACTAAACATTAATGACGTTATCAAACAAATAATATTCTTAACAATGAAACAATGGTATAGCACTCTCTGTACTTAACAAATCCCTACCAACATGAAAAATAAATTACATTTTACAATATATATTTGCATAAATACTTTCTTTTTGGGGTCTGACCACATATTCTGTCTCACATGTCCCTTGTTTTGTTTTTCAAGTTGTCACACATATACACAAGCTTGAAACACAATACAACACTTCTCCTTATTCCGTGGATACACTTCCTTACTTTGCACAATAACCCTCTTTTTTATTTGCAATCTTCTTTACTGTATGTTTTTGTCTTTTGCTTTGGCATGACACAGCAGGTCTTTGTAATTTTATCATATTTTGTCATCTCACAACACAATACCATGAATATTCATAAGTTGTTACATTTGACATTGACAGAAATATTAATCTAAGTGTATTATAATTTAATGTGTGCCCTTTAACTTGTGTTCATTGTTAGGAGGAGAGACAGGATACAAATTTTGAGCTAATGACTATGATCATACTTATGGCTATTTCATTCATGCCTTTGTCTTACTTCTTTGTCTTTTAGGCTTATTGTGTGTATGCAGGTAGTCAATTCATTTATTTAATTTTGATGTTGCTAATGTTCTTATTCATTATTATGTTTAGTTTGTCAACATTTCTCTAAGCTCAACATTGTCTATGTCCATCTTAATCTGTGGGCATTGTTTTTCTCTGAATATGATTTTCTTCTTCTTACTAATTACCATCACTTTGTCTCTTATCTCTATAAGAGAAAACTCTTGTATTTATAATTATCCTATAGCAATATTATTTTTCTTCTTATTTTGTCCTTGACACTCTTGTGTCAAAAACATATTCTCTTCGTCATTATAATTAATTTCTTTTTATTTTGTCCTTGACATCATTATGCCAAAAAACATATTTTCTTCATCAATATGATTTATTCCTTCTATGACAATTAGAATTTTCACTTGTCTTTGTTGACGATGCTCACTTTCGGTGGTTACTATAACCAACGACTATGTTGATTTCCTTTCCTGTTGTAGCTTCTAACCTATATACATGTATTCTATCAGAAACCCATTTAATCTCGTTGTTTTTCTCTTATTTCCACTGTTCCTGCCTTACACAGTTGTTGGCAAAGACAACTAGTTGGTGTTTTCTTTAAATGGCTTTAGCTTGTTCTTATGGTATCTTCCTGTCAGTTTTCCATTTAAATTCTGTAGCTCATATGTGTGGTCACCCAGCTGTTTTGTTACAACCAGTGGTCCAGTGTACAGTAGCTCCATTTGTCCAGATCTTTTTTCAGATGCTTTCAATACTTTGTGTCTTCTTAGGAGCACTTTTTCTCCTATTTGTGGGGACCATTTTCTGATGTATCTCTTCATTTTGTTTCTACCTGTTTCAGCTTTTTGTTGCAGTCTCCTGAATGCCAGTTGACACTTCTCCCTCTCTGTGAATTCCCTTTGGGCAGCCATCGTGATGTCTATGTCAACTGTTAACCGCTTAGGTTTTGTGTTGGTCGTCAATTCGATTGGGGCGAGCTTAGTTGTGCGGTTTCCTGGGTGTTGGTGGTGATTGTTGTTTCTGTGTTCTATGCAGCATCCACTCTATTTGACACATCTTAATTTACATCTCGTCTTTGGTTGTCGGTGTTCCATTGGTTTCTCCCCTTAGGTGTAAACGCCTGTTGTATGACGGTCTTTGGCTGTTCATGTATTCTCGGCAGAACCGTATGTGATTTAGTTGTTGGGTAGGGTCTCCTGGTCTCCCACAATCATACCTAGATGTTCGGTATCTCTATTCACCCCTTGGTATCGTCTCGAGGTACCGCTGCCTCGTGCTTTCCATTCTCTCGCCATGATTGTGTGATTGATGTGGGAAATGGTGTGCCCCTCTTCCCCTGTCATGGGTGCTTCTATTGTTCCTATCTTCCCTCTCACTTTGGTTGTTTATGGTCGTGCTTCTGTTTAAGTTTGGTGAGTTCGGGTGGCTGTTTCTGTGTCTTTGTGCATTAGGTCCACCATTCTGTGTTTCGAAGGCTGTCAACAGTTCTATCATGTTGGTAAAATCTACTGGCCTCGCAACAGTTAACCCAGTTCTCACTGCATCTGGGAAGTATCTCGTAATACTGGTGATTAATTCTGCCTCCGACAGGTTAGGGTCTAATAGCTTCCCTTTGTTAGCTATCTTCATAAAATAGTCAACTAGTGATAATCCCTTGGTTGGATCATATCTTCCTGTCACTAGCTCTACCCTTGTCTGATTCTGTTTAGCTGGGCTGCAATACCTTCACAGGAATATATTCCTAAATGAGCTATACGATTCATGACCAGCTAGTGTTAATTTTAGCCATTCTAATGCTTTGTTCTTCAAACTTTTCTTCACTGTCATCATTCTAAGCTCTTTTGGTATCCTTTTCACTTTGAAATATTCCTCCATTTCTTTAACAAATAGTTTTGGATCATCTCCCTTCTCATCAAATGTGGGTGGTGTAATTTCCTGTAGTATGCTGTTGGTATAGCATGTGTTGTGTGTTATGTTATTATATAATAATTGTGAACCTCTACCTATACATGGTGAGTCATCATTTTGTACATCATTCAAGTAACTTTCATATTGAACATCACCCATGTCTAATTCATCATTTTGCTTTTGTAGTGCATTCACATCATTTACATTAGCCAAACTTTCTTTTCCTCTTCACATTTCTTCACAAATTGATTTTAAATCATTCTTCATTTCTATATGACTTTGTTTTATATTATTCATGGCATCTTGTTGTAATTGTACTACATCAGCCACAGTCTTAATCTAGGAATAACAATTTGTTCTACAGTTTCACTCATAATTCCTTTCTTCACTACTTCAATTTCTTTTCTTAATTCCTCAGTTATTTCTACTTTTACATTTGTTATCTTTCTAGTGCGCCATCCATCAGTGAAAAATATTGGTGAGCAAGAGGATTAATGACTTCATTGTCAGAAATCCAGCATTAGCTAACAACAACAACATTTGTTATCTTACAGTCTACATTTGTCTTACACACTGTTACTTCATCCCTACATGTATCAATTTCTCCCTCCAATACAATCTTATTTTCTTTCATTTCCATTTCTAATTTTCCCATTCTATCTCCTATGGTTTCTATCTTAGCTTCTAAAGCTTCCTTTGTTTCATAAAGCTACGTAGGCTTTCACAGCCGGCGTCTACAATTCCTTTGTTTCATTTATGTTTTTATGTACTAATTTCAAATTACTTTCCATTACTTTCATGTTTTCCTTGCATTCCTGCCTTCCTAATTATATTTTCTGCCCTAAGCTCTGTTCTAAGTCCTGCTTTAATTCTTCTTTATTCTGTTCCATTTTCTGACCCATTTCCTTTTTGTTCTGTTCTAAGTCCTGCCTTACTTCCTGCATTTTTTGACATATTTCTTTTATATTCTGTTCCATTTTCTGACCTAAGCTTTATTCTAATCTTTCAAACATGATCATTAATTTGTTATATTTCCCCATCACTGTTACTTCTTCCTCACTTTCTGTTTCTGCTTTAAAACTAGGCTTATCTGCCCCTTCCCCTACTCCTGTTTCTATCTCCTTTCCTTTTTGCGACATGTTCGTTTTTATTATTATTATTATTATTATTATTATTATTATTATTATTATTATTATTATTATTATTATTATTATTATTATTATTATTATTATTATTATTATTATTATTATTATTATTATTATTATTATTATTATTATTATTATTATTATTATTATTATTATTATTATTATTATTATTATTATTATTATTATTATTATTATTATTATTATTATTATTATTATTATTATTATTATTATTATTATTATTATTATATTTAGCTAGGTTTGAAGTCCTACTGTCTTACCACTCCTCACAATATGCAAAAATAAAGTAAATATTAAATAAAAAATTTTTGGTCCTACTTTTTTCGTTGGTTTATTGTTCCTTACGTCGATTCCCTCGACGGGAATTTTCATGTAGCGTCGTTCGATGTTTTCCGCGTCGGCTTTGGTTTAATAGCGTCTCCTATTTCCAGCGTTGGTGAATTGGCGTCTCTTGATGTTTTGCGCGAGTCCACTTTTCATTGTCCTTTATTTCACCCTTATTCGAGCCACGCGTTTGGGTAAGCCATTTGGTGCGCTTTTTTAATAATGCTATGGTGATGGTGCTGGGCTTTTGTGAGTTTTGACTCTTTCACTATCTCGAGTCGTGGTACAGAGTTAAACTTTTTCACAATCTTTTATTCGCACCTTTTTCACCGGGAATTATACACGTGCTATCTAGGAAAACATTATGTGCACGCAGACCGACTTCAACTGTTTCTTCGTACTGCTTGTCATTTTAAATTATACTTCTAGCGTCTAAACTCACACATCTCAAAAACACGTCTTCTCTTCTTAGACAATAGGATGTTAAGACGCTGAATCTAGCACATTCCTTAACAACGCGTAGGTATTCATACGCGTATGCGTATACTTTTTACGGCGTCCCTTATGACGTCATCTTACATGTTAAACAGTTCCCAAAAATGTTGAGGAAGCGATCTCAATCCATCCTCCCAACACTTTTAATATTAAATCTAAAATAATATAATAATATAGGTACATTAAATTTGAACATATTACTAAACATTAATGACGTTATCAAACAAATAATATTCTTCACAATGAAACAATGGTACAACATTCTATGTACTTAACAAATCCCTACCAACCTGAAAAATAAATTAAATTTTACAATATATATTTACATAAATACTTTCTTTTCGGGGTCTGACCACATATTCTGTCTCAATGGACAGTTATATTATTAACATAATCAATCAAATTTCACCTTCCATGATACAGACCACCTCCCTTTGAGCATGCTGTCAATGAGACTTGTGATTGTTCTGTGATTTAGTCTTCTGAGGCTCTAGTCCTACTGAAATGCACCAATCTATAGGTGGGCACAAAGTCCTATTACCCCCACAAATTAACACTCAGACAGAATTGTAATTTGAAAACCTGGAGGGCCAAGAAGACATGTTGGTACCAACAAGATGGATTGCTCCCTCAATTTGTCATAAGAATATTTCAACGAGGTGTTTCCAGAACACTGACTTGGCTGAGGTTTGCCCTCATTGCCAGCCTCATTGACTGCCACTTCAAACCTCTGACCATGACATGTCACAATTCGCTCTGGGAATTCATCAAGAACATTTTTGCAGAACATTTTTACACAGCTGATGAATGGAAAGAAGTTGTGGGACAAATTACTCCAGCAAAAGAATTTTCCACACAACAGAACTATGACTTATTTTGTGTTCTGAGCATGATGGATACGGTACTGATGTTTTAGACATTCACATGAAAGAAATGTACATTAAAGCAAATGGGTACATTAAGACATAAAATACTATCTATAATGGATACATGTACAGTTATAAATAAAGGTTGAGTATTTAATTACTATGGACCAATTTGAGGAGCTACTTGATGGAGAAGTTGCGGTCCCAGGTCAAGGAGGTCGCAAAACTGGCCGGAAGGGTTCGGGACGCTGACCACGTCCCACCATCCAGTACTGCACCCACCAATGATGTCTGTAGTGGACAGAGGTGGAGGACGTAACGGCTGGGTGGCAAGCCTTGTCCTTTCATTGGTTGTTGAGCTAGAGGTTTAGTTTTTTTTATTTAATTAATATAATTACTTTAAGGGGGTGAGGGGAGGTTGTGCCCACCCTGTAAATGATATAGTAAAATACATGAGAGTTAATTTTAACAGTAGCATGCAGAAATAGCAATAGCAGCTCTAAAATTAAATTTTAAAATGTGAGACAGAATATTAGAAGACCCCAAAAGAAAATCGTTTATGTGAATATTTGTTAAAAGTGTAGTTTGTTTTTTGATGTTGGTATGAGATGGTTAAATGACGAAAACGTGTTGCAAATGTTCATTGTTATGAACAAATAAGTTAGTTTAAAGACATCATAAATATTTCCATATTTAATTTTAATATATATGTATAAATATTAGAATTATATGTGTTCAGTCTTGATAGTGAAGGGAGAATGGTTAGTCCCTAACAAGAAGGGACTATTTGATGGATGCATGCGCGGATGTATAAGAAAAAGGTAATATCACGTGAGATGACGCCAGAATCCTTCCATTAGCGTGTGTATATTCAAGGTGAAAGGACGTGTTGAGGTAACGTGTGAACATTGTAGAATGTTTATTAGACTTTCATCAAGCATTTGTTCCATTTTTTAAAAAAGTGGAAAGACTTAAATCATTTAAAATGGTGCTAGGAGGATTTATTTTAATGTAAAATATAGAAAAAGTGTTAATAAAATAATACATTGTGGTGAAGAAACATCGTGTGATTTTTCATTCCATCCGTTACCACGCCCTGAGAGAAGTAAGAGCCTCATCACTCAAACGTGAAACAACCTTCGATAAAAACCGCACCAAATGTTATATAGATAGATTCCTACTTTCTAAAATAAAACTTAGACTCCACTTAGTAATGTTCGTTCACACTCTTAAGCATACATCAACGGGTCCTTAATCCTACGCACTCACTCACACTTAAACATGTGTACTTCAATAATACAAATAATTTTCAAATTATACCTTGGCCTTTTTTAAATTTAATTCTATCGATTTGTGCAAGCCCCACATTGGGCACCATATGCAATGGTTCCTTCCACAAGGATGAGCATTTTTTGTTCTTATCTGTGGGGTGTCCTGGTGTAGTTTAAAAGGGCAAGGATTTTTCAAGTTAATATTCAGTTTCAACAAAACGCTTAATTCGTTTTCAATATAGTCCCTGTTAAGAATGTTAGAACATGTTAATTACTATAATTGAATCAAAAAGATTTCCAGAACTATTTTATCATGAGTATGTGTAGATGGTATGTGACACGTTTAATAATGAATAAGGTTGATACTATAACTATTGATTTTTTTGTATATGGATACAGTTCCCATGGTGATAGGTAACAAGTGCTTTTGATTACATTTCTCTGACACGATATTAATGTATGCCATGTTTCCTTACTTTAATAATATAAATTATACTTTAGTACTCCATTAGATTTAGATTATAGTTTCAAACATTTGCAAAGTATTTAAATATGATGGCAACAAATAAATTAACATAAGTAACCTTTCTCAATTTATATAATACAAATAAATATTCATCATATTCAAACACTATTATTAACAATTCCATATAATGGAATATCATTCTAACCTTTTTCTATTCTACTACAACTTCATCCTGAGTGCTTTATTGGTATCAAAAATATATTTTACTGTCCCAAAATTATGCTAAAATATATTTTATGATTTTTATTTTTACCCAAAGAATTACAATATTCATGTTATGCTGGTTTCTATGCTGTATTTGTGATAATTTATATACTATCATACAAAGATTATTATTGAAAGTTACATTGTGAGCTTTTACTGCTGCTGTGCTTTTATAGCAAAGAATTTTACATTATACAAATTTTTTATCCTCATTCAGGGCCATTCTGAGCATGGATAGCAAAGATCAACTGCCAATTGACATGGTTGAGCAGTTGTTGAAGTTCACACCAAGTGCAGAAGAGGCAGCCCTTTTGGAAGAACACAGTGAGGAGATCGACAGTCTGGCTCGAGCAGATAGGTTCCTGTATGAAATTTCTAAGTGAGTACTATCACTCTTGAACACTTGCATCAGTCTTAGAGGGCACGTTTCCTAGTCAAAACTTATTGATGTTATTTTATGTACTCAGTTGAAGAGTAATAATAATAACCCAAAATTTAGATTTTCCTCTTCTCTCTCCATCTCAGGCTCTCCCACTTTCACAACTACCCCTTTCCTTTCAGAACTCAAGAAAGTGGTTGGCTTTTCTTGCTAGAGGCAAAAGCTTGAACTGGTTGAAATTTCTAGTCAATGGGTAGAATGAACTAAATTAACACTGACATATCCCACTTCTGACACCACTGTGACAAATAACAGCAAAGTCCCGTTACTTTTGCCGTCAGTTTATTTTTCTTCTAAAACTGAAGCACAAAAACACAATTCTGTTTGAGAGCTAGAATCAAAACTGAAAAATTCAATGCCACAGCCGGAATTTGAACCACAGACCTTTCGCTTGCCATGCAGTTAAGCTATAACCAATGTCATTCTGGCAAGTTTGTAGCTTAATGGTTAGATCTTGTACTGTTCTGAAGCTTTAATAACAGCAGCAAATGCTAACATCAATAAACTTGAACAAATACAAAATCAGGCTCTTCGCCTAATCACTGGAGCAGTTAAATCCACACCTATTGATGCCATGCTTGCCTTAACACGGACTCCATCAATAACAACAAAAATAGAAGAACAAGCATTGCTCCAACACGAGAAAATGTTACGATTGCCAAACTCTAAATGGACAGAAGAGAACCTCCCCCCTTCAATCCTTAAAACTCATAGTAGTTTCCTAGAAAAGGTAACACAGATTAAATCCAAATTGAACATTCCTAACACCAGAGAAAATCTACTTATAAGAGAAAATCCATTGGAATTATTGCAACCTACCTTCAATTTGGAATTAATAGAGGAAATAAGTAAATCAGACACACCAAAAGAAATACAAAAACTTCTAGCTCTGGAAACAATCAATACTAGGTATCCCACAGAAGAATGGCTGCACATATATACTGACGGATCCTCGAAGGAAAACCTTACTGGAGCTGGAGTTACATGTTCACATTTTTCCTTTTATCATTCTGTTGGCAGAGACACAACAAATTATGATGGAGAAATAAAGGCTATATACATTGCTCTCCGACAATTATTAAATCTTCCCTTAAATAAATTTAACAAGGCAGTAATTCTTTCAGATTCTAAAGCTGCAATTCAGGGAATATGTTCAAATACTACAAAGAAGTCAACAAAAATTAGAGAATGCTACAAAATGTTAACACAACTCCAAAAAGTTAATAAGACTGTTCATCTCCAATGGATTCCAGCACACTGTGGAGTCATGGGGAACGAAGCTGCAGACTCACTTGCAAAGAAAGGCACAACAATAAAACAAAAGTCTAAATTCAATTTCTCATATTCCTCAATAAAACGCTTGATCATTAAAAATTTTTGTCATTCATACCTACAAGAAATAGAAACAAATGCCAAAGATAAAAAATGGATTACACTACTTTCCAATCCAGATATAATCCCCCAGAGACCAAGGAAAACAGCTGTTGCAGCCTTCTGACTATTGACAAATCATGACTGCTTGGCAAGTCACCTCTACAGAATAGGTATCTCAGCCTCACCAATATGTGTCCTGTGTAACGATCCAGCAGAAATGAATGAAGAACACTTGAAGACCTGTGAAGCATTAAGATCAGAAGAAACTACAGTTCAAAAGTATTGGAAAGCACGAATGCTAATGGCTTCATTGCCAGATGCAAGGCACTAGAAAACAACAACAACATATTACTAAGATAAGTGAAGCCTTTAGTTTCTAATTTGATTTTAGATTCTGTTGCTTCACTGTTAATAGCTTCAATTTTTCCTTAATTAAGGTTGGCAAATAGTTTGTTGACTGCCTCCATAGTGTAGTTGGTAGCACGCTTGCCTTTGGTGCAGAGGACCCGTATTCAATTCCTGGTGCCAGCATGGGAATTTTATCCCCTCTGGGAGGTCTGGCACGGGGTGTACTCAGGCTTGTTAGATCCGGGGGGGGGGGGGGGGGGGCGGCAATTGAGGAGCTACTTGATGGAAAAGTAGCAGCCCTAGGTCAATAAAGCTGTATAACTGGCCGGGAGGTCTCGGGGCTCTGACCACGTCCCACCCTCCAGTACTGCACCCCACCAATGACGCCTTTAGTGGGTGGAGGTGGGGGACGCAGCAGCTGGGCAGCAAGCTTTGGCCCTTCATGGGCTGTTGCACTAGGGTATTTTTTTTAAGTAGCTTGTTACAATAACAAACACCTCTGCTTCCATATTTTATGTTTCAAAGGGAACACATTACAGTTGACTGTAACGTTTATGTGGTATAGGTGTTGCCATTGCTATTGTTAAGACGAGGGAGAAGTGTCGGGAATAGAAAAAATGCAAGCAAATTAAGTGTAAACAGCTACAGAGATTACTAGAGTAATACATATGGCTGACATCACTGGAAGTGTGATAATTTGCTTTGAAGTTCCTGTACTTCTTCAGTGCAGAAACAAGGTGTATAACGTTTGACTGTGTTTTTAATTCTCTGTGCCAGTGCTATAAAAGTGAGAAGTGACTCACATCTAATCTCACTTTTAAAAATTTTATTCATCAAGAACTAATGCGCAGCCTACATATAAGGAGTGAGTAGGTTTTAGAGTTGAGTTAAGGACACAAGCTGGTCAGTGTGTCAGTGAGAGTGAGACAACTGTATGTGTGTGTGTTGTCATGCTGGTACATTGTAAGAAGATTCAAAGATCGTCACGAGTAATTGTAACATAATTAGGATATGACGGACAGAGGAAATGAAGAAAGACACTGGAAGGACTGAGTAAGGTTATGAGAAGAACAGTTGTGAGTTACGATAGCCCAAAAGACTGTAGACTATGTTAACAACAAATGTGGTAACAATTTTTTAAGACAAGGAAGTGATAGAAAAGTAACTGGACTGATTTTTGTCATTTGTTACAATATGGAACCTGAATGCTATTTTTTTAAATAGAGTTAAACATTTTTACTTAAAAAATACAAAATCCTGGTGTTAATTAAACATGAAGTGCAAAAGATTTAATGAATCAAATACATTTTAGATTATGTTACTCTGTTATAAACCTTCGTTGTGTATTCAAAATTGAGAAAGTGCAACAAAATGTAGGTGAAAGAAGGTGAAGTTGCAATGAAAAAAGGTTGTGAGAACTAAAAATGGCTAAGCAAGGACAAATAAAACCCACTGTTTTCTGGGCTACAAAATTATCTATATTATGTTGGGCCTCAAAAAGAAAAGAATAAATAAGTTTATATGTCCATTTATCTGTTTTCTATTCCTGCAATTGTCTTGATTCAAAGAGAATATTTTAAAACACTTGGATATTGTAATTTATGTTTACATTGGTTATGATACAATTTTAATGTTGTCATCATTCATGGTTAATTTACAGAATTCCCCATTATGAACAGAGGTTACGAAGTCTACATTATAAGAAAAGATTTGGAATTTGGGTTGGAGAAGTTCAGCCAAGGATAAAGTCTGTAATGGAGGCATCCCGCGAAGTTGCACGTTCACGAAGACTGCGTCGTTTATTGGAATTAGTTTTAGCGCTTGGAAATTATATGAACCGTGGTGCTCGTGGTAATGCATCTGGCTTTAGACTTGCTTCACTAAACAGACTAGCAGACACCAAGTCAAGTGCTGCCAAAGGGACCACACTTCTACACTATCTAGTCGAAATCTCAGAGAAAAAGGTGAGTTAAACAATTCAAAGTATTTCAACATTATTGTAAATCCTTTTAAAGGGTAACTTAATTATATTAAAAATACAAGAACTTTTAAATATTGCTGTTACAACTCCAATGATAATAGAACATTAAAAGTCTGCTCATTAGCTTTCTGTTGTTGGTTAAGACCTGCATTTTCAAACATTGAACACATTTATTAATGGAATTGTTAGACTTTGAATTTGTATGGACCAAAAATATTTAAAATATGCATGCCCTTATACTGTCAATATCTTTAAAATATGCCCTATAATTTTTAAAATGTACACTAAGCCTGCATTAAAATTGTTAGGTTACTTTAAACTTATACTTTTTAGTATTTACAAAACAGATTCTTTCCTAGACATCACTCGGATTGTAAGTTGATTTGCAGTATACAATGATCATTTTCTCCAAATGCTGAGGTGTAAGTTTAAGACACTGGTTAACACAAGTTTGTATGCTGGGAAGGATCTTTCCCCACACAGATGGTATTTGGCAAAATTTGAAAGCACCTACTAACTGAAGAAATTTCTTCAGGAAGTATTATGTTTATATCTTAAAGACATTTATCCGGAGAACACAAAACTTTAATGTCAAGTTTTCTCTGTATACTTTATGGGGCACTTTCAGTTTTACTCTGAACATCCATAGGGTTAAAACCATAGTAAGGGCTTTATTATTTGATCACTAATGAATTAAAATATTAATTGTGAAATTAAATGTTTTAGAATAACTGTATTATACAGTGCGTTTGTAGATTGGCCAGATTTCCCTGTGGTGGATCACTAACTGCTGTACTAACTTACCTGCATCACAGCAGATGTTGAAATTGATGACCTTAAACCTGAAGACATTCCCCATATCTAGAAAGCAATTCTGGTTTACTTGCAAAAGTTCATGTTGACTGATTACTTGTATTTCTCTTGTAACTGTATCCTTCAATTCTTGTAATGTGTTCAAATTTGATGTTTACAGTTTATTCTTTGATGTTCGCCATAAATAAAAATTATATTGAGATAGATCAGGGGAAATAGGTGACAATCCCCAACTAATTATTCTGTCACATACACACTTCCCAGTCCATTCATAGAATACTCAGCAGTGTGTCCTATAGCTGAAACCAGCCATGAAATATTTAATTTATTGTTAGTTGCAAAACAAAAAATTAAAATAGAATTTACATAAATGTGTGAATCAACTGTTGTGTCTTAAAATATGGTACTGATATCTCTGTGCAGCAAACCCAACTTTTGCAGCATGGTCAGGAAGTTCATGAATATTATGGAGAGTTTTGGTAAATCCAAATTGTTTTCAGAGATATAGAGAATGTGTTCACATTGAAGGTCATTAATAATAATAATAATCTTTATTAGCTTATAGACTTTCCTTACAAGTCTCAAGCCTTGCCAGAGAAAAAACAAGCAAGAATGATGTAATTACAAGCTAAATACAAGAATTTTTATACAATCTAGCATAACAGTTACAATCTATTTACAATTCATCTATTCTATACAAGCATTTTTTAATTAAGTATGTGTTAAGCTCTTTTTGAAATACATTACCACTTAGAACTTTTAATTCATTTGGTAGTCTATTGTACAAGATTTTACCCTTGGCTTTTACCTGTGGCTTTTTTATTTACATTTCCTCTGTAATAATTATATTGTATTCTGGTACCGTACTTATGATTGTCTTTTATTTGTAAAGGATTCTTATTTACTACAAACATTGTTACCTTATAAACATACTGACACTACAGTTTGTATTCTGGCTTTTACATGATTTATATGATTCTTTATATGATTCTTTACTCTGAAGATTGAATATACATCTTACACATCTCTTCTGCAATATCAATAATCTATGTACATTTGTTATACTTGAGTTTTACCCGTACCTCAATTCCATATTACAAATGAGGGTAAATTAGACCATGGTAAACTGATTTTAAGTAGTCATTAATTTCAACATGTTGTGACGAAGGTAAGCCTAATGTAAATTAGTAAAGCAGTTAGTGTTCCATACTCGTGGCTTACCAGTCGTGTAACTCTGATGGAGGGTGCACAGGTCCTCACCCGGAGCAGTGCCCCCATGGGGCAGTCCGGCCAACCTACGAATGCACTGTATGTTCAATCCATTGAAAACTGAGAAATGTGAAATTATGTGAACTATAAAGCATCATATTCAAGCACAAAGGAATATTAAACATTTTTCAAAACTTGATTCCATATCACAGTTAACAACAAATTAAATATGCACTTCCATATAAATTTGGTGTCTAGTAATTATAGAAGCAACTGCAGTGGCATATTATATCTACAATTGTTATGTTTCTCATTCTTATGAGTTAAGGAAGCCCATTGCCAGAATTCAGCTCTTTGCACTTTACCCACCATCTGTTATACACCATTGCAGAATACTATTAGTTAAGCCACAGGTGGTACCTATTTGCTAAGACTATTCCATATGCACTTTTAACACTTACATTAATTATTATTTAGTTTAATGTTTCATGTAGGATGATATCTTTTGCAAAATCTTTGTTTGACAGTTACAAACAATTTAAAAGCATTAAGTACAATCATTTCATTTCAATAATCAATTTTGAAAAATTAGAACTAGCTTAATTATTATTTATTTATGCCAACAAACTTACTGTTGGTGTTTTTTTAAACACACAAGCCGTGTGTGGGCAAAGTTTGAGAGGTAGAACTGGAAGGTCTGTGGTTCAAATCCCAGTTGTGGCATTGAATTTTTAAGTTCCAGTTCTACCTCTAAAACTAGCTTGTTTGCCTATATTTTGATCAAATTTTAGATGAGACGGAAAAACTTTGTTTGGGGCTCAGCACAACGTATGTCCAGGTCATAAGTCTGTGTACAAAATGGCCACTAATTCCTGTTATACCCCTTCCACAGAATAGTGCTTACAAGAATTTTATTTTATATAAAATTTAATTTGATAACTTTTAAAGACATACAGCACTGTACTCATTACTTTATGCTGATAAAAGCTTTAAGTTGGTTGTGATTTTAGATGCGGGCTGGAGAAGTATAAGCACACAAAATTTGACAGTTGTACCTCAATGTGTATCCACTTCTGTGCGCTAGTTTTTTTCTCTCTTCATCTAATAGTTTTCTCACAAAATATTTTCCTACATGATGTTTTTTGTATGGTCATAACTGTGCCACAAAATGAACAACACTTGTCAGATAAACTATCCATTTTGCTTCACACCTCAATGTGTGACCTACTGGCCTAGGTAATGTGAGGTCATTGGCCTTGCACAAAGCATTCAAACTCTGTTCCAATACAGTGTTCATTACTGCAAAGTTTGTCCAATCTGTCATGCCACACCTACTTGAATGTACTAACCACACTGAAAACTTGCTACTCCTAATAAGTAAAATTATAAGTCTGCAAATGAAGCAAATATTGATGAAATATTGTTCATTACAATGTCCTTGATTACCAATAAAAGTATTTGCACTTACACACCTAACATCCTATATATCTAAAGGTGTGTTTGCAACTCTGTCAGGAGTTTCTATGCTTACATTATTGGAATATACTGTTTCTCATTATCAGCACAGTTTTTATTGCATTTTATTTTTTTACAGTTCAAAGATATTCTTAAGTTAGAAGAAGACATTCCTCATGTACGAGAAGCTGCCAAAGTGAAGTAAGTACCTTTCTGTATCTGTTAGTTATTGTTCTGGGGTCTATAGCCAGTAATTATCAGCATTTACCTTCTAACAACATTAAGTGTTAGCAAATGCATGACAAGAGGTATAAATTTACATAATAGCGCTAGGTGCTTTAATGTATTAACAGTGATAGTTGCAAAGTTTTTCAAAAGTCGCTGATGATGTAGTTTGGGTTAAAAATGAAGTACAATTTTTGGCTTGCTAAATTACTTTGCTCTGTGTACAAAACAGTCTGTGTGATACTGAATAACAAGAGTGAATATTTACAGCATGGGTGAACTGGAGAAAGACATGGGCCAGCTTCGTAATGGCCTGAAGGAAGTGGAGCGCGAGATTGAGTTCCACAGATCACAACCAATTGCAACAGGGGATCGCTTCCTTCCTGTCATGAAGGAGTTCCTCTCATCAGCCACCTGCCGTTTCTCAGAGCTTGAAGATCTATTCCAGGATATGAAAACTAGGGTAAATACACAGTTAATTTACCTACTGCCTTAATTAAATGTTTCTTAAACAAAATGTTATTAAGAACATAGGCTGGTTAGCTTCCACATAATTTTTCTAACCATGGGTCGTAATTAGGCTTAGTAGTCCAGCTACATTTAACATTTAACATTTAACATTTATTTGCATTTGTAGTATATGTGATGGCAAGTGTGGGTATACGATACATAGTTCCGTCAAAACATTGGTACGGTACGTTCTCTTCTCTAGCTGTAGACCGTCAAAGTTATATCAGTGGTGTTGCTATCATATTTACACAGTAAATGTGTGTGATCGATTTAGGCTGTTAGCAGAAGAAAATAGCAAAGATGAAGAGTTGCCAATTTCTTTTTCTAAACCTAAGATTTGAATACGGATTCAATATTTGATTTAAAAGTAACAGTCTAACCAATAATTACTCAATATTCGAAAAAGAAATCAAAACAGAAAAAAAAGGAGCATGTTATTGTCTAATGCCGGATTTCTGACAATGAAGTCATTAATCCTCTTGCTCTCCAATATTTTTCACTGATGGATGGGGCACTAGAAGTGGCTGCGCATGTTTGAAGGTGGTCTCAATCTATTTCCTCTTGCAGATCACATAGAGGACAGAGTGATGAAGAATATACCCAATTCTGTTCAAATGTTTTGCCAGACAATCATGTCCCATAATGAACCTGAAGGTTGCAACTGGCATTTTTTGGGGGTACTCAGGAATTACTGTTTGAATTTAATCTAAAAGGTGAGTCAATTAATAACATTAAACAGCACATTTACAATTTTATGGAATGCATTTCAGAGGTTAACTTTCCTCCATTATCAACCAGTTGATAATAGAGGAAAGTTAAGCTCCAAAACGCGTTCTGGAAAATTATGAATGTAAGTGTTGTTTAGTGTTATTAATTGACTCACCTATTAGATAGCAATGTGATAGATTATAATACAGATGAGGAAGATCTGGTCAGAGAAACAGATTGGATATTACAGAGGAAAAATAAAAAACGAAAAGCTGAAACATCGCCAGTAATAGAAACAGGAAAACCCGAAAAAAATGATAGAAATAAAAAGTCAGAAACCAGAAGCATTATAAGCAAAACAAATAACATGAAGGAGGAAAAAAAGTTCCCTATAAGGAACACCAGCCTCCTCCTATTAACATATATGATATAGCAGACTATCTAAAACTTCAGGCATTATTAAAACCTGTGTTAGGAAAAGAATATAAAGTTACATCATTAAATAATAATGTATGGAAGATCAATACTATGAATTCTGATAGCTATAGGGCTTTGGTCAAGAAATTAAACACAGAAAAAGTCAATTGGCAAACTTATGAAAACAAAAATGATAGACCAATTAGAGTTATGGCAAGAGGATTGCATGCTTCATGCCCAAAAGAAGATATAATAGAAGAGTTAAAGGAAAGAGGCTTTAAAATTAAAGATGCTGTAAATATTCTTAAGAAAGAAAGGTACACAAATAGGAATGGAGAGCAGGAAGTAGTTAGACAAGGATTGCCACTATTTATGCTTACCTTTGATAATAAGGAGAATATTACAGAGATATATAATATTAAGACAATTTTGAATGTGGTTGTCAAAATTGAACCCTTGAGAAAGAATACTAATTTGATACCACAATGTAAGAAATGCCAAGGCTTTAACCATACCCAGGCGTATTGCCAAAGAGAACCACGTTGTGTGAAATGTACAGGAAAACACCACACTAAAGATTGTAAAATAAGCAAAAACGCACCACCAAGATGTGTTAATTGTGGAGGACAACATCCAGCAAACTATCGTGGATGTGAAGTAGCTAAGGAGCTGCAAAAGAGGAGGAATGAAGTCATGAAAAATCAAAGACAGATTCATAGGACTCGAGGGAATTGTAACTTAGGTATGGTCCTAGAAGAAAATGAAGTAGTAGTGGATGAACCTAACAGAGAACAGAACAACTACGCAGCAGCAACATGTAATGGTAAAGCTGAAATTCCAACCGTTGATAAAGCAATAATACGCATCCTAGAAATACTGGACGAGCAGAAATATACCAACAAACTGATCTATGATAGATTAAGAAAGCTTGAAACTAGTCTTAACAGAAGTAAATAAAATGGCGCACACATACAGAATATTATCATGGAATGCAAACGGATTACAACAGCGTATTCAGGATTTGGAACTGTTCCTGAAAAGCAAGAAAATAGATATATGTTTAATATCCGAAACGCATTTGGCTAAACTATCATATGTTAGAATTAGGGGATATGATATCTACCGCTCAGACCATCCATCTGATAAAGCAAGAGGAGGCTCCGCAGTAATAATTAAAAACTGCATTAAACACTATGAAGAAAGTAAAATAGAAATAGATGAAATGCAAGTGATAACTGTCACTATTCAAGTTAAAACCAAGCCTTTTAATGTCTCTGCAATATACTGTCCCCCAAGGTATAACCTAAAAGAAAAGGATTATATTAATCTCTTTAAGACTCTAGGTAATAACTTTATTATTGGAGGGGATTACAACGCTAAACATTGTCACTGGGGATCAAGAATAACCACTACCAAAGGTAGGGAGCTATTTAGGGCAGCGATTAAAACAAAGTGCCAATTCCATTCAACTGGAAAACCTACATATTGGCCGACAGATGTAAATAAAGCACCAGATTTAATTGATTTTTTCGTAACGAAGGGTATATCTAACAATTATGTGCACGTAAATGAGGATTATGATATCTTTTCGGATCACTCCCCAATTATATTAACAGTAAGTGATAATATCATAACAAAGGATAACCCCCCCAAGACTAACTAATAAAAAAACAAATTGGGAAGGGTTCAAAAAAGAATTACAGAGCACTATTGAACTTAATGTTCCTTTAAAAACTCCGCAACAACTGGAAGCAGAGATAGGTCTCTTTGTTACTAATATTCAACAAGCAGCATGGAACCATACTCCAGAAAAAAGTAGGAAAAATGTGAATGATGTCTCCTATCCAATGGAAGTGAGGGAGTTAATTAGTGAAAAACGAAAACTGCGTAAAAAGTGGCAGAGGTCACGGGCACCAGAAGATAAAAAGCGATTAAATCAAATCTGTAATAAGTTAAAGAATTTGATCAGTAGTATCAAAAACAAATCATTTACTATCTATATGAAAGGACTAACAGCAGACAAAGATACTGATTACTCTTTATGGAAAGCAACAAGCAGTATCAAAAGACCTATAAATCAAATTCCACCAATAAAAAAAGGAGATGGATCATGGGCAAGAAGTGATAAGGATAAAGCAGATCTATTTGCCAACTATCTAGAAGAGATTTTTCAACCTTTATCTGAACAAACTTCTGAAGAGGACATTAAACATGGTAAGAAAAGGGAAGGCAAAGATCTTAGGCGTGTAACGCTCAAAGAATTAAAACGTGAAATCCACCAGAATATAAATGCAAAAAAAGCGCCAGGATATGATTTAATCACCGGACACATTCTTAAAGAATTGCCACAAAAAGCTCTTATCAAGCTATTACATATGATAAATACTGCATTAAGACTTAAACATATCCCAAGTCAATGGAAGGTAGCAGAAGTACTCATGATCCTTAAACCTGGAAAAAATCCTAATGAAAAGGAATCATACAGACCGATTTCACTCCTATCCCAATTAGCTAAACTGTTTGAAAAGTTATTGTTAAAGCAATTAAAACCTATAATAGAGGAAAGTAAATTAATACCAGAACATCAGTTTGGATTTAGAAATAAACATTCAACAATTGATCAAGTACATCGTATAGTCGATGTCATAGAAAGAATGTTAGAGGAAAAGAAAATATGTTCTGGAGTATTCCTGGACGTGGCCAAAGCGTTTGATAAAGTCTGGCACAAAGGTTTAATTTTTAAGCTCCAACGAGATCTACCTGACCACTTCTATCACATATTGTTATCATACATTGAAGGGAGATATTTCCGAGTTAAATATGGGAATGAATACTCTGAATTAAAGAATATAGCTGCTGGAGTACCCCAAGGAAGCGTCTTAGGGCCAGTACTATACCTCATATTTACTAGGGATATTCCAAACCTAGATAATACAACCATGGCCACCTTCGCTGATGATACAGGAATTATGGCAGTTGGACATACAGTAGAGGAATCTACACAGAAATTACAGAAAGCTGTCAATAAGGTTAACGAGTGGACAAAGAAGTGGCGTATAAAATTAAATGAATCTAAATCTGTACATATTAACTTTACAAATAAGAAAACTCAGATACTACCAATAAAAATAAATAACCAAACTATTCCCCAAGCACAAACAGTGAAGTATCTAGGAATGACACTAGACTCAAAATTAAATTGGAGAAAGCATATAGAAACTAAAAGAAAAGAATTAAATATCAAATATAAGAAACTTTATTGGCTCATTGGGAGAAATTCCGAACTTGACATATACAATAAGTTATTAATTTACAAGCAGGTGTTAAAGCCAGTCTGGACCTATGGGATACAGCTTTGGGGCTGCGCTAAGTCGACCAACATAAAACACATACAGACTTTTCAAAATAAAATTTTGAGAACAATAGTTAATGCACCATGGTATGTACGAAATGATGACATACATAGAGATCTCAAAATCGACACTGTTATACAAGAAATAAAAAAGACTGCAACGAAACATCATTTAAAAGTGCAGCACCATGAAAACAAAGAGATGTTGAAAGTTCTTAGTAACTGTGAAGTTCGAAGACTGAAAAGAAAAAAGCCAGATGACTTAATGTGAGACCGCAAGAACTATGTGTAAACTATGGGAGCCTTCAATGGAAGACTCGCCTTTATATGTGAACCTATTTAAGAAGAAAATATTACTAGATAAGCCTTTGCTTAGTTGTAATTTGATTTAAAAAAAAAAAAAAAAAAAAAAAAAAAAAAAAAAAAAAAAAAAAAAAAAACCTATTAGATTAAATTGATAACAACACTGTTTTCAAACTTCTAAAAAAGGAAGATAAGGAAGATACTGTTTGAATGTTTGGTACTCCCATCTTTTATTTTTGGTTTTTCTTAGTAATATTTTGCAATAATTTTTTCAATTCAGAGTTGACTAATCTTTTAGCTGCATAAAATGGTAGGTTAACTATAGATTTCTATACACTGCTGGTACCCTTTTTCGCAAGAAAATCAGCTTTGTCATTATCACTCAGTCCACAGTGAGCTGGTATCCATTGGAAGACTAGGTGTTTTGTTTTCTTCTATAACCTCTTAACCCCTAACATCCTGACCTGTCATGGCATGCAATGCACCCTCTGATTGGTAATCAGAGGATATGGTCAGTGAATTTATTTTGATAACTCTCCTGGTCAGGTCGATGAGACCCATAAAATGATAGGTGTGGTCCTCCAGACATTCTGGGGTGATGTGACCACCAAAGCATAAAAATGTGGTGCTCTCTAAAAAAAAAAGGGGGGGGGGTTACTTTTACTGCTATGTAGCTCTCCAAAAATGAAACATAAAACCACATACAAATAATATAAAGCTTTTTTTTTGTTCCATTCTCTACCATTTTGGATAAGCCAGGTTTTGGTTAACTAGTTTTGTTAAGCAGAGTTTTACTCTATTATCAATATTTTAAGTTATTTTAAATTCATTTTGCTTCACAGTTTCACTGCTTCAGCAATTTTTGTTTACACTAGGTCTATCTTATTTACTTTTGAAAATTAGGACATGTATCAGGAACCTTTGTTCCCATCTACATCAGTCAGTCAGTGAGTTGTTAGTTGAAGATGGGAATGAAGGTACCTGATATATGTCCTAATTTTTGAAGGTAAGTGAGGCATAGCATAAGCAAAACCTTCCTACATTTAATGTGTGTAACCTCACTTGTTCAAAATACTTTCCAGCCATAATTAAACATAGTGAGTAGTTATAGATTACAGATCTCATTTTTGTTCATAGAAAATCATTGCCTTGGCCCCGCCTCTTGTCCCTAAAAAAGTGTACTTGTTTTGAAAATGCAATACATATACAATTTATAAGAAGTTTAGTGCATTTTTTAATTTCTCAATTTAATAAAACCAATTATTAAAATTATCATTTAAAATTATCATCAATGATATTAACCTAAGTATACTTATCTTTTGGAATACAAATAACATATTATTTAGTACAATTCAGTGAGCCATTGTTGTGTGTATTTCAGTTTGACCGTGCAGTAAGGTTGTTTGGTGAGGACAACTCTACGATTCAGCCAGATGACTTCTTTGGTATCTTTGATGCATTTCTCTCTGCTTTAAATGAGGCACGGCAGGATAATGAAAACATGAAGAGGAGACGTGAGGAAGAAGAGAAAAGAGCTGCTCAGGAAGCTGAAGTAAGTACAGACTTAATGGATTTACATAAAAGCTGCAGTGATGAATTGATGGGGGGGGGGGGGGAGAAAGATAAAAATATATTCCAGCATGATTTTCTCTTTCCCATAAAATTGATGTGGGTGTCTTTTTTTTCTTTTTAAAGATGTGATGAATGGCTTCGTTGTTAAATCTTATGTTATGATGGAAGTTATTGATGAGACTCTTTTACTATCTTTGGTCATGGTACAGGGCGAGATGAATTATTAGATTTGATTTCTTTGTTTGTTGAATTTTTATTTGCACCTTTGTAGATTACTACAGTCTTTGAATGTTAGCACAATTTAAAACTCCTTAGTTTTAACTAATTTATTTTTCTCAGCATGATCAAGATGTTTTATTGAAATATTTAGCAAAATTTTGCTAAATGCATCATCTATCTTGTTTTATCTCATTGATTTAATTATATTGTATCAATTAATACAGATTAATTATTATTTATTTATGCCAACAAACTTACTGTTGGTGTTTTTAAACACACAAGCCGTGTGTGGGCAAAGTTAAAGAAGTAAGGTCTGTGGTTCAAATCCCAGTTGTGGCATTGAATTTTTAAGTTCCAGTTCTACCTCTTAATACAGATTATATAATTATTTAACCAAAAAGATTTGGCTAGTCTTGAGAAGATCTACTGTAATCTGACTTGGTGTACATTACACATAATTGCTCTCCTGCATTGAGTTCATTGTTCTCTTCCGACCCTGATGCTATTAGGGTTCCCGAGGGCTAGGGAGTCTTTATTTTTCCAACCTCTCCATTTCTCTAATTTCTCTATAAAATCTTAACTCCTAACATGCTGACCTGCCATGGCATGTAATACGTCCTCTGATTGGTAATCAGAGGATATGGTCGGTGAATTTATTTTGATAATGCTCCCGGTCAGGTCGGTGAGACCCGTAAACCAACGACAGGTGTGGTCCCCCAGACATTCTGGGGGTTGAGAGAGCGATGTGACCGCCAAAACATAAAAATATGGTGCTCTCTAAAAAGCGGTTACTATTACTGCTATTGCTCTCTTCAATAGCATCAGTGAAAAATATTGGAGAGTAAGAGGATTAATGGCTTCATTGTCAGAAATCCAGCATTAACTAACAACATATAATTGAATTATTATTTATTTATGCCAACAAACAATAATAATTACCATGTGAAGGTTATTTAATCCTGGGATATAAAGTACTTACAATAGTAAGCCACCATTGGGGTAATTGTTTTTGATGTGAGACTGCCTTAGTGGTTTACCAGGAGAAATACGAACTGGCTTGAGAATTTAATGCCATTCTGGCAGTTTGTCACAATAGCTCAGTGGTTAGAGCGTCCGCCCGGTAAGCGGAAGGTCTGTGGTTCAAATCCCAGTTGTGGCATTGAATTTTTTAAGTTCCGTTCTACCTCTTAAAATATAATTGAACTTTTCATAGTCAAATTGGTTAATAATAATTTCCTCGCTTCTAAACTTTGGTCCACTAATATTCAATTATTATTCAACAATCACTTAGCTGAACTGTACATAGAAAATATGTCTGTTCTGTTCAGAGACAGCAGAACAAGAGAAAATGCAATATTACCGCATCACTAAGATGACATGTTCAAATATTTTCTCGCTTATTTATGCTTACTTGTGACTTCATATTATGACATTGTATTTCGTGTTTTGCTATAATCTCAAATTTGCTAAGAAAACAGTATGAATTTGGTTGTCTGACATTTCTGACATGAAATATATACAAAATAACCCTTAATTACATAAATTCAATTGAAAACTAACATTTAACAATAATTATTATCCTTATAAGTAGACAATCTTCTTGGCAATAAAAGATCGATATGGGACAAACAGAGTCAAATACATATGTGAATAAGGTCAAGCTCATGATTAATTTAATTACCTCTGGGGACAAATATATACTGTTTCAAAATAAAGCCTTTCTTTTACATTTTCCTATAATCTACATTTTCTATATGCTAAGATATGTACATCATATTTACATATTTCACTAGCTTTTAGACAGTTCAGTCACCTGTATTTCAACATTTTAAACTTAATACATATCATATACTTTCATTGTTAAGATAATTCTGGGAAACCATTTTCTGAAACTCATTGCTATACGTTGGCAACGTTAACCTTCCCCCTCCAACTCATCACAGCTGTGAAAGGTCAGGGCTGGAGATCCACTGGCCGTACAATACACACATGCACATGCACCTCTCTCTCTCCCTCCCTCTCCCTCTCTCTCTCTCTCTCCCTCTCCCTCCCTCTCTCTCATAGAATAACAAACTACCAGTACGAGAAATTTTCACTTCACAATGAAAACATTTGTTTGATGTATGTATGAGTGAAAAGATGAAACATAAATAAAGGTATTGTATTATTTGTTACAGCTGAAGAAGAGAACGATGGAAAGGAAAAACAGTAGGGAAGGTATACTCTCTAAATCAGGTAATAACCTGAAGAATGGTTTGTCTAATGGAATACCTAATGGAAATGCTGGTGGAGTTGGACACAGAGAAATCAACGGTGATGCCAAAGGAGAATTTGATGACCTGATATCTGCTCTACGCACTGGAGATGTGTTTGGAGAGGATATGGCCAAATTCAAGCGTAGCAGAAAATCTAGGCTAGCAAGCAATGGAAACTCTCCACCAAGAATGAACAGTCTGAACCGAGAAGATAGCCGTGAAAGAGTTTTAAACAACAGTAGACGGGGCCAGTAATATGAACAGAAGGTGTAAGCTGTTTATATATTTTCTTTAACACTATAAAGAGACTGAAAATCGACTGAAAAAAAATGCCTGGCCTTTTGCTGACACCTTTTTGGAAAAGCTCATTTAGGAAGCTTTTTCGAGGGCAGATAGAAATATTTCGTTGTTTATAATGAATATTAATGTACAAATAAAAGACTAGGAAATAGGTAGTAAAGGATATTTTGTTTTGAGAGTATCCAAAGCAAAAATCTCAGTTGCTTTTGCTTCAAAGAGACGTTATGCATGCTCATATTATTTGTCAAGTATACTGTGCTGAAAAGTAGCATTGATATTTCCTCGACACATGAATCCTTCATTATAAAGTGGTACTCTAAGAGTATTAGCGTCAAGGTTCATTTGGATAATGTGAATGTTATTTTGTTTAGTAAATTAAAGCAATCTAGTGAATCTAAATTTATAAAAAAAGAAAGCCTGGTTATTTCCAAATTAAGCATTTTTTGCTTGTAGTAACAAAATTCAAAATCAACAACAGTATCAAAGAACCTTTTCAGAAGGTGCTGTCTCTGTTAAAAGTGCATGAACCTATTAGGTTTTTGTAAAATTTTACAGTTTATTGTTTTATACTTTAATAAATAGAACTATACAGCTCTTGTAATATGTTGTAAATATGAGCTCTAATAAAAGAAAAACTGGCTTGCTAAAGCTCAGAAACTACTACTGCTGCCATTATTTGTATCCATGTAACTAGACATAGTTTGTTTTGTATGCTATATGTATATATAAAAACTGAGTGAACTTTACAAAAACCATCTCTTTGCATAATTTCTTAACAGCAAATATAGCCTGGGTTATAGGGAACTGCATGGAATCTTCTGGTTTTAGCAACATATAAATTGGATATATACAGCCATGGAAAAAATAATTGAGTAAATTAGGAAAGTAAATATTTTTAAGTTCCACGTCGTGTCAGTGTGGTTTACACAAGTTGATATTCCCACAGATCAGACTCCCATTCATTTTTAAGTAAGTATTATTTAACTTTTATAATATTATAATTGAACTTTTAGAATACTGGACAAATCCACAACATGTATATGTTAAATTGGATGAATAAAATTGAATTGAATACATGGAACAAGAGAAATTTTACACATACACTCAGGAGAGCTTTCTTTCCAAAATTCAAGACATCAAGAAGAATGTTGTTTTCTAGTGCCTTGCATCTGGCAATGAAGCCATTAGCATTCAATGTAGACCTTCTTAATTCAAAGGAAAACTTCATATATAAAGTCAATCTGACACAAACATTAGACATCACATATTATTTAGACCTGACAGAAGAAGTTAAGAAAAGTGATACTCCAACTAGTGTTCTAAAATTATTGGCATTAGAGACAATGCATACTAGATTTCTGGAATATGAATAGTTCCATATTTATACTGATGGATCACTGATAAACAAACAGAGATGGCACAGGGGCTGGAGTCACATGTCACCTCTTTTCGTATTACAAATCCTCAAGTTATGGAACTACAAACTTTGATGGAGAAATTGAAGCAATTCAAATGGTCCTACAAAATCTTTTATATAGAATTCCACATTTTCAGCAAGCAGTTATTCTCTCAGATTCCAGGGTGGCAATTATAGCAATTACTTCCAAGTTGTCACCAAAAAACCAAACAATTATAGAATGTTGAAAAATCCTTACCCAACTAACAGCACTTCAAAAACACCTAGTCTTCCAATGGATACCAGCTCACTGTGGACTGAGTGCTAATGAGAAAGCTGATTTTCTTGCAAAAAAGCGTACCAGCAGTGTACAGAAATCTATAGTTAATCTACCATTTTATGCAGCTAAAAGATTACTCAATTATGACCTCAGAAAAATTATTGCAAAATATTACTATGAAAAATCAAAAAATAAAAGATGGGAACTACCAAATATTCAAACAGTAATTCCTGAGTATCCTCGAAAAACAGCAGTTGCAACCTTCAGGTTGATTAAAGGACATGATTGTCTGGCAAAGCATTTAAACAGAATTGGGATATATTCTTCACCACTCTGTCCTCTATGTGATCTGCAGGAGGAAATGGATCGAGGCCACCTTCAAATATACCTGGCCACTTCTGGTGCCTCATCGATCAGTGAAAAATATTGGAAAGCAAGAGGATTAATGACTTCATTGTCAGGAATCCAGCATTGGAGAGCAACATATTTCACATGTAACTGAGTTCCAAAAGAGACTATAAATAAACATGGCTGCATGTTGGAATATCGGCTTGTGTAAACTGTGCTGCCACACGACGTGGAACTTAAAAATATTCTGCTCTCCTAATGTGCTCCAGATACAAGCTGAAAATTAAATATTTTCTACTTCTGATTTACATAGACTAGCCTTATGTTTTATGGACCAAAGCATTTCAGTTTACTAAGTACAGTCGAGTGTATGAAATTGTGCATATATAATGTGCAGTGTTTTATGTTGGTAAAGAAATAAAAAAACCACCTCTGCCATATTATGTACCCACCCAACCCTAATCTCTAGCACTTAATGTTTACCTTACAAACCACTTTTCCTTCACTTCTGAGCTTTAAACCAACTTGTGTTCATAGATTAATGCTTGAGTGCAGAGTTTTGATATCAAATAACTATGAGATGGACTCACCCAGGGGGCAGTGTGGACTGTCGTTGCAAAGCGTGCCTTCCAGCCTCTCAGGTGAAATTTTTCTGTACCCCTCCCCTTTTGCTGTTCACTAGGCCTGATCTTTGTTCATAGGCTAATGTGTGTGTCTCTGATTTGAATTCAGGCCAATAGGAGATTTGCTGACTCAGGGTTCATGTGGAAGACCGATAATTAGAAGATTCTCCCAATTCTAAATAGAGAATAACACTATGGAAAACCAAAAGTATCGATACATTTTCATGCACTCGACTGTACACCTTTTCAACACACTCAAGTTGTGTAGCTTGTGGCAAAGGTTCTAAAAGATTGTGATTAATGGCTTTACTGATAATGCTGATGATATATAGGGTAATTCTGCGACTATGGTATAAACTTTTAGGGATGATAGAGTACACAAATATGAACATCTTTCAGTAATGTTGCTGAATATGGGCTTAGAGACCACATAATGCAGGGCACCAATGTATAAGAGAAATAGAATTGGAACTTACCCTTCCACAGCTGAGGGTCTGTGGTTCAAATCCCAGTTGTGGCATTGAGTTTATCAGTTCTGATTCTACCTCTCAAACATTGCCCACACACAGTTTGTGTGTTTAAAAACACCAACAGTAAGTTTGTTGGCATAAATAAATAATAATTACCATCTAAAAGGTTATTTAATCCTGGGACACAAAGTACTTATGATAGTTGGGATAATTGTCTCTGATGTGAGACTGCCTTTGTGGTTTACCAGCAGAAATATGCATCTGTTGGAGAATTCAATGTCATTCTGGTAGGTTATCACAGTAGCTTAATGGTTAAAGTACCCACTTGACGAGTGGAGGGTCTGTGGTTCAAATCCCAGCTGTGGCATTGAATTTTTCAGTTCCAATTGTGCCTGTAATATGTTGATATTTTAATGTATTGTGAAAATTATGACCTTCAAATGTATATAATAACTAAAAGTTTATAATCAAATTTTGAAGCTTTAGGTTAATTATCATTACGAAGCATTTTGGGACATGGGTTTCAATGCAAAAGTTGTTCATAACTGTCACCTCTATCATTCCAAGAAGCATGTATTATAATCACAGAATCACTCTGAATTTATATCTTGGGCTTTCAGATTTGTCCGGCCTTTATTGCCAGTCAGTTTATATAAATGGTTAATTTTGAAAATACTGCTCACATAAAGTTGGTACAAACATGGCTTGAATCATAGCTGCAAATGATGTCAATTGCAGATATTTAGCGCTAACATTAAAAATATATCTGCACCTACTAGATTTGTACATTTCTCTTTCAATAATTCATCTGTTTACAAATCCATTAGTTTGCCTGGAATTTTATTTCAGCACATGTAGGATTGATATGTGGTGATTAATATTTTGTAACAAGGCTAACAATTGACATTGTTCCTTATCTTGCAACAAAAGAATTTGTTCACCCATTCAGCATGAAATGTTCCTTCTCGAGTCAATGCTTTCTTAGCAGATGCTATAGTAACATAGTTGCATAATACACTGTCGTTTACCACTGAACAAGTGGCAGCTAGAAGAGAGAGAGGGAGATAAGAATCAATACATGTGTTCGCTGCTGCTATTTCAAGTGAAGACCACCATTACGTTCATAGTCATAACAGGTGTTCTGCCCACAGCTAACTTAGAGTATGGACAAGCTTTCATTGTGATGGAAAAGTTGTGCCAGTAAAGCTGAGACAATTTGCATAATTATTTGAGTTACCTATCAGTATACCAGGGGCGTAACTTTGGGTGATGCTAGTATGCTAAGCGTTCACCTTATTTTTCTGTGTTTAATTGTTTTATATTTATTTTGTTTTGAAATAGTTTTAATGCAGGATAGTTATTTTATAAAATCAATTAGGACTGATTTTTTTTTTTGCAGATTGTACTGTTGAGCAGCTATATTTAGCTAAAATAGCAAACACAGCATTTACAAGTAAATCCATTCTGTTCTAAAACAATGGTGTACGCTGAGATGAGTCAGTGTTGCACTGCCTGCATGTGATATGGCTAGGAGGACCTCCCTGCAAACCCCTCACCTATCTCCTGCCTGCTGCTCTCACCTCCGCAAGCCCCTCATGCCCATCTGTATACACTAGCATCCAGCTGTATGCTATAGCGCAGTTCTGACTCCAGGGTATTGTTAAGGTATTGTCAATTGTGTTTCTTTGCGAACAAAATTGTTATACATAAACTCAGAGTGGTAATATTTGCATCATAAGAATGAGTGATGTACCAGACCAACTAAGATATTTTCTCATTCATTTTGTTTGAATTTTGGAAAATGAGTTGGTTTTTGATTTTTTGCACTTTATGGCTTGTATTAGCCATATTGTATTATTCCAAGTAGGTTAAACCATTCTTAATCATCAGCCATTACTTCAATAGCTTTTTAGCTGAGAGTTTTACTTTATTCTTTTTCATAACTTAACAATTCACAGGAGTGAACTTAAAAGAAAGTGAGTTAAGTTTTATACTCAAAATTGCTAGAATTTTGCATTAGCTCCAATCTGCACTCATCGCTAAAATTTGCTAAAACAATAATATTGATTTATTGATCAATATCGCATAATTTGGAACGGTAATGAGAAATCGTTTTAATATGTCCGTCCCCTGAATTATTAATGCAAAAAGAGAGTGCTGCTAGTTACAGTGTTCTCATTTGTTTATTTCACGCTAAGCCAGTGCAGTATACATGCTGAGATTGCGAGTTTATGAGCTGCACACAAAAGAAGTTCCAAATATAAATACTGAAAGGTAAGATACAAGTCCCATTTCTCTAAGGTGACTTTAAAACTGCTGATATCCATCTCTTTTAACGACTGTACCATAGCTGAGTGGATAGACCATTTGCTTCTCACCAAAGTGGCCTGGGTTCAATCCCAGGCAATGTGGCATTTGTGGTGGATGAAGAGGTGCTGGGGTAGATTTCCTTTGGTTCCAGTTTCCCCCACCATCTCATTCCACCATTGCTCCATCTTCATTTCATGTATCATTCTCACTCCCTGTGGTGCCGTATGTAGTAAAAGCGAGTGTTAAAAACTACCAAAAAAAATCCATCTCTTGCTGCCAAAGGCACTGGTGATAAACTCGCTTCAAAGTACCAACATCGGGAACAGATAACTGAATGGCAAGGAAAGTCAAGTAAATCTGAAGACCCAGTATATATTTCTTCTTTCTTTCCTTTACCTGTTTCATGCAGCTTCTTTATGTATTTGTTTCCTAAGAGGAAGCACTGCATTTGATCTTAAAATTTGGTATCTATATTTTACCAGAACTACAATATACTTCATACTTCAGTGTCATACATTGCATTGAAAATATTTTAAAAAATTTCCCCATCCCAGACTACTCTTTGTATGAAACATTTCATTAATTTTCTCTTTCCAAAAATATGTGTAAAATATTTTGGTTAGAGTATCACAAATTTGAGTTGATCCATGAGAAATAAAATGCATACTTATTATTTTAAACAGTCTGTGGAATCCCTCAATCCTCATTGGATGTTGTGTAAGTGGGAAACCATAAAAGACAATGAGAACTAATGTTGGAAAAAATTTAGCTCTAGTTAAAATATACAGTTTGTATTAAGTATAAAAAAACACTAACTGTTTTCAAATTGTTCAATGTTGTTTGTTTAAATTTACCCAGGTTTTAAACAATACATTTTGAACTAATGTTAAGTGGTCACACTTATGTTTCTCTAGAGATTTTGCAAATGTTTGTAATGTCACAGCTACCTTACTTAGCATATATGGCCTGCATTCTAAACAGTTTACTGATGTTTCGACATACAACATGTGTGTTACAATAGTATGTGTGTATTACCTAGTTGAAATTTTTTTTGCTCATAGATATTTATCATTAAAGGCTGGAGACATGTGCATTTTTCCATAGGTACACTGCACATGGACTTTACGTTATGGCTTGCGCATGCTAAAAACTGCTGGTAGGTACAGCCTGATCATGAAAGAACACTACCACTCTACGTCTGGAGCTCACTGCTAGAAGAAACAAGAGAGTTGTGTTATACTACACCTTGACCTTGCGTCTGCAAACACTTGCAAAGCAGTGCTTCACTAGTTTTTAGAGTGCTACGCTATGTTGTTTTCGACTCTTGTTTCTACAGTGCACATTTGATGGCCGTGTTGCACTTCTGACGTCATTCATAGTCTGCGTCCAGCTAACCTGTATTACATGCAAACGCACATCCCTCCGGCCTTTATTTATCATGAATGATGGAAGGTAGATAGAAAAATTGCTCTTTCATGAATAATGTGCAAAAGGAACTATGAGAATAGATGATAATGGGTGGAAAAATTACTGTGATTGGTACACATCAAATTGCTTGATTTTTTAAAAGCTTATAATACTGTTACATTAGTGGTGCTGTTAGTGTCTTAAGCTTTATTCCTGCTTTACATCATCTACCTTACACTTTATTGTTTGGGCATTATACCAGATGTATTCTTATTGAAGTCCTTTGAAAACATTCCCAATTTTAATTACTATCTCCTGTTTACTTAAAGGAGCAATCCAGTTCAAAATTGTTTATCAGTGCTATTGTCTAGAAACATTTTGGACAAAATTATAAGGATGCCAGTTCTCAGTTCTTTGTGTTTTGGAAAACTAGGTCAAATAATCATACAGGTGCAGAGTGGGATTTTATGGTATTTACTCGTAGAACATGCTTGTTTCTTGCAGTTTTGGGTAACGTAACCATCAGTGTTGCTAATGAGATCTCTAAACCATGCAATTGCTTTTCTCAGTGTTGTGAAAGATAATATGGATAGTTGGTCTAAAGCAGAATGTGTGTTTAGTGTAAACATTTTTTTTTTGAGTTGAAATTGATCACTCATGTGCAGAGAAGATTTAGAAATTAATTCTATGTTCCACGGCATGAAAAAAATCCACCGGAAATACTATCTGAAATGTTCTGTTAAGTTTCTACAAAATATAAAATTTCAAATAACAAATTTAGTCTAAAAATATAACAAATTTTAGAAGCTTTACTTATCTTGGTATTTGCTGTAAGTTCTTTAAATTAAACACAAACTGTAGTTTCATGATATTTATTGCCCCATTGGTGCTACTGTTGTTTATACAGTTTGCATTTAATTTCAAGAACTTGCAGCAAATACTAAGACATGTGATGCTTTAAGATATTTGTTATATTTGTACATGTGTATTGCTTCACTGTTAATAGCTTCAGTTTCTCATTAAAAAATATCGTACTTATCAACTTAGGTACTTGTATGTATACCCACTTGTTATAAAAATGGGACCAATGTGACCATAATTATTAATATCTATGAGGTTGGTTGCCTTGATAGTAGCAGTCAATATTTTATATGCTCCATGGCTACTTCATAACTGGTGCAATGGAGAATGGCTACAAGGAGTTAATACAACAGGGGGGTGAGGGGGGCTAAATAATTGAAACTGGTATTTGGACAACAGTAATCATTCTCTTGTACACTGGGTTCCACATATGCTGTCCCTACTGGTTAACTGGGCATTTTACCAACCTTCTCAGCTGACACGTAAATGGCAGGGTAGGATGTGTGTGGAGCATTCTGCCTTTGTTGTTCGACCAAGCAGTGGTGTATGTTATAAACCCTACGAATAAATTTTTAGGTAAAAGTGACATGCTTTTTTAATTACAACATATAAATATTCTATAGGTGCCTCTTCCAAGCATTTTCCAGACCTCGCACTTTTAAAAGTCTAGCGACATGTTTAAGTTGCCTGTGCACTTCATTTTAACCACACTGTGGTGCACCATAATGGTGCTTTTTTTTCCCTCAGTTTTGAATTTTGTATGAAATTTATTCCTTATCTTTAAGTTTTGCTTTGATTTGTACGTAAATTTACAAACATAACATAAAACATGCTATCTAAAGAATGAAATATGCATTTGGTGATTGCCTTATTTATTGGCTTGCAAAAAATAATTTATGTTGAAAAGAAAAGGTATTTTAACATCAACACAAAAATGTATTTCTCTGCAAGTAATAACATCAACTTCAAATACTTTAATTTATTTTCAGTTCACCTAAGTATCAGAAAATGCCACTGGTATTCTTACTGAAAAATGTAGAGTTTTTAAAATTACATTTTTCACTATTAAAGTATTTAATTTTACTATCTGAGAAAATTTTTTGAGCTAGAACATTGAGGTTTTGCACAGTCATTTCTTTACTCAAATTATCTATTTTCATGTAAATAGATACAGAATTCAAAAACTTAAAAAATTCAGTCCCAGTACCCCTTAACTGTAGCTGATGCGATGTATGGAAATATGGCCGAAGTGCACTGGGGAAGAATTGTGGGTATGTGGGAAGAAAATTTGCCATTTGAAGATACTGCTTAAAGTTACATATTCATATGTGAATAATTAATCTGGAACTGTGCACAGGATGCCACTGCATGTGCAAAAATGTAAACAAATATACGCACCTCTTCCTTGCCATGCGTATGCTACCTGTGAAGATCAGTAAAGTGCCTCCCAAAGCTGCGGGGATGGCTATCATTTTGAATGGAAGGTTGCCTAACATTGGGAAGCAACCAAACTTTGATGCAATCAAAGACAGATCCAGGATTCCTTTAAGGAGGGGATAATGCGTTTTGAAACTTATCTTGCTAATGAACAAAATGAAATCAATAATACAGGGCTCTTTTTTTTGGGGGGGGGGGGTCTTCTAGATCTTTGAACATTATATAAGTGATCCACATATCATCTTTGGATGCAAACATGAACTTAAACTTTGAGAAACATGCCTTTTTAATACCATATTACACTTTTGGTAGTAGTATGAATACTTACATCAATGCCATGTCCTGCCTTTTGTCAAGCATATTGCACTTTGGTTTTAATAGGTTCATGTGTATATAGTTCTGTCCCATCTACTGTGACCCTATACCTTAAAAACTCAAAAGCAACAGTAGGGTAAAGATGCCTAACTCCGTGATACAAAGTTGGTAACCTGCCATGGTCTTATTCTGTAAGAGTTAGTAGTTCTGAAGTATCCATAGATAACTGAACTGTTCGGCTTTCCAATCTACTCGCCATTTACCGAGAAAGGAGATAACTAAGTTACATGTTCAATGAATGTTGAAGTAATCAAGATTTTCTTAGCACCAAAGCTGCTGCTGAAAGAATATTTTCAAATAATTTTAAATAATTTAGCAAGAGGTAAATATAAATGCAATAATGTTAATAATGGTTTGTAATGTAGATGAAGATCTGAGAATATCAATGTATATCAGTATTGTTTTTGATGTCACAGATTTAGAATACTATTCAATGAAGTAGCATACCACTGTCACAGATTTAGGAATCCTATCTCGCATTTAAGAGCAATCATCACAGAATTTATTTCTATCATTTTTTTAGTATATTTAAGTAACTTTTCAATACTCAGATAAAATGTGTTCAAGAATGTTCAAATTGTGTTCTTTGACCTTTGTCCATTTATGACCATTATGCAACTCTTATTAAAAATTATCATGGAATTAGGCAACACCACCCTATCAGAGAATAGAAAAATATGTTGTTCAGTTATGATTAGGGAATGAACCTTCATACAGGTAGCAAGCTGTTGTGGAGTATAGACTATAGGAAGTGGAAGGGGTCAGTGTGTTACGTGATCACAGCATACAGGAGGTCAGGTACAGTTGACGCACGAATGTTGCTATATAACTTACCATTTGCAGTAAAACATTAACTCCCAAATTCTTGTACAAGTTCAGCAATATGTGAGTATTTCAATTTTTGTGCTGCAGGTATTTTACTCTGTGAACACATTTGAGAGACACCATGGACTGTAGCCAGTGAGCCCAGTTGTTTTGTGCTGTCACTGTACTCGTGCAATGATATCGTGCTCTGCCCATCTGGCAGGTAACTTGAAATCACCTCATTTTGCAATCGTTGTGTAAAGGTTCAAACCCTAGTTATGATAATACTTTGAGCAGAAGTTTTATAACACTGTTGAAGGAACATACTATAATGTAATCATTACAATGAAACATGTGTCTTTGTGGTCATATTATATTAATATTTTCCTCCAACCGAACTTGAATCACTAATTATTCAAACATGTGATAAGTTAAGATGCAACTTTTTCATGAAAAAGAATCATACGACTGTTTTTGTAATGAACTGTTAATATTCTAAGTATGTTTTCATGCAGTTCTGTACTTTTGATGTAAAGTGTATTCCTTGTAAATGACAATTTAGTGGTAAACATCTGCTTTTTCCCCACAAACAGGCAGTTGTTTGCTGATATTAATATTAGGTATTAATTGTATCCCACTGGTACATATAAAAAGTACCAAATAAAGTGCATATGAGGGATGTGTTTACAAGAATAACCATAGTCCAAAGTTCATTCTTTTGATTTATTAGAAAATGCTGCAGCAATCATTCTCCATTGTATTGTAACATTTCAGTGCAGAAATTGTAGCTTTGATGAAATTTTACAAATGTACATCAAACATTATGATAATGACATTAACATAGGATATTAAGAAATTGCTAATGATACACTTACATGAAGTTATAATTCATAAAGAATGAGCATTAATTTATTTTAAAATATAGAAAATTTGTTACTTAATGCTCATGAGCATGATGGCGCCACAGCAACACAAGGTTTGCATTTGGAAGGACTTTGGTATGATTCCGGGGCTCATGAGATTTTTGCAATTTTCCCTGTTTGCTAAGGTGAATACTGGGATGGCTTCTTTTCCACCACAAATTTCTTTTCCCCGAGTTCTTATCATTTCATTTTCCATTTCATATTCCATTTCATATTTCAGATGGAATTAGTGGTAGGGTTACCAGATTATTTTATGGAAATGTAGAAGACCATGATTAAAATTGTAGGACATTATTGGTCCTTGCAAAAATAATGTAAAGTTATACTTTAAATGTCATATATACCCACATGCATATACATTTATATCTTCTTAAAATTCTGAAACGTGCAATGTTAAATGTGATTGTCAACAGTCAGTCATACTTCTTGAAGAACTAGTCTTTTGCAGTTAATGTCTTAGCTTGGTGAATAAATTTTTAGCCCCTGTTCGACTCATGCCACCAAAATTTGTATTGTTAGCTCCAAATGCTGCACATTTGTTGTATTTCCTAACCCTATTAAACAGCTTCCGTACCATAGTTGGTAGTGTGCTTGCCTTTGGCATAGAGGACCCAGATTTGATCCCTGGTACCAGCATGCAGATCTTTTTCCCTGCTGGGAGGTCTGGCACAGGGTGCACTCAGCCTCATTAGGTCTCGGAGGGGCCAATTGAGGAGCTACTTGATGAAGTAGTAGCCCCAGGTAGAGAAGGCCGCATAACTGGCCAGGAGGGCTCAGGACATTGACCACATACCCCCCTCCAGTTCTGCACCCCACCAATAATGCCTGTAGTGGACAGAGGTGGGGGATGCAGCAGCTGGGCGGCAAGTCTTGGCCCTTAATGGACTGTTGCGCTGGGGTTTAGTTTACTTTTTTTCCTAACCCTACTAAAGTATTTAAAACATATGATTTTGTTTCCATGGATTTTGTATGATGCATGGTGACAAGTAATGTTAGATGCAAGAGTTGCCCCTACAGCGCTAACACAATATGCTTTGTAGGCTGAGCAAAGAAGCCTGAAATACTGGCAGACTTTTGTGAAGTTTTATTTCTTAGAAGACAATGTTCCTTATTCTTCAATAATCGTTTTGCCTCTGCAGAATGCTAAACTTTTACTCTGGAATGCAAATGCTGCTTAGCCAATCTCCCATTCAATGTTATTAATGCACAAGTATGCTCTTTGACTGTAACTGGTGTAACCATGTTGCCATAGCAAGTTGCAGTTGTGGCTAGTAACCAATTATTCACTTCTGTTTTCCCAGTTTTCAGTGCATTTTCTAACAATCACTACTTGTTTCTGAAAATGTCGAGGAATTTGGAGATGTCTGGTAACCTTAATTAGGGTTCAGATTCGGACAGATGGTGCAGATGCTTGCTTGCTGGAAAGTTCTTCTCAGCCTTGCCAGATGAGCTGCATCTGGTAGGTTGAGTTCTACTCAGTTGTGCCAGAGGGAAGCACTTTTTGAGCAGCCTGCCACTGTGACTGAGTTATTAAGTTTTTAATCATCAAGGACATCTTGTCAGTTGTCCTGCCTGCAGCCTATAGCCTCCTGCTGTTCCTTCATCTCACCTGTTCCTCCTGGGGGTGATACGCACAAGAACTCCACACTGGATTGGAGTACCATGATTGTGAATTTCTGAATTTAGGTACTCTGAAATTTTCAGATACTCTACACTCTTAATGACCTATCTGAAGCTAGTCTCGTAGGTTTTTAAATTAAGTGGACTAACAAGTGTTTTTAAATGTTGACAAGTGTTAACTAAAGATTACGTTTCCTTAGTGTTTTACATGATAGACTAAAAAGTTACTGATAGATAATATAATATTATGCCTAAAGGAGGTGTAAATTTGGTTATCTCAAATTACTTATACCCTAAGACATTAAATATCCAAACTCTACACAAATATCTGCCATTTAGTTTTAAGGAAGTAAAGTATAATTTCCTCACTAAGATTGGGAGCAAGGAGTGTCCTTTGTGCCCTTACCATTTCTCCACTTCACCTCCTTACCTACTAGAAAGCTCATATCAGGATCTGCCTACAGTTGTACCACCACCCAAAGACAGCCAAATATTGCCGAGTTTATGCACAGTCACCATGGAGAAAAGGCTTTCCATAAAAGAGTATAGCAAATATATCAAAGAAAGGAACAATCAGTTTCCTATTCTGCTAAAATGGGAGTTCTGTTAGATGAGCCATCCTAAGTAAGAAATGTAATGCTTTTGATGTAATTCATATCCTAATTTAAAGACATTAACAACTGTACAAGATGTTTAATATGCGTACTTGCCTACCTAAGTAAACATGTTATATGTTTATTTATGCCAACAAATTTACTGCTGGAGTTTTTGAATACACAAGCCGTGTGTGTGTGGGCAAAGTTTAAGAAATGGAATCAGAACAGAAAATTCAATGCCATAGCCGGGATTTGAACCACCGTTGGGGTATTTATCTCTGATGTGGGGTTCCCTTGCAGTCTTCCAGGAAAGTACAAATTGGCTGGGGAGTTTAATGTCATACTGGTAAGTTGGCCATGATAGCTTAGTGGTTAAAGCAGCCGCTCAATAAGCACAAGATTGTGGTTCAAATCTATGGCATTGAATTTTTCAGTCCTGATTCCACATCTTAAACATTGCCCACATACGGCTTGTGTGTTTCAAAAACACCAGCAGTAAGTTCGTTGGCATAAATAAATAATAATTACCATCTAAGTTACTTAAACCCAGGACATAAAGTATTTATAATTTGTAAGCTGCCCTTGGGATATTTATCTCTGATGTGAGATTCTCTTGTGGTCTACCGGGAAAGTACGAATTAATTAGGGAGTTTATGTCATACTAGCAAGTTGGCCACAATTGCTTAGAGGTTAAAGCAGCCATTCAATAAGTGGAAGATTCGTGGTTCAAATCCTGGCTATGACATTGTATTTTTCTGTTCTGATTCCACCTCTTAAATATTACTCAAGTTTAATAAAGCATGTTGCATTATATTAATGCTTGTTAACTGATGATTTACTAAAACAGTTATGATCCATTAATGTATACCATTCCATTTTCTTGAAGGTATAAAATAACCCATAGGCAATAAAGATTTTACTCATATAGATGAGAATTCCAAGATGAATAAAATACATTTTGGGTTACAGAAAGTCTTTCCCTTCCAAAAATTGCTGTTTTGGACCATGTTTATTCATGTAAAAATGCCCCATATGTCAAAGAGGTACTAAATTAAACATTCAAGCTCAATAAAAGCTCTGGGTTGCTCTGTCATAATAAACACAATCCTACAGCACACTTTTCCTGTAACTAAAATGCTACTTCTTCAAAATGCCAAGATAGTTATTTCATGTTTCACTATGGTAAACCACAGCCATGTTAGTGCATGTTTATGTACATAATTTTTATCAGCAGATCATGATAGTACAGAAATAATGTATCAGTACAGTGAGCTGAAGATCCAAGTTCAAATCCCAAGTGTGCTACTGAATATTTCAAATGTGATGCAACTTTTGAACTTTAGACTTAAATGGACAATGTGAAAATGTAAACCTGTTCCATATAGCTTTGCCCCATATCTTCAAAACACTAATGCCACCTATCTATCCTGTGTCTAGTCATCTCTCATTGGCTTCTGTCTCGTAGAATGGGATGTGTAATTTACATGATTATTTATAAAATATGAATATCCTCCATAGTGCAGTTGGTATCGCACTTTCCTCTGGCATGGAGGACTCTGGTTTGATTCCTGGTACCAGCATAGGGATTTTCCCCCTGCTGGAAGGTCTGGCACGGGGTGCACTCAGCCTCGTTAGGTCCTGGGGGGCCAATTGAGGAGCTACTTGGTGTAGAAGTAGCGGCCCCAAGTCGAGAAGGCTGCATAACTGGCTGGGAGGGCTCAGGACCCTGACCACGTATCACCCTCCAGTACTGCACCCCACCAATGACACCTGGAGTGGGCAGAGGTGAGGGACGCAGCGGCAGGGTGGCATGCCATGTCCCTTCATTGGCTGTTGCACTGGGATTTACTTCACTTATATTAACATATTTAAAAGAATTTTAAGCCTTACAGATTGATAACCATATGAATCAGAGTTAATGCATCTATTTAATTCTCATCAACAAATAGGAGGCTCCTTCAGTTTAAATCTACCCCTCAAAATGACAAAAGCATGGTATCTATCACAGGCATGTCTTAACCTTTTATTGTCTGACCTTGTATTGTACAAAGCTTGTATATCCTATTCTAAGGTGTACATTAGCCAATCTGGGAAAGGGGAAGGAGAAGAAGCATGGAACAATGCATTTCAATGGGGCAAGGCTATAAGAAACATCTGTTAGTTATGAATATAATACAGAGTGATAAGACTTCAACATTATTTGTACAAAAAGGATGTTAACCTATTAAATGGTACATAACAGGACTTTAAACAGCTTTGAAATATGCAAAATAGTAGACATCTAACTAAAAACGAATTACAACCAACATGATCTACTCGTATTAATGGTTGCTACTGGAGTGTTAACTTTTAGTCTTAAAATCTGCTTACTTTTCTGTAAACATTTCTTACAAGTGTGACATATCTAAGTGGCTATAGGTTTGATCTACTGGGCTGCTCCTTCTTCCCAAACATTTCATTTTGGCCACTGCCACTGATGATGTTTGTCATGGGATAGACGAAACATCTGAAGAAAAGGAGTACAGTAGACCATAAGCTACAATCCCAGAAATCTCTTCACCTATTAACATCACTGGCTGTGAAAGCCCATAAATCTTGGAGTATAAGATATGTCCATGCAGTATTTGCATATGAAGAGAGATAAAATGAAATGTAGGTTTTTCTATTCCCCACCAAAGATTCGCTGCAAAGTGTACCATTTATAAATTAATTTCAGGCTATTTATTGTAATCAAACTAGCTATATTTCCTTGCATAGGCTTAACACAATATCCCTCAAGACTCTTTAATTTTTTCTGTGTTGTTGAGTTTACTTATTTAATATAACATGCTATAGCATTCAATGATAGCTTGTTAGAAAGCTTGAATGTATTGCTTCACTGAATGAATGGGTTTCATTGTAATGTAAATATGAAATGCAAATATGGAGGTTGTACATGTCGTAATGTATCAGTATGTATGTGGGCATTTCTTTTCTTTTTCTTTTAATCCAGATTTTGTATTGAATTTGGATATAATTTCATTTAGTTGTATAGATTCATGTTTTAATGTTCAGCACAGTCCTGGTACTTTTAGAATATATTTAAATTATCAATTACTGCACTCTGCATTCATAGTTAAAAGTTAAATATATTTAATGCAATATTTTCTAATGTGCATTTCAAGAGACCAATCACCAAGAGTTATGTATCTCATAGGCAGGGGCATAGCGTCAGTGGATGTGGGTTATGGGTTGCCTGCCCTGCCAGTTTTCCTTAGTTAACTTTTCCCATTATCTATATAGTAATCCAATTGGTGTGATACTTGCTGAGGAGTATGTTTCAAACAACAATCTGCTATGAATTAGTATTGTTAGTGTATCACGCCATGCATTAAAATCAAATGGGTGGTGCTTGTACTTGTCTCACGCCAGTCATGTCAAAAAATGTGCATCTTGCTTGTTAATGTTAATAAGGTTTAAAGCTAGGTTTTTCAGTATGTTGTTTGGCAGTGAAGGTTGATTTCCTATTTTTAACTACTTCTGTATGTATCAGAGTACAACAGCATTTTGAACAGTAATGTGTGTGAACGTGTAAGAAAAAAATATGCCAGGAAACCGAAGGCAGGGTATGCACATTGCTCATGTGCTTCCGCATGGTTCACTGCATGTTGTAGAGAGAATACGGCATTTCCTGGAAACCTACTACTCCAAATATGGAATCGGAGTGCTCATAATCAACAAACTGAGAATGCAGAAAAAAAATAGTGGGAATGATTTTTTTGTAATTGTAATATTTACCAGTTGGTGAATTATAAAGTTTTATGAAAACTATAGGTAAAAATCAAGAAAAAAATATTTTTTCAAAGTTAATAATTGTTATTTAAAAACCAAAGCATTACAAAATGTTCTATTCTAATATTCTTCTGAGATTACTTATCTATAACAGAATAATATTTAAAATTATCAAAATTTTGAAGTTGTCACTGTGTGGAGCATTTCAGGTACGCTGCCTAAAATGCTAGAAAAGATAAATTTAAAGGTGTTTAAGATATTGCAATGAAAATTTAAATGTACATTAATACTTACATGTGTTATGTCTGATATGAGTTTGAAGAAAATCTACTAATGATTGTAGAATTTAGAAATTTCACGAGTTCAAAGTGCATACCCAAGTCCACACACCATGCTATGCCACTGCTTCTAGGAAATTGTATGACATGTTTGTAGTCCTAAAAGAAATACACCATAATTTTAAAGCAGCAAACAGTTTTAGAATGATTTTACATTGTTGCTAAAGCACAAAATAATTTCCCTGTCTATATTGGAACTGTATTATTCTTTGTCTATTTGTCTCGGGTTATTATATGATCTAAAATGTATGCAGAGTGCAACCTTTCTTTTGAGGGGTTTCTTGAAAATGAATAAGAAAAAGGTGTGTAAACTTTTCTCACATCATCCTGCTTTTGCTACAAGTTGAATGCAGTGGTGTGTTGCGAAAAATTTGAGGACATGTGTGAAAAACCATAACGGCCTAATACATTTATATGGAAATGTAAGAGCATATTTCACATGCTACAACATTACAAGGCAGCTCTTTGACCTTTATGTCTCTAACAACAAAGAGAAGCTCCTTTTTTTTCTTTTTTTTTTAAACTCTGCAACCAGAATGTTAGAATACATTTTTGAAAACGATTGCACAAAATGGAGTTAATGTTTCTGTGGTACTGTAATTTGCTCTAAAGAATGTTGTCAGGGTCAGAAAAATTCTAAAATTTTATTCTGTTTAATATTGGGAATAAATGTATAGAAAATAATAGGCACTCAAATGAGCCTAACTCATTTATTATCTGCTATCCCTTTTTTAGAAATTGAACTATTCCAATGGGCTGACAAAGTAATAGGTATGTTTACTTTTTTAAATCAAAAAAGGAACAATATTATTGTTTATATTCAACCCACTGTAGTATTAAATAGATCAGTTTCTCTAATGAGATAAGATAAAGATATATTAAATATATTACTATCTACAACTACATAATACATAGATTCCATTTTAAGGTTAGAAAAAAGGAACCAAATAATAATTTCATCTGCATTTAAATAAAATTCTTCCCAAGTAAGCAAGCAAGCAAAAAAAAAGTATAGAAAGGTAAATATATTCCAGCCTGTAATTGCTAAGGAAACTGGAAAACTGTGTAAAAACATTGGCCTTTTGTAATCAGTCACCATGTTTTCCTTTCTACGTTGTTCCTATTAAACTAAGCCCCTAGCACAACAGCTCATGAAGGGCCAAGGTTTGCCATTAGCATAAAAAGCTTCTGTAGTCATTGATTGACTAATTACCATGCACTCCCTTTTTCGTATATTCAAATTTTTAACACAAACTATCAGAGTTCCTGGTGTCATAGATAGGCAGTGCTGTCATGGAGGCATATGGTATTTGAAAAATTAAGAAAGTGTATGCCAAAGAGAAACGTAAGTCCATACGGTGTTGTGCACCTATTGTAACACTGCATCACTACGGTCCTTGTTTTATGTTGCTTTAGTTATGTGAATGTTCAGCTACAACTAAAAATGTGATTACTATACACTACAACTAATGTTCATACATATAAGTGGTCCATCTCTGCAAAGCTAGAAGCCAGAGCCACACATTAACACAGGCATGGACATTCTCAACTCAAGCAACCTCCAGCCCTCCCCTTCTCGTTTGCTGTTTGCAACGCGAAACCTGTCTTCTAATCCAATGATACAACACTGCTGTATACACTTACAAGATGCAGTCCACAAGAGTTGTCAATCATTTGGGAAATAATGGGCTTATATATTTATATATGTATACAGAATTCATTACCAAATACCCTTGCAGGCTACTATAAACAAAGTGCATTAAATAACAAAGGGATATAAATATAGAATAAAAATTGTAAACAATATAAGGAGCTATTAAATGAGGTTAATAGACTAAAACACTACCCAAAAATAATTATAGTATACAAATATATATGGAAATGAACAAATAGTGCTTTATCAAATCTAAATGTTACTAATAAAATATGAGTAGAATATTATGACAATTGCTTATTTAGTTAATACCAAGTTTCTTTAGAATACAGTTGCTATAAGTTCAAAAAAGTTAAAAAATTTTCTCATATATATATATATATTGTTAAATTCTTCTTATTTAAATGTAGATAATCCAATTACCTTAAAATAAATTTGTAAGACATTCAGATTAATTTGAATGGAAAATGGTTTTCCACTTGGTGCAGTCAAATTTATTTTATTTCATTAAAAAGCAGAATTGGATTGCCTTCTCATTGTTACTATTCTAGTACATCTCTTGCTTGTCCAATTAATAATTTTAAAAGCTTTCTTTTCACGTCTCTTTACTGTTTAATACACAACACACAATGCTTTATGTGAATCTTAAAAAGTATGTATTATTCTAAGTGCATTTTAAATCACTTGAAACTATGCTAAGCACTTTCAAAATAAAATGACAATTTGTTAGGTAATTCTAAAACTAGATGCCAAATGTGTTTAGATGCATTTGAAATTATTCCTTTATAGTTTCTTTTTTCGTGTAATGATGATTTCTGTAGACTCACATTAACTGTGTAGCAGTAATTTAATAAAATCAGGGGCCTTTTTATTTTATGGATATTGTGAAATTCTAATCAGTTATGCAAGAGAGTATGAGTTAAATTATATAATTTTTCTGTAAATTATAATGCAAAACTTCAGTACCTACCACAGGAACATTTAGCTGACATGTAAATAAAAGTGACATGTGAACAAGATGCAGAAAACAGAAATAATTTGTAAAATTTCTTTTTCAATTTGCCTACTTGTATTTATAAGCTTTTGTACTTTTGTACATATCCATTGTTGTACAGAATGTTGTAATATTTAGAAAATATAAGTAACTTACTCATCTGAAATCATTCATTTTATGCCTCTGTTATAAAGCAGGACCACATTTATTATTTGATTTGCTTATTTGAAAAGAAATTAAAGAATAATAAAAGCAATTCAAGAATTATATAACAAGTATATATCCAAGATAAAACTTGGATCAAAACATTTAAAGGTTTTGTGGTACCCAAAGGTCTATGACAAGGCTGAACATTATTTAAAATTTGCATACATGAAGCATTAAAGATTTGACGAAGAAAGTGTTTTCAAATGGGAATTCCTGATGTCAAAATTCTTATAACGAGAGACCAAGAAGATACGGAAGCCAAGAGGAGAGTGTTTTGTGAATAACCTGATTTTTCATTTCACAGAACTTGCATGAAAACTTCGGAATGATCAGGGCACTAATTCGAAGTTGGCCTCACCAATCACGTGCTGCAGTATGGGTTACTTACAACATCCGCACGCCTCTGCACCTGCAGTCCGATGGGATGGCAGAACGTCCTGGAGGGACATCTAAGGAAGGTAGCAACCACAATTATTGGGGGTGCAACATCAGCATGAATTTCTTTCAGCTGATACACACGACTTCCTTAAATGTCCCTACAGGGCAATTAATTTTAGTAAAAAGAAGAGTACTTCCCTGTAGAGGAATTATTCTTTGATGAACTGGGGAATTTATTTAATGAGATGGGGAAATCCCCCACCAGCACAGAAGCCGTGGCGCATGTGTCCACGCCACTGCAGCAACCCCATATTCAACATGTAATATACAGGCATGTGTTAGCCTCCGGTTCCAAAAGCCATTAAAATGTGACTAGGACATTGCAGAGGACGAAAGCAACACCACAAAATACCCTGGCCTGTTAAAAATACAGTCCTTTCCATGAGGATAGAAAGAAACTTTCTAGCATGTTTTCTCGAAATCTCAAATCGTGTATCATGGAGCACAAACTAGGGCTCAGGAGGGTTGTCATGCCGGAGGAAAAAGAAGCAGTCCTTGCTGCAACGGCGGTTTAGTTTTCTGTATTCTACCCAATAAATGTAGTTCTCCATTCTTCTTGTTTTTTACCAGGACGGAGAAACAAAGTCATCAATCTCCTCTATAATCTTCCTTGATGTTATGATGAACACCTTCAAGCTTCATCAATGGGAGACACTAGGTGGCTGCTGGATAGTTTGGGCATCCTTGATGTGTACATGGTGGAGGGCGCAGTCAGTTCCCCCATAATCGCTGTCCCCGCGGCTAAAGACGCCGAAGATCGACTTTTTTTAATCACAAGATTTCATTCGTATGGTTGTGTTTTAAGTTTCATTGTATTTAACCATGGCTCTCGGCAAAAGTTCTAATCATTCATAAGACCGTTGAGTTAAAAAAAAGACTCAGGGCTTTATTATTCAAATTAAAGTTTCAACATTTGCAGGTTTTGTGGTACTATATACATTGTGATGCTTAATGTTATATTTGTGACTTCAGTTTTTGAAGTATAATGAAATTATTTCTTATCTGACTAAATATGCTTCCAGTTTTGCAATATATCCTCCACATATACATCAACGCGGCTCTTATCCTTGAATGATCGTATAAGACATTTTAAATATAAAATACTATATTATATGATATAATTTATAGACTCTTCAACAACCAACAGATTTCCAAGGAGCTCCATACCGGATATTAGCTACTATAGATATGCAAATAATGAAATGGTATCGCAACCATCTCATGCCAAATAAAATTTGATCTCTATATGATGTTAAAAAGCAAGGCGAGATTGCATCCATGTATAGCACAATCTTGAATTTGTGTATCTGAACAAGTCATCTGGACCAGGTAGCAAAGCATTGAAGTATAGATATTGTTAATATCATTGTGCTGTTGGGCAAGACAATCTAAATCGGAAGAATATGTAAACAGTGAGACAAGTTATACATAATTTAAAGAACTGTGTAAAATTGTAGGAGAACAGTGATGAAATACCGTTTATTATTACTCGTATATTATCTGAATGTCTTCTGGACGACAAGAATTACAAAGCAAGATTTGAGTATATGGCAAAGTAAGTAAAGTTTAATTATTCGGTTTTCGGTGACGAGTACCGACAAACTGAAATTCCAGAGACCAACTTTCGCTATTTTTGACATATCCGAAATAAAGATGATGATACAGAAATTATTGGTTCAGAAAGAGAAGCTTCTGCAGTGTTGGAGATCCCGAAGGAAACAGGGTACAGCAACTGAAATACCTATAGACCTATATTGAACCATTTACACATATTACCCAGACTCGAATGCACGCAATTGCTGAAACGATTTCATCTCAGTAACGCTTGATTTTGAAGCTGCGCTTAGGAAGCACACGGATGTATCGCTCCAAGCTTAATGCAGTGATCTGGTGAACAATTTGGCAACGCATATTTTACAGAAAATATTGAACATAATGCCTAATGATACAATTACACTGAAACTAATGTCTTCCAACGAGGATCATGACGTCGCGAATAAAAAGGTTTGCAGCATAGTTTGTCAATCTAAATTCTCTCATCATTCTCTCATCTCATTCTATGAAACCGTAAGTGCAAGGAGTAAAGGAGATATTAACCACAAAGACAATCGCAATAATGCTACAAGTAAAAAGAAACTCAAAATTGCTTGCATAGAAAGGCGTAGAGATCAGAGGACTTCTAAACGAACCTGTATATGAGTGCACTGAAACGATGGGGATGATGAAAAACCCTTCGGCGAGGTGCTTGCTATTTTCATATCCCTGTGAATACCAACATGAAGGCCTTTGAACTTTTGAGGGTTCGTCTCATCACTAACCTTCAAACGAAGTAATTCAGATGCATTTCACATGACACTAGAGTCATTCTAATACAAGGACCCTGATAATATTACTGTCTCATAAATGGAGACATTTTAAGTTGTTCCGTTGCTCCTGTTTCAGACACTGTTCGCAGTAAAAGGAAAGCATTTTGAAAGTTATCCAATACTTTTCGTAAGGATGATTTTCTGAGATTTAAGACAGCCAATTATACTAAGGGTAGCCATGTCCTTACTACGGAATTGATGATGTGAACTTGAGGTAAGTATTTAATTCAAATTAATTTTAAGAACGATACGGAACATATAAAACTAGAGTCCGTTGCTCAACACATCGGGACTGTAAAAGAAAAGCTATGCTTTCTGAAAGCCTTAAGGTCCAAATTCAGTGTGTACTGTTTAAAGATCTATAGCCAGTAATTACAAAACTTTGTGTTATAATAAAAATCACAACAAATGGAGAGAAACAAGAAGAGAAGTAGGATGAGAAGGGGAATGAAGAGAATGAATCAAACGACGTTTACCTTTCCTGGAACCAGTTCGCATCTGATCCAAATAATCGAGTACACCATGAACATAATCTCTTAATGCTAGGGTTAAAAAGGCTGACTTTTTAAATACTCTTATTCATTTAGGAAATGAAACATATGATGGTATTCCTGATTTGCATAAATTAATGTTCAACCGAATACTACAGCTGGTCTGCTATACAGCAAAGGCTTAAATACTTATGCACAAACTCTGGACAACAATTTAGTTCACAGACAGAGTAACAGCAGGTAAGATAGAGTGAAAACAAGTGAAGAATATAACACTCCCCTTACTTTCTGCACATATAGTCCTAGGTCTTGATTGAACGAGGAATCATTATTATAGGAAGCAAGATAACATCTATTGGACTGATCCAAATAGTGTAATGAATAGATTAAGTTTGGTTGTTGCATCTCAGAGGTTATCAATAAAAATAAATACACAGGAGCTAAAACCTCCATGAATTGTGGCATAAGTAAACCAAATATGGCTGAAGCATTCACTTACCCGCAGAAAGATAGTTCTTACTTCGTAAAATACTCAGTGACTTCTTTCAGATCGTCTTGGTTGAAATTATTCCACAAGTTATATCGTGATTGCAGTTAATTTCAAATAAAATAGCTTACGAAAGACCTTTGAAGGATAAGAGGCATAAAGTATTTTGTTGTTTAACGACACTGTTAATTGCCAGGATCACATCAGCGTCGTCGGTGTGCCGGAATTTTGTGCCGCAGGAGTTATTTTACATGCCAGTAAATCTACTGACATGAAGCTGTCGTTTTTAAGCACACTTAAAAACCATCGCTCTGGGCCGGATTTGAACCCACGATCTTGGCATTGTCTACAGTCCATTTATGGCGATGTGGAAGTCGCAGTATCCTATAGCAGCTCCTGTTCTGTTGGTGTTTCTGTTAGTCCGCCCCAATGCCTGCAGAATCTCGAGAAGTGAAGGAAATGAAGGAAATCTTTGGAATCAAATCATAGTCACAGGGGTTAAAGTCCGGTGAATGTTGAGATACAGAAGTACTTCCCACTGCCAGCGACGGTACAAATCAACTACAGAATGTGCCGAAGTATTATCCTGCAAAATGATGGGAGATTTCTGTAAAATGTGTGGGCATTTCCTTCGCAATGTTGCTCTCAGGTAACTCTCCATCTCCAGGGCTAACTCGCATACTCCCTACCGTTGATTGGTATCTAGTAGTTCGGAAACACCTTGCACATCCTCTTCACTAACACTCGGACGACCCGGCTGAGCCATGCGTTCTACAGGTCCACTCCTTTTGAACGCTCTAATCCATCTCACCACCGTCCTGTGTGGCAATACCGTCTCAATAAGACCTTCATGACATTCTCGTGCTGTGCGATCATAGGCACATTGCATTATCAGACAAGATCGTTGTTCCTACTTTGTAAGCATAGTGAAACAAACCACTTGTTATTTGCGGCAGCTGATAACAAACACACAGACCCATGCCGAAACCAGTTTTCTAGGGCTGCCATAGTTTGTACTTTCACTCATCGTAGGTGTGAACGCATTCTTGATAGCAGTAGACGTATTGGTAAATAATACATTCTCTTCCTCAGTCCTACTCTGTTGCCAGACTGTGAAGATAATGTATTCATGTTCAGTTATTTCGTTTGCTTTTCCCCATAGATGAATTTATTATTGGACATTTTTATTCGTCATATTTGAATCTACCATCACACAAACTCTGTGCACTCATAAAAATTGGATTTCTTCCAAAATATAATTATAATATAATGATTGATGAGGATTTTATGAATTTAGAATTTGTTATTTATTCATCCAATATGGTTAATTGATGAGAATAAGATTTTTCGTAAAGAAATTTGATTTTAACCCAATTTAAAAGTAAATCCTCCTTAAATCCTAAATATAATCCAACAAAACAAAAATTTCTTTAAGCAACTCCAAATATCCTGATACACAATTAAATGAATGTTAAAAGGTCTGTATTTATGAAAATAGGCAACTAGTGTTCCATAAAGCAATAAACTTAAAGAAGATCTGATGCCTTAAAACCTCATAACTTTCTCTACTCTCTAGGGTTCATCAATGAGTATATCAGCTATTACCTACAAAAGTATATTCTTCTATTTCATTTTAATCCAACAAACATTTGCAGAAATATAGATACTGCCTCATAAGTAATGTCGTTTTTTAAGAAAAGCAATTGTTTGAAATATTTTCTGCAAGCAATCAACTAATCTGCAAAGTACAGACTATTAGTTTCTATGGTCTTGAGCCATCTTTCAGCGAGGTTTATTATCCCACTATGGTACCAGTCTCTGATTTTTTATGCGAAAAATTCGGTGAGACCCACTTGCACTGCTTCAATGTTGTCAACATTTTTTTACGTAGAAAATGGGCTATGGATCGAAAAAGATGATAATCTGATGGCGCGAGACCAGGGCTGTATGCTGGGTGTGGCAGCAGTTCGATTCCTCCCAATTCCTGACTTTTTTCCATGGTTGTTCGTGCAGTATGGGGTCTTGCATTGTCCTGGTGCAATAGAGCTCTACTTTGGTTAACTAATGCTGGGTATCTCCGCCTCAAAATTTCATGAACTCGCTCCGGTTGTTGAGAATAGAGATCCGCGTCAATCGCCCGCCCGTTTGGAACAAACTCCTAGTGAATCACACCTGCAAAATTGCACCAGACACACAACATTACTTTGGGACCGAACTGATTTTCTTAATGATGACTTTGGCAGGTTAGCGGGGATCAAGCCACTGTTTCGAGGCACCAGGGTTTCGTTAATATACCCATTTTTCATCACTAGTGACAATTCTCCTGACAAATCTATCACCCATGGGATTACAGAAAAGCTGACGACAGATATCCACTCTACGTTGAGCCTGTTGGGACGTCAGTCCATGAGGTACAGATCTACATCTTCTGGATGAATTTCCAAGTATCTTAATGTGGCGATGTATGGTATCTTTTGTTGCACCAAGTTCTTCTGAAAGCCTACGGGTACGTTTTGCTGATTTTCTCGCAAAACTTGGCGTGTATCTTCAATATTCCACACTTTAGGTCTTCCAGAACGTGGTAAATCTTTAGTGTTTTCGTCTCCATTGTTGAAACGTTGGAACCATCGTTTTGCCACACGCGAACTAACGACACCTTCTCCTTCCACTTCACATATTCTTCGAGCTGCAGCAGCGGCTTTATAATCTTGTTTCCAGTAGTTCTTTAGAAGGACTCTAAGTTCAAACATTGTTATCTCCATTTTCTGATTGTTAATTAACAACTGAAGACTGATACATGCTCGCAATGTACGCAACACTAGCCATGGCATCCTGTAAATAGCACAGGCAAACCAAAGAAACCCAATCAATTTTCCAAAACACCAAAATAAAAAAAAAACCGACATTATTTATGAGACAACCTATAGCTACATTACACCTTTCATTGTATATAGATACAAAGGAAACAGCGGATAATCAGATGTTCAAGAATTGGACGCGTATGCTTAACTGTAAGTTCCAACTTTTTCCATGTAATCGTGAGAAACAACTGACTATCGATAAGACTTTAGAAGAATGATAGAGTATTGAAGTTACCCTAATAACGATACCTCGGAAATGGCTAATGCTACAGAAAAGTTATTTGAAGCCAACTGTGCGATTTAAAGAGATCTACACTACATTTTTGTACTACATTTTTGTCTATCGCTTAACGTTTATCTGCCATTTGGACAATATTATACACAATTTGTTCCGAATGATGAGGCATTTCCCAGGAAATTAAAGATGTACATGTTTTACTCATGTAAAAGTCTTTAATGTAACAAAATGACAAAAACAGTCTAGCTACCTTTCTGTCATTTATTGTCTTCTAAAGTGTTATCAGAAATACACAGTTTTCTTCTCGTTAACGCAGTCTACAGTCTTTCGTGCTATCATAACTCACAAATTTAACTTCTCGTAACCTTACTTCAGTCCTTTCAGTGTCTTTCTCACTTTTTCTGTCTCTCATACACTGACTACGACGATGCGATCACTCGACATCCATTAGAATCGTTTTTACGATGACCGACGTATCTTTCACGACGACACACACATGCACAGCTGTCTCGCACTCAGTGACACAGACTAAATCATGTCTGCAACCATCACTTTCTTTACTGTTTTCTCGCCTTCTTATATCTCGCCTTCTTATATTCTTATAACGTCACTCGGACCTTTCTCGACTTCCATTCATACGCCGGCGATCACGCGGTCATATCTTTCTCGAAAGTCCTGGAGAAAGCCCCTTTTGTGTAGCCACTTCATTGTTGTTAATCACTTACGCACAAACAGTTGCGCGTGGCAGTCTGATCTTGAATGCCTTTGTCCGCTCGCCGGCCCGGCATGTTCCGTGAAGCGGCCCGGCCCCGACAGTCCTTTGTTCTGCGCCGCGCCCGGCGTCACAATATGTAATGTAAAGGGAAGTTTGGGGTTGGGAAATGCTCTTTAAAGCCTTCGTATCGTATCCTTGGGAGACGAACTTAATGTTTTGAGATAACACCAAACACACACACGCGCGCGCGCGGACATTTTCTAAATGCTTTTTATTCAGGGCGTCTCGAAACGTGTATTTTAGGTGAAATCTCTGTATCACGTTTTTCTCTGGAGTGCAATACCTTCCCTAATTAGTATGTACGTGGTTAAAAAATCTTGGACTGAATGTTGCGTACACATTTTAAATTAATACAGACATTGAAGAGATGAACAAGTTAATACATGGAAATAGCAACATCTGGTCGCATTGTTTTGTTTAAAAAGTTGCTGATTAGAGAACATGGTTTAGTGTGCTACATTCGGCTGCTGCTGTAGCAGGGAAATCCAGTTCACAGTCTCCCTGCTCCCTACTCCGCTATACATCACCATAATCCGATTTTCCGACACAGAATCACCGCCGCTCGGTTACTAATTTTCTCGTTATGGCAGAAATATTTCATAATGAAGCGGTTTTTATACGTCCGCATGAAAAAGAGGGCTATAAACAGTTTATGCAAAGGGAATTTTACTCTAGTATCATCGCTGAAAACATTGAACATCCTTCACTTGCTTTTATTTTCTCTACTCCGTACTTGTAGTAAGCAGAGAAAGTACTGTACTTGTGCGTGATATTTCACCAAAACTACATGTTCTGAGGTCTATGAATAAAGAGAAAACGTTAAAAATTGACCGATGTGTTTGTGTGTCTGTGAATAGGATAACTCCAAAACGAAATGCCACCAAACTTGATACTTGTGTTCAGCAACACAAGGATTTACAAGAAAATCCCCTCACCCCAAACTACCTTTAACATGTGGGACTTCTCAAAATTTTAAATTAGCTCCAACTAATTTGATTAAAATATTTAATATTGATAACACATTTACTTACCGAGCGGGATGGCTCAGACGATAATGTCTGTGGTCCGCATTCGGGAGATCGCGGGTTCGATTCCCGTGGCAGTGCACTCTAACATGGATTTTCCCGTGTCACTTAGGCGAATACCGGGGCGCATTAATCTCTTCTCCATGGAATCCTTTGCCTTCATTTCTCATTTCCCTCCCTTGTGATCTTTCAGGTTTGTTTGCAGCATAGTTCGTTTCGGCGACGGCAGACACACGGCATAGTTGCTTGCGCTCTGGAACCTCTTTCCTGGCCCTCGCTGGAAGTTGCTGCCCGGGCCGTAAGGGTCGCCTAGTCACCCTCTCTTTGGGTAGAGGAAACACTTCGGTTGTGCGCTAAATGTCAATATCTGGAACTGTTAGGGATTTCTATGTGTCTCAGGGCTTCGCTGGCTCCGCTGGCTCCGCTGGCTCCGCTCTCTGACAAGCCTCCGGTCTCACTTCGCCTAACCCCTGGGGTGGGGGGGGGGGGGGTAGTCCACAAAAGATCCATATTGGGATCGCGGTGGGTCGAGGTGTCCTCCACACACACAGACACACACACACACACACACCCACACGCACACACACACACACACGCACACATTTACTTGTTAAATATATAGTATATCTTGCATTTTCTAGGAATAGCATGTGAAGTCCTCATCATTCAGAAGGTATTTTGTGTAACTTTTGTATAATTGGTAAACCATAAGGGACAGACAAAATCGTACTAACCCAAAATGTTCAGCTATTTAAAACACAGATTATTTCAAACAATTTTCCTGTGGTTTTGCCCATTTTTGAGATATACTCGTTGTTTTGAACTTTTAAATATTTTTAAAAGGAGAAAAGGTACAGCAGGAAAATTATCGTGGAATAACATTACTTAATAGCACTTTGAAAGTTTTACTAGAATTTTAAATTATAAATTAGATGCAATAATAGCTGTTACAGAAGATCAGCGAGGCTTCAGGAGAGCTAGATCTACAGTGGATGCAATATATACCGGGTGAAAGGTAAATCATCACATTAGTTTAAACCAGTGGTAGATCTCAATATTTGGAACACATTTTGTATCTTACGTTTTTCTCTCCGAAGATTTCCTATAGATATTTTAGTTTTATCGAAAACAAGCTGGCAACACTGCAGATTGTGTGGGCGGTCACTTTCCCTAACTTCGTACATAAAAAACAGCGTAAGGATGCGTTTTGAAAACAAACTCATACCCTGCCTTGTCCTTCAGTGTTTACAGTGACAGTGTAGGCCAATCACAAGCGTTACCTCCCAAAACTTACCGAAAGCGAAAGCTGTTTACATCCACAAACCAGGTGAATTCCCTGACCAACCTCAACGTAACTTTGTCGAGTTACGTCATCTCTGAAATAGGAGCTCAGAATATTCCTTCACGTGTAAGTGATTAATTACTTCGAAGCCCTGTGTGATGTCCCAAATTACAATCGAAGTTATGTCAGAAATAAGTTACTCTACGCATCTTACGAGTAACAAACTGTTATCTTCGTACACTCTTGTGGAATTGCGCATCTAACTTGGATAAAAAACTAATTATTTTTTCGAAATCGGCTGATCAAAGAACAAAATGCAATTCTACTTTTTTGTTTGTAATGCTTCTAGGAAGTACATATTAGAAGGAGTGTAATGACTTCCCTTCTATTTTGTAGTTATGTAATCAGACAAATTATAGAAAAATCGTGGGAATTTAACAAACCAGTATTTTTGTGTTTTGTGAACTTGAAAAAAAAAGCTATCGATGTACATGTATATTGCAGGCGTATTCATGTTACTGATTAGATCAATAAGAGAGATCAACACAGACTGCAAGAGAAGAATAAAAGTAAAGGAACAAACTGAAGAAATAACAATTGGTTAGGAAATAGAGTACGATTACTTAAGTCCATTTCTTTTTAATCTCATAATGGATAAGTTAATTGTGGATTTGCCAAAAGAGTGTGGATACAAGACGGGAAATACAAGATTTCATGTAATATACTACGCAAATGATCGCGCTCGCCTACCACCTAGGCGGCCCGGGTTCGATCCCAGGGACCCGCATGTGGTATTCGTGGTGGACGAAGCGGCGTCAGGGCGGGTTTTCTCCGGGTACTCCGGTTTCCCCCGCCATCTCATTCCACCGGTGCTCCATCTTCATGTATCATCAGTGTCACCGCCTGCGGTGCCGTAGTAGTAAAAGCGGGCGTTAAACACTACAACAACAACAACTACGCAAATGATGCTTCCTCATAGCAAAAACAGAAGATGGATTGCAAAGGCTATTACACCAATTCAATACAAAGGCAAAAAAAACATCTAATATGTAGATAAACCCCTAATGACCTAGCTGTCGACGGGCCCTTAAACCCTACCCTGTAGATAAACACATATCAAAAGAACCATTCAACTGCAAATTAGAAGTGGAAAGAAAAATTATTGAACAGGTTTCAGAATTTAATTATTTAGGTATTAAAATAACAAGCACCAAAAATTTAAATCTAAAGTAAAACACAGGCCAATAGAACATCGCAGACAACAGGATGCATAAAATACATAATTTGGCGAAATAAGTATATAGCAGTAGAGAGTAAAGTCTACATTTATAAAACAATAGATCAATCTTAACTTATGCAGCAGAAACTAGAGCAGATAAAGTCAAAATAAAACACATATTAAGTCCAGGCGATTTGAAAATATTAAGAATAATTCTTCAATCCATGTTAAACATAGAGGAAATGTACGATGAAGCTATTTGTGCAAAGTTTTATCTCGATAACATGAAGCATGTGGTCTTCCCTGCTTATCAAAGTCTGGTAATTTAAAGCATCTTTTACGCTTTTATTTCATCGAAACAGCTAGTCAGCCTGGGTGACTCACGGAATAACTCGAGCGGCCTTCATTTCTTTTTACCTCATAATCATGCGGTTATCAGTGCAAGGTCGTGAGTAATTTTCGTTCAATTTTGCGGGTGTTTATATGTTTTGATCAATGTTTAGTTCAGGTTAAGGTGTTAACGACAAAACACGTGTTTGCACGGGCCCTATTTTACCAGTCGTCGGTTTGTACAGTTTGAAGTGTTAAAAGGGTGTTTTCTTGTGTAATTCTTTCCCATTACTTTTAAATGCGTGTTCTGTGAGTGCATAAGTACCAATTAATGAGCTGCTACAGTTTTTAAATTCGAATCTTTCTGAGTTCTTGTAGTCTAAGACTTACGGCCGCGTGAAAACGAAAGTCGAGTGGATTTCTGCAATTGGGCTTCACAGAACATCCCCGATAGAGCCCTAACTACCTAACTGTTGACGGGCCTTAAAGCCTAAACGCTTCTACACGCTCCACGATGGAATTATTGATCCAAATTTAATAATTTTCTCTGATGAAGTGTGATTTTGTTTGCATGTTGACATATGTTCACAAACTAAGCGACTCCAGAGCACAGAAAAACCAGGAATAATTTACGAAATTACTTTGGATGACTAGACGTTTGGTGTGTGGTATACCGTAACAGCACATCGAATAATGCATCTTATACTGAGTCTCTCATATAAACCAAGACCATCCAAGCGGCGTGTTTACTTTCGGAAACGTAAGCTGCCGTATTGGAGACGAGCACGTAGTTCTTGACGTTGCAAGCAGGATGCACGGGTTCGTCCTCACAAGCATCATTCACCAGTCTAATATCATTTGTTAACCTAGTAAGACAGTTATCTTTGCAACATCATATTTTCCCATGTAAAAGTTATGTAAAGTATGAATTGGCTCGACGGTACGCGATGGATTTATTCAGCAATTACCTGATGAAGAGCACAAATTCAAGTAATTATACATAAATTTGTAACTACTGGCTCAGTGCTCAATAAAAAATGTACGCGTATATGAACAGTTTCAACAGAGGAAAAGCTAGATGACTTTGGTGCAAATCTCGAATGGCCACCGAATACAAAGTCACTTGCAAAATTAGCACAAGTAGAGGTTGTGGTTTCTTCTGCACACAGAGCTACCTCGTTCTCCAGATATAACACTGTGTTTCTTACTGTGTTTCAAAGAAAAAGTGTACCGAACAAATCCGCACGCATTGGAGTCACTGAAAGAAAACATTGCGAGTGAAATCAGAAACATTATTCTTCACTGAACTCACTGACGTCAGCCAGAATATGGTTACGAGATACAAAGACTTCTTAACCCAGGAAGGACGACACTTCCAGCATCTTTTACTAGGAAAGACTTCATATAAGATTTCACATAACATTGTATACACGTTTAAAGCACCGCGGCCGCACTTGATATACGTTCGGCTGGAGCAACTGTTACAGCGCAGAGGGCAAACATCGTGCGTACAGTCTTAATTTATATGAGAAAGCCCTATCTTTCAAGACTCCGTAAATTCAGAGGAGTGTCGTACGCAAATACTCGCACTTTTCTTGAAGAATTAACTGATTAACAGAAGTAATATGGACATCTTCAGCAAGACTCTGCCATAGTAATACTGCCGTGATTCTTAGGAGGCTATAAGGGAAATGTTCAAACAACAGAATTATTTTTAAACGGTTACTGTCCACATGTATTTCACGAAAGGACGTTGTGAATGCTGAAGGACTCCACCTCGGGCAACTACTGTAACAGTTTAAGGAAATAAAGTGATGAATGTATGCATCCTATAGAAGGATGAACATTTGTAAGTAGAGTACTCGAAAAACTACGCATCTAGAATGCCGCTTTTTACCTTGCACCTACCGGCCTCTTCTTGCTCATTTTCTCGGCTGAAGCGTGAGGTGTACTCTCTGTATTTCTATGCATAGTAGGATACCGTAGGCTTAGGTCTTCAGACAGCTGCTGTTAAAATAAGGTGTTAGGACGATTATACCAGGTGGAAGGGACGGCATTACATTAATTTAAACCAGTTATAGATCTTCATATTTGGAACACATTTTGTATCTTACGTTTTTGTCTCTGATCATTTCCTACGGGGATGTTTTAGTTTTCTCAAAAACAAGCTGGCAACACTGCAAATTGTGTCACTTTCCCTAGCTCAGTACATAAACAAACACAGTAACGGTGCTTCTTGAGAACACAAAACACCCTGCATTGTCATTCTGTTTGAGTGTAGGCCAACAACAAGCGTTAGCTCCCAAAACATTACACGAAGGCGAAAGCACCCGACCTGTTTACATCCACAAATCAGCTCAATTCCCTGACCAAACTCAACGCAACGTTGTCGACTTGCTACACATGTGAAAAAGTTGCTTGGAGTATTCCTTCACGTCTTTTAAGTGATTAATTATTTCGTAACCCTGTGTGATGTCACATAATTGCCGAAGCTGTCAAAAATAAGTTACTCCACGCATCTTACAAGTAAAGTGTTATCTGCGTACATTCCTGTGGAATTACCCATCCAAGTTGGATAAAGAACCATTTATTTTTTCGAAATCGGCTGATCAAAGAACAAAATGCCATTAGACTTTTTTGTTTGCAATGCTTCTATGAAGCACATATTAGACGGAATGTAATGAATTCCTTCCACTCTGTATATCCTTTTTATATTTTTACTATCACATCTATCCTACTTGCGCTCCCTCTCCGAATAAGTCGTGAACTTATTATAGCTTATGCAAAATATCAGCAAAAATAGGAAGTGAGGCACTCCATCCAAATGGAATAATTGATTTTATGCATACTTTGCATGGCATGACGGTGGTTACCTCGGCAACAAGTATATTTTAATTTTATATTTGTACAACTTGAAGTGCACACAATACACTATTGGTGTAACCACTGGTTGCTAATTATTCTAAACCTTGCGTGCTTTGGTGTTTTCAGTAGTTTGAGTGTTTCTTATTCCTGTGTTGACAGCATTTTGTTTGTGTATTTACTTTAAAATAGTTGGAGGTAGGCAGTGCCCTCTACCGGGAAGTAGGGAAATGTTGGGTTCTCGAGTCTTCCGGTAATAAAATATGTCGTGATATAACATATACCGTTTCATTGACTGTTCTTTTTGTTGCTTCCCGCTCGTATAAACGGTAATGATAACACAGAGTATTGTTGATGGTGATTACAAGAAATGGCCTAGTTGTCGACTGCCTCATAAGGGAACACTGAAGTGATATTTTAGCCTGTTTGGTCAAAAAATCAATTTTTGGATTTTTATTGTAAAAATGCACCATGCCTTAAATAATATGTCTGCGAAGTTTCAATCTCCTGGGGAGGGGGGAACACATATTTTAGACGACATTTTTAAAGTGGTGCGCCTCTACCTTATAAATAGGCATATCCACACTTTCCATTTCACCTTTAAATTCATTTTTCTCGGAAATGATGTATGTTTGTTACTTTCTCATATTCAAAACCCATCTTCTCCCACAAAAATCTAGCTAGAGATCTAAAATTTATTCCCAATATAGTTCAGAATATGGGTAATAAAATGTCCGTTTGGAATTATCATATTGCTTATACCGTTTTATTAAAAATAATAATATAATATTGCACTGTTTTTATGATATTTTTATACTTTACGGTATTAATTTTTTAAGAAAACTATTCACTATATTAAAATTTCCTTCCTTTAATTTGTTACACAGTTAATAAAAGATACAGTTTTAAAAATCAACTCTTGTTCAACATTTGTTGGAGGAAATAGTTTTTGATTATACTCCAATAAAACTGATATAAATTAATATATCAGGAAAGCGAGTAGATATTGGAATGAAATTTGGTACACACATTTCTTTAGTTGCTAGTAATGTCTGTGCAAAACCCAAGGTCTCTAACTTCCATACTTTGGAAAATCACCTTTTTCATTTCAGTGTACCCTTAAAACTCACTCACTCACTCACCCACTCACTCACTCACTCACTCACTCACTCACTCACTCACTCACCCACTCACTCACTCACTCACTCACTCACTCACTCACCCACTCACTCACTCACTCAATCACTCACTCACTCACCCACTCACTCACTCACTCACTCACTCACTCACCCACTCACTCACTCACTCACTCACCCACTCACTCACTCATCCACTCACTCACTCACTCACCCACTCACTCACTCACTCACCCACCCACTCACTCACTCACTCACTCACTCACCCACTCACTCACTCACTCACTCAATCACTCACTCACTCACTCAATCACTCACTCACTCACTCACCCACTCACTCACTCAATCACTCACTCACTCACTCACTCACTCACTCAAAGCAAAATGACGTAAATCAAACATTTAAGCTTATATAAATAGTGAATCATCATTCTTGTAGAGTTTAACGCCCACTTTTACTTCTATGGCACCGCAGGCAGTGACACTGATGATATATGGAATGAAGATGGAGTACCGGTGGAATCAGATGACGGGGAAACCGGAGAACCCGGAGGAAACCCGCCCCAGCGCCGCTTCGTCCATCACAAATGTCACATGCATGAATCATCATCACCATCATCATGATCATCATCACTCCAGTATTTTCTTTGGCGGTCGTTTCTCTGGCATTCTTTTAACGAGCTCATCATAATAGTGAATCATAAGGGTCGTTATAGAATTCATGCTCGCCTTACTCGTGTGCTTTGGTGCTTTTCAGCTTCGCGCGCTGTGGTATGACGTTTGTCGTTTGTTAATCACTAGCGGTGTTTGTTGGCAGCATTTTGTTTGTGCATTTATTTTAAAACAGCTGAAGGTAGGAAGTGGCGTCTGCCGGGAAGTAGGGAAATGGGTTCTCGAGCCTTCCGGTAATAAAATATGTTATTACATAGCGTACCGTTTCATTGACTGGTGTGGGTAAGTAAGCACTGCAACGAATCTACAAAATGCCAAAACATCTACATTCGCTGCATGTGCCTTTGATCTCAGTCTAGGCGCCATTTCTTTTAGCTACATATAGACTTGAAATGAATGTAATATTATTTTATTGTTATTTCACAAAGTTCAGGGCAGTCTAAAAATATTTAATACCACAGATGTTAAAAACCATTTTATTTGTATGTGTGAGATTGCTATTCGCAGAATAAAACGCTACTTCTAACACTTGTATCATAAATAATTACAAACTGCCTCTGGTGATTAGCATTCTAACCCTCAAATCCAGAAGTCACAGGGTCTATTCCTGGCTAGAGGGTGTGAATTTTTCCTTTAAATAGTCTATGAATGAGAGTGTAAATTTGTGTGTGAATTTAATGTAACAACCAAAAGTATAAACCCTAAGATTAACGCCACGGTAAGCTTGTGGACGTCATTGCTTGAGCAATTGTTTCAAAAGTAAAGATCCTCTGGTATGATCTTCCTATATATTTTACATTGAATGTAAAAATCAGATGTGTTGCACTCACATGACTTTCTCTACTTTTACACAAACTGTTCTTACAAATACTTATTCCTCCATCTCTTCATGTTAATCGAGATAAACATTTGCAGAAGTTATTTTATTGCTAATTTTCTTGTAGCTGCAAAAGGAATATAGTAGGCTTTAAGCGATAATAATCAAATGTTTTAAGAGTGGTTCTTAAATGATGACTTTGAAATTCCATTGTTTTTGCATGGTCAGAGATAAATAATGAATAACGACCTCACATTTGAGAGAGGTGAATAATTATTGCAAAATTGTGACAAATAACAAGGAATATATCCTAAATGTTTAATTTCACAAAAAAGATCATTCTACATAAATTGTGAGTTTTAGCGAGATTTACATTTTTAGCTATAATCTATCTCTTTCGTTTACCAGTTGTGCAAAGGTCAGAGAGCGTAAATAGGACTTCGTGGGCTATAGTCAGAAAATTGAAAATATACATTTTATTTGCTATAGAAATATCTTATGATGTGGCATTTTTATCAAAATCGTTAGTCATTCTTGAGAAAACCAATATTTTCTGAACATTTTCCATGTAAAGGATAGTTTAGGGTGGAGGATTTTTCTTCAAAATTTTCGTGTCGCATCCTTGAAAGATATTAAACTCAAATACAAATGAAGTTTTTCAACCGACGTTTCCTTTTTGAGTTATGCTGTTCCCAGACTGACAGACAAACACAAACACACACACACACACACACACACACACACACACACACACACACACACACACATACACACACAGACACACACGCGCGCACGCACACACACATAGGAACTTTTTCTAAAACTGTTTTCTTTCATTTAAGGGGCCTCAAAACATATATTTCCGTTGAACTCTCGAAATCGAATTTTTGAGTCTAACACAATCTATTTCCCCTACTTACTACGGCGGCGCCGTGGCCGAGCGGTTAGCACGCTCGCCTACCACCTAGGCGGCCCGGGTTCGATCCCAGGGACCCGTATGTGGTATTTGTGGTGGACGAAGCGGCGTCTGGGCGGGTTTTCTCCGGGTGCTCCGGTTTCCCCCGCCATCTCATTCCACCGGTGCTCCATCTTCATTCCATGTGTCATCAGTGTCACCGCCTGCGGTGCCGTAGTAGTAAAAGCGGGCGTTAAACAACACAACACTACTTACTACGCATAGTAGAAAGGGTGAAAAGCGATGATTCATATATTAAAATGCTCTGGAAGCTCTGAGCTATACAAATGCGTTGCTAGGAGGAACGTGTTTTAAATTTTTGCTTTTTATAAGATTGAGATGCAGCAAAGATGTGACGTTGAGGTTTCCACACCTACTCTCTCCCAAATGCGGTGAGATGGAGCATTTGACGCTCAATGCAGTGTGTGCGCACGCGCGTATATCATCCAGTCAGTCCATGTTTTCAGAGTGGTCCATAATGTGGTCCATTTCTATCGGATTAGCGGTCAGCCCCATTGTGTGGAGAGCAATCGAGTTCACATGTAACAAATGACAATCGCGTGCCGTGCATCATCGGTTTAAATATGGCACTGCTTTGAGGGGGATATACATACGGGACATTGAGCATTAGGTGGTACATACAGGTCCTGTACAAATGGAACATTTGCCGTTGGTTCCTCAAAAGCAATTTATTCTTACACTGCTGACATCTCCTGTAATACGAGAATACGTTTGTTTGGATCAGTAACCGAAATAAGTTTCTGGCCGAGAGTATTTCATTGCATAAAATGTATTCACAAAATACACACATTTGAGTAACACTTAACTTATGCATGAGTATATTCAAATAAATACTTTGGTGGTAATCAGGCATAGGAATCTCTAAGCATTAATAAAATCAACGAAAATAGTTGGACTTTTACTGACTGTACACATGGACGTCGCAGATAACAAACCACTCATATCTCTGTTGACGTTTGCAGACAGTACTCACCAGACCGTGTTTAACTGCCCGTTAGTGACCCTTGGCCGCTGTTGTTTCGTTATTTTGAAGTGTGGTTTCAGTGTTAACTGGAAGCCAACTGTTCAAGAACTCCACTGTCTCTTGATGATAATAATGACTATTATTGCATTACTGTCATTATATTTATTATTAAACTACTAGAGAATATGTGCAATATAATACTCTTAACTTTTACTTTTTCTACCACATATATAGTAGATAGGAAAGGTATTGCATTCCATCCAAAATTCAATACCGAGATTTTTCTGGAAATATACGTTTCGAAGCCCCTAAAACCCAGAATGTTTAGAAAAAGGTCCGTTGTGTGTGTGTATGTGTGTGTGTGTGTGTGTGTGTGTGTGTGTGTGTGTGTGTGCGCGCGCGCGCGCGTGAACAGCATAACTCAAAAAAGAAAAAGTGGGCATGCAATTCAATTTGAGCACATTCAAACAGTTCGACTCGAAGACTTTCATGAAAATCCCTGAGCCCCAAACTCCTCTTCACATAGAAAAGCTTTCGAAGATGTTGATTTTCTCAAAAATGACTAACGATTTTGATTAAAATACCGTGTGTTTAAAATATTTTCATGAAAAATGAATTTAATATTTTAATTATCCAAGAATAGCCTCTGCAGTTATATTCATTCTAGATAACTTTTGCATAACTGGTAAAGCGTAAGAGATTTCAAAGCGACCAAATCTTAAAACTTCTTGTTATCATTTAAGCTTACAGTAGTTCTTTATTCCTCTCAAGGAAACATGGAATAAGAGAATTTCTGCAAATGTTTATGTTCATTAACACGAATTAGATAGAAGATTAGCGTTTGCAAGAATAGTTTATACAAGAATAGACAAAGTTATGTGAGAAAAACACATTACATTTTTTCACCTCTCCACTCGTTAAACAACTATTCCTTGTCTACAGTTTACTTTCACTAACTTGGTAATGAACTTATAGGGAGATTAAAAGCCCTTCTCAGTTAAATCTATTTAACTCATGACTCATTATCGCAGAAATGTTTATAACAGATTACATTTTTAAAGGGTGTAGATCAGACATGGGGAAAAGGGGTGACAGTAATGCAATCGAGTATTTACCCTCTCCTCTTAGTGACACAATTTGAAGGACTGGCCGGTCCTCTGAAGTAGACAGACGTGGCCTGGTAGCTGATCACTGTGAGGAAGTGGAAGGGGTTAAAACTACGATTAAGGGAAGTGATATTTAATCAGTTCTCCCCATATATAGTGTAGATGCATGCTTATAAGTTCAGTTATCTATTTTTTGTGCAACGAGTTTGTTTTTGAAGGAAGAGGAGTTTATTTTCTTAATTACACTTTTAATCTTTGGGTCAGAATTTAATAACTGCTTTGTAAAAATAAACAAACATGTTATTCACACCAAATTAGATCCAGAACAGCAATTAGATGTTTTTATCAGCCAAAGATAGTTTCTAAGTAAATAGATCATTTATATTATAAAATGTCACTAAGATAAAGGCTGTTGAAAACAAACTTACATATACTTGCATAGAAGCAAATCAAATGGCAGATGTGTTGCTTCAAATGCATCTTAAAATATGGATTTAAGTTTATCTCTCTACTCCAAATTTTGCAAGAAGTATGGCTTTTTCTGTGAAGTGGTGTAGAATTCACAGTAAAACTAATCAGATGCAGTGTCATTTTAAAAATATATTAACATACGTATTGTGCCTACGATGATAAAATAAACATCAAATTAAGGAGGATATTCCAATTTATAAGACTACAAAGAAACTAAGCATGTCAATTTTAGGCAACTTCCATCACTTAGTCTCCCATATTAACATCGTTTATAATTTTAATTGCAATTTCAAACTCATTTTATTTTGGTCGTTTCCATAATTATTTATTTCTATTGCAATAAAAATGCAATCATTACATCGCAATCACACTTCAGTTGCTTATAATCACCTCTGATTTATTTTATACAATACATTAAAATGAAAAATAATTTCAATAATGACTAGCAATAGTTAAAGCGTCATATTATTATTTGCTCTTGAGAAATTAGACCAGTCACGCTAGTGTTTAAATATCTCACTTAGAAATAACTTAGTTTAAGCCACTTATGCCGTGCGTTTTGGTCCGGCCGCGCTCGTGTGTATGCGTGATTCGTTTGCACTACAGTGACCTTAGTATGTTCAGCTAGCTCACAAGCGGTGAATGACCCGCTCAAGGCTAGGCATTGTCGGCTGTGAGTGTCAATTGTCAGTATTGCTTTCTGTTGGAGTTGTAAAGATTGCCTATAGTTTCTCATTGTGCAAGTGAAAGTTTATTCAAACATCTGTGTTATGCGTGAATTAGTTTATAGTACTATATTGTTGGTGTTCTTGTCTTATTTAGTTCACTGAAATGCCCATCAAAAATCCATGCTTGAACGAGACATTTCTGTGTACAGAAATACGTAAAATACGAATCATGTAGACAGAGTACCTTTTGAAATTGTAAATAAACACTTGTAAGATCACCAAAGTTTGATTTATGTTTCTGATCAGAGTGGTGTTCGATAATGTAACGCCTTATATTTGCAAAGTGAAATCCGCATGTTAAACAGCGAACTTTCATGTTTTTGTAACTTACAACAATTCTCTCTACCACTCTTCATGAAACAGTCATACTTGCCAATGAATGAGTGGTGTTGGGACCTGAACAGTAGTGAAGGGAAGGGATGGCTGGTGGAGTGAGGCGAGAACGCGACTGGCCCAGTTGAGCCGATTTTGCCCATGCCTGGTTTATGACAATGGGATCCTAAAGCTAAACCTAAGTGGCGAAAAATATATGTTCTAACAGAAGTAAATAATTGACGATATTGGTACGTCATTCAAATCTAAGTAAAAAAACCTCTATGACGTGTTGCATAACAAGTACCTGTGCTCCCAAAGGGGTCGCCCTGGGAAGTAGGGACGAGGCGAGAGAAGACATAGGGCGGCCCATACTGGAGCCTCGATATAGCTGAGGGTACGGTTCCTATTTACGCTTGTCATTGTCATTGCGGAAATGGTTATTTTTTAACCGTAAAGTATTGATACGTTAACAGACATAATGCTTCAATAGTTTTAATTTCGAGTGCTAAGTTTCGGATGTAGTTTAAGTCTATATTCTCAAATAGTCGGCAATTCGATTCAGATAGGGCAGGTTTTAGCCAATTAAATTGATTAGCCAAATAAACTAATCTTCACGGCAACCCTCGTATACTCCGAGATAAAGAAATAAATAACGGGAAGACATCGTTACTACACTATGTAAAAGCATGGCAAAAAATGTACTGATTTTGGCACTAATGGTTCGAAACACATACACATAGACACAAAAGCACGGGACAACATATAAAGTAGGCTCCATGTTTTCTACCCCAGCGAGGCATTGCTCACCCTTACTGCCATGAAGATATATAGCACGTTGTGTTTTCTAAGCGATCCAACTCACGATTTATAGCAATTGCTTTCCCTATATAAACTTACTGTTTCAGGGCAGGCCAGCGAAGATAGTTTTCTGTTTTCTTTTCCCCTCTATTATGCAAGACTATCTTGGCAAAGGTGATAAAGCTGAAACTATTGCAAACTATGTGTGTTGGTGACAGAATTTCAAGCTAGTCATTTCTATAAAATAGTTTTAAAATAGCCAAAATCTACAAATATCCTAGATAATGTAATTGAACCATGTTCTACGTAAGTTTCTCGCATTAATTAACTGCACTAATCACTTCTCATTAGCTGCTGTTGAGGAATAGATTGTTGTGTGATAGTTCCTTATTTAAGGATATGCATTACTGAAATGTCATAAAAATTGCAAAAAAAAAAAAAAAAAAAAAAAAAAAATAATAATAATAATAATAATAATAATAATAATAATAATAATAATAATAATAATAATAATAATAATAATAATAATAATAATAATAATAATAATAATAATAATAATAATAATAATAATAAAAACAAAAACAAAAAACTTTTTATTTTAATTATATAAAATAATTGAGACATTCGTGAATGCGAAAAATGCATAATTTGTCTCTGGGGTCATTTTTAAATGACCAGTGGATATTTAAATGTCGCATAATTTAATTGAGTTTTTTATTAAAATTCTTTAACGCTGTTTTCTCGTTATTGACATTTTCAGTACTTTTCTTCCTTCTTGCAGTAATGAAATTTGGTACAGATATTCACGGAAACATAAAGAAAGATGCCCTAGTTTTATTGTCAGATGCACTAAGTATGGTTTTACTTTCCCTACTACTAAGTAGAGGAAGTGTTGTATGCCACCCAAAAATTTGATATCGACATTTCACCAGAAATATATGTTTTGAGACCCCTTGAATCCAAAAAAGGATTTTTAGAAAAAGGTCCATGTGTGGTGTATATGACAGTCTGTGGACAGCATAACTCAATAAGAAAAAGTCGGTTAAGAACCAAAGTTGGTATTTAAGTTTAATATATTTCAAGGATGCGACACGACGATTTTGAAGAAAATTGTTCCACCCTAAACTACTCTTTACATGGAAAATTTTGATTTCCTTGAAAATGGCTGTAATGATTTTGATTAAAATGCTATATGTTTGAGATATTTTTATGACAAATGTATATTGTGAGTTTCCTGGGTATAGCCCATGAAGTCCTATTTACTCTAGATGACTTTTGAATTACTCGTAAAGCGTAAGAGATAGACCAAATCTTACTATTCAAAACTGTACATCTCGTTCAAACACACAATTTATGTCTGATTTTTTTTTTTTTGTAAAGTGAACCATTTCGGAGATAATGTTTCTTATTTGTGTGAATTTTGGAAAACAAGCTTTCGTCTAATGTAACATACTTAATGATTTTTTTATGTTAGCCTTGCAAAGAGAACGAAATTTGAAAGATTTAAAGATTTGGCTATCTTCTAGACTACTGTATTTCCACATTCCCCTTGTATCCAGAAGGAAATAAGCAATACGAATTTCTGCAAATGTTTATCTCAACTAATACGAAGAAGATATAGGTATAAGAGTTTGTAAGAATGGTTGGTACAAGAGTAGAGAAAGTCATGTGAGTGCAACACATCAGATTTTTTATTCCTATAAGCCTGTCTCGATTCTGTTAGTGATCTAGAAAGCCCATTCGCCTGTATTTTCTAGTTCACTATTGGTAGTTAGTGCAAACCATAAACATAGCTAGATTTAGTCATCTATGTATTCAAAACGTAAGAGAAGCCACAAGATCTAACGCCACATAAAACGAGATAAAATGAAACTTCAGTGATTATGGTAGTAGCATAGTATTGATCATAATTTAATCAGTGATTATGATTATACGATTATATATATATATATATATATGTAAATATCTTTTACTGTTAGAAAACTTTATTTTTCTGGCTTTTGCAGTGTGATGTTACCTGCATTATTGTGTTTTGCTTCGTTATCACTTAGTTTCAATTATCTTCAATTGCTGCTTTAAATGGTTTTAACATCTGTAATCTACCCCTGTGCGTACATGACAAAGTAATTACATATTGGTTTCTGTTTTATGACTTCGTTAGCGTTAGATCTAACTCCGTTTGGAATAGATGTGCTTTTGAATATCGTGCAACATTGTTAACCTTAAAGGTGTGAACGTTTTCTTTCTTTCTTTCTTTCTTTTTTTTTTTAAAAAACGTAAGCTTGGCTTTAAACTAAAGACATTTGACTCGTTTCCGAACATTGTGTAGAATTTACCAAAATTAATAAGATTCTACATATTTGTTACGGATTACCAGTTAAAGGTCATTCAGATTGAAGAGGACTTCAGGGACCATAAAATATATAGTCACAGATATATTTTAAATATATGGCATTTTAATCAAAACCGCGGGAAAAAGAACGAATCAGCTGGGGAATTTAATGTCGTACTGGCAGGTTGCCCATGGTAGCTTAATGGTTAGAGCAGCCGCTCGATAAGCGGAAGATCCTGGCTATGGCATTGAATTTTGCAGTTTCTGATTCAGCCTCTTAAACATTGCCCACACACGCTTGTGTGTTTAAAAACACCAGCAGTAAGCTTGTTGGCATAAATAAATAACACTTTCCTTTTCCTTTCTTTATAATTCAGGGAGCCTCTAAAATGTATTTCGGTGAAATCTCGGCATCGAACTTTTGGGTGGAATACAATACTTCCTCTACTTACTATACGTAGTAGAGAAAGTAATACATGTTGATTAAAAAGCTCTGATATGTTGCACTCACTTGACTTTTTCTACTCTTGTACCATTCTTACAAACTCTTATTCGTGTTAATTGAGATAAACATTTGTACAAATTATCATAATACTTATTTCCTTGTTGGTGTAAGGGGAATATGGGAATATAGTAGGCTTTGAGCGATAGTCAAATCTTTTAAAGCTTTCAAATTCCGTTTTCTTTACACAGTCAAGAGATATAATAGTGGGTAACGGCCTTCCAAGTGAGAAAAGTTTAAGTAATGCAAAACTCACACATATAACAACGAATATCTCCGAAATGGTTCACTTCACAAATGAAAATATATATATTTTGACATAACTGTTTTAACCAGGTCTACATTTCTATGTAGTACATAAGATTTGGTTTATATCTTACGGTTTACCAGTTATATAAGAATCATTAAAAGGAAACAGGACTACCTGAGTTATAGTTAGAAAATTCATAATATATATTTCATTTGCCATAGAGATATTATTTTAAATATAGGGCATTTTAACACAAATTAGAGCGATTTTTGAGAAAGTCAAAATGTTTGAAAAATTTTAGATGTAGGGAGTAGGTTAGGGTGGAGAAATCTTGTTCAAAATCTTCGTATCCCATCCTTAAAAGGTAGTAACCTTAAATACCAACTTTGGTTTTTACCCGACTTTTCGTTTTTGAGCTATGCTATTCACACATACACACACTGACAATTTTCTAAAAATTACCAGTGAAATCTCGACACCAACATTTTGTGTAAATACAATACTTCGGCTACTTACTCACATAGCAGAGAAGGTAATAATTAGCTAGAACAATAAACTTTAGTAAGAAATGTAGAAGAGTGAGAAGAGAATGTAACATCATATTATGTTTTTGTTGCCCGTTTTAACTCGCATGCTACCAACTCTGCAAGGCTATGTGACCAGTGAGTGAATTTTCTACCCGGGTTGCGCTCTCGTTTGCTTAGTTTCTGGTTTGCAGGGACGGAATCATGTATGCTGAGAGCTCGTGCTACAGTAAGCAATACCTGCGGTTCCTTGGTGCAAGGCAAGTTGTCTTTTCCTGCAACCTTTCGGCGGACGTTAAGGTAAGACGTTTGCCCAATGTTACCGTACATACATACACCAACTGTGCAACACTTTCCGATCGCCTGGATACGTAAGAATTTGAGGTACCTTTCCGGTCACTTTATTATAAGGCACATGTTAAGAAGTTTTAGTTGCCATGGCCATTTGGATTAAATTCCTATTTTGCTAAATTTGAACGTAATGGCTTTCCAGTCGTTCTAGGAAGTGTTTGTCTTTAAGACTTAATCACAAGATTTTGAGTGACTTAGTGAAGTATCTCGCAAGTCAAGTAAATTAGTGGTTATGTTGAACTTTCCAATTGCAAAATTAACTTTGGCCTGTAAGTTTAATAGTGCCAATTTGGCACGAATTGTAAAAGCATCAACACATTTATTTTATAACCTAAAATAGCTTGAGCCTTTAGCTTTAATTTCCATTACGACTTTTGCTCTCGGAGCTTCAATACGTGAGCATTTAAATGTCCAAGAACACAGTGTCCATATTTACTTCCAATGCCTTTTATTCGACACTGATTTTTATTATACGTTTGCGTAACTAATATTCGTTACGATGTAGTGTGTAACCAATCTTGTTAAATTTGTTCCTCTCAAACTCGTAGAGAAAGAAGTTATAAAACTATTATACAATTTTTGCTACATGTTCAAAGTGCTTCAGATATGATACAATTAATTTGATTACTACGGATATGGTTTAACGCTCGCATTACAAAGGGGAGGGGGGTAATTTGTGCCCATCTTCTGTAATTTTTTAAAGTTTCTCTTTTAATTTTTTCATTAAATACATGCAGCTAATAGTCAATGTCAATCACTCTTTCTACTACGGAACTGAGTAATTGTTTCAAATTTTTCTTTGTTGGTCTTGTTGAGAAACAATGGAATGTCAAGGTGGTCACAAAGTACTGCCCCGTCGGGATAATGTGATTCGTGTAAAAAAGTCAAAAAGGAATAGTTGAGCAATGTTAAATATTACCTTTATAAACATGACGCCCAATTTTAAAGTATATTTGTTTTAACAAATGCTGAGATGTATTGTTACCAGTAGTGGTCACAGAGTACGGGAGGGGAGGCTTAACAAATTATATTTAAAGATTAAAAAAAAAAAAAAATGTGAAACAATCAGAAGAGTGAAAAAACGTTCAGATTACAGACTTTTTTTTCTCTAAAATTACGATTTCTAAATCTATGGAACACCGGACTAAGTATCACAATAAAAGTAAAATGGTTTTCAGTTTTATTAAACATAAGTACTATTTCGAAAATGTTTTTATAAAAACTGCAACATTTAGAAATTTCATGTATGAGTAGGTACCGTTAAACCAAGGTCATTTACGTCGCGTATTTAGCAGACTAATCTTACAAATTGCTCACTAACAATTACGTTGTAAGTTTTACCATGTATAAAGTAATATTTTGAAATTGAATGCTTATTAGTTATTAATTACAGACTAGGGCAAAATTTCTGCATATGTACCCCACGAAAAATAAGTCATATGACGTTGAAACTAAAGTCGCTTTGTATACTCGTGAAAGCCGAAAAGCTCACCAATATTGCATTAGAGCAACATATTTATTGTTGACTTTGATGACTTTGCTATAGTGTTACAAACTAGCTTTGTTTGAGAGTTATCTCTTTCACTTTTGTTCGGAAATAATTTTGCTAGCCGATTGCGGGTTTACCGTTAAATATTGAGTTATGGTATTTACAGGCCAGATTTACTTGAGAGATAGTAATTTCAGTTATGTCCAGAAGCAATTTTAAGTCAACCTACTGCCATTGTTTACTTTTAGAGGTTGAGTTATAGTAATTATAGGCTAACTTTGCTTGAGAGTTATCACTTTCACTTTTGCCCAGGAGCTATCTTGTTGACCTGAGGTTGAGTTATAATAATTACAGCCCAATTTAACTTGAGAGTTAGCACTTTGTTTTGCTCAGAAGCAGTTGTAATTCAACCATTGCTTAGTTAACCTTGAGATTTGAGTTATAGTTATACAGGCTGAGTTATAGTAAGCATAGGCTAACTTTGCTTGAGAGTTAGCACTTTCACTTCTGCCCAGAAGAAACTGTATGTCATTCCTTTGAATATAGTACTTTTTGAGTAAGAGTTAGTAACAGGCTACTTATCCTTGAGAGTTACTATTTTTATTTTTCCAGAACTTTAATCCTAGGTAAGCGAATCCGCTGCTTAGTTAACATTTTGAAATTGAGTTATACCAATTACAGGCTAGCACTATGTGAAGGTTAATGCTTTAACTTTGCTAAAAATAATTGCTAGTCAAGTAATGTAAGTACAGATTTTGATTTGCTTCATTTTGTTAGGAACAATTTCATGTCAATTCATGCATACCTAACTTATTGAAGTTACGTTGTGGTAATTACAGGCCGTTATGCTGCAGAGTTGGTGCTTTTACTATCCGAGAAACAATTTTAAGTCGACTCACTGCTCAAATAAGATTTTTTTTAATGATTTATTGATCGATCAGCGCATGTGCGCTCTACAGACCATTGTTGAAATACACATAAGAATAAATAAAATATAATAGGTAACATTGAAATGAGGTAAACCCCATTGGGCCCCTCACTGACAGTATTAGTTGAAATTAAATCAGATCTTGCTGTGATAACTGGTCCAGTGGTAGACGACTCTTGATGCGTGTTGGAAAGCTGGATTTTCTGCCAAGAGAGTAGTGAATAGATCCAGGGTCGTTCTTTAGATTGCTGTAAAACTGTTCGGCTTGTGAAGAAATTGACTGTTGAATGGTACTGATTCCAGTTTCTCTGTGTAGTTGATTGTTTCTGACAAACCATGGCGCATTAGTTGAGATACGTAAGATTTTGTTTTGAAACGTTTGGATGCGTTTAATTTCTGTAGCACTGGCTCCTCCCCAAATTGGACAGGCATATAGTAAAAGCGGACTTAAAAGAGTTGTGTAGAGTAGTATGCAGTTTTTTAACTTAAGCGAAGATTTTTTGTTGAGAAGTGGATAAAGTTTTGTCAGTCAGTCTTATTTGGGCAAGTTTGAGTTTGTTGGCTTCCATGTGAGTTTTCTATCAAACAGTACACCAAGGTACTTCACCGTTTCTCTGACACTTTTCCAGGGTATAGAATTTGTTGCTATCGTTACTGATGGTGGATATTCCGGTCTGCATAAAAATAAGATTTGAAGTGAGATACAGTGATCACAGGCAAGCTCTGCCGAAATTAATCCTTACGTTTTGTCAGAAGCAATTGTGAGTTAACTTACTGCCGACGGCACCGTGGCCGAGCGGTTAGCGCGCTCGCCTACCACCTAGGCGGCCCGGGTTCGATCCCAGGGACCCGCATGTGGTATTCGTGGTGGACGAAGCGGCGTCAGGGCGGGTTTTCTCCGGGTGCTCCGGTTTCCCCCGCCATCTCATTCCACCGGTGCTCCATCTTCATGTATCATTAGTGTCACCCTGCGGTGCCGTAGTAGTAAAAGCGGGCGTTAAACACTACAACAACAACTTACTTCCTAGGTAACTCCTTGAGGTCGAGTTATAGCAGTTCCATTGTTGACTCTAGTTTAACTTTGTCTGGAATAACTTCAGTCAACCACTTAAGACCAAATCACGAACAAAGATTAATATGTACTCTTTCTAAACGCAATAAGTTTTATACACAATATTTCATGCTGGTAGTTTTCTTTAAACCCAGTAGACGTCTTCGGAAGCTTACAATCTATAGTGAGTAATTAATAAGCTCGTTTATGGTTAGAAAACCTGTATTGGTTTCCCACCAAAGTTATACCTTTCTAAATTTTATTGCTAAACATACCATATTTAGGCAGCATGTGCTTAAGTACCTGCTGATGTACTAGTGTATATTAAAATGTTCATTTTTGGGTCAGAGCTTACATGTTAAAGTTTAACTTTGAAACTAATATGTATTTAAATGTCAATTATAATCATAGGGTAACTTTGATATCTTAGATTTTCTTATGTTAACTATATTCAACGATATTGGATTTATGCCATTCAGAGCTCATAAATATAATAAAAAATTCTTTATGGTTACTAGCCTAAGCTGTATACCTATACGAAGCTTTTAACCAAAAAAGGGGCTCCAATGACCTAGCTGTCGACGGGCCCTTAAACCCTAATCACTCACTCACTAACCAAAAAAGTCAGAATTCAAAATTTATATTTTGCCATAAGATCATGCCCAACTCTTTCCCCCACACGATGATATAATTATCTTTCATGCGCGGTATTTTTAAAGGTTCTATAATTCTATATGGATGCTGCATAGCAATAGGTTACGCCCACCCACTGAAATTAGAGAAGCAATGCAACATCTGGTAGGTGCTGCCATCTTCCGTATGCATGTGGCGCTAGATTCTAATGCACGTAAAGCTTTCTAATTCTTAGGCTTTACATAAAAAAATTATGCTTTCTTCAAAACAAAAACAGATGGTTTTTACCATTCGATATGCTTCATGCGTCGCAATTTAATTCGTCTTGAAACTTTGTACATATGTTGTGCATACAATTTGCTATGGGAAAAGAATTTATGTATTACTAAAACAAAAAATGTGTGCTGAGGCTTTAAAAAAAAAAAAAAAAACAAAACAAAAAAAAAAAAAAAAAAAAACTGAAGTTTTAAAAAACGGTAAAAAATATTTTGCTAGTCTTAAATTATGCACAGAATACCGCCCATAACGACTTGTTTACCTGCCCAAAATGTGTGTGTGTGTGTTTAAAAGGTTTCAGAGAAATTATTTAGATACATATTTTGATGCAAAAGAATTTTTCAACATACTTCATTGAATTTACTTTACTAAATTATTTAAAATTATGCATCAAAATGACTTAAAATGCAGTACAAATATCAATTTTGACCACTCTAATAAGCTGTGATAATATGGTGCAAACTTAATAAAAAATTAATAATTTCCAGAACTCAGTAGGGTTCCTTCTTACCTAACAAGAATTTCAAAACTGGTCATGGTATCCCCGATTTACAGTAATTGCAAAGTCCAAGTTGAGTTGATGTACAAGCTTGCTTAGCTTAATAGTCTTAATTTTTCCAGAGATAGCCGTAACATAAAGGTGGGGCAAACGGACAAACTAAAGCATTCTTCAAAACTGAGGTCCTACTATTTATTGCAGAAGCACTAATTGTTTTTTAAAAGTGGCATTGAATATTTATCCAAACAAATTAAAATTGAATCATCTGAAATAGGATGCAGGAACAGAAAAAATCTGATGTGTTGCACTCACATGACTTTCTCTACTCCTGTACTATTCCCCTATCTTCTTCATGTAAGTCGACATAAACATTTGCACAAATTACTTTATTGCTTATTTCCTTGTAGGTGCAAGGGGAATATTAGAATACAGTAGGCTTTGAGCGATAGTTAAATATTTTAAAGCTTTGAGATCCCGTTCTCTTTGCACGGTCAAGAGAGAAAAAAAGTGAACGACTTTCCATTTGAGAAAACTTTGATTCTCAAAACTCACACACATGACAAATGTTTCACCCCGAAAAAATGCATTTGGACATTAAATTGTGTGTTTTGATGAGATCCAAATTTTTGTGCAGTAAGATTTGGTCTATCTCTTAAGGTTTACCAGTTATGCAAAAGTCATCAAGAGTAAACAGGACTACATATACTACAGCCAAGAAATTCAAAATATGCATTTCATTTATCATACAAATATCTTTTAATAAACATCGTTAGCCATTTTTGAGAATCAAAATTTTAGGAACATTTTCCATGTGAAGGGTTGTTTAGGGTGGGTCTATTTTCTTCAAAATCTTCGTGTCGCATCCTTGAAAGACATTAAACTTAAATACCAACCTTGGTTTTCATATCGACTTTTCGTTTTTGAGTTTTGCTGTTCAGACAGACACAGAGACACACGCACACACACACACACACACACACACACACACACACACACACACACACACACACACACACACACACACACACACACACACACACACACACACACACACACACACACACACACACACACACACACACACACACACACACACACACACACACACACACACACACACACACACACACACACACACACACACACACACACACACACACACACACACACACACACACACACACACACACACACACACACACACACACACACACACACACACACACACACACACACACACACACACACACACACACACACACACACACACACACACACACACACACACACACACACACACACACACACACACACACACACACACACACACACACACACACACACACACACACACACACACACACACACACACACACACACACACACACACACACACACACACACACACACACACACACACACACACACACACACACACACACACACACACACACACACACACACACACACACACACACACACACACACACACACACACACACACACACACACACACACACACACACACACACACACACACACACACACACACACACACACACACACACACACACACACACACACACACACACACACACACACACACACACACACACACACACACACACACACACACACACACACACACACACACACACACACACACACACACACACACACAGCAACTGGTTTTCTATCCACTGGGGCAAACGGGCCCCAACAATCATCTCGCTGAATTATGACACAGAAGTATGGATTATGTCCAGTTTCTTATACACTTAAGATGGTTCCAGTTTGCAGAACAAACGCACTTCACCCAGTTCTCCCCTTCCTTGTAATACTGTTGGCATTCCTGGTAGATATTCTCTTTCTCATAGGCAACCTAATTCTAACTTTCCGGACATTCGCTGCTGCTGCAGCCGGCGCATTTTCCTTTTCAGCGCGGGAAGTTTTTCTAGTTTTAGACCATTTATAAATTCTGGGTTTGCTATATCCGTAGATTTTCTGTTTCATTTTGATTCCTGGTTTACTTTTAGGATCCAGGATAATTGCTGGAGGAAGAATTGTTTTTTAGGCTAGCCTAGGGAATAGAAGTTTGGATCTGATCTCCTTGTGCTGTGTTGTTTCCTTTATTTGTGATTGTCTCCTAAATATTCTCCAAGAAAGCTTGATTTTGAGATTTAATAATCTAATTTTGAACACTAGAATCTCCATTTTATGTGAAAATGAACACAGAACTGAATTTCGTGTCTATAAATATGATGCAAGTTATCGTTTAGATATGATTCACATCTATAAATGTTTTAAAAACTGTATTGAATTAATTGCAAGTCGAAAATTGCCCCACCCGAGCCATATCCACCTGCCCCGCTGTGTAGCCAAACAAAAAATAATTCAGAAGACAGACAGGCTGTAGATATTTACTCTAGTAAGCTTCGTCATTGATAGATGGATCCCTGATGTCATCATGAATGTGTCTAGAACATCCTTTTACTCCTTAGTTTTCTTTAAAAACCTTGCAATGCAATGGGTGGAATCTTACAGTTTAAGTAACTAAATGATAAATATTTATTGTATTTATGTTGCTGTGTTGTACGTTTCATTTAAGATAACTACAGATCCACTCCACAGTATGTCGACACGACTCTACTGTACGCATGACTTAGTAATACCAACATTGGTAAGAAAATAACACTAGATATTCTTAGTAAATGTCTGCGCCATATCCGTTTGCCCATGCTTGCCCTAATCTTTTGAAGATGAGTTAGTACTAATACTTTGTCACAAGCTATTGCAACTGTGCTCTTTGCATAGTTAATCTTTGGAAGTGGAATTAAGCATTCACTGGCCAGCTTTGCTTAGAAGTAACTACTTTCACTTAGCCAGAAGCAATACTTTTTAAAAAAAATATTTTGTTGTTTAAGGACGCTGTCAATTGCCAGGATCACATCAGCGTCGCCGGTATGTTGGAATTTCGTCCCGAAGGAGTTCTTTTACATGCCAGTAAATCTACTGATGTGGAGCTGTCGTTCGTAGGCACAAGGGACAATTTCATTTTGCAGAGAGAATTTTAACGATAAATACTTAATCTTTTCAACTTGAGCTACAGCTACAGACTTGACTTCCTTTATTATAACCAGATATAGTTGAGAGTTAATGGATCGCAGGTTTAATTTTGAACTTAAGTGACAATTTCTGCCATTAGTTCATTTTGATTTCATTACAGCTTGTATTTCAACCAAGCTACTGCAAAGTCATGGGTTCGAACTCCGCCGACAGCGCACTGTAACTTGGGGTTCTCTGTGGTTTTCCTCTTGTCAGTAGGCGAATGCTGGGGTGCTCAACTTCATACCACGGCTTTCTTGTTCACGATTTCTCGTCTCTCTTCATCCATTTCAGAGTTGTAGGACCAGACGACGGTGTTCGGTGGGTTGCGGCTTGACGTGGCCATGCATTTTGTGAATATTTTCCTTCTGCAGAGGGTGAGAGACTTGTCAGGGTCGAGGAGGGCGGTGTCGGATACCTTCGTACCCAAACCGTTGTAGAACCAATCCCGTTGTCATTTGGATCTGGTTGGCCTTCGGGGTATTTCCCTTTATCCTTCCCTCCGAGGGATAGCGGTATGTGCACAAAGGGCTACTGGTACACAGTTATGCCTCGGTAATGCGGCGGTCCCTTCTTGGTGTATATATCTTTAACTTAACATTTTAAACATTTATAACTGTTTGAATATCATTGAAGTGTGGATAATCGGGCACTTAGGCCTCAACAGGTGTTTTTGCTCAAGAAGACCTCGTCAGCAACCGGGTCAGGTCTTAGCCATGGCCATCCTGCCTGGTCTCTTTACCAGTATTGGTCAACATCAGCGTCGAGATCCTTCTATAGCATTATTGCTCACCTAGAGTGCTGAAGTTGTTAACAGTGTTTCACTCGCTCAAGCTACTTTAGACCCTCGCTTTAACATCCTCTTTCCACAGACTGTTCCGAATGATTTGTATTAGCTCTGGGATGGGTTTGCCACACGCACATATCACCCTGCACAACATACCTTATGGGAAAGCTGGACGTTCGATTCGGCTCAATTTACTTTAGAGAATGTATTCTTTCCTTTTATCGGGCTTTTCCCGAACTCTGTTTCTGGTAACAGCTATGCATTTGTTTGTGCTTAAGTTTATAAAATTATACACTTATCGGGCCACAGGTGGATCTGCCACACCTGATAGACCTAACAGTTTGCCGGGAATTTTGAAATATGTTCTTTAGCAACAAGGCAGAACTTTATATCCAAACTGATAAAACACATCCCAACATTTCCTGCGAGTTCACGAACAATTAATGTGTTTAACCTGAATTAATTTATACTCCATTTAAAGTTAATTTATTGCTTTTATATGTGTATGGGTTTTAGGATTTAACCGCTCTATCAGTATGATAAGTTGATGTATTTAGCATGAAAATGTTTTGGCATTCACAATCATATGATTTAGTCATAGTGGCTCCAACCACTGGGCACTTTAATCCCTAGATCTTTCACCATTGTATCTATCTTTTTGCAATCTTCTGTTTATGAAATGCCCATAACAAAAGAAGAGGAACTGATAAGCACGACAACAAGCGAGTACAAATTCAGTAGTTGTTTAACGTGTCCTTGTTTAGAAACCGGAATGTGGCAGTTTGAACATTTACTTGGAGTTATTATTAATGTAAATATCGATATAAGTTCCTTTGTGTTTCTTAGTCCTTTCCTTTCCACGGCCTACACCTGTTCAGTTTCACAACCACTTTCTCTCCAACGCTTCTTTGATCTTGTCCTCAAGGTTTATAGTTTAAGACTTATTTAGTAATTCTGCTATCAGAACTTTGTTGTAGATGGTCTACCCATTTTTCACTTATGATCTTGTATTATTGTGCATAATGGTTTAACTCTAGCTATTCTTTAGTAACATGTTATTCTCTTGCTTATCACTGCACTGTACGTAAGAACATAATTTCTACTTTTTGGACTTTGCTCTTAGGTTTTGTTTTTAGGTCAGTGCCTCGCTACCATAAATTAGTGCTGACAGAACCATTACTGAGTAAACTCTCAATTTTGTCTCTTTTCTAGTTTTGTTTTTAAATGTACTATTTATTACTCCACAAATCCCTTTAAGTTTATGAAAATGTATTTATATGTTCGAAGTTAATGAGGAAGCATTCTCTGCTCGTACATAAACAATATTAATCTTGTTTAACTTAATACGATTTTGCGATTATGCTGATAGTAAAGTCGGTGCAACTTGTAGACATCAAGAAGAACTTGCTTTTAAATTTGCTGTTATTATAGAAGTATGAGTATGGCAGAGTATGTTAAATAATTGTATAAAGTAAGAAAATTGTGTCCAGCAAGTATTAGAACTCAGTCAATCGATATTTTATAAATAACAGCTCATTGTTTTGGTCATAGACTGTGTCGCAGAATATCTTTTCCAAAGAGGTTGATATGGGGCATGGGAGTGAAGAATCTTCATGCGCAATAGCTTCACCTCTATTTCGTTATATATGTTTTATATAGCTATATAGCCTATGATTTAAAGGCGTAAGTTTTATGTAGCTATTAGTTATTAAATAACTCGGACCGGTATATTGAGAGGTATCATAAAGATCAGCGAAATGGTTTAAATTGGAAATTTGGAAATTAAAAGGTTTCAGAAGAATTTTGCCCTCTGTGTAAAGGGAAAAGGAATGAAATGCATATTTTATTATGATGGAAGGACTTTGGAGGAAGGACTTTATACAATGTAAGTAGTTGAAAATGGCAAAATCAGTAGTAATTCGTAAAATATTCTGCAATCATAGGGGAGTTTTATTTAGAATAAAGAAGAAGTGACATTGTCAGTTAACTAAATGGGAGTGTGGAGTATAAACAGTTTGAAAATTATAATGTAGAACTTAAATGGTAGAAATAATGATTGGATTATTAATAATAGTTGTGGATAGTAGTGATACTTATTGTTCGATATGTAGGTAATGAATATTATTGTTGTTATAAGTGGCATGTAAATGGATGTGACTGGAAAAGAGCCTGGTCTAGTTATCAGTAGGTTAAGAAAATAGTGTGACGTTATTTCACAATCTTTGGTGTAGATATATATTAGAGGATTTTTCATCTAGCTGGGCTGCAAGAAATTACCTACTGTGTAACATAAGGATCAAAGGGAGGATTCACCATAAAAAGTATTTATTGTACATTATTGTACACCCGTTTCATAAAGAACGGAAGCAGGTAAATTAATTAACTCGTAATGTGAGTTTAAAAACTTACACCATGACGTGACGCAGCCAGTTAGTACTCGTACAGTGACAAATCAAAAAAGTTTTAGTAAATAAACCGTCAACTCAAGAACGCACCGAAGGAAGGTGCAAGTACTTGTGATCTTGCAATATTCTCTGTAAACAAGTGTTGATGCTGAACTTGCCAATTGAAGGCAAGTGTATTTACCACCTGGTAAAGCGACCTGGTTGTTGAGGGCTGTGATCGCTTGTTATCTTGTTTACTAGAACAGCGAAATACTAGCAACTTGGGGCACAGTCTACAATGCAATGCAAATGAATGATCTCTTCGGCCGGCCGATATGACAGGTTACTGTCCTGAAGATATGATCGCTTCTGAACAGAGTGTACACACACTGTCTCGCCGTGTATGTGCAATAAGCTCACGTAAACAGCTCGGCAGTTTCACATTCTTTCCGATACGCCTCATGGATTTATCATCTAGTACTTCAAAAGCAGGTACACCTGGGTTAAGGAACATTACAAAGACAAAAACAACGTTTAGCTATTGATAGTGTGAGATAAAATTACTTCATTATTTAACAATCTACATAAATCTGAGTTACATTATCTATTCCTTTCTGTTGAATGGTGCACATTTTAAAGCAATATATCACATAGCACAGTTCCTCCTAGTCTGGAGTTGAAGTTGATATCACTTTCCTTATTATTCCTTTTTAATAATGTTGCATGTTACTTATTTCGCTGAGTTGCGCTGATGCTTAACATCGTTTTAAAATCCCATGTTGTCTATGTAAACATGTGGTAGGTTCGCCATTTGTGCTCAAGTGTTCCCTGCCAAACTGCATCACAAATGATAATTATAATGATGATAGTTTTTTATGCCTGAGCGTTTGTTTACTTTCGATATATTTCCAAAATTCTCCACTAGTATATCTATATCGGGTCTTCAGATACTTCGGTCTTTGCCGCCATCAGTTTAAACGAATTACCTACGTGATTATTGGTTCAGCAATATTATTCATATAAGGACGACTGTTTCGTAGGTTTCATTAAAACACTATTATTTTGCTTTTGCATGTTTTCTTATTCATTCTGTGTAGCCCAGTCTTCATTTATCACTGTAAAGAGTATGAACACGCTTTTCTGTTCTGTCATTAAAGCCGAGGCACTCTACGCTACGAAAACCATCAAATTATTTGAGTTACCTATCGCTATACACGCTGAGGTTGCAAGTTTACGAGACGCTCACTGATGTACATACTTAAAAGGTGTGATACAGGTCCCATATCAGTGAAGTGTTGAAGCCCTTCTACTTATCTTTCGCTAATCTCTGCCACCGGTGATAAACTCGGTTCAAGATTCTGACGCCATGAACAGACCTTGGAGTGGCGGGAAAGGCTAAGTAAATCTGAAGACCCGATAGGTAAATGGCGTTCCTTGTAGACGCTTTTATTATAAAATGGGTGATATTTTCATGCAAGACTATAAACTGCAGTTAGGCATATGCAGAAATTTGGTACAGCTGATTCATCTGGTACTGCAGGATTCACGGTTGGAAATGGTAACCTCTGATAAAAGAATACGAGATCCAGGAATGAAGGAACGGGATGAACCATTTGTTCTTACCAGATGCAATTCTGTGCTCTGTTTATAGGGGAAACAGCTAACTGGAATACCCCCAAAACCAACTGACATTTTCCCCCCATAATGGTGCGATCTGCTTACATTTGGTGATATTCCATCTGTTACGTTATATTAGTATAGGTTGCGCGTTCGTTCTTGACGAATGACCTTGAGCAGAAATCCAATGAGTGAGCCTACCCTTAATAAACAGGTCAGCAAATGTTTATGCTACGATAACAGACACCTGTTTTCCTCTGTCGCGTTTGTGTATACAGTCGACTGCAGAAGTTTTGTGCGGTACGGATGTATGTATGCATGCAACAAAAATAGCAATTCAGACGAGGGAGAGATGTCGGGAATAGAATAAATGCAAGAAAGTTAAGTGGAAACAGTTATAGAGGTATAGTGTATAATACGTGTGGCTGATATTACTGCAAGTGTCATAAATTGATTTGTAGTGTTGTACTACTTCAGCTCAGAAGCATGCGCGTCATCTCACTGCAGACTGTACCTCCTCTCTCTCGTTCCCGCAAAAGCTGAGTAGAGACTCGCATTCAACCTTTCATATAAAATTTTCATTCGTCAAGAAGTAACGCGCGACCTATACCGCCAACTGTTCGTCAAATAAAACCATGGCAATGCTACGGCCATAGTTGGTGTTACTGCATCCGTTATGTTGCCACAGAAGCCCTAATTTGTAACCCGTTGCAGGAAAGGCAACCGATAGATTTTAAAACAAGATTCTGTTAAGACGCGTATTAATCTGTGGACGTCACTGTATTGCTCGTGTGTGCGTGGTTTTGTCTTGAATTGTTTTAGAGCATTATATGCAGTTATAGTTATTGCTGTTATTTTTGTGTATTAAATATATTACAATATTTAGTGTTCGGAAGTGATTTTATCCAAAAGTATTGTTGCAGAACAAGATTTGCCGAAGTTGAGTAGGTTCATAATGCAACGTATGGTAACGATGATCAAGCATTATTATCGTTTGAAAGCATGTTGCTTTAACTCTGTGATATTTGAGGTTAGAAATAATGCTTTTATTATGTAGGTTGGGAGTGCTGCTTTTTGATATAATGTCCACTGCAGATTAGTGCAATGTCTTGGGAACTGCCGATTAGCTGTTTCCCCTATATCTTTCTGTGTGTATTTTCTTGTTAACTGGCAATTCCAGTGTTCAACTGTTCATTGATCGAATAAGTGCGATGGTCAAAGCTACAACTGTAAAGGAACTAAACTACTATTTGGAAAATCTAGAGGTTACTATGAATCCTGTTTAACGAAATTGGTTTTTAGACACATGCACATTAAATGCGCTCCTAGGTTTCTAGATCTTAAAATATAGTATACTGCGATATAAGGATGGTAAGTGATTTTTAGTGGAGCGAGGATCAGTAAAAACACATAACACACGGGTGTTGCATACAATTTTTTGGGAGATAATTAGTAATTTAATATGGCGTATGAAAAAATGTAAAATACTAACCTTGAAACATAATATTCATATTTCCATGGTGTCTTGATGATTGAACTTAATTAGCGTATATTAACTATAGGATCTTTTGCATCTCTCTTTAGATTTTTTAGGTATGACAGAAGTACAGCCTATTTTGCAATTTTCTTCGATTTCAGAATCAACATACTCGTTCTAGTTAGCTGCCATGATTTCTATGGGTAAGTATTGATTTGAGCATGGCCTACTCTGTTTATCTTGATTCACTGGCTCTCTGCATATCTTGGATCGTCATTACAGGAAATTTGGACTGATTCCAGTGCTTTATTCTTTTAAATTATAACATATGTAATATAAATCAGAGGACAGTTATTGAGGTGGCAAAATCAACAAGGTGATTTAGTTATATTTTATGTTTGAATTAATCAAAATATTGTTAAGTTTAACTGCTAGCGGCGTAGTAAGTAATATAGGATGAGTTGGTAGAAGTGAGTACGGGATAACTTATTTACCGGAAATGTGAACATAATCTGAAATACCATCAAATCGCACTATCTCCCAAAAAGATTATATGCATCACATGAAGGATATGGGATAATTAACAGGTGTAAGAAATTAACAGACAACACATTCGGTTTGTGGTTGAAAAATGTTTTTCAGCCATCCACAATCTAGACTATAAGTTTATTTAGACTTTTTCACATTTAAATACATGTACACTAGTTTATTATATAGGTAGTAGTAGTAGTATTATTACCGAATACACGAGTTCCGACTGGTAGTACACAACAAATGTTTATCTGGTTCTTCGTTTAAGTAAACAGGCCTGCTTTTTCGTTTCGGAATGCATAAAGACCACAGATGAAAGAGAAATATAAAAGATATACAATATAGTTAACAAATTTAAATGAGTTAAACAATATTACCCCTCAAGGTACATATAAAAGGAAATATTAAAATATTTTCATTCATAGTTTGTCCTTCGTGATGTTTATATGTGTTTTAAAAGCCTTAGTTTGCGGTCATACAAGGTTTCATTCTAAAGAAAATAACATCCCAAGCTGCATGACGGTCCAAGAATGAAACTTTGGTACATGTATGACCTCTGAAGTTAGTTTATTTGAAGATATTTTTTCTCTCTTATCTGCATAAGTGATATTGAAGACCAAGCGTATTCTGGAAATTGAAACGTAGCAATATAGTCGTTATTTCGATAAACATAAATACTACATCGATTGTATAAAAGCAGAGAGAAGGATGCATTTGACTTAAAATCAACAACTACTCAAAACATTTTAACAAAGAGTTAAATTATATTGAAACCTCCAAACCAGAAATATTGCGAAGGTGATATAACATTGTTTCATTTTCACATAACTAATTTTTGGAACATCTACCGAGTTACACTACATGTTCCTGATGGAGGAACTGAGCAGATAGTCCTTTTGCCTTTATGAAAACATATGAATAAATTAGTCTTAATAAAATTATACGAATTTGTCTTGCGTCTTTTCTCAAAGTAATCCAGTCACCGAATGAACGAGTATAAACAAATGACCGTTAGTGAACCAAATGAGAACATTTTGATCTTGTATTAACTTGTTAAATCCAATCTTAAATTTTTGTCTAATGGCTATTAATATTGTGATTAACATGTTCCTTTTTTATTGTGTCAAATTTGGCAACCCAAGAATGTGGGAAGTTGTTTTAGGATTCAATAAGTACATATAATTAATATTTTAATGTGAGAGTCTCTGTAATGCTTAATTTAAATGCAATAAAAGTAAAGATGTTTCTGTGCATAGCTTCATAGCTTTCTATGCTATTCAAAAGGATTAATTTTAAAACTGGCCAAGAATCTGAGTAATACGAAGTGGTCCAATTTGATGAGATACGATTCAAACATATATTTCTAGGAATGCATGAATCGCATTCATTAAATACAGCATTATTTAGGTAACCAAAATACTGGAATTTAGGATTATCGTGCCTTAGATGAGTACCGTATTGAGGAGGATATTTGGGTTCTGTCTTTGATTGGACGTTTATTCAATGAATTTGGAAAATCTTCCCCAAATCTATTTGAGCAATCATCAGTTTGGGGAAAATTTGAAGGAAATCTTGGAATATCACCTAAAGATAAACTTACGATACTGCTTCCTCCACCATATCTAACACAATCATACTCTCCACTGTGGTCCAACAAATCAGTTGGAGTTGTCTCTGTAACCCTGCGGATGTTTCCTTTGAGTTCAACAATCTATTCCGTCTTGTGTGTACAGTAATTCCCTTGGGTAACTCTAGAAAGTTTGTTGAACTCAAGAAAAGTATCCGAAGAGAATTCAGAGAGGATTCCAAACAACTTTCTTCACCGTTATGGAGAGTATAAACAGACCAAGATGTTCTCTCATCTGATCAAGATGATGCCCCTCTAGGGAAATGATATTCAAACGATGAACATAATACTCAACTCCAGTGTTTTGGTAACGTGTTACATTCATTTTCAGAAATACATTGTATCTAATCAACACAATCCACCTGTATCAGTCACCCGTTCCCAAAGCTTTTAAAAGTCCACTTTGCAAAATATTTTGTTGTGTTGTGCTTCGGAATGAGAAAGAAGGTTAGAAATACTGTTACATACTGACACAAATATATTATACTAATTTCACAGCACTTGTAGAAATCATAACCCCTAGCGCGACAGCCCTTCGTGGTCCAAGGCTTACCGACCGACCGCTGTATGCCGCACCTTTACCCACTACAGGTGTCATGATTGGGATGCAGTACCGGAGGGTGGGACGTGGTCAGCGCCCCGAGCCCTCCTTACCGGTTATGCGGCCTTCGCGACCTGGGGCCACTCCCTGTTTAACAAGTAGCTCCTCAATTGGCCACTCCAGGGTCTAACGAGGCTGAGTGCTCCCGTACGCCGGTAACGGGGATCGAACCCGAGTCCTCCGCACCACAGGTAGGCGCGCTACCACTGCGCTACGGAAGCGGTCGTAGAAATCATAAGCATCTATATTTTGTTTAAATTACGAAAATTGTTGACATTGTTGAGTTTTGGAACAACAGCCAGTATTGAGCAAAGAGTTGTGGAAGTTTTTCAATCATTGAGAAGAATGGACAATTAGTTGAATAATTATGACTGAGTGAATTCAATGAGCTTTGGAAATGGACAACTCTTATGGATTTTTCAGCAAAATGAAAAAATAAGGCGTTTCGAGAAAGATTGTAAACATGATTTAGTAAACATTTGCAGAGAACTGATTACACGTAGCTTTCAAAATACAGAAGTCTCGGGCTCGATTCCTGGCTAAACGGTGGGAAGTTTTCTTTAACTAGGATTATTCCTCATTCTCCCTTGAGTGTGGAAGTATGAATTTAATAAAGAAAACCCAATGTAAACAAACCCAATGTTACACAAACCGTAAACGAGTGAACACCATTGCTGATGTGCAATTGTTTAAAACCTTAAAGGTTGGCGCGCATGTGTTTTGCTTGATACTCAATTTGTCAAGTGTTTTTCCCCAGTACTTTGTTTTCAAGAAACCTTTTGTAACACGTGATGCAAATCTCAACAATTTTTTCTGAAGTTTTCGAATTGGTGGAGAAATTTTGAAAAAAATAAACTGATTTGGGCTTTCTTTAATAAAATCCATATTGATTGTCCAATTAAATGTTTTATGTAATATTTAGTGCAAGAGAATGAGGAAAAGCTAGATATGAGTGTCTTCAGAACTTTTTACAGCCAAACGAAAAGACCTTTTTCAAACATCTCATATCAGATTTCCTATTAGGGTTTCGCGGTGCAGGTATTAAATGTTGAGCGAGAAATCTGTACTTGTTTATCACAAGGAACATTTTGAAAACGTGAAAAATAATAACCAAAAATTTAGTTAACAACTAATTCATTTCCCAGTGTGGCTAAATTTGGAGGTTGTACACTTAATATTTTATTTGGAGTTGACAGGTTAAGAATTGCGTGTTATAGTGTTTGTAGGATGAGTTACAATTATGAATTCTATTTTCCCTTCGTTTTGTTGTTGTTTTATTTTAACTCAAAACAGAAATGTTTTGTTAGGCATGTCTTTAGTTTAAATTTCATTCACTGTGAGAAGTTCAGAAAAATGCTCAGCAAAATCGACCAACTGTCAAAGAATGATCTGCGAAATTTGAATTTGTAATACAAGGTGGTCAACTACCACCCAAACTCTACGTAAAACACTAAAATTACTCACTTGGAATCGCCAAAGCTTAAAAACGGGTCTGTTTGTACATACGGTCACGAAATACCGGTATAGCATTAATTGGATATTCCTGTAATTCGGCTGTTGCATTGTATATAGGAGCTCTGTTTAGAGAACGCTTCGAAAGTGCGTTATCCAGATATTGACTGCCTCCGTGAGGATTATTTCTTGCTCTCCACAGAGTCTGGAAGAATGGATGTGAGTTTTTCCTCTGTGAATCATAACCTCTAAAAGAGTTTACAGTGTGTGTGTGTGTGTGTTTATGTTTGTGTGCGTGCACGTGCGCGTGTGCGCGCGCGCGTGTGTGTGAATTTAGTACAACAACCAAAACTAAATCTACCAAAAGAGTGACAATATTGTAAACGAGTGATCATTACTATTTAGCAATTGTTTCAAAGGTAAAAAGCCGCCGATATGATTTTAAATGTCAAAGACGGCATTTATATGGAACATAAACATGATTTAAAAATCCAACAATCGACGTATGAGGGAACTATGGCCATATTACAATTTTGAAGCAATAGTCTTAATTTTTGCAACAATTAGATTGTTGTCGTTAATTTATCGAAGTTGTTTAAAAACATATCACCTGTAACCACAATGTTTATGTTAATTTTGTTTACATGTCCAAAACAACTGTATCCCACTTTATGAATGCATCAAGTTATTTAATTCCTCATAAAGGCAAAAGACCTAGAATACTCAGAATATTGTCACTTACCAGAGAGTGTTTTCGGTTTGGAATCTTGGTGGAAGCTTTAGAATCTTCCAAATTAAATGCAGTTTGAGTGAAAAAATATCTTCCTTAAAGGTAAGCAAACGAGAAATGCAAACTAATGCACCGTTTTGCTAAGAGCTTGAATAAATGTTTCATAAACTGCTTTTAATCCAAGTATGAAGAAATTAGATGTCTAGCTAGTTTTCGATGTATGATTTTCGATAATAATTTATCCATCAAAGGAACTGCCTCTATCGTTGATTAGAGTAATAGATAATCTGATTCAAAGTTTGTTCAGTAATATCGAAATCAATGAAATTCAGTTAAAATTAAATTATTTAGTTTTAAAATAAACCCAGAGCTGTTGAATTGTTTAGAAATGAAGTGATGTAATCCAGTTAAACAGAGCTTGAGAATTAGATAAAGTTGTATAGCGTTTAGCATTTTAGAAGTATATTTTAGGTAAAAAGTTATAGATTAATATTTTAGCTAAAGAAACAATCATGATTTTAAAAAAAGATTAAAATAAAAAGTATATATAGATTTCATTTTCGTTTATTTTGGATGAGATAGTTCGACAACACTGAACATCATGATTCGATCAGAAATCTACATGCTCATTCTGATTATCTATCTTATATTTTCCACCAGTCTTTAAAATCGTTTAAATATTTTTTTCTGTGACCCCCTGCCTTTTTATTCTAAACTTTAAGAATTGAAATCACAATATGAATGAGAAATTGTTCTTGTCTTGTACTGTACAAATAACATAAATTACATAAACTCACACATAGGCTCGATGTCACTTTTAATTTCTATTCCGACTGTACAAAGAAAAAAAAAAAAAAGAAGTAGTAGTTCCACTTCCTCTCAGGAACGTCGGTTTTATCCACTTGAAAATTACATTTTATATACACACGTAAATGCTTTCGAAATTAATTGCACAAACATATCAAGGTAGCAGTTCTTAACCTTGTATTCTTAAGTTTGACTGTGATTTGTAGTTCAAACCTAAGGAAAAGGAAACTTTCTGTTCTAGTAAGTAAGTAGTTAACTGCCAATGAAACTGTAAACAAACAGTATGGAACCATCTGCCCACTTTGAGCTTTTGCTAGTCTTTCTTCTTTAACTAATTTTCATTCTGATCTCCAGTTTTAGAGAATTTATTACTCTGATACTCTTCCATAAAAAACGATTGTCTCAGCACACCTGAATTTCAGAGGTTACAACTTCATTAATTTGCAAATCATCAACAAAATACTTAAAAGACTTTAATCTGTTTTTAACTTTTGGAGCTATATTAAGAGAGAAAATCCAGTAGTTGGATAGCTGTCCTATTTTAGGGCTATCATAAACACATAACCTCCTAATAACTTTGCAGGAAAAGACAATTTTAAACATGAATAAGACACGTTAAAAATGTATCATGTAAGGATATTTGACAAGTAAGGTGTAATAATGTACAAAAGTACTATAATATTTGTAAATAGGACAGCTAACCATTTTAGAATTTATTTATTTATTTTAGTGCAATATATAAATAATTATATCATGTACAAAAAGTCACGAATAATCTAAAATATTTAGTTGTAATTCCAAAGTTGGAACAGAGCAACAGTAAATTTAGTAACAGCACGCCACGATCACCAAATGATAGACAAATCAATTCCCAATTTGAAATTTGGGATTGCAAGACTTTTAGTGCAGAATGTTTCACTTATCAACTTCCTTAATTTGGTCTATCTTTTTTCAAAGCAGATTGTAGACTTTATCTTGTCTGTGAACGACAACTATGTCTACTCTTTTCATGGAGCTGAAGAGAGAGGAACAAACTTCTTCGTAGATCTCATATTTATTTGTGGCTCTGAATGAATCAGCAATCGCCGTCCACACTGTGTGATTATTGTTTCTAAGAAGTTCCCCCTTCGCGAAGAAATAAAGTAAATGTGCGAGGGTTTCGGTCTCGTGCGCTAAATTTAAGCTAAATCAGAAAAAAAAAAAAAAAAAAATTAACTGATGGTAGTACAAAAACCTTATTGGCCATATATTATATCGATCATCTTTATCTAAACTTTATAACTGATCGTCATACTGTATGAGTTTTTCTGGAAACAATGATGCAGGAAAACTGGTGATAAAACATTTTTATTTAATGAAGGTTTATTGAATGATGCGTACTATTATAAATACAATTCAGTTTTTTAAATAACCTAACAAAAATATTCCTTTTACCACAATATAGCGTTTTTGATGAATTAAAGCATAATCGTTGACAAATTTGTCACAATATTTCGTCCAAATTAGGGGATTTATGTTCCAATGGCCTTGGAATTCTAAACGCTAAATATACACACGATGAAATCACCGAAATAGTCTTGAAAAAATTATATTTTTGCCTATAAACTGTACGCTTTTTTGTGAATGTATCCTATATACAGAGATGTGGACATCAAATTCAGTTTAGTAAGCTTTGAGTACGAAAATAATTTACAAATGTCTAAAATCAAATCTACACGTACGCAATTGTGTATCAGGTACTTTTCATTGTGATTGCTCCTCCATCAATACTATATCTAACATTTAGTTTCCAGATATAGTGTTGAGTTTACAGAGAAAATACTTCGGGAAGAAATTTTACCAAAGTTAAAATAAATGTGCCAACATTTCTACAAAGAAAATAATATGCCCGGATATACAATAGTTCAAGATAAAAAGTTGACTCTGTGCCGTTTCATACAGACATTCTAATTTTGAATGGTAGAAGGTAAGTACTACAAGCATTTATCATACTAAGGCTGCAATATCTTGGGGTCATAACCTTGAAAGTGAATTGCCTCGAGTCTAATAATTTTCACACTCCCCTACTTTCATCTAAAAGTCCTGTACAGATTTACGAAAGGGATAGAAAGTGTAAAATAATTATTAGCTTATAGATAATGTCCTAAATGCCAGATTATATTAATTAGGAAGATTCATGTGATGCTGAGACAATGCAAGAATATGAAGAATAGCAGATACAAGTTCTCTCCAAAATTTATACTCGGTGTCAAAACTGAGCTCTATAGAATAACATTGTTCATTAAATAGTATGAGAATAAATATTCTGTTTCCTCTTGGTAGTTTTGAGTTCGATCCTCTATGCTTCTGGTGCTCATAATGCACAAAATGAACCACATTATGCATCACTCAGAAACTAACAGTGTTACCATCGCTATGGTTCTGACGTCAGAACATAGAGGATGACGTGTCCGAAGACGTGAGGATGATGTCACCTTGCTGCTGAAGGCTGTTTGCGTCACCACAGCTACTGCTGTTGTTGTTATTATTGTTGTTATTATTATTATTTCCATTGACGAGGTTGGCAGCTCTGTTTCGGTTGAGCATGATGGCGGACACGGCAGCATCCGCGCTAAGGCTCAGGATCTTGGCACTGTGTTCCTGAGCCTTGGCACGGAGGCAGGCAATGCTGTTGTTCCGGAACTCCTCGGGGTCTGGCAGACCGCCCCCAGGATCCATCAGCCTCAACTGATGCAGATCCTTGTTGCTGTTCTCGGCCGCTGTTTGCGAGGGTTGCTGCTGCTGAAGATTGTTGTTGAGCGGTTGTTGCTGTTGAGTGGTATTATTGTTATTATTATTATTGTTGTTGTTGATGTTCCCGCTGCCGGAGTTGTTGGTTGTGGTTGTGTTGTCGCTCTTGTCCGTTGTCATCGATGACGTTTCGTGTTGTTCCTCCTTATCCGAACTGCAGTTATCGTCCTTCAGCTGTTCGGCTGCTTCCAAGGATTTCCGGTGCATACCTGAAAGAAGGCAAAATGAACCCATTAAAGGTCATTCAAGCTACAACATTAACCCCTAAAGAAATATGTTGTACCTACGTGAGGATATAGATAATGAACTTATTGTCGTGGAATTTATTCAACTAGATATTAACTGAATGATCAGACTATTTAAGCGCTCACAGTGTTCACCATCACACTTTATACAGAATATTTCACAAGTAAGAAGTAATGCAAGTAGAATAAAATTAACAAGTTCCTTAAAAGCTTTGGACTCGTTAGATTAAATACTTTAAAAGAAAAATCTTACAAACAAGAAACATTTTCAGCCATTATTGTGTAGGTGTGATGTCATCCATAACATTTCCCATAGCATTTTCATTTCTTTCTGGAAGGTCACAGAACAATTATCTGATTTTGCTAATAAGGGAACAGAATTGATTAATTGTTATAGAGATACCTATATGAACTGTAGAGTGTTAGTTACCAGACCTACTAACAGAGTAAAAAATTAGGATCGGGAAGGAATGCAGCACTAACAGTGATTGAAAATACTCAACAAGAATTCACACCTCGCCTCTGTCACTGCCATGTTGTAAATGGGGAGTAGTTTAAACACTTATATTAAATAATTAAAATGTCATTTATTACAGTATTTGCGTAATCGGTGGGAAAGAATTGTCACCAACAGCTAAACTGGTCCCATAGTAACCAACCGTATGTACGAAACAAGTGAAAAAGTTCATGGAACTAAATCAGACGATTTTCAGAAAAAATTATAAAATATGTCATTTACAATTGTCGATGACGTCACATCCTGTACAAAATGGCTGTTTCTGGTTTTGCAAAATTGTTCTTCAAAAATTAAGCTAGACATATTACAGACTTTTTAAAGAAATGATTTAATATTAGTTTTATTAGAATTATTCTTCCTTGTGAGAGATGTAGGTGTATTAAATTTTATAAAACCTCTGCATGTTTTACGTATTGAAATTAGTGTTAGGATTCCAGGGTTACATATGAAATTATAATTTTTCCTGTAGACCTCACATTTTCACACGTTTGACTTTGAGGCCGCATCAGATAATGTGTTCACAAAATCATATCAATCGCCGGGACAAGTCCTGAATTTTGAGTTAGCTGACGTCAAACCCGAGCAACGTTCACCTATCCATAGTGGACATGAGGTATTATTGTATGCCCCAAAAAGTTATATGTAAAAACAACGAAAATGTGTGTTTCGGGGCCCTCTGAATCCAAAAATATATTTTACATAAATATTCATGTGGTGTGTGTGCGCGTGTGTGAACAGCATAATCCAAAAACGAAATGTCCCAAAACTGCTATTTAGGTTCATATCTTCCAAAGATGCCAGAGATGCTCCAAAAGTATGTTTTACTTGGTGGATCTACATTTTAGATTTTCTTAAAAATAGCTCTAATGAGTTTATTCAAATATCATATATTTAAGATATTTATATGACTAATATAATGTGTTCTTAAATTTCGCGGGAATAGAGTAAAGCATCTGGGAGAGAAAAGTCGGGTGAACTAATAATGTTGACAGCATTCGCGTAGCGAACCAGGCAAACCCCCAAAATATCCCATGGCCAGGATAGTCGGACACAGAAATTGAACCCACGACCTCCCCAATGCAGGCCACAGATACTGCCACTTCACTTATCCCGCTCGGTCACCTTATGTGGTAACTGTGCCACATTAGACTTTACGGCTACATGGTTATACCACGACTGTCAAACACCACATAAATGCGTCATAGTACTAGGTGCACCATAACCTCACACTTGAGATAGTACTAGCTGCACCATAACCTCACACTTGAGATAGTGCTAGCTGCACCATAACCTCACACTTGAGATAGTGCTAGCTGCACCATAACCTCACACTTGAGATAGTGCTAGCTGCACCATAACCTCACACTTGAGATAGTGCTAGCTGCACCATAACCTCACACTTGAGATAGTACTAGCTGCACCATAACCTCACACTTGAGATAGTGCTAGCTGCACCATAACCTCACACTTGAGATAGTGCTAGCTGCACCATAACCTCACACTTGAGATAGTGCTAGCTGCACCATAACCTTACACTTGAGATAGTGCTAGCTGCACCATAACCTCACACTTGAGATAGTGCTAGCTGCACCATAACCTCACACTTGAGATAGTGCTAGCTGCACCATAACCTCACACTTGAGATAGTGCTAGCTGCACCATAACCTCACACTTGAGATAGTACTAGCTGCACCATAACCTCACACTTGAGATAGTGCTAGCTGCACCATAACCTCACACTTGAGATAGTGCTAGCTGCACCATAACCTCACACTTGAGATAGTGCTAGCTGCACCATAACCTCACACTTGAGATAGTACTAGCTGCACCATAACCTTACACTTGAGATAGTACTAGCTGCACCATAACCTTACACTTGAGATAGTACTAGGTGGACCATAACCTCACACTTCAGATAGTACTAGATGTACCATAACCTTACACTTGAGATAGTACTAGGTGGACCATAACCTTACACTTGAGATAGTACTAGATGTACCATAACCTTACACTTGAGATAGTACTAGATGTACCATAACCTTACACTTGAGATAGTACTAGATGTACCATAACCTTACACTTGAGATAGTACTAGGTGGACCATAACCTCACACTTGAGATAGTACTAGGTGCACCATAACCTCACACTTGAGATAGTACTAGGTGCACCATAACCTCACACTTGAGATAGTGCTAGCTGCACCATAACCTCACACTTGAGATAGTACTAGCTGCACCATAACCTCACACTTGAGATAGTACTAGCTGCACCATAACCTCACACTTGAGATAGTACTAGGTGCACCATAACCTCACACTTGAAATTGTACTAGCTGCACCATAACCTTACACTTGAGATAGTACTAGGTGGACCATAACCTCACACTTGAGATAGTACTAGCTGCACCATAACCTCACACTTGAGATAGTACTAGGTGCACCATAACCTCACACTTGAAATTGTACTAGCTGCACCATAACCTCACACTTGAGACAGTACTAGCTGCACCATAACCTCACACTTGAGACAGTACTAGCTGCACCATAACCTCACACTTGAGATAGTGCTAGCTGCACCATAACCTCACACTTGAGATAGTACTAGCTGCACCATAACCTCACACTTGAGATAGTACTAGCTGCACCATAACCTCACACTTGAGATAGTGCTAGCTGCACCATAACCTCACACTTGAGATAGTACTAGGTGGACCATAACCTCACACTTGAGATAGTACTAGCTGCACCATAACCTCACACTTGAGATAGTACTAGCTGCACCATAACCTCACACTTGAGATAGTACTAGATGTATCATATCAAGTGCGCTTCTCTTGAAAGTGTTGTCTTCAACGCTGCTGTGGATTTAAAATATTATTTTGCCTGACTAGGCACATAGAGTAATAATCTATATCTGCGTAAGTAACTATTTCTATACATATAGATATTTAACTCGTTTCTCTACCCGATGTTTAAGGATAGGTAGCAGCATAAATTCAGCCATAGCATAATGCGAAGAGAAAATATGACTCGAGTCGAAACAAGTTTTCAAGATGACACTATTGCTGAAAACACGTGTTTGGAGGCCATTTTATTTAATTCCTCCTCGCTCCAGTTTAGTTAAAAATTGGAAATTTAGATAGTTTTCAATATTCGATTTTTAAGCAGAAAAAAGTTTAGGGATCTAAAATGTAGCTGTTCATTGAATTCACCAAAGTCCAAAACCTTACATAAAACATTTATTTTTACTTTCTGTAGTACGTATAGTAAGTAGAAGTATTGTATTCAATCCAAAAATTCAATGTCAATATTTCGCCAGAAATACATGTTTTGAGGCCCCTGAAACTAAAAAAGAGGTTTCTAGAAAAAAATTTTCCTGTGTGTCTGTATGTGAATAGCATCACTCAAAAACGAAAAGTGGGTTAGAAACCAAAGTTCAAGGATATTTTGAAGAAAATTCCTCCGCCATAAACTACCTCTTACATGAACATTTTTTCGAAAATGTCGATTTTCTCTAAAATGTCTAACGATTTTGTTTAAGATGCCATATGTTTAAGATATTTTTATGGCAAAGAAAATGTATATTTTGAATTTTCTGCTACCACCTATGTAGTCCTGTTTACTCTGGATGACTTCTGCATAATTGGTTAACTGTGAGAGATAGATCAAATCTTACTGTACAAAAAACGTAGATCTCGTTAAAACACAATTTGTGTCCAAATTAATTTTCTTTTTCTTTTTTTTTGGTGGAGAGTACCATTTTGTAGATATGTTTTGTTATTTGTGTGAGTTTTGCGATAGTTATATCTTTCTCAAATAGAAGGTTGTTATTCACTTTTTTATCTCATGGCCGTGGAATTTCAAAGCCTTCATATAGTCATGTGTAGGACAAGGTTTTAAATTGTAGAATGGTACTAAACAATTCAATGTCATAGCTGGGATTTGAATCACGGATCTTTCGGAAGAAGCCACATAGCTATTGTGTGGAAGATCGGTTAATTGCAGTGATTGAGTTTATAGTTGGTTAAACTACAAGTAGACGCCCGGAACTTGGGTATTTACAACACAGCAAGTCGCCATTAAGGTGTCACCTCATTTAATTTGACTTCTCCTTATGTGGTTTATCGGGAAAAATGCGAGTGAGTTGGAGAATTTGATGCCGTGTCGACATGTTGGGCATGGTAGCTTAGTGGTTAAAGCACCGGACGGAGACCGGAAGATATATGGCTCAAATCCTGGCTATGACATTGAATTTTTGAGTCTCATTCTACCCTTTCATGCATTTCATTTGTCATGAAAATATCTTAAACATATATGTTACAGGGGCGTAGCGTCAGTATATTACATGCCCTGCAATTTGCCTCAAACTAATCGCCAAGTTCGTTATAATTCGGTGTACATAATGGTTTTAATATGATTAGAAGTCGTGCATAGTGGCAGTGTTTGGAAACAAAGCTTGCATCAACGACATCTGTTGGCAGTTGCAGGAAACTGGTGTTGTGCCCTTGACCCACGGGATGTAATGTGTTATTGTGCATCTCATGTTAAGAACCACGCTAACACCATTGCATTTGTTGTCGTGAATAGGGAGTAATACACGATTTTTGCTTCTTGTATGTGTGCTGTGCAATTATGAACATTTGAGCACTATTTGGATAGTTGGTAACTTGCTGTTAAAGCGAGGTTAAGATTTGCGCGAATTCTGTACCAGGCAGTAGCTATACCTCCAGAGGTCACGAAATTAATCAGAGCCTCAGTAGTAAACAAAACTTCGTTTCTATGCTGTTGTTGCAATGAAAGCAAAATAAATTGTGTGATCGACAAACTTAACGTAAGAGGCTTCCAAACATTAACATTTTTCTAAACAACATATAATTTAAGCGAATCCTCCAAAGCCCGAATTCACTGTTATGATGAACATTAAAATATGTGTAAGACAAGGCATTTCAACATCTAAGTTTAAGAAAGTGAATCCTGGCTGACATAATTCTTTAAACAAATGTTTTGTTGGTCTTTTTTCAAAACAAAGTGTAGCTTCAGCTGATATTTAGAATAACTCAATTTCAAGTGTAAAGGCCGTCGTAGGGCATGGAATTAAGAAGGAAATTTCTGTTTCATTGATATTCGATGGAACTCCTGACGACATTTATAGTGAAGAACAACTCTATATCTTTTTTATGTAAATTCTGACGGAAATACTCGAGAAGTTTGTTTCCTTCACAGAGATAAGTTCTGACAGAACATCAGATTTTCTTGAATCACACTCTCAGCATTATCGAGCATTTCTTTCAAGCAATAGAAGATGAAAACTCCAAGGATAATTCTGTTTAGGTTGGGTCATATTTGAACGAATTTTACTATATTCGTTGGGTTACATACACGAGTCTCTTAATCAGGCTACGCAACATAGAGCCATTTTGAGAACATCATACGTTTCAAAAACGTTCTTACTTTCTCTACTAATAAGTAGAGGAAGTATTATATTCGACCCAAAAATTCTATATCGAGATTTCACCAGAAATATATGTTTTGAGGTCCCTTAAAAAGAGTTTTTAGAAAAAGATCCGTGTATGTCTCTGTCTGTGGACAACATAACTCAAAAACGAAAAGTTGCTTCAAAACCTAACTTGGTATTTAAGTTTGATGTCTTCTAAGGATGCGACACGGAGATTTTGAAGAAAATTCCTCCACCCTAAACTACCCTTTACATGGAAAACTTTGATTTTCTTGAAAATGGCTCTAACGATTTTGATTACAATGACATAGGTTTAAGATACTTTTATGACAAATGAAACGCATATTTTGAATTTTCTGGTTCTAGCCTATGTAGTTATGTTTACTCTGGATTACTTTTGAATAGCTCGTAAACCGTAAGAGATAGACCAAATCTTACTGTAGAAAAATATAGATCTCGCTAAAACACACAATTTATGTCATGATACATTTTTTTTCCTAGAGTGAACCATTTCGGAGATATTCCTTGTTATTTGTGTCAGTTCCAGAACACAAACTTTCGTCATATGCGACATCGTTGTTCATTTTTATATATGTTAACCGTGCAAAGAGAACGGAATCTCAAAGCTTTAAAAGATCTGACTATCGCTCAAAGTCCACTGTATTCCCATATTCTCCGTGTACCTACAAGAGGATAATGAATAAGATAATTTGTACAAATGTTTATCTCAACTAACACGAAGAAGATATAGGAATAAGAGTTTGTAAGAACGGTTAGTACAAGAGTAGAGAAAGTCATGTGAGTGCAACATATCAGTTTTTTTTTCCCACGTAAAGGATAGTTTGCGGTGTGGGACTTTCTTGAAAACTTCGTGTGACTTCCTTTTAAGATGTGGATAGACTTAGGTACCAAGTTCGGTATTTAGCAGACCTTGCTTTATACTGTACAGACATGCACGCACGCGCTAATATTTTTCTAGAAATGCTTTATTGAGTTAAAAGGGGCCTCAAAACATATTTTCGGTGAAATCTCAACATCGAATTTTTGGATGGAATAACATACCACCTTTACTTTACGTAGTAGAGTAAGTAATAATATTTGTTTTGTAGAAGCTGCATGGAAATAAAGGATGGCGAGTAGAGAAACTGATGTGAGTGTGCTCATCCTCACGTTATAGTGATCCATATTGCCTTGTTTAGCGGGTGGTCTGCATGCTGAAGGGGTGGAAGCCATTACTCTCTCCCAGTACGACATATTTGTGGTCATGACTACGCCTCCTTTGGATGCTGGAGTACGAGAGAGAGAGAAAGGGGGGGGGGGCTGGAGCCGACCGGCTAATGATTATGTAATGTGTATGTGTGTTCAAATCTCCCCCCACGTTTCTCCCCTCCCTTTGCTTTTCAGTTTACTTTTCAATCTCCTTCAGCCGCACGGCTTCCATTTCTCATTTTTGTTTCAAATCCCCTCCTATTTCTCCCCACTCTACACTCTGGTTTTAACGAATGTGGTCCAGCGATTTCTTTCAGGCAAGGCGTGTAGAGCACACGGCCCAGGGCTTCTAGCTCTCCTCCTCTGCCCTCTAATTAACAGGAATCTAATTTATCAACAAAGCATTCGCACGGAACAAACATCTAATAGAACTGTTAGAAACCACTATTTTATTATTACAATTCTCTATTGTTTAGCTATACTAAATAGAGGAAGTATTGTACTCCAGCCAAAAATTCGATACCGAAAGTTCAGCAGAAAAACATATTTGAAGGCTCTTGAATCCAAAGGAAGCAGTTTTAGAAAAGAACGAAAAGCGGGTTGAAAAAGTTGTCAAAGGTATAAAAATGTCTGATGTGTTGCACTCACACAACTTCCTTTACTCTTATACCAACTATTCTTACAGGCCCTTATTCCTAAATCTTCTTCCTGTTAGCGAAGGTAAACATTTGCAGAAGTTATATTATTCCATAGGTGCAAGAACAATAAGGGAATACAGCAGGCTTTGAGCAATAGTCAAATCTTCTAAAGCTGGCATCTATATGAAGGCTTTGAAATTCCATTCTCTTTGCACGGGCCAGAAATAAAAAAGTGAATGACGACATTCCACCTGAGAAAATTATAAGTATTGCAAAACTCGCTCAAATACCAGGAATATCTCCGAAATGGTTCACTCCACAAAAAATTCATTTGGACATAAACTGTGTGTTTTAATGAGATCTACAATTTTGTATAGTAAGATTTGGTCTATCTCTTACGGTTTACCAGTTATACAAAAGTCATTAAGAGTAAACAGGACTACATAGGCTATAGCCATTTCGTTTCATTTGCCACAAATACCTTAAACATCTGGCATTTTGATCAAAATCGTTAGAGCCATCTTTAGGAAAATCAAATTTTTTGAAAGCTTGAGAGATATTAAACTTAAATACTAATTCAGGTTTTTAATCCACTTAGCTTTTGAGTTATGCTGTTTACAAACACACGCACGCACCCACGCACACACACACGCGCACGCGCACGCGCGCGCGCCTTTTTCTAAAAATGTTTTTTGTTGGATTCAGGGGGTTTCAAAACATGTTTCCGGTGAAATCTTGACTTCAAAATTTTGGGTGGAATACAATACTTCCTCCACATACTACAATGGTAGAGAAAGTAAAAAGGTTGCAATAAATATAACACGAGCAGTTACTTCTCGACTTTTTGTTACAATCACTAATTTAACTACTTTGGAAAAATTAAGTGCAACAGATTTAGAATGAGTAATTTAAAATTTATTATTTCGTGCTTCTTTAATGTTGCCTTCCAAGGATGCGACACGAAAATTTTCAACAATAATTGACTTTGATAATGGATTTGATTAAAATAACATCTATTAAGCACTTTACATGACCTAAAATGTATGTCTTGCATTTTCTGGGACTAGCTTCTGAAGTCCTCTTCATTCTAACTTACATTTGATAAATGATAAACGTAAGAGTTTACATAAAATCTTAAATCTTACTGTACAAAAAGATGTAGATTTCTTTAAAGCGCACAATTTATGTCAATCTTTTTTGTGGAACTGACCATTTCTGAAATATTTCTTGTTATTTTTGTCACACGGGGAGTCATTGTTAGTTTCTTTCTTTATTACTCGCTTACAGTAAGTAAAATAAGTATTGTATTCCACACAAAAATTCAATATTAAGACTTCACCGGTAAGTTCAGCGTTTTCCAATGATGTACTTTTAAAAAATCCGCCACCCCAAATTATTCTTTAAATGGAAATTATTCCGGATTATTAATTATTTCCTAAAAATGGCTCTTAACGATTTTGTTTAAAATGTCGTAAGTTTAAAATGTTTTCACGATAAATGAAATGTATATCTTGAGTTTTCTGAGAATACTTCTGAAGTTCTTTTAATTATGGATGACTTGCATAACTAGTAAACTGTAAGAGATAGATAAAATGTTACTGCAGAAAAGTGTAGGTTTCTTTAAAGTAAACAATTGATGTAAAATAAGCATATAATATACATTTTTACTTTCTCCATTACGTATAAGTGGAGGAAGTATTGTATTCCACCAAAAAATTTGATGTCGAGATTTCACCGGAAATATGTTTTGAACCCCCTGAACCCAAAAAATGCACACTGTGTGTGTGTGTGTGTGTGTGTGTGTGTGTGTGTGTGTGTGTGTGTGTGTGTGTGTGTGTGTGTGTGTGTGTGTGTGTGTGTCTGACAGTATAACTCTAAAACGAAAAGTTTGTTAAAAACCAATATGGTACTTAAGTTTAAAATCTGTTAAGGATGCGACACGAAGATTTTGAAGAAAATCCCTCCACACCAAACTACCGTTTACATGGAACATTTTTCGAAATTTTTTATTTTCTAGAAAATGGTTATAACGATTTTGATTAAAATGACATGTTTAAAACATTTTTATGACAAATGATATATATATTTTGAATTTTCTGGCTATAGCCTATGTAGTCCTGTTTACTCTGGATGTCTTGTGCATAACTGGTAAACGGTTGGAAATATACCCAATCTTACTATACAAAAATGAAGATGTTTTTAAATCACGCAGTTTATGTCGAAATATTTTGTTTTGTAGAGTGAATCATTTCGGAGATATCCTTTGTTATTTGTGTGAGTTGTTAAATACTTTCATTTTTTATATCTTAGCCGTACGGAATTTGAAAGCTTAAAAATATTTGGCTATCGCTCAAATGCTTCTGTATTCTCACATTCCCCTTGCACCTACAAGGAAATAAGCAATAAGATAGGTTCTGCAAATGTTCTTAAGAATGTTAGAGAAAGTCATGTGAGTGCAACACATCAGATTTTTAAGTTAACTATTTCTGAAATATTCCGTGTTATTGGTTTAAATTTCTAAAATCTTCTTTTCTGAAATGGAATGTCTTTATTGGTTTATTACTCCTTTACTAAACGCAGGTGTCAACATTTGTTTCTGTGAAGTAGGTATTGTTGCGTTTAAACCATTCCTGTCATTAGCTTCCCCGTTTGTTGATGAAATTGTTACTACATTACAATAATGAAGTAAATAGTAGATTCATTTTTAGTATTTAATGAGTAATGATAAAAATCCTAAAAGCTGGTTTACAATACCGGAGAAGGGTAATCAGGACTAAAGATTATGAAATACATAAGTCTGTTACCTATAATTTGAGCGTTCGCATTTAACAGGAAGCTTTCCTGAAGTGAAACATTTATGTAAAAACAAGATCTCTCAGAGCCATTAAACGTTGGTTCAGAATTAAAAGGATTAATAACTGTAACCATAAAGGAATAAACCTTGGCGTGGCTAGAGACGTGGTTCCCAACAATTTTTTTTCAAGGACCCCCTCATCGGTTGCTATACTGATAAAGACTCCTCATATTCTTAAATTGTAGGTTAGAACATTAGAAACACAATCGTTTGAGTTACATTAGTTTAGTAATTTATATCTGCTCTTAGTCAACTGGCACTAACTAGCTCAAACTAGTGCCAATATTAGGTACTAATAGTAGTTCTGCCAATTTCCGTTAGATGGTATGTGCTGCATGTTGACACGTACCTATATCGATGCCTGGTCATTTTGTTGTTTGCCTATTCATAGCAGTAGCAGTTCTGTCAAAGATCGTGTTATTTACGTGCGTTTAGAACATAATTAATATCAAGATTTGTTATTAAGTCCGTGGTCATTACGGAACTTGAGTCCTTTTTAATAAATTTGGCCTGGAGGGAGGGTTTGGTTTAAGGGCGCTCAACTTCGAGGTCATCAGCGCCCTTAAAAATTCATGGCAATAGCCAGATATAAACTTGAATAAAAAATAACATTATTAGCAACAAAGAAAATATATACATAAACGTAATAAACAGTGGTAATAGCCAGATATAAAACAAGGTAATATGTCAAAAAGTATAAAAAGAAATATCTAAAATTTCAAATCCTCAAATTGATATTACACTCTGCTAAAAACTTAAAAACTCTGTCAACCGCTGGTTTTTTCATCCGCTAAGACCTCTGCAAGTCTGGCAGGCAGCTGCAGAGAATCTCGAAGGTGCACTAGAAAGGAACACTCTAGGTCTAGCAGCACGTAACGTACTGACAAAAGTTTGTCACACAGCGGACATAGAGGGGCAAGGTCCCTTTTAAATAGGTAACCATGCGAAAAGTTGCAGTGCCCTGTTCTTAATCGAGCCAAACTAACTTCCTCGCGGCGAGATATGCGACAGTTTATCGGAAGCTCTTTCACTTCTCTAAGCTTATTACCACTCTTCGTGCCAGGACGACAGCACCGCTCTCCGCACTTCAAGCATAAGGTCAAACCAAACCTGTACCTACCGTAGTAGGACCCCCTGGGGGAAATTTGGCCTGGACCTACATATTTTGACATAATAATTTCACTCATATTTTTTTAAATAAAAATTAAAATATGCATGTCGAATGAAATTGTATTAAACTTGTGTTAACAACAAATTTCATTTTCATATATATATACAGTTTCCACCTTAAACTAAATGAAAAGGGAAACGTACACAGCTGAAGCTGAACTTACGCGGGAGCTAGATTAGGATAATAGCTACTGCAAGTCAAGTAAAATAGAAAACAATTTAATTTCTCAGTGTCATTTTATGGACCCCTAATATATCGTCCGCAGACCCCTAGGAGTTCGCGGACCACCTGTTGGTAACCATAAGACTAGAGAAATCTCATTTAATGGATCTATATACATAAAAAGGAAATAAGAAAATTTTGTAAAACTCACAGGCGTCTTACTGTCACTAAATTCATAACTAGAATAGGTTTACAAGCTGTGAAAGGCACAAGTGAATACCTACCTATAAGACCAAAGAACCAGAACATTTCGTGTGGCATGGTCTACAATTGACAATCTGTTTACTTTAAATCAAACGGAATGAAGCTACAATGGAGCAAAACAGAGTAGCAAAGATTGCTCTTGACTGGACATACTCAAGGGGAAAAAGGAGGAGATGATCTCCAAGAACATGGAATTTTGGAAACCATGAAGGAGAGACAGTTAAGGGAAAGAAAATTGATAAATACGACAGTAGTTTTTGGATATGCGAGGTGATCTCAAATAAGATGACTATTTTGCTTCAGAAGATGCAAAAATGAGTAATAACAACAATAAAAAATATTAAAATAATTATTAAAGTGCGTAGTCTATCGACTTTTGACGTTGGCTAACCTACATTTGTTAGCTGAATTGGAAGCAGGCCAAAAAATATCGGTGGTCTGCTACAAATGACGTCCCAAAGTAAAAATTCGACCTCCTATCGATATTGTCATCGATATGCATTCCCATTCTTGTTACCAGGGTATTACGAACTACTCTTTAGTCCGTAAAACACGAAACCTTGAACATGAAAGCGTGCCAGTTCGAGAAAAGACAAAATCCAAGCAAGATGCACCAGCATACTCTCGAAACATATTGTTATTCTTTCATTAAAGTTCTCTTAAAGGTTTTATTACCATCTGCGAATGCATTCATAATTTCAAACATCGAAATTGCTTGCAAAGAGTATAGGAAAGTTTCTCAGATTCTTCTCAAACATTGTAGTAGCTGCGGAATTCACTATCGAATGGAATTTTACCTTTCTGATCTAGGAACTTAACTTACTGCAGTAGTTTTTCATTCTTAAAACAATATTTACCTGTAGACCAGAGAATCCATTCTTTGCAAGAAAGTAGAAATTTAAAATAACAGTTTAAGAAACCCATGATTAGTCATTTCAAGAATATCCGAACTTAAACCCTGTTTCTGATAACTTTGTCTCGCTGATATACATTCTTCGTACTCCCTTTCCTTCCCTGATTGGCTAATGTGCTACTTTGAATGGTGATATGACAAGCATGTCGTGTTCAATGCATGGTCGGGTAGATGCACGTACTTTTGTCACAATGAGAAGCAGGTTTAAAACAGAAGGATCCTAATTATTATTTATTTATGCCAACAAACTTAATGCTGGTGTTTTATAAACACACATGTGTGGGCAGTATTTAAGAGGTGGAATCAGGACTGAAAAATTCAATGCCATATCCGGGATTTGAACCACGGATCTTCCGCTTATTGAGCGGCTGCTCTAACCACTAATCTACCATGGCCAACTTGTCAGTATAACATTAAGTTCACCATCCAATTCGTATTTTCCCGGTAGACCAGAAGGACCCTGTTTGTTGATAAGAATTTATATGATTCCACATACATTAAATCTGTTATGCAATATATTTGATTCACGTGGATATGGAAATGCAATTTTGACAATTCTCTTAGAATGTATTAACCCTTCCCGGGCGAAATGCCCATATATTCGCGACGCATGGTTACGCGTCAGCTTCGCACAAATTCTTTTTATACGTTCGCGTAAGCTATCGTAGCTGGCCTTTACTTCACGTAAATGGTCAACAGATGTCATTAGATGAATTTAAGCGCACGTCTGTGCTTAGGTTTCTGTTTTGTTAGTCGTTACAGAATAATACGTCCTGAGCGGGTAATTTTCTGTGTTGTGTTTCATTATTTTGCTCGTTTTGGTTTGATTTGGAGCATGGCGCGTAAGAGACTGTATGGGGAGGATGAAATAAGGGTTGTATAGAATCTGTACTCAATGAAAAATACCTCTAATAAAAAGCAATGTTATGACTTAATGAACATTTATGTGCTTGGTTATACGTTTTCAACAATTTAGTGCACAAAATAGTATCATATGTGCCTTATTTTGAATAATATTCATGTTTTAAAATACTCGAGAAAACTAGGAAAATAATTACGCCCAGGAAGGGTTAAGATAACTGTTGAGTACTGAACTACTGTGCTTTTCAAATGGGAAGGAGTTTGTCCTTGAGCGTCTCCAGGCCGGTAACCAATCGGAGTCTGCTGTGTTGTCATATTGCTTTCCCCTTAAGTGGGGCTTGACGCGGGCCAAGAAATATGTAGAGTGGGGATAATGAGCTTGCAACGCTGTGCATGTAAACGTATCTCATTGGCTGCAGATCAGAACCCTTCCCATTTGAAAAGCACAATAATTGTATCACCTATTCAGAACAGCAACCATGATACGATTTGAAAAATCGTTTATAAGCGTTAATTATCGCCTATTTACGTAGTTCTGAAATACTAACAATGTTACGTTATTGCCACAGCTATAGTTAATATTGACAAGCCTTTATTGAATTCGTTTCTAAGTTAAACCTTAATTTATTACTATTCATCAATGCATTAGAATTAATTTTGCGGAGGAGTTAAATATTCGTAGAATATGCCTAATACTTATTTTATTTTTTTGTTTCTATGTGCGTTTGCTGTAACGAATTGACATTGAACTCATCGTCTTTTTCTTCCTATGCTTTATATATCCTATTTGTCTTTTGGTGTTTTGTTTATATTCTTCGTAATTCAAGAACTTTGGGGTTGTTAATAAATGAAATAGTGTACTTTTAATAAGATTCTCATTCACGTATGAAAGACTAATATTTGGTACTGAAATACCCCCTATTCGAACCACATGAGATAAGACGACCAATGGTGAAGATTTTGAACACCTGGTAGTGAGAAATAGAGGGTGGTGGGAAAGGACAATAGGCTCTACCAAGAGCAGCCTCAGGAAAAGATTAAGATGGTCACAAATAGATTAAAAAGGCTAAGACTCAGTTTTGATTGAAATCGAAGCTGTCCGGATGAATTACCCAAGACACAGATAGTGACATAGTCCTGACACCGACTCACATCCTCAAACTTACGCCACTTACAGAACGAAACCATCAATGTAAGAGACTTGACCGAACAACTTTGTCGCGGACGAAACATCATAGAAGTTTTCTGGCAACGCTGGAAGAAGGCATATCTTATAAACCAGAGTCGAAGACGTACGTCTGCAAGAAGACATGAGACTAAGATACTTGTGGAATAGAGCATGGAAGATTATAAGCTTAGAGGCTTTATTCTCCGCCAGACTGATAAAACAACGATCAGCCGACCTATTCCGCAGGTCATTCCTCTGGAGACTGACCAGATACAGTGGATGTCACGGATTAATATTAAACTAACAGCATTGGTGTTTCTGAGATATTTGTGGTTTAGTATTTTGTTTATATTCTTTGCACTTCAAGAGCTTCGGAATTGTTAGTGATGTATCTACTGTTAACGTGTCGTTAACATCATGCACATTGGCAAAACCAGGGATGCTGAACAAACGAGAGCACATTCGCTTCCCCTAAACATGTTATTTTCCACACTCCACTGACCAAGGCAAGCAGAAACAGACCTGATAATCAGAAGCGGATGGCGCCGAGTATAAATGTATTAGTACATACAATTCAATTGGAGGACGAATATTTTTGTTTTCGAGATCAAGACGATAAAGTTAGGTACTTGGTTTGTAAGACTGGTGGTTGCACATTTATAGCATTTCCCTTTCATACGTTCCGTATTCACGATAAATGTTATTCTCCTGGAAAAATACAACCAACTTTCGAAGTAATTGTACGATACATTCTCTTCACAATTTGAACACATTTAAAACCAAACTCCAATGATTTTGCACTTTTGAAGTTTCCATATAGTGAGGCTTCACAGAAGCTGAAACATATCAAACTACTTACATTGCAGAATTCTACGACCGTAAAATGTCCTGAGAAAGAAGGGTGGAAATTATGTAGGTATCTGCCCTACTGTAAGTATATGAGATTACGTTTGTTTGCATCTAGTTTAATTGCAGTCTTTGGCTCCACTTATATTTGCGAACATTTTAAAAAATGAACTACATTAAAAGTGAACATCGCAGCAAGATAAGTGAAAATCATCTTGCTTATCTTTTGAGACTGTGCACTTCATCTTTTGCACCAAATATTGAAGACCTTCTGAAGCGTAAATCGTGACAAAAAAGTATCCAGAAACATCATGGGTTAATCAGGAGTAGAATATGAATGTGTACGCCTTTGATTTGCGTCATTCTGTCCCAGTGAGTGGAAGGAGGTGATTTCAACCTCCCCTAACTTGCCTGCAGTTGAGCACCCCTGTGCAAGACGTAATATTGGTCATGAATTTTTCCACAAAGCAAAGTCTCATTCACACACACACACACACACACACACACACACACACACACACACACACACACACACACATTTGTCACAAGAAATAAATGTATGCATGGACTTTACATCGTGTAAACATTAATTACGCAACCATCACTGAGTGAATCGGCTTCAGGATGAATGTACTCAAGTGTTAGTAAGGTGTACCGGTTATAATAAATCAGATAGTGTAATCGTAACGTCCCAAGTTATGACATTTAGTATACTGCTGACAATCAACATCTCTCCAAATAAAGCCCACGTCGCAGAGTATCTGCAATTCACCAGCGTTAAAGAGGTTGCCTACGAATCAGGGAAGGAACTCGGCTAGAACCAGGCAAAGTATGAAGAAAATGTTGCAATATATGAAAACATATACTGAAAACCCAAAAATATCATTACATATATATTTCAAAGTAAAAATATGTGTTGCACTCACATGACTTGCTCTACTCTTGTACTAACCATTCTTACGAATTCTTATTCCTATATCTTCTTCGTGATAGTTAAGATAAACATTTGCAGAAATTATCTTATTGCTTATTTCCTTATAGGTGCAAGGGGGACAATCAGAATACAGTAGGCTTTGTGCGATAGTCAAATATTTTAAAGCTTTGAGATTCTGTTCTTTTTGCACACTGGAGAGAAGAAGAAAAAAAAAAAAAAAAAAAAAAAAAAAAAAAAAAAGAATGTTCCATTTCACGAAATTTTTAAGTTTTTCGAAACTCGCACACATAACAAGGAATATATCCGAAATGACTCACCCTACAAGAAAATTTATGTAGACTTAAATTGTGTATTTTAGCAAGATCTACAGTTTTTGTATAGTATGATTTGGTCTATCTCTAACGGTTTACCAGTTATGCAAAACTCATCCAGAGTAATACGGCTAAAGGGGCTATAGCCAGAAAATTCAAGATATAAATTTCATTTGTCATAAAAATATGTCAAACATATGGCATTTTAATAAAAATCGTTAGAGCCATTTTCAAGAAAATCAAAATTTTCGAAAAATGTTCCATGTAAAGGCTAGTTTAGGGTGAAGCTATTTTCTTCAAAATCTTCGTGTCTCATCCTTGAAAGACATTAAACTTAAATACCAACTTTTGTTTTTAACCTACTTTTCGTTTTTGAGTTATGCTGTCCAAAGGCTCTCTCTCTCTCACACGCACACGCACACGCACACTCGGAATTTTTTCTAAAAATATTTTCTTGGATTCAGGAGGTCTCAAAACATATTTCCGGTGAAATTTCGACATCGAATTTTTGGGTGGAATACAATACTTCCCCTATTTACTAGTACAGAAAGTAAAAGAATGCCATATTAAAGGTTTTGGACCAAGTTCGCTTCATTGATTTAAAACACGGCCTTACGGATTTTTTTTTCCATATTTATTAAAGAATTACAAATGAAATAGAACAAATTGCACGGAGTTCATAGTTATCTAAAACCTCTAAATTTAGAAAAAATATCTTAGTAGAGTATGTGGCTGAAGACATTGGAACGCAACAACAAAAACCTTTCACGATCAAGTTTTCAATAAAATATGAATATAACATTTTTGTGCATTGAATTTTACACAGTGCAAAATCTATAAAGACTTTTTTCCCATCATGACAGCAAGCAAGATTCAGAATATGAAATTGCATACTTTGCCTGTTTCCACTCATGACCGAGATGCGCTTTTTAAACTCTTTTGGTGCCTTTCTGTAAATTAAATGTATTTTGCATGTGTTAACAGAAATGTAAGGTTTCTTTCTTTTTTTAGTCAAATCCTGGAAAGCTTAACCTTCACGTGAAAATAAGTACATACCTAAGTGGATGCTAAATTGGTTGGAATCTGCAATTGTTTGCTTTTTTAAAAAACTGCCTAGAGCTGTGTTAAAACATACTATAAGATAATGCTCTACATGGTTTACATTAAAGAATTGCGTATCTAATTCTTCCGTTTTAATCCAAAATTAGGCCTTAATGAATTCCAAACGGGGTTGACTGCATAAAGCCTTAGAACAGCAAAAAAACCTATGTCGCATTGAGATGACTTTCCCTACTCACTCTTGTACAAATTATTCTTGCTCATTTTTCTATCTACTTCGTAATTACTCGACAGAGACATTTATATAAATGCTTTTATTACATATTTCCTTGTAGATACAATGGGAATGTGGTTAAAGTGATAGTCAAATATTTTAAGAGCTCTTGGCTATGTATTGGCAATGAAACTGTGTTCTGTTTAAATGCCCAAGGAGGAAAAACAATGGTTTCGCGTTTTAGAAAATCTACAAGCATTTTAAAATTGGTAAAAATAAATAAAGGTTAACTCCACAACAAACTTTGACATAAATTGTGTGCTTTAATGATATCTGCGTCTTTCTTGTGTAGTAATATTTTGGCTGGTCTTACCGTTTATCAATTAGGGAAAATGCATTCAGAATGAAGAGCACTCGAGATACTATTTCAAAAGATATACACCTACATTTTATTTATGTCTTAAACATATGGTAGTCTATGAAAATCGTTAGCCATTTTTGAAAAAATCCAAATTTAAAAAAGTCGGTGTAAAGGTTAGCTTGGGATTGGGAATTGTTTTGAAAATCTTCATTCGTTTTATGGATTCAGGGAATCTTCGATGAAATAAATGTGGGTAAGAGATTTTTGGGTGGAAAGATTGATGTTGGAGATTTTAGGGAGACAAAGAAAAATAAGATTACTTAATGAGTGAATATACCTCGCTAACAATTATTAGTATGATTAACATTGTTCTTATCCAGCAGAAACATCTTTAAATTTCATTGTAAAACGTTCACCATTATGTTCGTTGATGATTTTACCGAAGAAGTAAATGTAAGTTCTCCTATCATCCTTACGTAAAATAATTTTTATTTTAATAATTAATATTAAAGGACGTTTAAAAGCAATGCTGACTTAGAAAATACATTTTCTTAAGATCCCTAAAATGAAACAGGAAAATTTGGTGTTTCAGTTCCATGACAAGAGATTCATTCAGTTAAATACCAGTAGTTGAAAGTAAACATAATATTACATTAAGTATATTTACTGTTTATCTTTACTTATTTGGCTCAAAACAAAAGAAAATAGATTTGTTTTAGACATAGTAACACGATCTAGACGAGTCATTTGCACATGAAATTCTTAGAAAGTAGTCATTAGCAAGAAGCCCTATAAACCACTCAGCATATTGTGTGTGCTCTACACAGAGTGCGCTCTTGGAGGAGCCCTATAAACCACCCAGGTGTCCCATACAGAGTACCCTCTTACTTGTGTCTGTGAGTGAGAATACCCATTGCCCTAAGAAAACTCCCTATGGAGGTCTACCAAAACGTCAGGATGTCAGTCTTACAAACCTCCGAGATTGCAGAACTGATTCTCACAGTTGTGTCGAGTGTCGGAATACACTGCCCTCAGCAATTCCCTATGGAGTGCTTCTATCTAGGTATATTGGTAAGAAGCCCTACAAATCGCCAAGGTGTTCAATACAGAGCACAATCTTAGAGTGCGCCTATGAATGTTTGCCCTCAGCAATTCCTTTAGGAGTATCATTATTGTTAGAGTGTCTTACATTGTTAAGGATCCCTACAAACTGCTCCGGTGTCTCACACAGATAGTTGTGAGTGTTGCCTGTACTACCTATCTATGAGTCAGGGTGTCTTAGATTGCTAAGCATCCCTACAAACAGCCCGGAGTTGTAAAATTTTGAATACTTGCTGACCTCAGCAATTCTCTATGGGGTGTCTCCCTAGGAGTCAGGGTACAAACACCCTCCATGTCTCGTAAAGAGCGACTTTTACGGTTGGGGTACTCACTGCTCAGTAATCCCCTAGGAAGTGTACCTCTCTATGAATCAGGGTGTCACATTTTGATAACGGGCCTTGCAAACCACCCAGGTGTCCCATATAGATGCAGTTGTGAGTATTTGAATACAGAAGAGACAGAGTTATGACACACAAGTAGGGAACCTTACAAACCTCCCAAATGTCCCATGCAGAGTGCGCTCTTAGAGCCGTGTATGAGTTTTACCCTCAGCAACTCCCTAAGAAGTGTCACAACCTAGAAGTCAGAGTGTCATACTAACAACCGGGTCCCATATAGAGAGCACACTTGGAGTTGTGTCTCTGAGTGTTTAAATGCTCACTGCCATCAACAGCTCTCTAGGAGGAGCCCATATTAAGGAGAGGAGTGAGACAACTTGTTAAGGAGCCTTACAAACCACCCGGAGTCGCATACAGAATGTGCTCTTAGAAATGAGTCTACCATTGAATAATCACTACCCTTAGGAATACACAAGGAAGTGTGCCTATGCTGGAGTCACGGTATCACACCAGGGTGGGATGCATTAGAAACGTACTCTAGAAACTGCCCAGGTGTCCCACAGAGAATGCGCTTTTAGCGTTGTCCCTATAGGTCAAATCTCACTAACCTCTAGTGCAGTGTCCCTACCTAGGAGTCAGGTGTCAAACTTTGATAAGGAGCTCTAGAAACAACCCAGGTGTCCCATACAGAGCGCACTCTTAGAGTTGTCTATGAGTGTTGGAATACTCACTGCCCTCAGCAATTCTCTAGGGAGTGTCCCTACCTAGGAGCCAGGGTGCCACACATTCGTTGCTCTCCTTGGCACTTTTCAGGATGGTTTCCGGCAGAGGGAGGGAGTGACGCACCATGGCCCCATACAGTCCATATTCCGCCATGATGGTAGAGCGTCCCCAGCACTTCTCCGTCTTCCGCCACTTTGCCCTTCTGTTCTGGAACCACACCTGCAACAAAGTTAAATCTTCCTTTATTAATCTTATGGTGGCATTTCAAGATACCATTTTAATTAGTAGTTTCTAAGCAAAGAGAATATCGCAGCACATAATGTTCTAATTCATGGAATGCAGCTATATTCTCAGCGTTACTCAGAAACATTTGTTATTTACGATTTACGATTTACGATGTCGCATTCAGTTGACATTGCGCTTTAACAACATGTTAATTGGCAAAAACAGCGACATTGTAGAATATAAATGCAATATAATGGTGCTCAAATGAAACAGACTAATGTCTATCAACAAACACAATAAATACTAGAATATATCATGACCACATGTACATGACAGTTCGAAAATGTGTGTGCATATATCTAATCATCTCTACCTCTTAACACTGAAGACATTTATCTACAACCTCTGCAAAGACGGGCGCTGACTGCTTCCTTCAGGACCAAACATAAGATGGTTGAAAAGAGTGGTCTGGGCTTTAACGAGTCCAGCAAGAGCGATGCAGTATGTCCAGTATAAGTATGTCCAGTAGTTTTTCCGACCGTGTTCTTGATGCCCTTGAAGTTCCGTAAGGTGTCGCAAATACATTGAGGTTGATTATAGTAGGACAATAGTCTATGAATATCAAAGATCCCTGAACATTGCAGGACAATGTAATAAGACTGCCAACTGCAGAACATTTGCTTGCTTTATTTGGTCTTAGTGACGAAAGATGTTTCCATTCCTAGTTCATCCTGTTTCTTTCCGATTAAGATGCTGGTACCACGTTTCATCAGCTCCACGAACGCTGTCCTAAGATGTTCGGGACATTTGCTGATCCTTACGGTCAGAGGGAACATTAGTAGTTACTTTCCGATATCCCCTTTGGCAGTGCAAGCTGCCCTATATGGATGATGCGACGATGAGAAGAATAGCCGTAGACAGCTGTCGCATGGCGATTATGCTCCATCATGTCCGTGGTGATGGTCTTGTTCTGTCCTGGCTCCCGTCCAGTTGTGCATCACCTCAATCTCAGCACATCACTCGAACACTCAGCTACCATAGAAGCACGACTTGCATTGATATAAACATTTAATTTGCCCAAGAACTCTCTTTGCAAATTCAATCACCTCCTGTTAAAGTAGTTTGGGCCCATTCAATATATATGTAGACATTTAAAAAACCTACATCATCCATCAGCCCTCTTGTCCATCGCATAGGTAGAAATAGTTCGCATATATAGAAGCAATTTTTAACAATTACATACGTAAATAGAAGATATGTTGTCGAAATATTAAAGAATATCCCTAGGCACACGTAGCGGTACACAATACACGTAGCGGGGGAAGATGTGGGGTTAACTTCGCCATTTTCACACCGTGCGTCTAAGACGAACATACACAGTGCTCAAGAACGCACTGCACTCAGATCTTGAAGGAATGGAACCTCTTCCTGAATAAGATAGTAGATAGTTATATTTTAAAATGTTGTGTATATCAATTGTTTAAATAATAATTAAAGGTTTTTTTTACGAAAGTATGAACATTCTCATACTGATAGGTCAGTATAATATATGTTTGGGGACATGAAACGAACCAAAGCAAATACTATTTGTTGCATCTTTTTGTGAGATTACTACGTTTTTCCACCTTATACTCATATTTCATGCTTCAGCAACCTTTTCCCCACTTCTGTGTTTTCAAAAAATTATACAGAACTTTATCTCTTTTTGCACATTTTTAAAATTTTGTTTAATCAGAAGTTAACAATAGTGAATAAATATTAAAGTATAACTTACGAAGTTTATCATATACCAGCAACAACAGTCAGCTTACAGGCGTTACATTGATTTAAAGTATACACAATGATGCTACAACAGTTTAAACTAAGTTCAGTTATGAATTTAATAGATCTATTTTCTGACTCTGTATTCCCTTATTGGCGGTATCGATGGTTTATCAGTTGGAGCCAGAACGTATTTTTCATAACAATAATCAGATAAGTTAAAAAGAAGTTGTAGGTAACCCCCCCCCCTCCCAAACCTAAGCAAAGCACCGTAAGACATGTCTTCTCATCAGGATCTAAAAAATCATTGTCATTGAATGAGTTTGGTGAAGATCTTGCATGGCATGAATCTAGTCAGGAATTCAATCCATAAAGTAAACAAACAACCCTGGATTGTCGTTCCTTGAGAAGTAAACGCAAATGCTAATACTGAATGAGTACTCAGAGGAAGAATTACATACCTAGAACCAATACTCCAGAACGTCTTTGAGAAAATAAAAGATGTGGTCAGAAATCGTAAAGTGGGATCCATTTTAAATAGAATTACTCATGAGCTGCAAATATATATTATGAATGTGTTGGTTATTCCATCAATACTGTACATTTGTTACTATTAGTTATGGTTATGCGAAAAGTAGGATGCTTTAGTGGCAATTCCTTAAAAATCTGATGTGTTAAATTCACACGACCTTCTCTATGCTCTCTACTATAACTATGTGTTACAAAAAATCATGTTTTCTTCATATTAATGGTGATATGTATTTGCAGGAATGGTTTTATTATATGTTTGACTTTAGCCACAAGGATATAGAAAAGGTTGAAACCATGGTCAAATCTTGAAAAAGTGCATTATTTGCTCGCTTATAAATTTCATATTCTGACACGACCAGGAGAAACAAGCGAATGCCGGAGTAGCATTCAAAGGAGTACCTATGTGTTTGAAAGTTCCATGAATAACAAAAATGATTCATGTCGCAAATTTTTTATTTGACAAAGTTTTTGTGCTATACGTATGTTTATATAGTGAGTTTATATTAAAATGGGAGATAACACAGAGTAGCAAGGATATTATACAAAAATAATACAAAAGTAACTCCGAATGAACAGGACTTCATGGTCTACGGCAAGGGAACTCAAGATATGTTTTATTCTGCATTAAACATATACCGTTTTGATCAAAATCGTAGAGTTTGAGAAAATGACAAATGATGAAACATTTGTAATGTGGTAGGTAGTTTGAGGAAGGATTTTCTTGAAAACATCTGAAGAGCGAGTAGAGGAAGTCACGTGAATGCAACTTACCAGAAATGCTTTTATCAAAGTTCAAAGATCACATATCGCGTATTTTGCGCAGACACGCGGAGAGCGAGTGAGGGGGAGAGGAAAGCGGGGAAGAGACAGGCAGAACGGGATTCACTTCACAGTTCAGTAGTATCCCATTAACTAATTTCTTCCTACTTTAGTGAATAGTAGTAATTGTTCCTTTAACAACTCACACATCAGGTAATACGAGTGGAGTTACGGATTCTGCTAGTTTCATGTGCAACGAGTACAGTGATTAAGTGTAATATTAGTTATGTATGGCTCTAAATATTGTGGTGCTTTAGTTCACTACCACTGTTACTTCACTAATGTTATGTAGTTGATTTTCACTGTCACTTTGATCTAGTTCAATAGTTCAAATGTCACTTCACTAATAGGTTTTAGTTCAGTTTACACTGTCACTTCATTAATGTGAAACAGTTTAGTTTACACTTTCACTTCACTATTGTGATGTAGTTCAATTGACAGTGTCACTTCACTTTTTCTCACGATGAAGCGGTGCAATGAACACATGCCGAGCGGCTGCCTCTTCCTTTTGTTTCACTCCCTGGGACGTTGAACACAAGACTTTTCTTATCGCTCGCTGAAGCAGCCATCGCTGCACTTCACAAGCTCACTCGTGGAACACCCTGAACAATCACCACTTTGTCGAACAAGGACAACCCACTACATCGTTCGTGAGCACGTTCAAGAATGTTCGCGTTGAAAGAGGCTACCAGAAAAAAAAAAAAAAAAAAAAAAAAAAATCGACTTTCTCTATAGCGCGGGGAGAGTGCTCCTTCGTCTTCTTATCTCTTCAGCCCGCCAGTCGGTTAGTGCTGAAGAGCATTATCATCAATGCAATAAGCTGATTGTTGTCAAAATATGTAGACATTTTCTGGACGAGGTAACTTTTTGTCCCTCGAAACAGAAGCAGAATAATGTTCACACCATGAACAGGGACAGCATGTTCACCATGTGTGTTGTACATGTGTGTTGTACAGTTTGAATTTTTGTTTTTCAAAATTGTCTTGTTGTTGGTGACTGCTCTGGATTGCCCTCTGGGGATTACACTTTGGCTGGAAGGTGAGATTCACTCTAGTTCTCTTGCCCATAGTGAGGGCATCACTCCGTTTTGTCCAGGCTTTCGTCTGCCCAAGGTTCCACGTATTTACACTTTCCATCCCAGTTTATTCAACGTGTCGTACTATTCTCACTCTTTTAAACTTTTTTCCTGGCTATATAGTCCGAAATTGGTCTCAAGGTAATAAGTCGAAGGAATGCCTAGTTCTTCATGGAGTGACGTGCAATTATCCATTTATTTTATGCTTAAACGACTTAAATTTCTAGTCTCTGCAGCTGCCATACGCTGACCTTCACCTTGCTTCCCCATTGGCTAACTTTCAGGTTTGTTCGTACTTGTAGAATCGGTTTTAGTTATGGCAACACCAAATTGATTCAATGGGGCGTAATGTAACATGTATTAAATATTTCAAAAGAGTAATTTATTATTTTTCTATGTACAAATTATAATCTATAGTGTGCTCATACTAGGTTTTGTTTAACTTTATTTATCAATCTAGTAACATAATGGTAATAAAAACTATGCGTATTTAAGCTAAACAGGGGAATGAAGGAAATATCTCGTACAATTTAAAAAATCTGATGTGTTGCACTCAAATGACTTTCTCTACTCCTGTACTAACCATTCTTACAAACTCTTATTCCTATATCTTCTTAGTGTTAGTTGAGATAAACATTTGTACAACTTATCTTATTGCTTATTTCCTTGTAGATACAAGGGGAATATTAGAATACAGTAGGCTTTGAGCGATAGTCAGATCTTTTAAAGCTTTGAGATTCCGTTCTCTTTGCACACTTAACATATAAAAAAAGGAACAACGATGTTCCATTTCACGAAAGTTTTAAGTTTTCTGAAACTGACACATATAACAAGGAATATCTCCGAAATGGTTCACCCTCCAAGAAAATTTATTCAGACATAAAGTGTGTATTTTAGCAAGATCTACATTTTTGTATAGTATGATTTGGTCTATCTCTAACGGTTTACCAGTTATGCAAAAGTCGTCCAGAGTAAATACGACTACAGGGGCTATAACCAAAAAAGATTAAGATATACATTTCATTTGTCATAAAAATACCTCAAACATATGTCATTTTAGTCAAAATCATTAGAGCCATTTTCAAGAAAATCAAAATGTTCGAAAAATTTTCCATGTAAAGGGTAGTTTAGGTTGGAGCAATTTTGTTCAAAATCTTCGTGTGGCATCCTTGAAAGACATTAAACTTAAATACTTGGTATTTAGTATACTTATCGTTTTTGAGTTAAGCTGTCCACTGAGTGAGAGACACAAAGACACAAACATACACGAGCCTGTTTCTGAAAATGATTCTTTTTAGATTCAGGGGGCCTCAAAACATATTTCTGGTGAATCTCGACATCGAATTTTTGGGTGGAATACAATACTTTCTCTACTAAACGCAGTAGAGAAAGTAATAAATGCAAGCATATAAGCACAAAGATATAGTGAGGGCCTATTAGGCCCCGCGCTACTAACGGAGGGTTAAGATCATTAGGAAGAGCGCAGGCGGCGGAGAAGATCATATGAATGTTAACACATCAGCTTTTTGTTAGTGTTTTACATGAAGTGAGAGTGTACAGTTGGCCACGTTTCAACATGGCTTTGGACGGCGAGCGGTTCGCTCCCAGAGTTGCTTTAGGATGTGCTAACCAAACACAGCGAGCGAGCGAGTGCGCGTAACGTGAGGGAAGAGATAATGGTAGGATTAGTAACCTCAAAAGAAAAACCGCACAGGCAGAACACGCGGTCTAGCTCTACGAGAATGCCCAATTATTTTGCTCGGCGAACGTCGACTTGTTTATTGGGTTTTAGTTAACATTTTAGCGGCACGTGTTAGGGGTATAATGATGAGCACCGCCAGGTTTAGTGTTTTGCTAATGATTACAACCCTCCCCCTCTCTAAATTTGCAACATGGATAGCCAGACCTTATTTTTATTCTCTCCTGCGGATGTACTATCTCCACTAGGGGTTTACATCCCCTACAGAGATGCCTTTTTTTTTCTTTGGACTAGTATAAATTCCTCTCCTACATGTTGCCCACAGTAGGTTTCTTTATGATAATTTGAGCATCCCTATTTTATAGTGAAGTCCACTGGAACAACGTGAGAGAATAAATTTACACGCTGTGGGAGCATCTGTTTCCTGTGCCTTTCTTTTCAACTTTCTCGTTTACTCTGACTGTAATGTTTATATTTTCAAAAAAGAATTTATGTGTTAGGCATTAAAATTACAATCACATGGTCCGGATTACAAAGAAATTAACATTTTGAGGAAAATCCCCCCACCGGGTGGAAGGTACTGCTTTTCCAACCTTAACCAGGCATTTTACATAATGAGTCTAACAAATATATCTATAAATCAATTAATTCCTTTAATTCCTAGGTGGAACATAGGGCCGTAACAAATCTTCCCCATGGAACTCTTTTCTTTGACAAAACCTGCATCATCTTCCATGGCATATTCATTGCTTTTAGTCTTGCTTCAACTCCAAGTTACTCTCGGTCTTCCAATTCTCCTTTCTCCCTGTGGGTTCTATTCTAATACCTGTCTGTTTACATTCTCTGGTTCCTTTCTCAATGTATGTCCAATCCATTTCCATTTTCGTTTCTTTATTTCTTTGATTTGTAATTTCCCATAATACACTATTGCTGATGATTTTCGGCCACCAAATTCTCAGAATGTATCTTAGGCATTGATTACCAAAATTGTGTAGTTTTGTATTTATTTCTTGCGCCGTTGTCCACATTTCACAATCATATAGCAATACAAAGAGTTTGTTTGATTTAAAAATTATATTTTAGTATTCGTATGTATATTTTGTGAGCTCCATTTTGTTCTCAGTTGATAAAAGGCATTTTTTTTGCTGTATTTACTTTGTCATCTAAAACAGATATATCCAATACAATAATTATTGTCTGTAAAGAATAATTTCACCGAAAAAAATAATTTGTGTCAAATATTTGGAGTCATCTAGCTTCTTGACGAATGAATATAAATGGTTTATTATTTTACTAATTGTCGCGCAAGCATTATGTGAACATAGCCGTAATGTCCTTTTATTTTAATTGGAATGAATTTAGTAACAATCTAATGTTAACATGACGTTGTCAAATCTCTCTTTGAAAGTGAACCTTGTATTACATTTTAACACTAAGTTGTGACTAAATTCAAAGGTAGAAATGCATTACAGCATTGCTTGCACAATATATACTTGCGCAAAAATTAGTGAAATGATAAACCATTTGTATCCATTTGTCAAGAAGGAACGGCTCTTTATTGACAGTAATTGTATCCGATACATTTGTTTCACTCATCATGTGGAATCCTTGGTTAATAGATACATGGCCGAGGCAGTACTTTTCACCTTGTATGAAATATTGTCAACTACTGGATTTTTTAAAAAAATGCTACTAACCATGTTGTTTAAAATAGCATGTTCTTAAGATGTAGCTATACATGATAAATGAAATGTATAAGTAATGTGAAGCCCTATTCATCCAGAAGGAATTTTCTCTAATGTATAACTATAATCGCTCCACTCTAAGATCCGCACTTGATGTAAACACAAGCCGTCAGCAAGTAACGCGCGATACGCCGAAACCAAAACATACCATAAAATATACTACCTTAAATACCAGCGATTATCTGTGAGTTTTCAAGATGTACGATAACCCTGGTAAAGACTACTTGAATGTAACGCGACAGCAGCGCTATTCCTGAAACTCGTGAGTAAATATCGTTCTGTTGCGTCATAAATACCAGCCAGGAGTCCACGTGGCGTTTGTTCGTGTTAATCCCAGGTGACATGAACATTGTTATCGCGGAGCAATACAAGGTGCGGATCTAGGGCTAGATAGAGTATAGTAGGCGTTAGCACAGAAAAACCTTCTAAACAGAAAAAGTAGACCTTAAAAGCACAGGACCCGTGACTTTTTTGTGACATTAGCCATTTCCGAGCCTGAGAGCATATTTAGGCAATTTAAAAGCAGTCCTGACGCTATCTTATTACATTAGTCTTTAGTGCAGCCTAAGTAATTCAGAAGATAAGGATATGTTTATCAGTATAAGTATCTCCTTATGTTTTCGCGGATAAATTGAATAATAGCATAACTCTGTTTTAAAAACAGTAGCATATTTGCCCAAGGGAAAACCTGTTTGGATTTTAAAGATAGGTTATGTTGATGTAACACATTCAGATATACAGGGATTTACGGTTATAAATGCAGATATTTGTATTGGTGTTCAGGACAACGTAATGCATATTAGTTCAATATTTATTAATTTGCACATTAATAACTTTAGTTATTAAGACTAATGTTTTCAGATTGGCTGATAGCTCCAAGTACACGTGTCACACACAAGCCCTATGTGTTTATATTTCCCAAGGCAGATTGTTTTGAAGGGTAAAGCAGGGCGAACAGGCCTCGCGAAAATGAATGTCGAGCTCACGATTCTTACACACCAGATATTTATTATTTGTGCTATCCATAACTTAACTTTCATAGAGAAAGGAATGAGATTATTAAATAGGTTTAATTGAGGATTTAATGTTTATCCTTGCACTTCTAATGCATTCATTGTTTATTTTAATGTGTAACAGAATTCAAACCTCAATGCGTGACCTACTGGTCTAGATATTCTGAAGTTATTCACCTTGCAGAAGGCATTGGAACTTGGTTCCGGTACACCATTCGTTATTACGAGACCGGACTACTCTTGTCATGCCTTCTATGCCATACATACTTGAAGTTACTAATCAACCTGAAAACATACTCTTAAAATTCACAAATGAAGCAAATGTTGATGTAATATTGTTCATTACACTGTACTCAATTATGACTATAAATATTTGCACTTACACCCATTACACCCTGCATTTCTTTCTCTTTTTTCGACAGCATCGTTGTTCCTCTAACAATTTTGTGAGGTCAAAATAGCATCGTAAGATGCACTCTTGAGTGTCCCAAAGGGTGAAATAATGAATTTTGTTGCGAGTAGTTTATAGAGAAACATAATTGCTAAAGATAGCAGTGGTGGGAGAGAGAGAGAGACTTGGTACCGATGAATAGTGTCATTAGCGGGTAATGCCTGGTCGCATCCCGCAGTGCCCGAGCGTGCCACATTGCCCCGGGGTCTTCACACGACCATTACACGACAACCCGCTGTGCCACGAGGGGAGATTCTTGTTTCACATCTTTTGTAACGCGAGGGATCCGTGACCAAACACCATGCATGTTATTTTATACAAAGAGTATCGCTTCCCCACTCACGTCCCTGGGAACTTTTCATTTTAAACTAATTGTTTTCAGAGCAGTAATAGTACTATGAGAATAAGCGTTTGAAAATAAACAGCTGCTGATGTTAGTGTAACGCACTGTGAAATTTCACCAAAGTTTATGAAACAGTTTTAAAAAATCTGATATGTTGCACTCACATGATTTGCTCTACTCTTGTACTAACCATTCTTATAAACTCTTATTACTATATCTTCTTCGTGTTAGTTTAGATAAACATTTTTACAAATTTTCTTATTGCTTATTTCCTTGTAGGTGCAAAGTGAATATGGGAATACAATAGGTTTTGAGATACAGTAGAATTTTTTAAAGCTTTCAAATTTTCTCTTTGCATGTCTAACATAAAAAAATGAACAACGATGTTCCATTTGACGAAAAATTAAATTTTCGGAAGCTCACACAAATAACGAGGAACATCTCCGAAATGGTTCAGTCTACAACAATTTTAATTTATACATAAATGTTGTTGTGTTGTTGTTGTTGTAGTGTTTAACGCCCGCTTTTACTACTACGGCACCGCAGGCGGTGACACTGATGATACATGAAGATGGAGCACCGGTGGAATGAGATGGCGGGGGAAACCGGAGTACCCGGAGAAAACCCGCCCTGACGCCGCTTCGTCCACCACGAATACCACATGCGGGTCCCTGGGATCGAACCCGGGCCGCCTAGGTGGTAGGCGAGCGCGCTAACCGCTCGGCCACGGCGCCGCCTAAATGTTGTGTTTTAGCAAGATTTATTTCTTGTAGAGTAAGATTTGGTCTATCTCTTACGGTTTACAGCTAAGCAAAAATCAAGTCATCCAGAGTAAACAGGACTACATGGACTATAGCCAGAAAATTTAAAATATATATTTCATTTGTCATAAAAATATCTTAAACATATATCATTTTAATCAAAATTGTTAGAGCAATTTTCGAGAAAATAAAAATAGTCGACACATTTTTTTTCTTGTAAAGGGTAGACGAATTTTCTTCAAAATCTTGGTGTCACATCTTTAAAAGAAATTAAACTTATACCAACTTTGGTTTTTAACCGACTTTTCGTTTTTGAGTTAAGCTGTCCACAGACTCACAAGGACACACACACACACACACACACACACACACACACACACACACACACACACACACACACACACACACACACACACACACACACACACAGACCTTATCCTAAAAGTGTTTTTTTTTTTTATTTTTTTATTTAGTGGATCTCGAAACATATTTCTGGCGAAATGTCGACATCGAATTTTTGGGTGGAATACAATACTTCCCCTACTTTACTATACGTAGTAGAGAAAGTAAAAATAAAAGTTTGAGTGTATTTGTTTACTAAGGATTTCGACTCAGTTCTTTGAACAAACTCATGTTCGAAATTGCTAAGCTTGGAAACAAGTTTTCCTGAAGCACCTCAGCCTAAAGAGGCTTTCTGTGTGCGTCCTATTTTCTAACCTAGGAATCTATATCAATATTTTCAGTTAAGTGCAGTATTTGTGTTACTGCCTAGCACCAGTTCCTAGTTGTGTATAGGTTTCAAGGTGTATAGGTTGCAGCAGAATATACAGGGATCTTCATTTAAAACCTAACGGAGCACAGGGCGTTTCGCCTCTCCCGCGACCTTGCTGGATTCCCCCACTACCAGTTGCCGTTGTGCGCGCGGCTAGTAGGTACTGGGCACATCGCGTTCAAGAAGTCCCTCATTATGATCGTAGACTTGGAGTTTGGTGTGCTGTTGGCGCTAGGCGTATAATTGGTCCAATATTCTACGAGCAGACTGTAAATAAAGAGAGGTACCTACCGAAATGACATTTTGACCCCATTTCATCATGAACTGACAGAAGAATAGAAATCATATGAGTGGTTTCAACAAGATTTTACTACTGCCCTTACAGCAGAGGACTCCATGAATAAAATTAGAGAAGCGTTTGAAGATAGTGATTAGTGCTGTTCTATGTCTCTCTCTCTCTATCTCCGGTTACTCCAGCATGCCCAGGTATCCACCGTATTACGAGAAGATAGAGTAGTTCTATATTTCTGACATCCCCACACCAACAAATATAAAAAATGATGAGTACTGAAGACTTATATTTGTAAATTAAGGAAATAAAACGCTAGAAAAAATTAAGTTATGTTCAAACTTATGCTATATTACCTTGTTGATTCTGCAGTGTTTAACCATAATATTTATTGCCTTTATTTGAAATGCTGAAGAATCAGTTTGCCACAATCTCTGTATGGTGTGGCATGAATGTAATCTCAAGAGATTTCATTATATTGGATTTAATAGATGATTTATCTGTTCTAACAGGATATATTGCAGAAGGACTATAATTACAGAGCTATATTCTAGGATGTGGAAGACCTTAATCCCCGCGGGTCATTCACAGATCGACCGCAGCAGCGCACGTGTCTATGCCGTCATTATCCCCAACACGTGATGAATTCTCGTCCCTCTGGCAGTGCTATTCTTCTCCAAACATTTTCTAAACATGACGCTTCGAACAATATATTCCACACTTCTCTCCATACATTTGTTTTCACTATCTCCACCACGCATTTAGCAGGTAAATTCAATATGCAGATTATTTCACTGGAAATGTCATGTTTCGAAATCCCCTGAAGTAAAACTCTGCACTTTTATGTGTGTATGGCTAATATAACTCAGAAATATAAAGGCAAATTATTTAAGTTAAGTATCTTTCAGAGATGCGACGGCAAGATTCCCCCCACCAAAAAAAGTCTCACACGCCAATCTAGGTACCCTTTATATGGAACCTCTTTCAAAACGTTTTATTTTTTGAAAATGGATCCAAGGATTATGATTAAACTACTTCATAAAATATGTATGGCAAATACAATGTTATATCTCGAAATTCCGGGGAATAGACTGAGGTGCTCTTCATCCTGAATCTCTATGTTATAATTTGGCAAACTAAAAGGCAGACAAAACCTTGTAGATTGTTAAACCACTCAGTTTATGCCAAATATTCTTATAGTTCTTCAGAACTGATCTTTGTTATTGATTTAAATTTAAAAAATCAAATGGCAGGTGGCTATTCGTTTTTTCTTGCGGCCGTGTAAGGTGATTTTAATTTCAGTATCACCATATATCAATTGTTTCTACAACTCAGATTATCTACTAAATCCTTTATACATTACAACGAATATATGAATTTAATTTAGAGGACGTATGTAGAACAATAAGCTTTTCATGGACAGTTCATGGATAGAATGGTGTGAATTCTACACAAGAAAGAGTTTTCCCTTCAAATTCAGAGATTCCGGGTTCGGTTCCCGGCTGGAGGGCACGAATGTCTTTTAGCCAGGATTGTTCCCCATTTTCCCTAGTGTGGAAGTATGAATAAGAATGTGAAAGTGTATGTGAATTTAATGTCATAATCAAAAAATGATAAAACCCAAACATTAACACCACAATAAAACAAGTAAATTTCATTACTATTGAACAATTGCTCCAAAGGTAAAGAGCCCATGATATAGGCTTAGATGTAAAGGTGACACACAAACGGAAGAAAAACATTTTAAAAAATCTGATCTGTTGCACTCACGTGACTTTCTCTACTCTTGTACTAACCATTCTTACAAACTCTTATTCCTACATCTTCTTCATGTTAGTTGAAATAAACATTTTCACGAATTATCTTAGTTTATTTTCTTGTAGCTACAAGGGGAATATGGGAATACAGTAGACTTTTTAAAGCTTTGAGGCTCCGTTCTCTTTGCACGGCTAAGATATAAAAAATGAACGATGTTGCATTTTGCGAAAGTTTGTTTCCCGAATTGACACAAATAACAAGAAATATCTCCGAAATGGTTCACTCTACAAAAAATTTATTTGGGCATAGATTGTGTTTTAGCGATATCTACATCTTTTGTATAGTAAGATTTGGTGTACATCTTACGGTTTACCAGTTATACAAAAGTCATCCAGAGTAAACAGGACTATATGGATTATAGCCAAGAAACTGAAAATGTACATTTCATTTGCCATAAAAATATGTTAAACATGGCATCTTAATCAAAATCTTTAGACCTATTTTTGAGAAAATCAAAATTTTCCAAAAATTTTCCACGTAAAGGGTAGTTTAGGGTGCAGAAAGTTTCTTCAAAGTATTGTGTCGCATCCTTGAATGACATTAAACTTAAATACCAACTTTGATTTTTAACCGACTTTACTTTTATGGATTATGGTGTTCATAGATAGGCACACAGACATGCACGGACCTTTCTCTAGAAATACTTTTCTTTTGTATTCAGGGGGCCTCAAAACATATATTTCCGGTGAAGTATCAACATACAATTTATGAGCGAATACAATACTTCCCCTGCTTACTGTATGTAGAAGAGATGAAGTAAAAAGACAAATAGCTAGTTTAAAATTATTATTTAAGCTTGAATTTGAAAAAAGAAACAACAACAACTAAATAACAGGTTTCAGAAATTAATTATTTAGGTATTCAAATAACAAGCACCAACATTTAAATCGTGAATTAAAAACGCAAGCAGATATCAGGATGCATAAAATACATAATTTGGCGAAATAAGTATATGGCAGTAGAGAGTAAAGTCCGCATTTATAAAACAATAGACAAATATTAATCTATGCAGATGAAACCACAGCAGATAGGCCAAAACAAGACAAATATTAAACACATGCGAAATGACAATATTAACAACAATTCAAGGAGAAACCTTATTAGATAAAATACACAATACAGAAATTGCCAAATTCAGGATAAAACAAAATTTATAAATGAGTTATGGAAGTACTGGAAATAACACATTATGGGAATCAAGCGCCTAGTAGCAAGAGCGAAAGAAGGCAGACCTTTAGATGGGAAAAGAACAAGAGGAGCACCCGCTAGGAGAGGGATTGACAGCATTTATAACTCATCATGAATAGGATTTTATCCTATACAGAAGAAGAGACATTTGTGAAATTTTATAATCCTTGGGAGTAACTAAAGGACGTTAAAATGAATTATCTGGGTGCAATCGGGGCTTGCTCTATATGTCACGTGCGAGGAAATACATAGATGGTGTTTCTCTTAGATCGTCTCTTGTTCCGGGTTGTGTTGAATCTGACAGAGTGACTGTACGTGTACTAAGTGGGATCTGTAATTCCCAGGCAATCAGCTACCGCCTAGCACCTAATCAATCAGTTCCGTTGCTAACAAGCTTTCCTTCTCCAGCTGATTCGAAATTGGAAGGGTTTTCTGTATCACTTAATCTCGTGTTTTCCGAACACTCCCGTTCTTCCGAAACAAACACATTTTCTGTTTGACGTTCTCTCGGCAGATTGCACCGAGGCAGATTATGTTACCCTACGTCATGTGCGCTAATTCACTATGCGCGCGAATAACAATATTCATTTGTATACTAATACAATTTTCTTTCAATATCGGCACACTGTTTGAACTGCATATGCCAACAATATGCTTTTAAAATATTAATGGAAAAATCTAAGATAGTGGTCATTTGGGAAAAGAACGTAGAAAATTAAACTATTAGAAAAAGTAAGACTTCAAGTAATTTAGAATGTAATCTAAATTATGTGAGGAGAACTGAAAGAGATATGAACCGAAAGCTTCCAAGATTCTAAATGATACATGGAACAGTGAATAGAACTTTGGAAAATGAAACAAGAAGAGACACAAGTTTAAAGTTCTATAAAACAATGGCGGTTTTTTTTTTTTTTTTTTTTTTTTTTTTTTTTTTTTTAATTAATGTCCTCCAACGTAATGTCATATCGGACGGTGAATGAATGAAACGGGTGAAATGATGCTCAAATGAGCCCGAGGTCCATGGAGCTTTAAGTTACCCGACATTCGTCTTCTCAGGGTAGGGAAAACCTCGGAAAAAAACCTTACCCGGATAACTTACCCTAAGCGAGATTCGAACTCGCGACCTCTTGAACGTGAGGCAGACACGCTAACCATCACGCTACCGAGGCGGGCAAACAATGGCGGTTCCTGCACTACTCTATGGAAATGAGACATGGGTTCTCAGGAAGAAAATGAAATACCAAATACAAAGTGCACAGATAAGCGTATTAAGGAAAACAAAGGATGTTGGACAAAATAAAAAATGAAAACCTAAAAAAAATTCGATAGAAACTCAATAAAGAGTCATATTGAATTTATAAAGAGAAACTTCTCTCTCTGTCTCTCTCTCTCTCTCTCTCTCTCTCTCTCTCTCTGTGTGTGTGTGTGTGTGTGTGTGTGTGTGTGTGTGTCTGTGTGAACAAATTAAAAGCGAAACGTTCGTTAAATACCAAACCAGGTATTTAAGCTCAGCGTCTTCCAAACATGCACACAAAGATATTCAAGAAAATTTCACAACTCTAAACTGTCCTTTAGATGGATCATTTTTCGAATATGTTCTCAAAAATCTGATGTGTTGCACTCACGTGATTCTCTACTCTTGTGCTAACCACTATTACAAACTCTTATTCTTCCATCTTCATGTTAGTTGAGATAAATATTTGCAGAAATTATCTTATTGCTCGTTCTTGCACGTGCAACAGGAATATGGGAATACAGTAGACTTTGCACGTGTATACGTATAAAAAAATGAATAGCGATGTTCCATTTGACAGAAGTATAAGTTCTGGAGAACTTATACAAATAACAAGGAATATATCCGAAATGGTTCACTCTACAAAAACAATTATTGAGACAAAAATTGTGTGTTTTAGCGAGATCTATATTTCTTGTGTAGTAAGAATTTGTCTATCTCTTGTGGTTTACGAGTTATTCAAAAGTCATCCAAAGTAAACAGGACTACATAGTCTATAGCCAGAAAATTCAAGATATACATTTCATTTGTCGTCAAAATATCTTAAACATATGACATTTTAATCAAAATCGTTAGCCATTTTCAACAAAATCAAAATTTTCGAAACATTTTCCATGCGAACGGTAGTTTAGGGTGGGAGTATTTTCTTCAAAATCTTTGTGTCGTATCCTTGAAAGATATTAAACTTAAATACCAACATTGATTTAACTTTTCGTTTTTGAGTTATGCTGTCCACAGACTGACACACACGGACCTTTTTCTAAAAATGTTTACCTTTATTCAGCGGGCCTCAAAACATATATTTCCGGTGAAATCTCGACATCGAATTTTTGGGTGGAATACAATACCTGCTCTACTGAGTAGTAGAGAAAGTAAAAATGGCTAACAACTTTGATTAAAATACCATGTGTTTAAGATATTTTAACGCCAAACAAAATGTATATCTTTGAATTTTCTGGGAAGACCCTCCGATGTCCTCTTCATTCTGGATGGCTTTTGTATAACTGGTAAAGTGTAAGAGATAGACAAAATCTTACGACATAAAAAGTAGATGTGATTAAAACGCAATTTATGTCAAATGCATTGAGCAATTTCCGAGATATTCTTTGTTAGTTGTTTGAAGTTTTTAATAGTTTTCTCAAATGGGAAGTCGTTATTCCTCTTTTTTGTCCTGGACGTGAAAGAAGAATTGAAAGTCAAAACCATCACCAGCTATCGCTTAAGCCTACTGCATTCTTCCCTTCTCATTGTACTTGAAAGACGACGTAATTAAACCATTTCTGCAAATGTCTGTCTGGAATAGTATGAAGTGGACAGAAGGGAAGTGTTTTTAAGAATAGCTTTTCAAGAGTGAGTAGAAAAAGTGGTGTTCTTTTATTTGTAAACTTCATTGATAACACATTTTGGAGTTGAATGTATTACTTCATTACCTACCATAAGTAGGTGCTCGAAAGCTCGACGTAGCCTCTGTGAATAAGTTCACAATAAAACAATTTGTGGGCTTTGTGGCCATTTTCTCTTGCTCTCTGTTAGAACATAATGTGGCAGACTTATGAATGAAATGTCTTCACATTGTTGGATAATGAGGATGCATGACGAGGTGCATTCTTTGTCTGTGGGAACAAGCTTATTACTGTGGCAGTGTGGATGATATTGGAAGCTTCCCATCGGAATCTCCGTGACACAGCAGTTTGACATTGCTGCTTGACGCGTTCTATTTGTGGCATACATTTATGCTGTAAAACTATGAAATATGGTTAGGCATTGGAGGAGTAGAAAAGAATTAAAAGCAACACAACGTAATAAAATATCTTGAATCAAAAAGCATATCCCAGAATTCAAATTTACATAAAAGGAATGTAGAACTTAGGACAAAGATGAAATATGTAGGTGCATGATGATTTCATATCTACCTCCAAGTGTGCAATATTCTGGTGCACCTATGTGGATGACAAGCGTAGTTGATTCAAGAGACAATAAAATTCCAGGAAACAACAAATTACATCAAATTGGTGCTCCAAATACAAGCTCGGCATCAATATAAATAAAAAACGGACACCGTGATCTTTAGCGAGAATAAATTAAATCTATTGTCAGGCTTCAACTATTTAGGCATCACACTGCAAGCAAGCTCAAAATGCTTCACAAAATACGTCACAGAAGGTAACCCAAGCAACAGTGAAATAAACATCAGAACAGCGGTGTTACTATTCAGAGTGAAAATTCTTACAATACTAGCATATGGAATCCAAATCATCTGGGCACATTTAACAACGAAGAATTTATCCACCCTAGAAAACGTGACAGCGAACTACATAAAGAAAGCAAGAAGAGTATCAAAAATGACACAGTCAAGACTGGTATATCTCCCGGAGAAGGAAACATTCCTCGTAGAAGACCTCAGGACAAGCGGACCTCTATCCAGCTCCTGCGTATCAGAAAAACTACTGGCAACACTAACAGGGAAAAGATTTCTGTGGCACAGGAGCCATGCGCAAAGACAAACTTTGAAATGAGACACGTCATTACTTTGGCAGTCCACAGATTTCTTCGCCTAGTGCAAACACACACACTTCAATGAACCAAACATAGATTGTGAATGCTTAGTATGGAAAAACCGCGCGATCGGTACTATATTCACCGTAGAAAAAGAACAAAGACAATAGTGAATAATGCAAACATGAAAACCATCAATGTATCCAAGTATGTCTATTTGGCTGCAGATTATTTATATTGGATGCTGCTGCTGCTGCTGCTGATGATGATGATGATGATGATGTGGTTAGCACGTAAGCTCTTAGTCCTTCTTATACTAGGTAGATCATTCAATACCGACAGTCCTGATAAAGTGGACGGCGTCTTTCATATTTGTCCTTTGTATACCCTCAGGACTCAAGAAGTAGGAGACCAAGAAAACATATCTAAATGCAGTGGAGATAAACTGTTACAGAAATAACCTTGATTGCACATCTCGTTGGAAGCACAAGGTGAATATAGGATAATCAATAGGCAGTCACATGTTCAAAAACCGGAAGCCCAGTTCTATACCTTTTCCGGAAGAAACAGCCCAATAACACAGTACTTTAAAAATGAAATAAATAAAAAACGAACGATTTTGGGGTACATGTTTAAATAAACTTTTTCCTTGTTTCAGTGTAACAAACTGAACTCCAAACTTTGCAAAGTTATTTTTGAATCATCCTATATATTAACAGATTCCTCTTGTTTTAAAAACTAAACTACTATGACGTTTGTGTTGACAGTGCATAATCCACAATTTATTCAGTATCTTCAGAATTGCCTGCCGTCAGTGAAACGCAGAAATTGATGGTTTAAATTTATCTGAAATACCCTGTAGGGTGAAGTACTTCTGGATCACCCGTTTTCCTTTCCCTTCTCTCTGGGGCTTTAGCGCAGTAACAGAAGGACATGCTCTCTCCCGCCAGGCTTCGGCCGTCTTCCATTGAACAAGTTAATTTCTAATTTAATTTGTTAATTAAAATAGGGGATGGGTACTAATCGGCGCTACAATGGCAAGTAGAGTTGTGTCGCTCTCTGAATGGCTGCGCTCGTGATGAATTGTATACCCACGTCACGCTAAAGGTGCCTGATTACACACAACTCTGCTAACGGTACCTAGTAATATTAACTATGCACTTAATCACAAAACTACCACACCACTATACGCAATCTTTTCTTTGCTTTTATCTACTACGTATACTAACTATGGGAAGTATAGTATTCCACCCAAAATTTGGATGTCTAGGTTTCACTGAAATGTATGTTTTGAGACCCCCCTCCAAATTAAAAAAGAGCATTTTTACAAAAAGGTCCGCGCGCACACGCATGCGTGTGTCAGTCTGTGAACAGCAAAACTCAAATGAAAAGTCAATTAAAAACCAAACTTGGTATTTAAGTTTAATATTCTTTAAGGATGCGACACGAACATTTTATAGAAAATTCCTAAACCCGAAACTACCCTTTACATGTAAAATTTTTCGAAAAATCTGATTTTATCGAAAATGGATCTAATGATTTTGATTAAGATATTTTGTTTGAGATGTTTTTATGGCAAATAAAATGTAGGTATATTTTGAATTTTCTGGCTATAGCCCATGTAGTCCTCCTGTTTACTCTTCATGACCTTTGGAAAACTGGTAAGCCAGAAGACATAGACCAAATCATCATCATCGTCGTCGTCGTCCTCTTCTTCTTATTCTTCTTCATCTTCTTCTTACTAAGGCACTACAACTTTACAAATGTTTTGGCCTTCTCAACAATTTGTTTCCAGACTTTTATATTTGGTACGCACACAGGCCAATTTTTTATTTTTATATGCTTAACGATATCACGTACATCATATAACCAGCTGTTTTTGGGAAGGTCCCTTAACCTTGGCTTCATTGGGATCTATTTATATATTATTTTAACCATTCTTTCATCCGGGGTCCGATTTATCTGTCCAAGACACCCTAATCTTAAATCTTTTATGTGGTTAATGATATATTAATTTTTGATTAATTCCTTTAATTCGTTATTATAACGTATTGTCATTTATTATCATTTTGTTTCACTGATCCAACTATAGTACGTAATATCCTTCTTCCGAATACCATTAGCTTTTGTTTATTTGTTTCATTAAGGACCCAGGTTTCACACGTATATGTTACTATAGATCTGATTATGGATTTGCTTAGTCTTTTTTTGCTGGCTTAGATACTAACTTACTCCTAAATAGAAATTTGTTGGCATAGAATGCTCAAGCGAAATCTTACTGAACAAGAAATGTAGATCTCGTTAAAACAAACGAGTTATGTATGTGCAAATCCATTTGTTGTGGAGTGAACCATTTCAGAGATATTCCTTATTTGTGTGACTTTTGCAGTACTCTCAAAATGGAAGATCCTTATTCACTTTCTGTGTTTGGCCGTGCAAAGAGAACGAAATTTCAAACCTTTAAAAGATTTGACTATCGCTCAAAGCCTACTGTATTCCCATATTCCGCACAAGAAAATGAGTAATAAGATCATTTATGAAAATGTTTATCTCTATTAACATGAAGTAGATAGAGGAATAAGTGTTTGTAAGAATAGCTAGTACAAGAGTAGAGAAAGTTATATGAATTGAACACATACGATTTTTGACTTGACCTCTTCGGTTAAAATATCAATATTCACCGAACCTTTTGTCTGCCATTTTTAAATGGGCTGTTGATTGTTTTACTGTGCATAGATACTTCAGATGTTCAGAAGTGTAAGAAAATGTTTAGGTTGGCGCAATTGCAGGGGTAGGTGATACCTATCACCAAAGCGATAATACCATGACCAAGAGGTGATAATCGGGCATGAAATAGTCACATTTAAAACGAAGTAGATAGGGAAATAAGTTGCTGTAAGTATAATTTGTATACAGACGAAGGTTCAGTGGAAGGGAACACATCAGATTTTTAAAGTTTGGTTCAGATTTGGAAAAGCAATGTTTCAGACGCTCGATAAGGAGAGAAGAAAGCTCGGAGGAGCGCGCGCACACACACACACACACACACACACACACACACACACACACACACACACACACACACACACACACACTTTATGTCAAGTATTGTGAAGGGCATGTTAACAGTGTTACCTTCTTGCTGCTGACAATAATTAGGCTCTCCAACCTACTTGGCGGGATACAGGGAGCTAATTTGACCAGTCACTGCTTCACACAAGATGCTGCTTCTCAGCATTCCTTTGCCTTACCTCTTAGACCCCAAGCATCATTCACGGCGCCTCTCTGTGTGTGGCAAAACAGCCCTCCGCATGTCTTTTGTTTGTCTTCCCTCGAGAACTGTACCTTTTTTATAATCTTTTGTTATTTTACGGATATTTATGCTCAAGAATAGAAGAAAGTATGCTACAAATTAAGAGATGCATGATTGAAACTTAGATCAGTAGCTTCAGAATCTCTGAATTTTGACTAAAAATGAAAAATTAAAACAGTTATGTAACTAGTATATAATCTGACTAATTTAAATTTTACGAGTGGTTCACTCTACAAAAACGTTTGTTTGGACATAAATTGTGTGTTTTGGCGAGATCTACATTTTCTGTGTAGTAAGATTTTGTCTGTCTCTTACGTCATACAGAGTAAACAGGACTACATAGGCCATAGCAGGAAAATTCAAGATATACTTTTCATTTGTCATCAAAATATCTCAAACATATTACGTTTTAATCAAAATCGTTAGAGCTGTTTTGAAGAAAGTCAAAATTTTCGAAACATTTTCCATGTAAACAGTAGTTTAGGGTGGGGCTATTTTCTTTAAAATCTTCGTGTGGCATCCTTGAAAGATATTAACCTTAAATACCAACTTTGTCTTTGAGTTATGCTGTCCACAGACTACTCTTCTAATCATTCTTACAAACTCCTATTCCTTTATCTTCGGGTTAGTTAAGATAATTTGCAGAAATTATCGTATTCTTTATTTTCTTACAGGCCCAAGGGAAACATGGAAATACAGTAGACTGAAACCGAAACTTTGAACGCCATAAATATGGAAATAATACTGCTTCACATGGCAGAATTAAATAACCAAGAAATATGAAAATCGTGGCATGTATAAAAGGTACAGATCTGGGAATATCATTCACGGTTAAAATTGCCAGAAGGGATACATGATGTTACAGACAAGTCATTAGTGGCAAGCGCCAGGTAATCGGGCTAAAAACCCTGTAAGTTCAGTTTTCCTGGAAATCGCTTAGCACAGGTGTGCCGAACCAGGAAAACAAGGGATGGTCACGTACGCTTCGGTGAAATCCCACTGCCTGTGTAGAGGTAATTAAGAGGTGAAAGGCATTGATAGCGCCATGACGCTCAGTTTCGCGCGGAAATGTAAGGGGTAATTGAAGAGAAAATGGGAGGTGACTTCTTACCATCAGCACGCAGAGAACTTGCCGTCCAGATCCCCGAACGATCAGGTCAGTCAAACAGACTTGCCTTCCGACCCTCGAGTGTGAGGGAACATTACAGTTTACAGTAAATGATCTTCGGTTTTAGTAAAGACACAGTAACGACGTAACAGTTCTAATAGCGATCGGCAAATCTCAAACATTTACTTTGATTGAGAACAAAAGTGTTTCAACGAGAGTTTTGGCTTTTATGTGAAAACACTCACGCATACCCAGAAATTAAGATCCATGCAGAGCAGCCGGAGCAGAAACCACCTGAGAACAGCATTCCGCTTAAGATAGTGGAACAGGAGGAAGGAGTAATACCGCTTCAAAGGGGTAGTTTAGGTTGGAGTAACTTTTTTAAAAATGTTTGTGCCGCATCCTTGAAAGACATTAAACTTAAGAACCAACTTTGGTTTTTAACCGACTTCATTTTTTGACTTATGCCGTCCACAGACTGATGGACACACACACACACACACACACACACACACACACACACACACACACACACACACACACACACACAGACCTTTTTTGCAAAAGTGCTTTTTTTATTCAGGGGGTCTCAAAGGATACATTTCCGGCGAAATCTCGAAATCGAATTTTTGGGTGCAATAAAATACTTCTACTTTATTACAGGTAGTAGACAAAATAAAAAGGCAGAAACTAAAACATTACTCTGTGAACCTATTACTGAAAATTTAGGAAACATTTAGATGCATAAACTTGAAAGTCCTCAACGTTATAATTTTTCAGTTATTGTTCAGCCCATGGGGGCAGCCCGAGGTGTGCTATGAGATTGCGAATATCATTACTTAGCCTCTTGTGTATACATTCGGAAATTCTTATATATAAGATTATAACACTTATATACCCAATACAAATTTGTACTATACTATACTATACTATACTATACTATACTGTGTGATATTTTCTGAATTTTGTTTTTAGATACAGTATGTTTGCTTCTTTACTCAAACGAAATAGAAATAACATATTGTCCTACCGTCTATCGAGGAAACCACCTCACATATTTCTGATCTGATTACCCAGATGGCCGAGTGCAATCTAGAAACCGAGTGAAGACGTAGAGGCCGACGCTCGTCCATTTGCTGAGGTTTGCCGGTCCACCACGCATGCGCTTTGCCCGTGTATGGTCGGTCGTTTTTAAGTTCATTACAATCATGTGGTGGGGCAAAAATGTAGTTGAAGTGTTTTAAGTATAATAGTGCGTATAATATGTTTTAAGTATTGTTAATAGTGACTGGTTGTGCGGCTTTTGGATACCACATTTGACCTGAAGGTTATATTTTGAAATCCCCTCCATGTTATCTAAACGCGGCGTTCAGAATGGGTTACTAAAATGAAAAGAGCGAATTTATTATAGAATTTTAATATTTTTACTATCTTAATTTCTGTGATTGAGATGTTCACCAAAGCTATTGCTATGTTGTATCAAAGGTGCCTGTTCCACCTTCAAAGTACCCCAGCCATCGTTTCCTGGGTCTGCCTACACATCTCCTTCGGGATAATATTACATTATTTGTTTAGTAAGTCTGTTATCTGCCATTCTTTCAAAATGTTCTTTCCACTTTTGTTTAAAAACTTTCTAACCTTTCAATCGTATTAAAAATCTGATGTATTGCACTCACATGGCTTTCTATACTCTTGTACTGACCATTCTTACACACTTTTATTCCTATATCTTCTCCATGTAGTTAGAGATAAACATTTGCAGAAATTATCTTTTTGTTTATTTCATTATAGGTGCAAGGGGGATATGGGAATGCAGCAGGCTTTGAGCGACAGTCAAACCTTTTAAAGCTTTCAGATTTCAATCTTCTATTTGCAGAAAGTTTAACTATTTAAAAACTCGTACAAATAACAAGGAATATCTATAAAATGGTGCACTCTACAAAAAAAAAAAGTAATTTCCACCAAAAGTTAATTCCCAAGTAGCTGCATAACCAGTAGTCTGATTAGAACCAACGAACCATGGATTTGAAGGTCTCTTGGAGGAGCACCAGGGCACACCTCTACGTCCATCTAGGACAGCTACTTGTACCACAAGTCACATTTCCACCAACAATTATTTCCAAAGTAGTCTAATCTGAAGCAACAAAACCATGGATTTAAAGTTCTCTTAGAGACGCACCAGAGCAGGCCTCGACCGTCCACCTGGCACAGTTATTTCTACCGTAAAAGTCACATTTCCCCCAAAACGTGCTTCCGAAGTAGCTCTGAACCAACAAACTATAGACTTGAAGCTCTCCTAGAGACAGCTAATTTTAACGTAATAGTCAAATTCTCAAAATTACACAAAGGCTGTGAGCGATGCCAGATTTGTTCACTGATTCTCATTGTGGAGAGCCACTGTCCTATGGGAACACTTTCAAAAACCTTAAAGCTGTTCAAAGTTTCCCAAAAAACTATTCTTGCGAACGCGTGGTTCTAAAGGGTCGAAAATGGCCTAGGCGTGTTCCCCATGTTGGGAAACCTCATAATTGTGAATTTTGTCCCTTTTCGTAAAGTGGTTTTCAAGTTGTGTTGATGTTTGTGAAGCAGGGAGTCAAGGTAAGGTGGATACCTATACATAGTTCATTACCTCGACTTTTTTGTACGAGTTCTGTACAATTTCAGAAATTGTAAACTACTCGAGGGAAGTCAACCAAATTCATAATTATGACATTTTGCAATACGGGGAACACATCTGGGCAGGTTTCAGGTCGCTGGAGTCCTTGGTTAAGAAATTAGGAACATTTTGTAAGCTTTCGACTTGTAAAAAGAGAAGTTAAGGGAGGTTTAAGAAAACTGACTATTGGTGAAGATAGACCTTCTAAAGGAGCAGACGCGAAGTTACTCGCCTCGCTGAGATGCGTCATCCGTTGGACTGGACACTGTAGCTCCACTTTGACGCCATGGCTTCCGTGACCGTTACTCCTGGGTTCGCAAATGCACTGATTTTCACTCCGCCGTAGCTCGAGGACGGAGGATCCCACACGGACGCGGCTTCTACCAAGAAGTGCTCCGGGGCATGTGCTAACCAGTGTACACCTCAAATGTTCTCAATTCCTGTTACTTTTGCCCATTTTTTAGTATCTTCGCCCCTATGGGAGGGATCTGGACTGCGTCCACATTTTTGAAATCTACGCCCTAGAGAAGCTCGGGCGGAGTACCCAGATGATGTATGTCCGGCCCATAGGAAAAAGTTGTTTAAAGAAATCTTAACTTTGCCGTGCTCTTAGGTTTCTAGGGCCGGCCAGGAGCCAGCGTCTATTCTGCCCCCGTATTCGAGATGTTGACACCTGCCTGCCGAACGTGGTCCATACTTGGAATTTTCGAAAGTGCCATAACTCCTCTTTACACGGCCTTTAAAACGTGGGTGGGTGGATTCAGCCGTCTGATTTGAGGGGTGAAAGTTCGGTCATGCGAAGATTCGGCGGCAGGCTCGGATTGTTGATCGCAGTCGGGACGAAGTCCTCAAGCTCGTACATGTTGGAGAATTGCTCAAAGACTAAGTCAGTTGGACCAGTCATACATATTTTAGGGGGGGGGGGCGGCTGCCACTTATGTCTAGATCGTAGGCTTAAGTTCTTGCACTATCTCACTCAGCCTCTGTTTGCAGGTGCCCCTTTTACAGCCCCTGTTTTTGGTTGCTCTGGGCACCGACCACCCATATTGTTACATGACATCATGTCACTAACTGCGCCTCAGATACTAAAATTTAATTCAGTTTAAGCAAAAACAATGCAACGATTGTAATTCTATCACTGGTGACAACATTTATGAACGTTGCACCAACTATTAAATCGTCTGCTTGTCACTCAACTTGACGAAACTATCTCGTCGTAGAACCAGCTAATAGCGCTAATGAATAACCGTGTTTCATTTGGTCAAAGTTTTTTTTTTCTCCAAAATTCACACAAACAACAAGGAATATCTCCGAAATGGTTCACTGTATAAAAAATGTGTTCAGGCATAACTTGTGTATTTTAGCAAAAACTACATTTTTTGTGCAGTAAGATTTTTCCTATCTCTTGCAATTTACGAGTTATTCAAAAGTCATCCAGAGTAAAGAGAACTACATGGGCTATAGCCAGAAAATTCAAAATACACATTTCATTTGTTATAAAATATCTTAAACATATGTCCTTTTAATCGAAATCGTTTGAGTCATTTTCAAGAAAATAACCATTTTCGAAAAATTTCTACGTAAAGGGTAGTTTAGAGTGGAGACACTTTCTTCAGACAGACAGACACACATGCGGCCTCAAAACATATTTTCGATGAAATCTCGAAATCCATATTTTGGGTGGAATACAATACTTCCTCTACTAAGCGTGGTAGAAAAAGTAAAAATAACAAAGGTTCTTCTGTGTATGTGTGTGTGAGTGAGTCAGAGAAAGAGATGAGAGAGAACAACTCCAAGATTAAGTATCATTCAAGAACTTAATTTGATAAATAAATTCAGTATCTTCGACGAATTCCACACGAACATATAAAAGAAAATCCCAGTTCAGTCCTTCCAATTAAACAATTATTTTCTTTTAAGTTTATTTAATATGCCACATTTTAAAAGTTTATGTCTGACTTGCAAAATTTAGCCCTTAAATTGTGTATGAACAGGCTGTGAAGTTCATTCGGAATGATTTTTTATATCTTTATATAGCTGGCAAACAAAAGAAAAAACCAGTTACAACACGAAAGTTTAGATCTCATTAAAAGGCACAATTTGTATAACATTATTTCTGGCATTAAAGATTTTTTAAAATTTTCGTTTTTTCCCAATACTTTTGCATGCTATTGTATGTAACATTATTTTTTTTTTATCTCGTGATGTTAGTCAAAGGGAAAAAGTTTCAAAGCCAGGATATAGCGACTCCACTTTTAAATATTTGGTCATAGCTTCGGCATTCTATTCTCTCTTTAGCTACAATCCCTACAAAGAGTTAACCTGAGGTGTATAGGAAGATAATCTTTCGTAAAGAGGCTTTATAGGAGAGGTGTAGAAAAAAAAAAAAAAAGCTACAGTAGGTATTCTGTTAATTTTTAAAGATTGAGAGGCTTGTAAATTTTCAGCGCCTGTCTTATTTTATTGCTTCAAATTGCATTGCATTCCAACCTCCTCAGTGTTTACTAGTTTCCGCAGCCATGCACAGATGACAGCAAAAGGATTTCATTATATTTCGGTTAAAAAAAAGAACTACATTTGTAACAAGAGAAAGCAAATTGGAAGAAAAGGACTCATTTACATTAAAAATTATAAAGGTATACAAATTTCTGAAATATAGATGAAAATTTTAAGTTAATAACAACTAATAAGCAAAAGTATTATCACCAAACAGATCTAAAGTCTGTAGTTTTAAATGTAAGTTTGCCACTTGGTTTTTAATTCATTCAACTTTAATAGCTTCTGACGTTTTTCCATCCCCATCATCTACTGAGTGAATCCGGTTCTCAACAGCGCGTGCTTACACGGCACCTGCGCGGTATCGGTGAAGTCATTCATTCCCCATGTATGAGTAAACAGTATCGCATGTGATTATAATAGGCATATGGGATTCAATAATTATACCTAAAAGGTGAAAGGGAAGTCATTACATTCCTTCTAATATGTGCTTCACAGAAACGTTACAAACAAAAAAGTCTAGGAGCATTTTGTTCTTTGATCAGCCGATTTCGAAAAAAATGAAGTTTTTTATCCAAATCGAATGCATAATTTCAAAAGAATGTACAAAGGTATCAGTTTACTTGTAAGATGCATAGAGTAATATTTCTGATGGGACATAACACAAGGTTACGAAATAATTAATCACTTAAAATACTGAAGGAACCCTCCTGGTTGTTCTTTCAGACGTGGATTAAGTCGACAACGTTGCGTTGAGGCCGGTCAGGGAATTAACCAGGTTTGTGGATATAAACAGGTCGGGTGCTTTCGCTTTCATGTAACATTTTGGGAGCTATGCTTGTGATTGGCCTACACGGAAGACATGACAGGGTATGAGCTTGTTTTCAAGACGTACCGTTACGGTGTTTATGTACTAAGCTAGGGAAAGTGACCACCCACACAATCTGCAGTGTTGCCAGGTTGTTTTCTACAAAACTAAAATATCTCCGTAGGAAATGGTCAGAGACAAAAACGTAACATATAAAATGTGCTAAAATACCGAGATCTACCACTGGTTTAAATTAATTTAATGACTTCCCTTCTACTCAGTATACTTAAAGGTTAAATATTCATAAAAGTGTGCTTTTGTATTTCAAAATGGATGCGTGCAGAAGTGTTTTTATTTACATCTGAGGCAGCACTGGCCTCTAAGCACAGACCGATTGGGTATATTAAAAAATTGTTGTTTAACGACGTTGTCACTTGCCAGAATCACATCAGCATCGCCGATGTGTCGGAATTTCGTCCCGCTGGAGTTCTTTTACATGTCAGTAAATCTACTGACATGGAGCTATCATTTTTAAGCACACATAAAAACGATCGGTCTGGGCTGGATTAGTTGTTGGGTACGACACGTGTGCCAGGAGCAATCGCATCAGTTCAGTGTTGCCATTTACATCGCTGAAAGATGAACATTTTCACAAAACGATTAGACTTATTGAAAGGAAAGTTAGTATTTTATATTTGTTACACCTGCATCTAATAGGGGGGTTATTCTGACCAAAGCAGTAACTTTTACCTTGTAAAAACCTTAGTGTTGTTAAAGAAGTTAACAAAGAATATGCAGCAACGGCCTCGTGCATTATGAAGTAGATGCTCCTACAGGCCAGCTGTGTTTATGGAGCATAACATGGAATTAAGACTCCTGCCGACTTTGACAGCCGCTATGTAGGTATATAAGGAGTCTGTTGCTATGGCAACGAAAGTTAACAGTCAAAGTAGCGACCAGTATTTGAAACCCTTCCAGTTAGCACTGAGCATGGACTTTCGGTTTTTTTGCTGCTTTTATTCGTTAGGACATTACTTTATGAAAATACATTCGTAGCTGGTGTTGACAATCGGATGTGTTGCATTCACCTGACGTTCTCTGCTCATTTTTCTACAAACTCTTTCTCCAATGATAGTTCTATTTAATTCTTGATAATCGAACAAAACTTCACTATACATTTTAGTTTAATTGTGAGTATAAAATGGCCAAAGCGACAGTCACATTGTTTAAAAATCTGATGTGTTGCACTCAAATGACTTTCTTTACTCTTGTACTAAATATTCTTAAAAACTCTTATTCCTATATCTTCTTTGTGTTAGTTGAGATAAACAGTTGCAGAAATTATTGTTAGTCTTCTTGTAGGCACAAAGAGAACATGGGAATACGGTAGACTTTGAGCGATAGTCAAATCTTTTAGAGGCTTCAAATTCGGTTCTCTTTGCATGACTAACGAACAAAAAATGAATAATGATGTTCCATTTGACAGAAGTGTAAGTTGTCCAAAACTCTCACATAGAACAAGGCAGATCTCCGAAATAGTGCATTCTACAAAACATTGTTTACATAATTCACATAAATGTTTATTTTAGCAGGATCTACATTTTTGTATAGTAAGATTTGGTCTTAGATATGCGTATCATTTGTCACAAAAATATCTCAAACATATGACATTTTAATAAAAATCGTTAGAGCCATTTTCGAAAAGCTTTACATGTAAAGGGAAGTTTAGGGCAGGCAGTTTTCTTCAAAATCTGCTTGACGCATCCTTGAAAGACTTTAGACTTAAATACCAACTTTGGTTTTTAACCGACTTTTCACTTTTGAGTTATGCTGTTAGACTGACACACAGACGCACAGTCACACACACACACACACACACACACACACACACACACACACACACACACACACACACACACACACGTCCTTTTTCTAAAAATGCTTTTCTTTTTATTCAGTAGGCCTAAAACATATATTCCGGTGGTATCTCGATATCGAATACAATACTTTCTGTACTTTACGTAGTAGAGAAAGTAAAAATGAACAGAGAATATCATGAGAATGCAACACATCAGGATTGTTTTTCCTATAAAAGGCTCTATAGTAAACATAAAGGAAATTGCGATTAATCTTCGCTTTAAGACGAGCATAGAGTAAGGTTTCAGTATGATATACATTAAAAGTAATGCCTTTGTAATGTTGTGTTACTGATGTGCTTAGTAACGACTAGGTCATTTAAACACGCAGGGTGGGTGGGGTTAGTAAGGGTGGTCGGGGGGGGGGGGGAGACTTGGTGTATGAATCACTACACTGTGAGCATTGTGTTCTATCGTCAATCAAAAATTCCGCATAATGACACGTGATATAACGGACGCAATCTAATAAACAAATTAACAGACAACACGCTGTTGCATTAGCCTAAATGAATTATCTGTTATGAGGGACACACAGCATTTCTCAGCTTGGTTAGTTCCGCTGCGTTAAACTTCAGTTTACGTGCTGCTCCTCCCTCAACTCCTTGCTAGCCTGCTTCCCCGCTTTGGGAGCCTACACGCTTAGCCCATGTTCTTAAGGATACCTATACTGAAATTTCATGAAACTTTTGAAAAAAAATAGAAGATTTATGCCAGTAACCGGCAACTACACTGCTTTAGAGCGGTGGGCAGTAGACCAAGCCAAGAGCTTGCTTGCCAAGCAGCGACCGGTGGCGTCACAGCAGTTGGGGTTCAACCTGTGGTACAGCAATACATGTATATGTGTTCACTATGAAAACTTAATGTAGCTTATTTAGAAACAAGGCATGATCAGACGACAGAAAATAAAAGAATACAGACAGCTCAACTGAAATTCCTCAGATCCATAGTAGGAGACACAAAACTGGAGAAAAATCCAAACAATGAAATAAAATAAAAGTTAAAAAGAGAATAATTAAACAAAACAATAACAGAAGATAGAATAAATGGAAACAACACTTGGAAAGAATGCCAGCAGACAGGATACCCCATGCAGCATATAATTACAGACCCCAAGGATATAGAAACCCAGGACGCCCTAAGAAAAGATGGACACAACAAGATTTTGGAGCCGGAACAGGCAGAAGAAGAATCAAGGCAACACGAAATATTTCCCCAACCTTCATAAGCTGCTCAAAAATTTTATGTCGAGATTTAACCGGAAATATATATTTTGAGGTCCACTGAATTCAAATAAAGAGGCATTTTTTGGAAAACAAGATGTGTGTCAGTCTGTGAACAGCAGAAATCAAATTCGGTTAAAAACCAAAGTTGGTATTTAAGTTTAATGTATTTCAAGGACGCGACCCTAACCTATCCTTTACATGACAAATTTTTCTAAAACTTTGATTTTCTCAGAAATAACCAACGATTTTGATTAAAATGCCATATGTTTAAGATGTTTTTATAGCGAATGAAATGTATGTTTTGAATTTTCTGGATATGGCCTTAGTAGTCCTGTTTATTCTTAATTGCTTTTTCATAACTAGTAAACCGTAAGAGATACACCAAATATTATTATACAAAAAATGTGCAAACAATTTATGTCCAAATGTGTCTTTTTATCTGTTTGGCTGAGCAAATAGATCGGAATTTCAACGGTTTAAAACATCTTTACTGTCCCTTAAAGTCTACTGTATTCCATATTCCGCTTACAGGTGTAAGAAAATCATGTTTATCTCGACTAACATGAAGAAGAATATAGAGGAATACCAGTTTGTAAGAATAGTTAGTACAAGAGTAGAGAAAGTCATGTGAGTGCAACACATCAAATTTTTCTTCAAAGTTGTGATCTGTTAACATGATAAAGCTTGTTGTTCCACATAAGGCATCCTTTGAGGTATTTCCCAGTATATTTAATTTGGGTTCCTAATACACAATCACGTTTGGGTTTAAAGTTGCAAACTGATTGAATTGGAACATCAGTGCAAGGCTACTCATCCTACATATGGCATGCTCGGCGAGTCTCTTGTGTGCAGATGTTTCTTAAAATTGCCATAGCCAGTCACTAAAGTTAGTGTGAATCTCATCTGCTTCTTTCAAGGCATTGTTTTAACGTCATTGGTTTTCCATGTTCTTTTTAACATGTATATGGACGACCTAATCAGGTGCATTACAATTCAGGTTATGTCATGATTTAATTGAGGGCATTCTACATTTATTTAATACATAAGGCATACTTACCAACGCCCTTGTGAGAATGATTTGCTTCCTGGTATGCCTTTCAAATCGTGCAAGTTTTACAAATGAAAGAATAATTTTTCCAGGTTTACTTTTGCTTCGTTGCCGTTAAAAATATCACAGAACATTAACTACGACTTTTAAATTTCGTATTAAATAGGATACAGTTAGCCAATCGCACTGTCTTATTCGCATCGTAAATGAAATTAAACTATGTTGTTTACGCCGTCAACTGCCAGGATCATATCAGCGTTGCCGGTGTGCCGGAATTGGGTCCCACAGGAGTTCTTTTACATGCCAGTAAATCTACTGACATGAAGCACACTTAAAAACCATCGGCCTGGGCCGGATTTGAACCCGAGACCTTGGGATCAGCAGGCCATCGTCTAACCAGCTGAGCTGCCCAGACGAACTGTTCACATCGTACATTTACTCAAATACTGTACAAGTTATCCAGTATAACACTATGCAAGGACTTTGTACGTTGACTGATTCAGTATTCAACACAGCGGTGTTTAATAATGCTGTTGCCAGCCCTGTCTATTTGGCGTAAAAGTTTTGCAGTGTCATCCAGCGTGTGCATTTGAAACTTTAGATTGCACGCAGCGCTCAAAATGTATGTTACGGATCGGGACTTCGGGAACATAGAATGGTGCATTTACATAATGCTTGGGTGAACTTACCTAGGGATGCCTATGAGGAGTCCTAGTCAAATGTCACATTACTTAGCGTCTTGTGTATACATTCAGGATTAAATCTTCGCAAGAGAAACATCCCTCACTAAGGACCTCAGAACCTTGTTACCTCTACAGAACACAGGAGCCTCAGAGAAACTACTAAAGTCATTGGAAAGAAAATGGGAAGAAGTACCTACCCCCGGAATTCTATGGGACAGGGGCCATTATAGACCGAACGTGGACAAGCCAATATCCCTATTAGCAACAACGACCGTATCCCTATTGCTTATTTCGCCGGCTACTTGAGGGACCATCGAGCAATGCAGTGCCACACAACAAGAAACTGAGGGCTATAAATCTAGTTTCAGTTTGATTATTTAGCTGCAATAAAATTATTATTATTACTACATTTAGGATTACAGTCACACTGCTTTTGACCAGTTGTTAAGAATCATAGCCAGTCCTTGTAGATAATATTATAACAGTAATATATCTAATACAAATTTGTGTCATAAATGTGCGACAAACTTTGAATTTTACTCTTAGTTACAGCATTTTTGCTTCTTTTTCAGGTTAAATAGAAATAACATTGTGCTACCATCTTTTGAGGAAACAGATAGTTTACATAGTTCTTATCTGATTATCCAGATGGCTGAGTACAATCGTAGAAACCGAACGAAGACATACAGGCCGTCACTCGTCCATTCGCTGAGGTTTCTCGCTTCACCACGCATGCGCTTTACCCATGTATGGTCGGCCGTTTTATAGTTAAACTCACTTGGTAGAGGAAATAATTAGTTGAAGTGCTTTGAGCTTAATTTGCACATATGTTTTAAAAATTCTTAATAATGACTGATTGTGCGGCTTTGTATACCATACCTGAAGAAGGTTCTATTTTGAAATCGTTTCTGTGCGATTCAAAACAGCGTGCAAAATATGCTGCTAAAATAAAGAGTGAACTTATAGCTCTATAGCTATTGTCAGAAATTACCTGTACGGACCATGATTTTTTTTCTGTTTTATTTATTTATATATAATTGTTATTGTTTTTAAGAGATAATACTTCTGTTATTTACAAATTTTAGCTTTTGTACTTTATATTTGTTATGTCTTATTAACTATTTTGTGTAAGTATTCTTTGTCTTTTTGGCAGCCTGTAACTGTAACAGGAAGATATTAAAATAAAATATAATTTAAATATTTTGATTCTCATAATATTTTTGATAAGATGTACCAAAGCTATTGCTAAAAAAAGTAAAAAATAAGAATTAGAAAGGATCGAAAGTAAAAGAATCATAATTTTATATAAGGGAAGTTGTGAACATGTTTATCAATTGTCGCTTTATTTTTATGCAATAGCCTTCATTTGGAATATTTTATTAAATATATAAATATAACATAATAGTTTACAAGGTAATATTGAATATTCACCACGTAAAATAGAAACAGCAAAGTTATGTATGAAGAAAATATTGGCCACGTCGTGGCCGAGTGGTTAGACCATTCGCTTCTCACCAAAGCGGCCCGGGTTTGATCCCAGGCAACCACATGTGGGATTTGTGGTGGACAAAGCGGCGCTGGGGCGGGTTTCCTCCTGGTTCTGCGATTTCCCCCGCTATCTCATTCCACCGGCGCTCCATCTTCATTCCATGTGTCATCAGTGTCACCGCCTGCGCTGCCATATGCAGTAAAAGCGGCCGTTAAACACTACACAAGAGCAAATATGTTTTGTACTTGGTTCTTCTTTAGAGAAATCAGTTAATTTGGCTCGTTACTCTCTTCTTGTATTACGTGCACTCACATCGTTTTGTTACTGATGACTGTACGTAGCGTGGTAAACACAGTCCTAAATCTGAGCAGTTTTGGTTTCGGTTCATCTTGTATGATTTTTGCTTTCTGATCTAGTGTGTACCATTTCCTTTTTCTGTTCTCCATGACTGATTAAAAGTAACTGAGAACTAAAAGACAAAACCGCTGTTCAACAGTAAACACCAGATACCGAAAATGTTTGTTTACTTCTCGTTTGTTGCTACAACATTGTCGCAGCGAAAGCCGCCCTCCCAGGTTGCGTCTTTGTCAACAAATATAAGGAAAATAGGAGTTTCTTTTAAGGTAAGTATGCCGTGTGTACATAATTACACACACTCATTAAATTTCAGTAAAATACAAGTACGTATAAATGCGAATTACGTAGAAATTACATATAAAGCAGGTTTAACTTATAACACTATGCACTTCGCATTTGGCGGCGATTTTCCAGCGCGGCACTCGTATGTAAGGTTATGGTGAACAAATGACGTTTTCGCTAGCACGGCTAGAAGCGCACTAAATCACGTTGCACGACAGCAACGCTATCTCCACTACTTCCTGTGCTACCTCACAACGGAGGTTAGTTTCCGAATTGCTCTCGTATTTCCCCTAAGGTAAAAGGTAGATACAAGTAAAATCCAGTCCCAACATATACCTCTCTCTCTCTCTCTCTCTGCTGTTTACTTATACTAAGTAGAGAATTTATTGCATTCCACAGCAAAATTCGATATCATGGTTTCACTGACAATTTAGGTTTAGAGATCAATTGAGTAAAAAAATCTCATATGTTGCACTCACATGACTTTCTCTACTCTTGTACTAACCATTCTTACAAATTCTTATTCCTATATCTTCTTTGTGTTCGTTGAGATAAAGATTTGCAGAAATTATCTTATGCCATACTTCATTTACTTATTTCCTTGTAGGAGCAAGGGGAATATGGGAATACAGTAGGCTTTGAGCGATAGTCAAATCTTTTAAAGCTTTGAGATTCCCTTCTCTTTGCACAATTAACATATTAAAAATGAATAGTGATGCTATATTTCACAGAAGTGTAAGTTCTCCAAAACTTACTTAGACATAAATTATGTATTTTAGCAAGATTTACATTTTTTCTAGGTGAGATTTAGTCTATCTCTTACGGTTTACCAGTTATGCAAGTCATCCAGAGTAAGTACGACTACAGGGGCTATAGCCAAAAAATTTAAGATATACATTTTATTTTTCATATAAATATCTCAAATATACGACATTTTAATCAAAATCGTTAGGGCCATTTTCAAGAAAATCAAATTTTTTAAAAATGTTTTCCATGGAAAGGGTAGTTTAGCGTGAAGCAATTTTCTTAAAAATCTTTGTGTCGCATCCCTGAAAGACATTAAATTAGATGCCAACTTTGGTTTTTAACCAACTTTTTGTTTTGAGTTATGCTGTCCAGAGTAACAGACACACGCACACGCACACGAACCTTTTTCTAAAAAACAGAATTTTTCTGTGGAATACAGTACTTCTACTACTTTACTATATGTACATAATAGGGAAAGTAAAAATTTGAAAAATGTGTGTGGATAGGATTACTTAAAAAAGAAAAATCCACACATAATCAAATTTGTTATTGAAATTGCGCTCATTCTAAGGTTACGACTACAAGATTTTCAACAAAATTCCCCATCATAAACTACCATTTACATCGAGAAATTTTCGTTATATTTTATTTTCTTAAAAGTGGCTCAAGAAATTCTGTTGAAAATATGTTTAATATATTTGCATGATAAATAAAGCATATCTTTTGAATTTTCTAAGAAGAGGCTCTGAAGTCTTCTTTATTCTTAATGAGCTTAGGAATAGGAGCTAGATAAGATCTTAGTGCACAAAAAATGTAGATCTATTTGAAACAATTTGTCAGATACATATTTTGTGACACCCATTTCCGAGATATCGTTTGTTATTCGTTTCAACTGTGAAATACTTGAACTTTTTTTCAACTGCAAACTGCTTTTCACATTTTTAGATGGAGGATTTACATTTTATAAGTGCATTGAAGAATAACTTTTGTATGAGTAATTTATAGAAGGGTGAAAAGAGATCGTTATATGAATGAGACATCAGATTTTTTTATTGAGAACAAATAATCAAAGAGAGAACTGAATCTGGATATATGTATGAATAAAATTAATGTATGCTTATTGGTAGGCTATAGCAGCAGGTAACGGCTGACACGCAAAGGAAAGATAAGCCGTAACATCTACAAATTTTTGGAGTGGTATTACACACACACACACACACACACACACACACACACACACACACACACACACACACACACACACACACACACACACACACACACACACACACACACACACACACACACACACACACACACACACAGTTCCCGATGTAGCATGCGATAATTTGTCATTGGTAGCGGGTTGGAAGCGAAGGATGGGGAACAGGCCGCAATGCATCACGGGAAATGTCGTGATTTATCATCTAGTTTCTAGAATAAATGACGATCGCAGTGCGCCCCATTGAGTCCAGAGGTGGTAACGTGATTATGTAAAACGTGTTGACCGATCGTGGATCAGGGGTTGCCAAGGTAACCGTGATTGTAACAGTGGCACAAGTTACTTGAACAACAGTGACTACTGCAAGAAATGCCACTAGCTGAAACCGCAAAATAACAGTAACTGTTTACTGCAGCTTAAATAACAGGTCATCTAGCGCAACAAATGGCGGAGTTTCATAAACTGTCTTATGAGAAAATATTGTGAAGATGCTGTGAAAGTTAGAATGATGTTGAAAAGATATTTTACACGCTTAAAACATATTGTTACATTCACATGACTTTCTCTACTTATTCTTCAATGAAATGCTGTTAAAGAGCTTATTATCGCGATCCAATGCTGTCTACAGGGAAAACGATCTTTGGACATGAAGTTAGAATCTTTTGCTGAGACAGGCTTTGTGACTTACAGTTAGGCTAGATGATGATGATGATGATGATGATGATGATGATGATGATATAATGATCTATCTACTCCATGAAAGATGAACATCTGCAAAACTGCATATTCATCTGTAGCTCGTATAGCTTTAGTGGTAGGAGCTTTGGTTGCAATAAATGTGTGAAGTTCTTATACTACTTCTGTTTTAATAATTGCACTCGACTTTTTGTATTCTTGGATCCTTTTGTGTTCTTATTCACCAATTTAGCAACTTTATAACCAAGTATGTGACGAGTCCATTATTTGGCTTTCTTTGTGATATTTGGAAGTAATATTGGTAATATATACTACGACATTGGTGGTACAATATACGGACGAGAGGGACGCATTGTGACCTTGAATACGGGGAGTGGTCGTGCCTCTACGTAACCGTAATAATGGTGGTAAAGCACAAAAGAAAGGAGTCGAGAGCCTTCTCTAATTTTAGCTGAGTCATTGTACACGTGCACATGGAAAGATCTCGAAGGTCACGAACATCAAGTCGGCGTTAAATACTGTTTCATTAAGTTTGTGACAAATAAAACGAGCTAATTATTGAATTTGCATTTTAATTTAGTCATTGTTCGCAAATCAGTAAGATTCTGAAGATACATCGATATAAAACACTGCCGCATACCTCAGGAAGTAAAGAAATGTCACAATAACTGTACTAAATTTAAACAACTATTACAGCCTTTTTGATTAGTAAACCTTTTTACAGTATTGATAAATACTTGTGTAAATCATTCTGGAACAGTAAACAGTTACTGAACTGTAATATTTTAACTCTACTCACAGGATTACTTGGGATTTGTATTCTGTAATTTGTATAAATACAATTATAAATTACTTTATTTATTGTTAATATTTTATTGGATACATTATTCACTGCTCAGTTAAAACTTCTTTGTGTATATTATTTTATTATTTTGTATCTCTATGTATTGTTTATTCTGAATGGATTCTATCGTGTAGGTATAACATATTTCAAACAATGTTTTTCGGCATGTGCAACCATATTTTGAATGTCGCTCTATACAACACAAATTTAAGCATTCTGCTATGCATTATATAGGATTAAATGGACTAAATTAGAGAGGGAAAGAAAGAGAAAGTTAAGATTTTTGTTACACCAACAAAAATATATTAAATTTCTGCACTGGTGCGACAAAGTCTCATTTAGCATTACTTGATGGCCGGAAAAGCGGGTTCTGAACCTCCAGTTAAAATCCAATTTACTTTTCCGCACGTCCAATAATTCTGACCCGTGAGACCGCCAAATTAACGCTAAAGTGACAGTATTGCTGCGCTATAAGCAAAATTAAACCACTACCGAGGGTATTTTGCGGCTAAAGGAAATTAGACTATAATTCTCTTAAATGGAATACGTGGTTGATTTTTCTTTGGGTCCCATATTTTTACTCGCCTTTTGCAAGTACTAACATTACCAAAATGTGCTAATGGTTACACACGAGGGCCATTCTAAAAATTCTCGGAATGTGCAAGGAAACACAAGCTTTATTCCAACGACTTTCAGCTTCTAATGCCCTGAGTAAAGTAAGATTTGTCAAGCCATGAAAAATAGCATCAACTATTTCAGTGTAAACCTTATTTGATGTTAATCTTAGCCCACAAAGCGCCATAGCTGGAACCCAAGTCCAACGCGTATGGTGGATGTGGAAGCAGTTGGAAGCTAAGATCATGCAGTTTCATCGGCATTCCCAAACATGCAGAGTTGTAGATGTAGAAGTGTACTGGTAATTGAAGACACGTAATAACCAACATTGCATCAATATTGGCTTCATATGCGAACTTATAATTTCACTTATTAAGAGCAGTGTGTTTTCAGTTTGCTTAGTACCTCTAAATAGGCGTGGTACAGTAAACATGAACAGAGAGGCTCAATTACGTGATAACAAATGTAAACTTTGTGATTGGTTTGTGGGAACACTGTTAGACGAAGATAAAAAAACACCTAAAACACCAAAGTGGGTGCATATTAAGGTACCAATTATCAAACTATCTACCCTTACACCCCGTATATAAATTAGAAGAAGCCATTAACATCATCAGATGGCAGTGGTTCCAACATATAGAAATGATGTATGACAATTGGATTGCCAAAAACAAAAGATAATTTAGAGTATTTTAAGCCAGATGACAAAGTATTTTTGCGCCAGACTGGAAGCTAGCCTTAGACTGCAAGAAGAATTGAAAGTTGCCGATAAAAATATGAATTTTAAAGCACTAAAATATTACTTTTCGCCTTTAAGGCGAGATATCTCTCATCGTTTTCTTGAAGAGCCCAAGTTTCGATTTTCACCAAAATTTCCACACATTGTTAAAAGGAGATTAAATGAAGAAAGCTGCCAGAAAGTAAAACTTCTAGCCTTCTGTGCTATCAATTGCAATTTTCTCTTTAATTTATATATAGTTTATCATTGTAGCTCAGATAACACTGACATTTTTAATATACATTTATCTATACTATACACCTATACTGTGAATTATTCGCCGTTTCACAGAAAGTAAACCATAGGTCCTATGCACTTTGGAATACAGAGATAAGCTTTAACTCATCTTTTAGGGTAAGTTTTGCCTCACAAATTGCTACTACTGTTAAGTAGCCAGTTCCTATGTTATCAAGCCTTGTGACATACTTTCTTTGGAAATATGCAGTACGTTTTCTTCATGTATATTTTGAACAGCTTTTTCTGTGTCTTACATTTTCTGGTATAGATGACCCGTGTTCTCAAACTACTGAAGACAACTACATTAAATTTTAGCATAATAAAAAAGAGTTATGCAAAAGTCATCCGGAATGAAAAGGACCTCAAAGAATATTCTCAGAAAATTGAAGATGTAGATTTCATTTGCCATGAAAACGGCTTAAACATTGATAGGTATAAACGTTGGAGTCAGTTTTGAGAAAATAAATATTTTTGAAAAATGTTCCATGTGAAGGGTAGTTCGAAAGACGGATTTTCTTCAAAATCTTCGTTTCTCATCCTTGGAAGACCTTTACTTAAACACAAATTCTGGTATTTGTATCACTTTCCGTTTTTGGATTATGCTCTTCACAGATACACACACATGGAAGGACCTTTTTTATTGTTTTTATGAATTTATGGAGGTTCAGAAAAGGTGAAATCACGGTATCAAATTTTCAGATGAAATACAATATTTTGTCTGCTTACTGTAATCAGAGAAAATATCCTATCTTCCTTACGAGACATGCATCAATATCCTGTAGAAGTTCGTTTTTTATTTTTTTATTTTCATAATCATAGCCGAGCTTATATGCTCATCTATTAATATTCATTTCATATTTATATTCACTATTTGGTTAAGTCTTCCAATAAAGACCCTCAGATCTTTACAATCGTCTCGCTTAGAACTTATTTATTATTTATATTATTTATATATTATTTAACTCTTTTGTGCTGCCTTTAGCTGCCTTTTTTACTTCTCCGATTGTATTAGTCCTGAGGTCTTTATGTAAATTATCATTACGTACATATCATAAAGCATTTATGCTACTCTTAATTGAGAGTTTATTTTGAAACGTTTGTATGTGTTATATGTTAGTCTTTTTCCACATCCCTTAAGCTAGTTTCAGTGCTTGTTTATATGTATACCAGTATTTCGCGATGAAGATTAATTTATTAATTTTTCCCGATAAACCAATAACGCTTGTTATATTTAATGTTTAGTTCCCTTCTTTTGTTTTCAATATACTTCTAATTTAACTTTGAATCCAAGGTAATATCTAAATGCTTTACTATTTGAACTTCAGGAATTATTTATTATTTATTTTAACTAATTGTGTCCTTATTTGCTTATTTGTAAAATTAATATGTACAGATATGGTCTCATTTCATTTAACAGGCCACTTCTTTCTTCCTTGTTAAATTTATTCACAGATCCTTTAAGTTTGTTTGTGGACTCTTCTATTGTGATTCCTATTGCAATTATTGTTGTAAAAGTAGACATAGTTATTTCATCTTCTTGGCAGAAATCCCTAGTAAATAGCGAGGACAATTTGGACTTGGTACACTTCTTTGTAACATATCCTTGCTGTATTCTTTAAACCAGAGTATTCGTTATACTGTTTTACCCTGAAGTGACTTCCTCCTGAGAGATTTTAGCATTTGGCACACGTGAATGATAAGTAGAAATTATGCCGATAATTTAAATACTTTTTAAGATAGGGTGAGGATGGGGCAAACGGACATAGGAGGCAGACGACATTTGTTAAGAAAATTTAGTGTAATTTTCTTACCAACGATGGTATCACTGTGCATTGAGAATAGGTGCGGACAATAGACTTGTGTCGACATATTGTTCAAATGATCTGCGATTATCACTAAACAAACGTGCAATACAGCATCAGAAACGAAACATGTAAACAACGTTTGTCATTTAGTTACCTAAACTTTAAGGTTCCATCCGTTTTACATACAGAAACACATATGGTGACTTCAGGGATCCAGTTATACGTGACGAAGCTTACTAGAGTAAATATCTCCAGCCTTTCTATCTTCAGTTATTTTCTGTTTGAACGCACAACGGGGCACACGGACACGACTCGGCAAGGGGCAAAAGAACAGCGCACTTTTCGTTTCGTAATTAATTCAATAGAACTTTTAAAATGTTTATAGTTGTGAATCATATCTAAATAATGTTTTACATCATACTCATTGACGTTGTGTTTATTTTCTCATGAAAATAGAGAAATGGTGTTGAAAATTAGATTATTGAACTTCAGAATCAAGGTTAAGCTTGTAGGAACCGAAAATTATTTATATTCTGAGCGTCATCATAACCGTACGGTTGATGACAATGACTAAAACTGGTGGTGTCTGCCCTAGCGGATGGACATTCTAACACGCTTCAGCTATTTTTCTTCTGTTCTTGTATCTTATTTCAAAATAATAAATTTTCAGTTTGTTTAGACGAATTTCTGTCATATTCGTTTGGCCCGGCTTTACCCTAATGGGTCATAGATTTAGCAGATTTAACTTTGGTGGGATATGGTTTCTAATCCTCCTTCACTCTGTTGTTTTTGCTTTGCAAATACTTAAGCCTTCCCTCAAGAAACACTGCAGCTTTCAAAAGCGTTCACTAAATATTCCCTAAATTTACAACGCGAGTAGGTTTGAGCCTGCGTCTTACTACTGTTTTTAGGATATCAACAACACCTTTTCAAAACATAATTTTGTTGAACGTTGTTGAGGGTTCTCGTTTGTTTTCTAGAGAAGTAATGTTCACATGTCTACGCTAAGCTCTCACCCCTTAATCGAACATTAAGCCTGTTGTTGCAGGCTTATCATGCGTGTTAGCAGATTAGGGGTGATTTGATTCAATTACCAGAGTGGCTACAGCCACCAATCCGAAAATCGATACTTGTAGCGCATGGGTAGGTTTCGCCTGCCAACAAAAGACTGCACTGCTTCATGCTTTGCTTTTTGGAAGGGACAGCGTCCTCTGGCTCGCATCACTCACTCTCTCCAACACTAAAATATACTATCTCATTTAATCAACACTATCGTCAATTATCAAACGTAAGCAATCCCAGATGGCATGGCCTCAAAATATAAAGGAACTAACGTAACAATTTGACAATTCAAGGAATCCCACTCCTGACACCAGAGCAACAAAATCATAAAAGTCGAAGTCCAGTTACGTTTCTGTCACTTCATCAACCTCTAAGAGAAGCCATATAGGCCTGCTTCGGCTCAAGAGTGATCTTCCCAGTGTCTCCTTGGTCTTCCTAATTCTCTACTACCAACTGGTTTGTACTGTAAGTCTTTCTTCTGGCTTTCGAGAGATATGATCTTACCGTTTCATTTTATACTCCCTGATTTTGTCGCTTAAATTAAATATGTATAGTAGCTCTCTTGTTCCATTTTTAATATGATGTTTAAGACTGCAGCCAGCTATGTACGTCCAACATTTTATTTCAATTATTATTTTTCATTTCTATTCAAGGTCCAGGTCTCGACTCCACAGCATATAATGTGCACTGCCCTTGTTTTATAAAATTATAACATTTTTATAGTGTCACATGTCTTGAAATTTATATACTTCTTCTATTAAATCTCTATCATATTCATAAGAAACATCACATCTTAAGTGTTCACTTCATTCTCCTCCAAAAACGTTTGCGTAAGTCTTCAGCTTTTCGTCATTTTAAAACTCACAACTGTTGTCTTTGCCAATTTTCTGTTTCAGTTCTCTCCCTCTATCTTACAAAAATTCTGACCATACGATCACTCAACACTCATTAACTGCTTCGATATTTTCCTCTACGGCGCACCGGTTCTCGCACAACGACATACAGACGCAGCTGATACACACACACACACACACACACACACACACACACACACACACACACACACACACACACAAACTAAAACCGTCTGCTGCGATGAGTCATGTATGTATCAACTGCTACCCTCGTTGCCTCTCATTATACAACGAGAATGACGTAACACGGACCTTTCTCGAACTTCACCTTTTATGGAACCTCTACAAATAAGCCGGCTGTCTCCCGAATAATCTCGAAAAACTTTCGTAGTACCGCTCTCATTGTCAGGTGTTCACAAACAATTGCGTCAGGCATCCTGGCCTTGAGCGCTTCTGATACCGTGCCTGGTATGTTGTGTGAGGTAGCTTGACGCCTTTATTGTGCACCGCGGCCGACATCACAAGATATTTACAAAATGATCCATGTGTAATGTGTGCCCTTGTATGCGTGAACAGTATAACTCAAAAAGTCGGTTAAATACTAAACTAGGTATTTAAATTCAGCATCTTCCAAGTATGAGACAGAAAACTGTTCAAGAACCCCTCTCCTCCCAGCCTAGACTCCTTTTCTGTCGAACACTTTTCGAAATTTTTATTCTATGAAAATTGTTCTAACGATTTTGATAAAAATGCCATATGTTTAAGATATCTTTATGATAAAGAAATCCTATATCAGATATCCTAGTAATATTATCAGAAGTCGTCTTCATTCTTGATGACTTTTGTATAAGTGGTAACCCATAAGAGAAATATATGTCTTGAGGCCCTCTGAATAAAAAAGGCATTTTTGGAAAAATATCCACGTGTGTGTGTGTGTGTGTGTGTGTGTGTGTGTGTGTGTGTGTGTGTGTGTGTGTGTGTGTGTGTGTGTGTGTGTGTGTGTGTGTGTGTCTATGAACAGCACAACTCAAAAACGAAAAGTCGGTTAAAAATCAAAGTAGTATTTAAATGTAATATCTTTTAAGGATGCGACACAAATTTTGAAGAAAATTTTCATCTTAAATTACCCGTTACATGGAAACCTTTTCGAAAATGTTTATTTTTTTTCAAAAATGACCCTAACGATTTTGATTAAAATGTCATACTCTAAGATATTTTATAGCAAATGAAATGTATATTTTGAATTTTCTGGCCATAACCCATGTAACCCGTAAGAGGTAGACAAAATCTTATTATACAATAAATGCAGATATCGTCAAAACACACATGGTATGTCCAAATGCATTTTCTATGGAGCAGTGAACCATTACGGAGATATTCCTTGTTATTTGTGTGGATGTTGCAATATTTAAAACTTTTCACAAATAGAAGGTCACTATTCACTTTTTTTTTTGTCCCTTGGCCGTGCAAGGAGAACGGAATTCAAAGCCTTCATAAAGCAACCAGCTTTAAAATATTTGACTGTCGCATGTTCCCCTTACACAGGCTACAAGAAAATTATGAACAAAATAATTTATACAAATGTTTATCTCGACTAACATGAAGATAGGGGAATGAGAGTTTGTAAGAATAGTTAGTACAAGAGTAGAGAACATCGTGTGAGTGCAATAAATAAGATTTTTTATTTTGTAATACGATTTTTTTTTCTTTTTTAAGAAAAGCGTTTTGTGTCACCTTTTCTATAGTTGTGCAGTTAAACACCTCCGATAAATAATTATGACAATTGAAACAGTGAATCTACCCTAAATATCAGCTGAATCTGTAGAGATCGTAAAGCTCTTGTAATCTGAATGTACATAAAGTATTATATCTGATGTTGTCTGTTGAAGAAACATGAATCTATATAATTGTAATTTAGTGCAATTTTACACCAGTCGCAGAAGTATCTCAGGGTTACAAGACAGTATACAAGCTGAAACAAGAACGGTGCAGTAAATTTACACATCAACTCCCCACATAAGTATGATTAATGATGAAGTGCGATCGATGGAATAAAACGTGGACAGTCATGTAATTTTGTCCATAATGTTAGGGTTGTTGAAGTAATGAAATCAAATGAATGGTGTCTATATATGAGCAGGGTGGCCGTCGGATAGCCGGAAACTTGTTCATTTTATCGTGTTAAAGCGAATCTCATAACAAGCTAGCTGGGGTGGCTACCCTCCCACCCCTCGAGAGGAGAGTGGTCATTAGGGGTGAATGTGTCTGTCTACCCCATTCCTGTCTCTTTAGAAATTCTGACCCTTTCCTGAAGGGTGGTTTCCACCGGATTCTGCCAACTAAGTTCTTTTCAAAAACCTTTGCTGGCTAAACTTTGTTATACAAGGAATTTGCAGCGCTAGACGTTGGCAACACCGCAGCGTGTGTCAGAAAATTATAGAGTTATTACAGGGGCGTGTTCAAACTATCAGTTATTACACGTGCATATCAATCTAGCTTTCAGAACTGTGTTTAAAATTACAGGAATTGATCACTATGCACTTTCACGTTGCTTAAACGTACATTATGGCTTATTATGCTTTAAATTAAGCTAAGAGTTCAGTAAATAAAAGGGTAATCAGTTCTTAATATCCAATAAATTAATATAACCATAAACTTAATGCTAGGGTGGCCGAAGAAAATATGAATATATGCCTTTTAAAGAGTTCATTGTCCAGGTTGGTAGTCTATGTAAGCTAGGAATACCTAGACTTTTGACCATGTCTAAGTATTGCCCATTTCTTAATCTACTCGATCAGTTGATTTGACTAAGTTAGAGCATCCAGATCTACCTAGGCATGAGCAGCCTGCAGTTTCAAATCATTAGAAAATCAGCAGGAGCACGTAGCAAACGAACCAGGGTTCCCTAGCATTACTAAGGGGGGGGGGGGGTACCTTAAACCCATTTTCTGTATTTTTTTTAAATTCTGTCTTTTAATTTATTTTTAATGACAGGCAATAAATAGTTACTGTTAATCTCTTTCTTCTACTAAATTGCGTAATTACTTCAAAGTTTTCAATTTTGTTCTTTTTGAAAACCAATGAAATGTTAATATGGTCATAAACTACTGCCCCGTCCGTATAATATGATTAATGTAAAAAAGTGAAAAAGAGATAATTAAACAATGTTAAATATTACCTTTATAAACACGACAAAATATAAGACCCAATTTTAAAATAAATTTGTTTTAAAACTTGCTTGGACATTTTGTTACCGCGGTGGCTACAAAGTGCCTCTCCCGTTAGTGGTAGTAAAGTTCTGTACTTAGGATTGCCATTGCTAGGATAAAACTAGAAAATAAGTGTTGCAAAAATGCACAAATCAAAATCAACATTTGTGCAAAGCACGATACGCATTCTACTGGAAGAACATTTTATAAATTATACTACTTACTACTTTTCATTTAAAACTGAAGTATGTGTACATTCAATTGAAGCCAACAGTTACCTGCTAAGTGAAATTGCATTATTTTTTAAATTAACTTTTACACATATCGATCCACGAATTTCATGTCATATATACACTATATTACTTCCTTAAACCAAATTTGCCCATCACTTTTTAAAAAGGAAGCGCGTGCTCTATCCCATCAACTCAAAACTGACATTTAAGGACCTTTTAGACCACAAGTTGTTTCTCAAATCAAAGAAACCGATATTACCACAGAGGTTAGATATCTAGAATAAATGAAACAACAACAAAAATACTGGTTTTGCAAAACAGAAATGGTTTAAGATATATTATTTAATATGCAGTCCACCCCCCCCCCCCTTCCCCTACATACACATACACACAAATTTTCAATGATGTGGAAGTAATTTTTGACGTCTGGAAATTAAAGTGTGGCCCACCAAAACACAGGCAGAACATACCAATCTTCTCACGTCGTGAACTGCAATTTTATACAAAAACATACGGTGGAAATATGAGCAAAATACGTCTTCTTTGACCAATTCTGGCATGAGAGACAATACCTAAAGCTCAAAAAGTTGAAACATTAACTAAATTTTATATTGTAATGCATATTTCATATAAATGATACCAAATGCATATTTGAGTCATCCAGCATTGGATGCCTAGCACTATGCTTGGAAGTTTTGTAATATAGGGATACGAGCACTAATGAAGCTTTTATAAATATTTAATTTAGCTTGCACACACGATACCGAACAGCTTCGCCACTATTCGAATGAGAAAAATGGGTCAGGTCCACAGTGGGCCTAAAATAGAGCACAAAAGTTGATTCTCATTACACTGGGACAAAGTGTTCCGAGTTCTGAACCAGGAGGTCATCATTAGTCCCTATCTCGCGCGACGAAAGGACGGAGAAAGTGCCCATTAAAATTCCCGAGGGAGAGCGAACAAGGATTAATTAAAAGCGCTGGGAATCGTAAAGTTTCCCTCGCGGCAAAGGCATGGTGGCTGGCTTTATCAGAATTCCTGGTAACGTCCAACCAACAGGCCAGTGGTCAGCTTCCCTAGTTGTGCCTGCGTGCCTGCTTGCCTTCCTTGTATCCAAAACTACCATTCTGCAAATTGTTACAATATCAGCATACTTGCGTAATAATATCCAACCAATACATATGAAGCTGTGGTATACACATATGGCAGTATACAGGCTTTCGGGATTAGAAGTGCAGTTATTTGCATAGTAGGCACAAAAAACAACCTTGACATTTTCCCCCCATTATAGTGCAGTCTGGTTATATTTGGTGATATTCCATCCGTTAGGTTTCATTAGTGCAGCCAACTGTTCGTAACATATAACCATAGCAAAGCTACGGCCATAGCTGGTGTTATTGCGTCTGTTATGTTGCCACACAAGCCCTTGTTTATGAACGGGTTGCAGAGAGGCCAACTGACAGATTTTAAAACAACATTCTGTTTAGATGCCGTATTAATTAATTAATTAAATCACTTTCGAGCGCTAAATATCATAAATATATATTATGATATTTAGCGCTCGGAAGCGATTTTATGCAAACATGTTATTGCAGAACAAGATTTGCCGAAGGTGAGTACGTTCTTGTGTTGTGTAGTAACGATATTCAACCATTATTATCGTTTGAAAGCATGATACTTTAACCTTGTGATATTTGAGGTTAGAAATGCCTTTATCATGTACGTTGGCAGGACTGCTTTTTGAGATACTTTTGTTTGCTGTTTAGTGTAATGTCGACCATGTTGCACTCTTGGGAACAACCGATAAACTGTATGTACTATACTGGTAATTTAAGACTGGACAATGAACAATATTACAAAAACATTAGGGAACTTATAATTTCACTTATTGAAAGTAGTATGTTTTCAGGTTCAGGTAGGCGTGACACAGAAAGCATGACGCAGATTAGACGGAACGAATGTTTTTTGTAAGGCCAATTACCTTCAAATATATGCCAGGAGTGGCAAATTGAGGTGTGCAGCAAAACGGACAGTCTATCTGACCGACGTTGTTCATTTGCGACGCAGAAATACTCGGCAAAAACATTTAGTAGTAAACTATGTGATTGTTTTGTTGAAAAACTCATACACTTGGGATTGTTAGCTTCCCACAAACCAATTACAATTGTGATCCACCCAAAACTTGATATCAAGAATTCACTGGTAAGCATTTAATGTTTTGTGCGCATGGGTATAATATAGTATACAAAACAGGAAGATACAATAATTACTAGTAAACAAAACTAATAAAGAACTCGGTCCATTTTTTGCATTATTTGAGGTCTATCCAAAACTCGCCTATCAGAAGCTCACAACAGTCTATGTAATCGATTCTTGGGATCTTCCTACACGACGCATTTTTAATACCCAAAATGCTCCAAGCGATGGAGTGCTTTACTATGTGTTTTGAAATTGTTGTCAAAAATACATTAAAAGCAATGATCATATAATTTTTTAAAAGTAACCCCTCCAATTTTGAGAAGTAAATTTAACCTTTGAGAAATTAAGAATTTTAGAGAGCCCAAGAAGTAACTTTTCTAAAACAATTGGGCGTTTTTTATATATTTTCTCTAAAACCTGAAGTTTTATCTGAGTATTCTTAAAAACGATGGCTGGAGCGCTTTTCTTAGAGTAATGAATTTACACAGTAAAAACTGTTTAAGTAAGCGTGCAAGCTAGAATTTTGAAACATGTTTGTTATTGTGTGTAATAACTGGCATGAATTCTAACAAGGTCTGTTATGTACATACATATGTGGGTTTCCCAAATTTAACAGATGATTACTAAGGGGGAATTGACATGATAAAATTTAAAACTTTCTATTGTGAGATTTTTGCTAATGAGAATATATGTGGCTTATTAGTCATTTAAAACTCTCAAGAAATATCAATATACCGTGCTGTGGTTTAAATTTTGGAACTGCATACTCATTTTATTAAAATATTTTAGATTCTCAACATATTATTTCTGCTAAGGTCATCATAGGCTTCATTTAAGGATCTTCATGTCAAAAGACAATATTGCAAATCAGAAGATAACATAGGACAACTACTTCTCTGTAAAGCTCCGTTCATCATACGTTTGAACCTCAATTTTAACTGCAATTATTTTAAAAACACTTTTTATCATAAACTATAAACACTTCACGTGTGAAATTTGGCAAGCTTATGCAAGATGATATTTTACACACATTGAGCTAGAGTTTACAAAATTGTGGATTTTGTTGAAAAAAAAATTAGATGCAAATTTGTATTCATCTTTTTTCATAGAGAAAAAAAAAATCAAAGGCAGAATTGCTATCGACGGCTTAATATTCTTAGTTGCATGTTATGAAATATGTTTTTATATGCATGAAGATTTCAACTGATTTTGGAGAAAAACGAACCCACAGGTATCGAATTTGTTTCGTTTATCTAGCAAACATTTTATAGAAATTAAGAATTTTCTGGCAAATTATAAAACACATAATTCATAAAGCGGTTGTTGTGTTTTTTTTAAATGAATATATTTTCTCAAACCATTAAATCTATAGCCCCATTTGATTGTTTTAATAATGTAACTTCTGGATTTATTGCATGATTAAATGAGTAAAAATGTTGCACCACATCTGATTGATCAATTTGTTTATATTTAATATTTTTAAGATGCTCTTTTATTCTGGTTATAAATTTTGAAATATGAATAGATTGTATTTATAAGTTTTTGTTTTCATAGGTTGGTAATAAATAGATCTTTTAAGTTGAGCATCGGTAACTATGGTAACTTGTTTGAGAATAAGTTGAATACAACTTGAAACTAGTCAGTAATACAACAACTTGCAATATTGATAGTGAAGCGGAGATTTTTGTTTCTAATTTGTTCTTAATTTAGATTCTGTTGTTTCACTATTAATAGCTTCAATTTTCCTTAATCAATAATAGTATCCAAATTCAATTTCTTTACCTAGGAATTGAAAAAGATTATCAAATTCAGGTTTGATGAGTGTTATCCTTGGACAGGTAGCAAGGTTTTTACCCCAGTATAAGGGAGTTGAGTGTGTCACTAAGTGCAAGTGTCCCGAACTGAGCTGCATATATCCATATAACATGTCCCAGATAAAGTTTTCGTAACCATAGCCTGTAGAAGGTGTATAGAAATAAAGCACAGGGAGTAGAAAGTAATATGAATGTAACACAGATACTTGGAGTCTGTTAAGGATCATTAGGAAATTGGGGAAATACCTGCAATAAGCAATCTACCCAGACGATGAATCTCCTTCCTGTTAAATCAGTAGAGTTGAAATCTTGTAAGGAAACAGTTTCCTCTGATTGTAGACTTCCTCAGTGCACATTACATGTGTAGTTGCTAACAAGATCTTTTTCCTCTCCCTGTTTTTTATCTTGCGAGCAAAGAGGCAGCGAGCGCCATCTTCATAGCAGACTAGCTTGCCTATAAAGTTCAAGCCATTTAACTCGGAGCTGAAATTGTGTTTCCCCATGAATATCGAGCCATTTCAACTTGAAACATCAGCCATTAGACAAGATAGAAGATTTTCCTCATAATGTTTATTACGTTAAGCCGTTTCGCTTCTTTTCCTCCGCGCTTGAAAGGTAGTTACTTTATATGATAATGGATTCCAGAGGCACAACTATAAACGTTAATTTAAAGACCGGTGGAGGGAGACTTTGCAATCCGTATAAAATGACAAGATGAATATCTTACACCGAGAAGACAGCATTTTTTTCTTCTTGAATTCTCTCTCCTTTTATGACTCCCCTCTTTCTGGGTTCTTGCCGGAAGATTAAAGTCGCTTCTAGACATCCTGCTTACTGACGATTGTGTTTAAGTTCAGAGTTGTGCGTAAATTTCCAGTCATTAATTAAGTTTAACAACTACTGAAGTAACTTACAAGCTGTACCGTATTTAGTATTGGGATACCTACTCCATGGAAAACCCCCAAAACCAACACAACAGATACGTTTATACTCGCACAATGGATGTTGTCATGCAAACTATCCTTAAAAAACTTATTATTCTATCTACTTCATTTTAATAACTTTATTACATATTTCCTTTAGATACAATGGCTGTAGAGAAATATAGTGGGTTTAAGGACAGTGGAATCGCTATGTGATGTATTTGAAATTTCGTTCACATGACTTGGAGACTTCATATTTCAGGAAAGGTTTTTGCAAATTTAAACCAATAACAAGGAATATATTAGAAATGGTTAACTTTACAAATTCTACTTTAAAGACATCTGCATTTTTTGTGCAGTATGATTTTGCCTATGTCTTATGGTTTACCAGTTATGCAAAAGTCATCCAATGTAGAAATCTTCAGAAGTTACACATCTCAAATTTTCTAGTAACATTTAATTTGTCACGAAGATATCTTAAACATATTCCATTTTAATCGAAATCTTTATAGCTGTTTTTGAAAAATGAGGCTCGTAAAGGATAATTTAGCATGCGGGGATATTCTTGAAAACCTTCCTGCTACATTCTTCAAAGATGCTGAACTTGGTGCCATATTTGGGTTTTAAACTTTTCATTTTGGACTTACGCTATTCAGAGACATACAATGAATCTGTTTTTAAAAATGTTTTCATTGGGTTTAGGGACTTCAAAACAAAATTTTGGGTGAAATCTTTACGTAGTTTTTGGTGGAATACAATACTTTCTATCCATAGTATAAAGAATAAAGACATGTTCACATTTTTAGTATTCGATGTCAATATTTCACCGGAAATATCTGTTTTGAGGCCCCTGAATCCAAAAAACAGCATTTTTAGAAAAAGGTCCTGTGTGTGTCAGTTTATGGACAGCACAACTCTAAAACGAAAACACGCTTAAAAACCAAACTTGGTATTTAAGTTTAACATCTTACAAGGATGGGACACAAAGATTTTGAAGAAAATTGCTCCACATTATGCTACCCTTTACATGTAAAATTTTTCGAAAACTTCGATTTTCTCGAAAATAGCTCTTAAGATTTTGATTAAAATTCCATGTTTGAAATATTTTATGGTAAATGAAGTGTATATTTTCAATTCTCTGGCTATAACCCACATAGTCCTGTTTACTTGGATGACTTTTGCATGACTGGTTAACCGTAACAGAAAATGTAGATCTTGCTAAAACACACAATTTATATCCAAATACATTTTTTATAGAGTGAAGCATTTCGGAGATATTGTTATTTGTGTGAGCTTTGGAAAATAAACTGTCGTTAAATGGAAGAGAACGGAATCTCAAAGCTTTAAAATATTTGACTATCGTCAAAGTCTACTGTATTCCCATATTCCCCTTGCACCTACAAGGAAATAAGTCAACATCTGAAAATGTTCATCTTAACTAATACGAAGAGTTTGTAAGATTGGTTAGTAGAAGAGTAGAGAAAGTCATGTGAGTGCAACACATGTTAGTTTTTTGTATCAAATTGTCAGTGAATGGCAATAATAATTGGCCCACTTGCACTAGACACCTCTAGCTCGTTGTAGTGGTCTGTAATCCAACTCCTGATTGACATAGTAACCCGAGAGGCATATCTTTACATAAAGAGTGTATGTGGGAATAGCTACTTGTTAGAGTAACGTGATATGTCAACAGTCATTAGAGAACGCGTGAGCCTAGAAGTGAATGGTTTCAGGTTCGGGGGTTGCTTAAACAGCTGTCAACTTTCCCACCACAAGACAAAAGGCCATTCTCCTCCGTCTCACCCTATCTATACTAAGGAAAGTGCTACATGTATGTATACTGAAATATGTACAATAATTTACGTGCATATAAATAATATATACCAGGTGCAAAACTCGAAAGAAATTGTTACTGACGACTGCAACATAACTTTTCCTATGCTTTAAGCAGTCGTACTTTAAATTACATCGTAGAAGGCTGTGCATTTAGGTTCAGCAATTGTTTTCTTCAGGTTGGGCAACCGTTGAAGGAAGAGGGTTAATACATAGCTCATTCTTTTACTATTTACAGGAGTTTGCGATGTGGATGTTGGATTTGCTTCAGGCATTTAGTACTTAAAATTACTGTCGAGTTAGTTAAACACAAGAGTAAAATAGGAAAGTAAACCGGTATAATGTAAGAAGCAGAAACAAAGGTAGCGCTATATATGAAATGCACAAGTGGTAACACTGGAATATGGACAACGATGCTCAGTTGTTACTTTGACAGGCCTTCTCGACTCGGACCATTCGTGGCACTAGATTTCAGGGCTCAAGATAAATTGTACGTGTATTACACATTTCTTTGTAGGTGTAAATAAGGATCAGCAGACTAAACAGATAGTATATTTTTAAAAGCCATATGGCAAACGATTATTTTCGGGTAACGGTTGTAACTGTCACGTTAAAATTACACAATAGTAACGATTAAGTGGCTTATTTTATGATACCCACGTACGCAATTAAGAATACGATTTTCTAGCTGTGCCAAGACTGATTAATAATCGCAAAATGCATTTGCACTTGCTTCTACATTACTGCATATATACATTGTATAGCTGAACTGAGCTATATGGGAACATAAATATACATCACGTGACTAGATGTAACAAAGAAAAATACATCACTATTAGCAACATCAACATAACAAAATTCAGCATTTAAGAATTTTAAACACTCTCGCAAGAGGTTGTATAAAACATGGTAATGACCTTTTCAAAGATGTTACATACGATATGTAACAAAGTAGATTATTAGTCTTTTTTCCAGATAGTACTCGTATATTAGACCAACAATGCCACTCACGATCTCTTGCAAATGAGGTTAAAACTGCCCACTAGTTGAGATTCAATTGCGCTCAACTACTGAGCGAACTATGGTGTGCAGATCTAACTCCTTTGGTCTTTTTCGTATGGGAAACCTTAAAAAACGAGTTTGTGGACAAAAGTCAACAGTACTGGATGAGCAAGACAATCAATTAACTATCGTACGTAACCACAGCACGAGACATACACACATCCCTAGTTCGTCAGCAGGTGACAACCATGGACGCTGTAGATGACTGATTTAGTCACTTTGAACGCACAAAATGACTGACACCCCTTAAGAAAGCATTCAACTTCATTACTGTGAAAAATTATAAGTTTGTTCATTTTGTTTGTTTGTTTGTTATTCATTTTGTTCTCAAGGTACCTACTCATATTATCAAAGAGTCAGTACATAGTTCTGGACCACTCTGTATAAATTGGGCAATGAAACTTATAGAAGCCATTTACTGAACAATATTTAACATGTTATCTCCAAGACTGCAGTCTGATATTTTTAATAGTGTTTGTCAAGTATGAGTTTATGCAACGCCTTGCAAATGTCACCAAATAATGCTTCTTTCCCTTGACACAAAACTGCAATTTCTGATACTGATGAGCGCATAAGGAAGTGACTTGCCAAGGAGATGTGTACACAGAGATAAGACAATTGTTATTTCAGTATCCCTCAGGAAAACAATGCCCTTCTCCAATATGTGAGAAGCGGCGATGACTGGAAAGGTCTGAAGAAGCAGGTACAGGTTATGCAATGTAAACATTCCCCACAGGCATGAGAGACGCCATCCTGACAGTTGGTAACAATGGCAACAAGTCTTCCGCCCGGAAATTGTTATTCTTTCTTTTGCCGTTGCAGCGGTTCCCCGGCATCTCACAAGAGCCAATTGTTCGGCGAAGATACACCATGACTAAGGCCTTCTGTGGCAACACACAGCTCCAACTCTTTCTCAACAAAAGCAGCCGAAAGAAACTGACTGACAAGCAGAACGTAACATCTGATCCACCATCCTTAAATCAGACGCAGCTGACTCAGATATACATGCAAAATAATCTGACAGAATCTACATTATTATATACGATATATGAAATCCACTGTTTATATAATGCTGCCATGTTTTCAAGCTGAAAATAAGATTTTAGAAATGTTTCCCCAGCTCGTGAACACATCGATCTATCGACCTTTCACTGTATTGATTTAGAAGATTTATGCGTATTGTAACAAATTTTAAATGTAACAAATTTAGCAAATCTTTTTATTTTCTCAAGCTTCAAGTACAGCCACACTACTAGTTTCTGTCTCTTAATCTTTCCAAACTCTCACACCATACTAGTTTCTGTCTCTTCATCTTCAACAACTCAAACTGTCTCTATGGCAACCTCCTTGAAAATCAAAGAGTCTTAATGACATGGAGAAGCCATGTCACAGTATATTCTGAACTAGCATTAACATGTATATTCAAAATATTTTAAATCCGACGGGTGTTAAGGCACTGTTAAAGTTCCTGACTAGGCATTATGGCGGAGATATTGAAAATGATTACTCTTTTATTAGGTGTCAACAGAGGACGGATGGGAAGAACAACATTGTCAATAGTGATGCAGCTGCAGTTAGCAATAAGGGTTTTGACAATTTTTGCACTCAAGAGACAGCCTACTACATGCAGATGCGAGAATTACAGCATATTCTCGTAGTGTAATGTCGTCATGGGATTCTATAACGATGGCTTGGTTTTTCTCATGTGTAGCTTGACGTATGTAAGTACCTCAGAAGCAATATCGTTGTTTGACTAATAGAGCTGAAACTAGCTAGTCAATAGCTTCCTTGTATACCTAAGTGAAGCATGTGTTGTAATGCAGCATGGAGTTAGGTTAAATTCCACCGATATAGAACTCTTCAATCCTGGAGCACCTTATGTTGCTTTCTCTTGTATTTGTAAATACTGGTATTAAGAATCGAAGTTGCACTTAATGTTTAAAATCCTAGTTTGGATGTACTAATATTAAATATATTTGCTCACATAACTCGCGAAACAAATTTTCGAAAGCTTTCCAAGGCCTCCTGTGAACGGACCTTTTTGTTTAAGCCTTTAGGTAAATTTTTGTAAATTCATTCAAGGGAACGAGAAAAGTAAAACGTAATGTCATTTTGTTATTTAAAATATAATTAATAATTAAAGAAATTAATTTGAAAACGATAAGGTATATTATTTGTAAAATTGTGCATTTAGAAGGGATTTGTTAAAGACATTCTTTATTGCAATTGGCAACAAGATGCGATCATGAAAAATCGCGTTGCTATGGAGACTAAAAACAAGTGAGATAAAACGAGTTTTATATGTGTCTTCTTAAATAATGAATTACATTTCAATAAGTTCACCCGTTGATCCTTTCAGTCTTCACAGCCATGTGAAGTCACCACTGAGCCAGAACTAGGCTGAAGAAAAGGTAAAATAATTCATGATTTCCAGACTTAACTATGAAGAAACATCACACTTTGTGAAAAACAGTCACAAATGACCGACAGTGTAAATGATTCAAATGACGCACCAGCTTCAAAGTCAATAAATGGGTAATACAATGCGATAATTTTCCAGTTTCACTTATATTGCTCATTTGAAAATTTTTGATCAAATGTTTGAAAGTTCGTTCACACTGTCAGAAGTGTGGCATCAGCTGTCACATAGTTAAAGAGCTTCTTGTAAATCATTTGAAAATCTATAGCAATAAGCAATTCAACTTGAATGAGTTCAGGAGATCTTGACATATCACATTTTATCCACGTATTGTTCCTTCAGCCAAGCCACACTCTACCACTCAATGAAAAAAGAATGCTCGCTGTTAGCAACTACCAATTACAATAATGCTCCCAAAATTGGAAAAAGTGATCAGTAGTTCGATATATTCTATAGCAGTGTATAGCTATAGTATTTTGCAGTCTGCGTTTTATAATGGACATAATTCTATATATCCAATTCAAGACTCAGAATTAATGTCACTGAATGAAAAGCGGAAGAGATGTCAAAATTACTTGAACTGGGAGATTAAACAAAATAAGGCTAAAATACTAGCAAATATGGAAGACCGGTCAACCTTACGTTTTTCATGTATACACAACCTTAATCTTCAGCAGATGCAAAACCAACTTTGGAAACAGCTAGTTATTGCTTTCCTGAAACAATTTGACATATTTTTGTTAACCTCTGTCCAGAAAAATACACTCTTAGCAAGAAAAAAACAACAATGTATTCTACTGTTGCAACAAACCGAGCGAGAGGGTTCGCCTTTGGTCCCGGGTTCGATTTCTGACCACTTTACCATGGGTTTTCAATGATTTTCCCACTTTGGCTGGGCGAATGCTGGTTTCTCTTCGACCATGATTAATTTCCATGATTTCGTATCATTTCGCCTCCCTCATATTTCAGGTAGGCTTAGGTGCTGTGCAGTGTCGGCCGGTGTAGAAAAATGGTCCGGAGGGAAGCCTTCTGTGAGCAGCTCGTCGCCGTCGGTGTGACCGGGACATCAACTTGGAACCGTCAGGGCATCTCTGCCTATAGCGTCCCGCTGTACCTCCACCTTATTTTACCTCCTGTGGGCGGTAACCACGGAATATCTGCATAGGATCGAGGTGCGAGGCGTATTCTCTGTTTCCTGCAATTGATGCAATGCACTTTCTACTTTATCACAGAAAAAATTCCAGACCGTGCGTAACAGCAAATAAATTTCCGAACAGGGGTTCCTATTTGAAAACCGATTAGTTGGGGGACGCACAACATATTAAGAGTTGTCGGTGTTTTTTTTGGGGGGGACACCCTGTATACCACGAAACTAGTTTGCGTTTAATGTCAAGAACTTGCAGCAAATACTAAAATAAGTGAAGCTTGTAGTCTCTTCTAAATATTTGTTATATTTGTTTCAAAAGTGTATGTGTGTGTGTGAGAGAGAGAGAAAGAGAGAGAGAGAGAGAGAGAGAGAGAGAGACAGACAGACAGACAGAGAGACGTAAGATCATTAGGAAGAGTGTTAAATAGTTTTCTTTTAACAATATTAGACTTTCTGGAAGCAAGACATTTTTGCACTGGTCCCCTTAGTTAGGAAAAGGCATACACTAAAAGAATGGGCAATTATTGGCATTAATACGCTTTATTTCAGGTAGAGGGAAGTCGCGCTTGTCAAACATTGCACTTTTGCAATCAGATGCTCTGCCTGCTGTGGTAGGTATTTTTGGTGGTCGCCGTTCTCTCTCTATGAAGTGCCTAGTCACGCAGGCATCTGTATAATTAACACACATTATACAAACACTATAGTCCCAACTTTACCTTAACTAGACACCAACTGTCAATCCTCGTACACCTATTGTTCACGTCTGCTTATTGACGTCAGACAACAAGTATGGCGGGTCCTTAGCTTTTTCTTAAGCAAGATAATAGTAAATTTTAAACCGTTACTGTAGATGTGGCAACATCCTACCTCTATTACCATTGATGTCTTTCACTGTGTTAGAACCAAGAACATTGACAAGCTTTAGTTTTGTTTCGATAGCCTTCCAAGCAATGCATTAAAGTTCTTGTTGAACTTGTGATGCATCTTACAATTTCACAAAAGTTTGATCATTATAGCTCGGACTTTTAGATTTTAACCTGATTTTTCTTTCACTGCCGTGTACATAATACGTAGAGAAATAGTATATTCCATCCAAAAATGCGACATTTCACGGGAAATACATGTTTTGCAACTCTATCATGATCATCCCCAAGAATTAGGCTTATTGACCTGTTCTGACTTCAAAGGCGATATAGCCGAACCATTTATTCTTGGCTGGCATATTTCTCTGCCTTCTCAGTTTGTAGTCTTAACATTATTTTAGGTAGTCGGCCGTCATTCATTCTAGTTATATGTTGGTACCGGTTATTCTTTTCTGCTGAATTAATTCAGAGAAATTTCTTAGAAATTTCATTTCACTGGTTTCTATTTTCTTTCTAATTCCTCGATTTATAGACCAATTTACTGAACCATAATTTAATAATGGTAAGGTAATGCTTTATGAAATTTTAATTTTGTTGAACGGTGTGCGTTATTCCTTACAGTTCTTCTTATTGTTTCACACGTTTACTGAAATTTACTAATTTTATTTTAGCCCCTTGTTCTTTTAAATACGATATACTGCAACCTGAATAGTTGAAGGAGGACCCCTACTCTATATGGAACACTCTATACAAAACCATAAAGAATTTTAAGAAAAAAATCAGTGTGTGTGTGTGTGTGTGTGTGTGTGTGTGTGTGTGTGTGTGTGTGTGTGTGTGTGTGTGTGTGTGTGTGTGTGTGTGTGTGTGTCTATGAACAGCATAACCCTGATACTGAAATTATATATTCCGAAAATTAATAATTTAAAATATAATTAATAATAATGAACTACAATAATTATCAGAAATAAAAGAACATGAACATAGGTTAGTATCGCGAATTTAAAAAGTTAAACAGGTTTGTTAGCATCACTGCGACTGGGAAATATAGTTATTTTTCTGGGAAGTGTCTGAATGCGTGAAACACAAATCAACGGCCGAGTGAAGCATATTCCAGATGTGTAAATACGGCTGAAGTTTTATTTGACTGGTGAATTGTTTTATAACCTAATGTCTCAGTGAGTGCAAATAGGGAAAATAATGGAAACATTCATTTAAAGACGTTATCACCATAACTAGCGTCATCCTTTCCAAACAAAACCCACGCATACCCAGGGAGAGAAATCTCAGTGCTCTATCGGCGGCAAAGAACTGAATCAAAGGACTAACACGTTATTAGTCGTTATTGTTGCTTCAAACTGTCTTATCAACGTGTGACCTACAAAACGCTAATTTTACTTCAAAATTGTTACATGTAAGACTGGCAAATGCTGCTTCAAATGTTGCATCAATACTATACTGTATGTCACAGTAGTGCAATTAGGCCACACGCCTAATTGCACTTCAAAATGGTATTTCCAACGTACGACTGAATACACATATTTGCCTCAAGCCCAAAAGGAATCGGTGGTTAAAATACCTTATATTAAATGTGTGTGTGTGTGTGTGTGTGTGTGTGTGTGTGTGTGTGTGTGTGTGTGTGTGTGTGTGTGTGTGTGTGTGTGTGTGTGTGTGTGTGTATTTGTGCATGTAACTGAACAAAGGTACAAAATAAGCAAATACACTAATTCGGAGCTCTGGTTGTGCAAGTGTAAAATTGATAATTCTATTTGTATCACAATAAATTATCATTAGGGCTCAGGTTTTTATTACCTTAAAAATCTTGAAATATTCATGCATTTGTATTGTAAAAGTCATCAAACTACGAAATAAAACACTGATAAAATGACCTAAGGCTTAAAACGAAAAAATGTATTTACTATGAATAGTTACAGATGAAATAATTCATACCTCTCTTAACCTTCACTTTCAACAGAGTTACAATGGATAAATAACATGGAGTTTCAAATTTAATGTCAAACTTGAAGGATATTCGATTGTCAGTAAGTAAAGCTTTATAGGTACCTGAAGAAACTTCTTTCTATATCACATGATGTAATGAAGGCAAACTTGAAATAACGGAAATCATTAGCAGAAAATTCTAGTTCATTTTCATCGACTTTTGCTTCTTTGCCACCAGAAAGTCACCAATTTTATAAATGTTGTATACGTAGGATTTCTTCCAAGAACCCAACGTAAATTTTCCCTAACCTTTTGAACTAATTCACCCTTTTTAAGGTGAGTGATGGATTTTAATATTACAGAAAAATTTAATTTTATGTAGGCTAAGGTTTTTGACATGGTGATTTAAATAATTGTAAATTTTACTTTTTCAATCTCACTGCACTTCATGCAATAGTTCGCAGATCAGGTCAAGTCCCCGAACGTGTTGCAATAGGCTGAATGGGAAAGCAAAATGGTTATGATAGCTATGTTGTTTACAAGGATATCTGAAGTGTTAAATACTCCATAAAACATGACTACTATACTATAAATATGACCTACCGCTAAAATATGGGCAGTAATGCATTTACCAATATGATCAATGAAAGCTATTCATTATGTTAAAAATGCCGGAAACATGCTTAAACTATAATGGTAAAGTACTTAGGAATGTAAGTCGTCCTTGGGGTATTTATTTCTGATGTGAGATTCCCTTTGTGATCTACCGGGAAAAATACGAATCGGTTGGAGGATTCAACGTCATACTGGCAAGTTGTCACAGTAGCTCAGTAGTTAGAGCAGCCGTGCGTGAAGCGGAAGGTCTGTGGCTCAAATCTCGGCTGTGACTGAATTTTTCAGTACCGATACTACTCTCATGCTTAAATTAACTTAGGTACGAATAAGTAAAGAAAGGATAATATGATGTCATAAAAATCGGAGCCCCAATGATCATGTTAAATTCGGAAATAGTTTGTGTCGCCTAAGAGGCTATATCAGGACAGCAGTATCAGTGCAGAAATTATAACGAATAGAACATGGTTTAAATAGTCATGCATGTCCGTGTATCAACTGCGTCGAGTGCCTTCCTTGATAACTTAGTCACCTCAATGGACACAATATGCGTATTATTTACTTATGATAAACTAAGCTGATACACATTGATAAAGCTTTGAATCACAGACTTTTTCATTCTGATGCTAGAGGTCGCTGAACGAATTAGAAAGAGAGCTAGAGCTTGTAACATAACGCAATTTTGCAACTTGTTCATGTAAATCCTTCTTCTGTGTTTCACTTATGCTGATGACAAAGAGGTCTACACCGACTTGCTTAGTTTGCAGAGATGGTCTCTTACTGCATGGCTGATTCATAATTAATCATCTCCTTTGTTTCTGTACTATTTACACGTACGTGTCTCTAAATAGCTTCGGTATCAGTGTTATTCTTTTACCAGTTTTAATTTCTGTACCACGTGCACATACTAGGTAAACAGAGGAAGCACTGTGATCTGCCCAAAATTTTAATACCGAGATTTCACTCGAAGTGCACGTTTTGAGGTCCCCTGAATCCATTAAAGCTTTTTTAGAAAAAAGTTATATGTGTATAGTGTGGCGGTGGTGTGCGTCTGGCTGTTCCTTTATACGGAACATTTTTCAAAGAAAATAATTTTTTCAAAAATGGCTTTGATGATTTTCATTAATATACTATATTTATTTATGCCAACAAACCCATCGCTGGTGTTTTTAAGCACACAAGCCGTGTGTGGGCAATGTTTACCATCTTAAGGTTAATAATTAACCTTGAGACACAAAGTACTTACGGCTGTAAGTCGCCCTTGGGATATTTATCTCTGATGTGAGATTTCCTTTGTGTTCTACCGGAAGAAATACGAATCGGTTGAATTTTTCAGTTCTGATTCTACCTCTCAAATATACTATATGTTTAAGCTATATTCATGAGAAACATAATGTATCTATATCTTGAAATTCTTGGAAATGTCTTTATTATGATCCTTTATTGTTGATGACTTTTGCATAACTCGTAAACGGAAAGATTAGACAAAATGTTACATAAAATATGTAGATCTCGTTAAAGCATATAATTTGAGTCAAATCAATTTTTTGTGGAGTTAACCAATTTTAGATACACCTTGTTATTTTGAGTTTTCATATTCTGCTATTCTCAAATAGAAAGCTATTTTTAATTTCTGGCGATGCAAAGAGGAAGGAAGCTCAGAGCTTTTACGCAGCAACCAGTTCTTAATAGCTTAAAGCCTACTGTATTCCCTTATCCCTTTTTTACCTAGAACGAGATAGATAAAGAGGAAATGTTTATCCCAATTAAGTAAAAAGAGGAATAAGCTTGTATAAGAGTAGAAAAAGCATGTGAGTGGAACATAGCAAAGATTTTTATTATTTTTTATTTTTTTTAATATATTTTATTATTATTTTTGTAGTTCATGCAGTTACGTTTCTGTTGTGTCTTCCTATTAGCAATCAAATTTACAATCACATAATAGTTAACAGCAATATTCTTGATAAACATTCAATATTGAGAACAACTGAACAATAAAGTGACACGATGGTTATCAGCTTACTAAAAGTAAATTAAATAATTAGTTGTTTGAATTTAAACAACAAATAATAAATTGGCAACGTGAAAGCAAAATGTTTAAAGTTATTTACCCATCGTATAGTGCGTATTGTTTAAGCATTGGATTTGTACAGCTTGTGTTTAAAATAATTGAACATCTTTGTTATAACAGTGATTCAACTATTTAAAATAATTATTTACATTTTATTTCAGTTACTGTCATTGAAAAATATAATTTGCTGCAGAGTTGAATGGACAGGAATTGAGGAATATAAGCTGTTTTAGATGTTTAATATATTGTATTTATGAAGCACCAAAAATGTTTCATAAAAGAATTGGCAAGCTCAACATCGTGTAATATACTTGACTGTAAGAGGCACAACATAAATCGTATATGAAAGTACGTTGTGCATTTGGACGACTACAATGAACTAACTCTACGAGCCAGTGGCGCTGTTATCCGTCCAGGTGAAGTAAACGAGTAGCCAAGGAACCACTCCCACCTATTTTGTTCTACATATACCTACCTACCTAGATAATCATCTCTTCAAACTGACACCTCACAATTCTCACCGTAACTGCCTCGTCACTATGGGTCATTATCCTATCACATCCGTCACCAGTAATTACATCGGACAGCCAATCATCACGTCCCGTTTTGTACCTTCATGCCTCACTTGTATAAAATAATACCTCACAAAAAGGTCAGAGTGATTACTGCTATAACAGACGGAAGAGGAAGACAGCCATGTATGTCACTTGTCTTGTAATACAATTAACATCACAATTTCTGGTTGGTCGCTTTTGTAGTTCAATTGTCACACCCAGCGCCACACTCCTCTCTCCTTCTCTCTTCCACTCTCCCTCTGTTTTACAAACACACGATATCCTCTCTCTCCCTTCCTCTCACACACACAAACTCTCATTCTCTCTCCTTTATAATTTATAACTGTGTAATAAGATATTTTTATTTTATTAAAATTTATACAAAGTATCAGCAATAAATTCAAAACTATGACTTTTAGAGGAATAAATACTGCTAGCTCAAAAATAGGGCTAAACAACAATAATCGACCAATTATTACAAGTATTTCAAGTATTTAGAATGTAATGTCTCGTACCAGGGAGAAGTTGGTGCCATAGAGAAAATATATAAATTCAATTATATAACAGGTAGGTTAAAAACAACATTAAAAAATAAAACCCATAAAGACTACGCAGTTAAATCGTATAAATCTATTGCAATACATATGGTATTGATATGTGGTTCAGATACATGGAAGTTAATAGTTGAAGGATACAGATATCAGATGAAATTTATAAGACTAATAGATATATACTAAACACAGTCAAGATCTCAGGAAATAATTAAAAAAGTAGGAGAAAGAAATATTAGCAACAGAAAACACGTTTAAAGGATAAATAATAACATAATTCCTGAAATAGCCATAAATTAAAACCCCAAAGGCACAAGAAACCAACTAATACGGAAGAAAAAATGTGGCAGACCAAATTGGAGTCGGAACGGATTTAGTAGTCCAAAATGTAAATCAGAAGAAGAAGATTAAAATGTTTGTATGTTTCAGGAAATAGAAATACTAGCTTCTTCGTCACCATTATTTTTTATTACGCTTGGACGTCTCTCCCACTTACAAAACTATTGCTTCTGCCCGCATCCAAGCTAATCCTTCCCCCTTGTTTATTACATATTGTATCTACATACAACTCTTAATCCATTCGCTTCCTTTTATTTTTTTGTAGGTATAAGTAAAGCGACTTTTTATTTTCCAGTACGCTCCATATTTCTAGATTATCTGTTTTCTATTCTACCTCTCCTATTTTAAACAGGATTTTCTCTAGCTTTACCCACCAGAGCTTAAGAACTTGTAAACTGTTTCTTCTTCTTTCCTGTTTGAGAGAATTAAGTGGGTTAAAAAATTCACTCGGCCGACGGACATCATGACTGACACAAGAAACGTTTTACTGTATTTTTTTGGCCAATATATTCAAACAGTGCTACTAGCCGCTGCTGTATCAGCTATACTGCTGCCTGTCAGCGTAACTTTAGTATATCCATATTACCCTAAATAAAATAGACATTATACTTGCATATGTGACTGGGGCTCGAAGTATAAACACAGAGGTTATTATGAACAGTAATATTTATTATATTGCAAGATCGTTCTCAACTTCACTTTCAGCTCTAAGATGAACAGTTATATAAATAGTCCTATGTTAATAATTTAGTTTTGAAACACTAATTTGTTAAACGCGTATTAGTTATTAGCATTATTAGAAACAAACAAAAGAAACGCATTAATATGAAAAGTTTATTTCATATTCCATTCGTGCTTTGTGCACCAATGACCGAGCGAGATTTGGTTCCGGATACCAGGTCATGGATTCAATTCCCGGCAACGCTCACTATGACCATGAATTCCCGAACTGTAACTCCAACCCTTGAACACCAACGTAGTATACTACAGTGTTTGTAATGTCAGGTCCATGAGTATTGGCAAGGTCAAAAATCAGAGTTTGGGTTGGTATCACTGTGCTATACTAATATGGGCACATACACCTATACAGCGATCAACGGCAGTTACTATTTTGATGATTACCTTGAACGCCATGTTACGCGGCAACTGGTAAGACACCTGGTTCCTGCTTTTCACCTAAGCTTCAGGCGCCAGATCGGAAACTTCACACTTGTCAAATCGGATGAAAACTTGGAGAAAAAGCTAAAATTGAACTTATTGCTTTTTTGCTGCATATATACCCCATTATTTCATTTGCTGGCTTCTATTTACTAGTATCAGCAATACTTATCATTCTCTACAGCCTTTGAAACACTCCTCAGAGCAATACTGTAATCAACATTCCACTATTTTAAATACATTTTGTCTCTAAACATTTTTTTTCAGTATTTGCGTTACCTAAAATGCTCCACGCATCAAAATATTTGACCGTTCAAGTTATAATGTTCAGCAAAACTTCGTGAATAATTATATTATTATTTAAGAGGCAAAAATAGCCATTTTTGATGTTTTATAATTACATTACTTTGTAAAATATTTTCATAGCATTTAAATCACAAATGTCTAGCTTTTCCAACACAGGTTCTTGAATTTAAAGAAAACTCCAGTGTAGGTTTCTTTATAACGGTCTGTTAAAGGTAAAATAAAACCCTTAGTAGTATGTAAAAACATGATAGTGGGGCATTTTTAATTAAGACAAATAAATAAATCCAGAATAAAAGTATTGACATGTTTCAAAAAATGAAATACCATGATCAAATTATGTGTGATCTTTATATTATGTTACTACATTATTTCAGGTAGCTAAAATGAAAACTGTGGATTTGTGGATTTTTCACAGGTGGATTGTCTTAATGGCTTTAATACGTTTTTACCTTTTAATTAATAAATTAATAATTAATACAAATATAATCCTAAATTGTTTGTAGAAAATTCAAGGGAGTGATATGCACAATTTGAGCTACTTTCTGTCAAAATATGTTCTTTGGATATTTTACGTAGAAAAATTGTAGGTACTATACACATAAAAATACCTGTATGCAAAATGTTAACATTCTATCATATTTCCAAGTTGGTTCAATTATATCATACTAGGTATGGGTATTTAAAAGCTATTTTTCAGACCTTAATTTTTACAACATAACTTCACATTCAAAATTTAATGCAATTCACAAAAGATTGCATCTTTTCAAAACTGTTGATACTAAAAGTAACATGTCGGTCTGGGTGGCTCAGTTGGTTAGACGCTGGTCTACTGATCCCAAGGTCGCGGGTTCAAACCCGGCCCAGGCCGATGGTTTTTAAGTGTGCTTAAAAATGACAGCTCCATGTCAGTAGATTTACTGGCATGTAAAAGAACTCCTGCGGGACAAAATTCCAGCACACCGGCGACGCTGATGTGATCCTGGCAATTGACAGCGTCGTTAAACAAGAAAATAATTTTAATTTCTAAAAGTAACATGGACATTTTTATGACAGCATTAATTTTATTTGTTCACGGCTGTGTCTCAAATACGTTAGAGACATTTTTTGGAAAGCAAACCTTTTACATACAAGCAGTTGTTAGTGTTGGGAAAGTATTCTTTGAAGAATATCTCGAGTGAGGGATTTTATTAAAAATCTTCGCGTTGCATCCTTGGGAGATACTAAATTTAAATACCAAGTTTGGTATTTTATCGACATTTCGTTTTGACTTATACTGTTCAGAAGCGGACACATAGACCCACGGGCATTTTTATAAAAGTGCTTCTTTTTTGATTCAGGGATCCTATACATATAGCTCCGGTAAAATCTCGAGATAAAAAATTTCGTTTGAATACAATATTTCTACGTATTGACGTAGAGAAAGTAAGAATACACCTTCAAAACGTCCATATTCGCTGAAATCTTGATATCAGGTTCAAATCATTTTCTACCTTAGGCAAGCGGTAGAGATAGTAGTAATACTGGTAATATTTCTCTTCTCGTGCGTTTGTTTAGCAAGCGCTATGAAGAAGGGCGCTGTTGATGGCAGAAAAAGACTGCTCAAGTCAGCTCTCAGATTGTGTACCCTCACAAAGAAAATAGTGATGACGCGTGACATAAGATTGCTTGCCCCGGGGGTCATAAGGGTGGCTCACCCCCTACTCTTCCCGGGAGTCGCTGTCTGAGAAAACTGGTAACGTGTTGCATTCACACGATATACAAGAACTGTCGTGATTTATAATTAATAAGCCTGTTTGTTCATTTTTTCTTCATATATTTCCAAGTACTTTTACCTTTGAATGTTCTTGCAAAAAAGAAAAAATACACAAACAGACCCTGAAATGAAGAGAGAAGCACCGAAATCAACAAAGCAAGAATGCTCTTCACCAAATCCCAGTGCGTGGCCTCGTCATAAAATGATCGCACTGTAGAATGTAAAATGTTATTCTAGTATCCCGTATTGCTTTATTTTTCAACGTTTTCTAAGTTGCCAAAGATATTGTACACATTTTATGTTAATACGCCTTACTGACTGGAAGTCTATTTCAAAACCCAAATATGTAAATTGAGTTACTTGTTCTAGAAGAAATCCTATCAAACATTTTTTTTTATTTTTAGCCTAAAATACCACTGTTTTTGTTATTTGGAGACATTTCCTACTGTTTATGTACCTATTTGGTTTAAATAATGTAAACATTTTTGTATATTATCTTTATTTTCACGAATAATTACTAAATCATTGTCGTATAGTAGAAATTTTATTTTCTGATGTTTAGTTATTTGCATACCCTCGTTAAAAATTTGCTTCCATTTTAAGAAAGCATCATTGATATAAATAGTATAAGTGAATGAAATTGAGAACTCCTGCCCAACACCTTTGCTTTTGTTACTTTGGTTATTGCCTAGTTTTTATTATATTTATTCTTTGTCATTCTAATGAATTGCTAAAAATGATAATTATTATGAAAATGAAGGTAAATGGTTACACACTTAAATAGCAGCAAATATTAACTGAGTATACGGCAGATGTGTGTTCATTGTTGATTGTGATACAAAGAAATGAGCGACTTCTTTCCCAGAAGAAAGAATGTTGGACACCCGTAGGACACCCCTGATGGAGTGCACCCCGCTGTGCTCACGGATAGATTTGTAAATTGCTCCTGACACTTTTCACCATTTTGTTGCACGCCCTCCACCCACCCCCACAAAAAAGTGAGTATTGGAACGAACTCGCCTCCCCTGAATCCCCCACCCTCGGAGTACGCGTGTGGGGGCGATAATTGAATGGGGGAGTCTGTTTTCGACAGGTTGCAACCCGTCACTTCTTGACAATCGGGCGAGGATAGGCATTGTCGTCCTAGAATACAGCCTTAAACTGTTAATTTTTATTACAATGGGGAGGGCACAATTTAACGGGCAATTTCTGTAACAGCAGTTGGCAGGCGTCCTCGTTTCAATTCTGTTGTAGAAATTCGCTAAATTAACGAAGAAGGCCTGAACTCTAAAGGCACCACTTGAAAAACCCACCTAAGAGGATTAGGTGCTGATGTCAAGAATGTCTCACTGTGAAATTGGCAATGCTTAAACTTAAAAACGGGAAAGATTCCAAAGAATACAAGAAAATAAAATTGTCTTAAAAATTTTACTCGAGAATGGTATAGTATTTTAATAGTGTATGTTCTACGGAACAGGTGACCAACACTAGGGCCGACAACATTGCTTATTCTTGACAGTATCTTCACGGTGCATCACGAGATAAACACAGGTAAAGCTCATCGTATTGCTTATTATGACAGTATCTTCACGGTGCATCAGGTGACAAACACAGGTAAAGCTGATCGTATTGCTTATTATGACAGTATCTTCACGGTGCATCAGATGACAAACACTGGTAAAGCTGATCGTATTGCTTATTATGACAGTATCTTCACGGTGCATCAGGCGACCAACACAGGTAAAGCTGATCGTATTGCTTATTATGACAGTATCTTCACGGTGCATCAGGTGACAAACACAGGTAAAGCTGATCGTATTGCTTATTATGACAGTATCTTCACGGTCATCAGGTGACAAACACAGGTAAAGCTGATCGTATTGCTTATTATGACAGTATCTTCACGGTGCATCAGGTGACAAACACAGGTAAAGCTGATCGTATTGCTTATTATGACAGTATCTTCACGGTGCAGCAGGTGACAAACACAGGTAAAGCTGACCGTATTGCTTATTATGACAGTATCTTCACGGTGCAGCAGGTGACAAACACTAGTAAAGCTGATCGTATTGCTTATTATGACAGTATCTTCATGGTGCAGCAGGTGACAAACACAGGTAAAGCTGATCGTATTGCTTATTATGACAGTATCTTCAGGGTGCATCAGGTGACAAACACAGGTAAAGCTGATCGTATTGCTTATTATGACAGTATCTTCACGGTGCATCAGGTGACAAACACAGGTAAAGCTGACCGTATTGCTTATTATGACAGTATCTTCACGGTGCATCAGGTGACAAACACAGGTAAAGCTGATCGTATTGCTTATTATGACAGTATCTTCACGGTGCAGCAGGTGACAAACACAGGTAAAGCTGATCGTATTGCTTATTATGACAGTATCTTCACGGTGCATCAGGTGACAAACACAGATAAAGCTGATCGTATTGCTTATTATGACAGTATCTTCACTGTGCATCAGGTGACAAACACAGGTAAAGCTGATCGTATTGCTTATTGTGACAGTATCTTCACAGTGCATCAGGTGACAAACACAGGTAAAGCTGATCGTATTGCTTACTATGACAGTATCTTCACGGTGCATCAGGTGACAAACACAGGTAAAGCTGATCGTATTGCTTATTATGACAGTATCTTCACGGTGCATCAGGTGACAAACACAAGTAAAGCTGATCGTATTGCTTATTATGACAGTATCTTCACGGTGCATCAGGTGACAAACACAGGTAAGGCTGATCGTATTGCTTATTATGACAGTATCTTCACTGTGCATCAGGTGACAAACACAGGTAAAGCTGATCGTATTGCTTATTATGACAGTATCTTCACGGTGCATCAGATGACAAACACAGGTAAAGCCGATCGTATTGCTTATTATGACAGTATCTTCAGGGTGCATCAGGTGACAAACACAGGTAAAGCTGATCGTATTGCTTATTATGACAGTATCTTCACGGTGCATCAGGTGACAAACACAGGTAAAGCTGATCGTATTGCTTATTATGACAGTGTCTTCACGGTGCATCAGATGACAAACACAGGTAAAGCTGATCGTATTGCTTATTATGACAGTATCTTCACGGTGCATCAGGTGACAAACACAGGTAAAGCTGATCGTATTGCTTATTATGACAGTATCTTCACGGTGCATCAGATGACAAACACAGGTAAAGCCGATCGTATTGCTTATTATGACAGTATCTTCAGGGTGCATCAGGTGACAAACACAGGTAAAGCTGATCGTATTGCTTATTATGACAGTATCTTCACGGTGCATCAGGTGACAAACACAGGTAAAGCTGATCGTATTGCTTATTATGACAGTGTCTTCACGGTGCATCAGATGACAAACACAGGTAAAGCTGATCGTATTGCTTATTATGACAGTATCTTCACGGTGCATCAGGTGACAAACACAGGTAAAGCTGATCGTATTGCTTATTATGACAGTATCTTCACGGTGCATCAGGTAACCATAATTGGCGGGACTGACGAATTGCTTATTATTACAGTATCTTCACGGTGCATCAGGTAACCATAATTGGCGGGACTGACGAATTGCTTACTATGACAGGATGGTAGCTCTGATCGTTCATCAGAGTATATTTATAATGCATGTGCTTCATTCAGACCAAGTGAGTTCGTCCAGTTTGGTGCTTTATTCGAGCAGCAAAATACTGTTACCCTCGAGTGTACAGGATTACACCTTAGCCAGCAGATTTTATACTGATCATCACTAAAATACTTTGAAGTATTTGTTATAAGGTAAACTTGAAACAAAACCAGTATTCCGAAATACACGAATAAAAATAACGAATAAAAATAAATCTGCATTGACACTTAGTCAATAACTCAAGGAAAAGACAGAAGAATAAATAAGAATAAAATATGAAACGAATTGAATCAAACAAAGTGTTAAAAAATAATCTTCTTTTTTGGGAAAATGTTCCCTCATTAGAAAGTATGTTCAATTGAGTCTTAGAAAAAGAACGAATTACCACTGCATCTTATAAATATGAAACTGCAGCCTCCTAATCCTAATCTGGTAGTACTTTTAGCAAGTACTGAATACCAACAGTCTACGTATTTCAATACAGGAATACCATATGAAGGCTTCGTTACCATAATATATTGTAACAGTTTTCACTTTTCTTAGTTATTTATTTCCTTTTATTTTATTCCACTTACACAAATTCACCAATTACACACTCTTTTCTAACTCTTTTACATTCAAACATACTTACTTTTTCATTTAGCATTCAAACTCTCTCAAAGTTACTCTTTTGCCTCCTTGGCAACCGAACGTCAGACAAGGAACATGTAATTTATGGAATGCTTTTTACATAGAAACTCGAAGCAATGTTACAGTATCTTCTTTATACACATCACACCTTCGTATTTTAATATTACTTACATGCATGTGACCTTGGATTAGTTTAATTTGAGTTGGTATGGCAGATTTTGTTATTACTGTATGTTCAGGAAGTCAAGAGTTTCCCTTTGGTAGTGCTTTAGATAGATATTATCAACGACTGGACTACATAATTTTCTTCATATCGCCCGCTATTTAAGCCGTCATATTTTTTTTCTCTCGTGCTAGAACGAAACAACACACATCTAGCATAAAGAGGAATAAACGTTCGTAAGAATAGTTTGAACAAGAGTAGAGAAAAATCAGTTGAGGGCAACAAATCAGATTTTTACTTTCTCTGCTACGCATAGTAAATCGAGGAGGTATTGTATTTCACCCAAAAATTCGATGCCGAGATTTCACTGGAAATGTATGTTTTAAGGCCCCCTTAAATCCAAAAAAGCATTTCTAGAAAAAGGTGTGTGTGTTGTGTGTGTTGTGTGTGTTGTGTGTGTTGTGTGTGGTGTGTGTGGTGTGTGTGGTGTGTGTGGTGTGTGGTGTGTGGTGTGTATGTGTGTCTGTCAGTCAGTCAGTCAGTCAGTCAGTCAGTCAGTCAGTCAGTCAGTCAGTCAGTCAGTCAGTCAGTCAGTCAGTCAGTCAGTCAGTCAGTCAGTCAGTCAGTCAGTCAGTCAGTCAGTCAGTCAGTCAGTCAGTCAGTCAGTCAGTCAGTCAGTCAGTCTGGACAGCATAACTCAAAAACAAAAGTAGCATAAAAACCAAAGTTGGTATTTCAGTTTAGTGCCTTTCAAGGAGGCGACACGCAGATTTTGAAGACAATTCCTCCGCCCTAAACTACCCTTTACATGGAAAAATCTTTCAAAAATTTTCATTTTCCCAACAATGGCTCTATCGATTGTGATTAAAATGTCGCATGATAATATATTTTTATGACAAATGAAACGTATATTGTGAATTTCCTTGCTATAGCCCACGCAGTCCTGTTTACTCTAGATGATTTTTGCATAACTGCTAAACCGTAAGAGATAGACCAAATCTTGCTGTACAAAAATGTAGAGCTTGCTAAAATACAAATTTATGTTCAAATCAATTTTTTGTAGAGTAAACCATTTTAGAGATATTCATTGTAATTTGTGTGGGTTATGGAAAACACTTTGGTGAAATGCAACATCATTGTTCATTTTTTATATGTTAACCGTGCAAAGAGAACGTAACTGAAAGCTTTAAAAGATTTGACTATCGCTCAAAGCCTACTGTATTCCCATATTCCCCTTGCACCTACAAGGAAATAAGCGATATGGCAGTTTCTGTAAATGTTTATCTCAACTAACACGAAGAAAATATAGGAATTAAGGTAGTAAGAATGGTGGTGCAGGATTAGAGAAAGTCATGCAAAAGTAACCATCAGATGTTTAATACTTGTTTAGTGGCTTGCTTCTTGTCTTTAGCATTTTGGATTTAAGTACTAGGTATCTTCATAGGTCGTGAACTTCTTATACCGTTACGCTGTGTGTTGCTCCACGCTCAGAACTGAAAAACGTTAACTCGATGTAATTATTATCAGGAGTTGAGCTGTGTGGTCAAAAATCATTACCGTATCAACAGAGATAATTTAAAATGTTTTCATGGTATTTTAAAAGCTATTATTGGCATAATCAGTTTTTAATTTTAGTTTAAGGTCGTTAAACAGGTAGGATATGAATTGATGTGCAACTTAATAACATGTGCTAATAAGAGGAGATATTATTTTATATTTAAATGAACATGTTTTCTTTTTTTTTGCCATGTAACAAAATATGTGTTACGTTAATGCAGAAAATGTTAACTCTTATTTTTAATGAACTTCGTAATAATGGGATTAATTAAGGGAAAGCAAATAGGTTTGCATTTTTAACGAGAGAAATATTTATATTCTGTTATAATTATTATAAAAAAGGCATTTTCATAATGACTCTTGGAAATTAGCTCGGTGTGCTAATAAAATTGTGAAGGGGATAAAACATACATGTGTAAATCTTGTGCTAGTGAAACTAGATATTAAAACGGCTTGTGAATTCATATATTTGCAGCCAGTAACTGAAAGAACTGATATTACTAAAATAAATGATTACACAATGTTATCTAATAATGTTCACCATGCTTTTCCTTTTTCTACTACGTACTATCTCTACTACAATAAGTAGATTAAATATTGTATTTCATCAAAATATTGAATATCGAGATTTTACACATATACCTATGTGTTTCAAGATAATTTAACCCAAACAAGGAATTTTTTAAAAAAGGTCCCTATATATGTTTGTGCACAACTCAAACACGAAAAGTCAATTAAATACGAAATTTTGTGGTAGATCTCCCAGCGATACGACTAGAAGATTTTGAAGAAACTTCTCCAAATCCAAACTAACCTTTACATAGAAAATGTTTCCGATATTTTATTTTATAAAAATGGCTATAGCACTGTGATTGAATTACCACACGTTTAAGTTATGTTAATAAAAAATAAAATATATATTTTCTGGAATCATTCTTATTCTGAATAGCTTTTGATAATTGCTTAACTGCAGGAATCTTATTGCAAAAAGGTATTCTCTCCGTAAAGGAGATTAATATTAACTAACAATGAAAGAATGACAAATCGCTTATTAACTCTTACTCAACCCAAACTTTAAGAAAAGTCTTTGATTCATAAATAAAAAACAAATAATTTAATGATAAAGGTAAAAATTTGTTCATGCCAAATATATTAATTTATCATAACATTATCGACGCAAGGTTCTCGGAACTCAAACATATAAAAAATTAATAAAAGTTAATTTTAAATAAAAAGTAAATGAATTTAAATCAGAACCAAGAAAAATTACACATGATTATTATTGTATGAAATATTAATTAGAAATGCATTCTATAAAAGCATTAAATCATTGTACCAAAAATGACAAACACTAATTTTAACCTTCTAACCTTAATGAATAGCACCTATACCTAATTAACAAATTCATGTCTCCATCCGCTTTAGAGGAATTGTATTCCTGAATCCTTTCCGCATAATAAACCAAGACATTTTCTGAGTAGAATTGTACTTCTTCAGCAAACGAGTGCACGCTACTTGGTATAATCTTCTGGAATTTTCGATAACAAACCACTAATAGCACACGTCAGTTCTTCAAAATTATCCTTTTTGCATTTAATTTACAATGTAAACAACGGAACCAATGTAAATAACAACGCTACTGCGCATATACTTTGAATAATTCCAAAGCCTCGTCAATTATACCAAAGCACCTTGATGAAATACTTTTAACCAAATTCAATAAGACATAAATGAAATGCTACAGTTTAGCGAGTTTAGCTCCGATTGTGGAAAATAGTGTAAACACTATGGCATCGAAACACATGTTTGGCTTTAACGTAGCCAGTATAACAAATTATTTGTTACGTATTCTTTGCTTGAATTTTCAAATAGTTTGTACCTCTCTCAACAGCAAACTCTTCTTTTCTTTCCCTACCACGTACATAGTAGAGAAGGTATTGTATTCCATCCAGAAATTTGATACCAAGATTTCAGTGGATATGCACGTTTTAAGGTCTCCTAAATCAAAAAAGTACTTTTATAAAAAGAGCCGAGAGGGAGGAGAGAGAGAGAGAGAGAGAGAGAGAGAGAGAGAGAGAGTGTGTGTGTGTGTGTATGCGCGCGCGCGTGTGTATGAGTGAGAGAGAACACCGTGACTCAGAAATGTTGGTATTTAAACTTTGTATCTTTCAAGGATGCGACACGAGGATTTTCAACTAAGTCCCACACCCCAGAGTACTACACGGACATTTTTCAAAAGTGTTGAGTTTGTGAAAGTTAGATCTAACAATTATGATTAAAATACGATATGGGAGAGATACATATTTTTCTGGAAAATTAAATGTTGTTAGCTAATGCTGTATTTCTGACAATGAAGTCATTAATCCTAGGATGTATATGTAGGTAGGTATATCTTGAATTTTAAAGAAATGTTCTCAGAATTCTTCTTCTTTCTGGACTACTTTTGCATAACTGCTAAATCGTAGGAGATACACAATATCTTACTATACAAAAAACCAAAGCAGAATTTATGTCAAATACATTTTAGTGGATTGAATCATTTCTTTGTTATTCATTTTGATTTTGCGATATTTATACTTTTCCCAAATAGAACGGAAATTGAAACCCATTAAATAGCAATTAGCTTTAAAACATTTGATTATCGCTTAAAGCCTGCTGTATTCCTATATTTTTCTTGCACCTTCAAAATAGTTTTATTAGCAATAAAATCATTTCTACAAATTATTATTTCGGTTGATATTAGATAGAGCAATAAACGCTTGTAAGAATAGTTCTTTTCTTTTTTTGTGTGTGTTCATGGAAACAACAGAATATCAGTGACATCACATAGTGACAGACATACATTGGTTTAGCTTAATGTGTAATGAACACTTATTTATATTAATAAGAATTGGATAGGATAGTAAGCTTTTATAGGAAGAGTGAGAAAGCCATGTGAATGCAGCACGTCGATTTTTTCCTATTACTATGTGGTTAAAATGCATGCGAAATCTGTGAACATTACCACAAGGAGTGTGTCTAACAACTCGCGCTCTTTTTAGCCCTTTCGTCCCTATATACCACGTCTTTTCTTTCGTTTCCACAAAGCTCTGAATGTGGATATAGATTTCTCTCTTAGGTAAACAGTTCGCCGCAATGCATGGGGGAGAACACACCTTTTGTTGTCAGGTTCCCCTTCCACTCTTGAAATTTGCATAAGGCTGTAAATAAGAAGAGGAGAAGAAGGGAAAGCAGAAAAGGGGACAAAAATAAAAAAAATAAAACAGCCAGAACACAGCTTATCAGCGGATTATGTTTTCATGAAAAGCAGCCCGCTTGGCTGTATTCTCCAGGCGACGGTCGGACTTTTGATCAGCGTGCTCGCCATGTCATTAGAGGCCTTCTCTATGTATGTTATCAGGCATCTTCGATACATAGGGCTGGCTATCTCACAGCACCATCTTAACAGCACGTAAACGGGGGTGTGTATTTATTATCAACTTCAAAGACTCAATGCTAACAATATGCATAGAAGCGAAGAAGCGCGCGCCATCTGGGACTGACTGTACTCTGAACATCTTCCTGCAAACAACGAGGAAAGGAACGAGGCGTTCTCTACAGCAGTGCTTTCCATTTTTAGATAAAAGGCTGCCAGCAACATATTGTCATGTTTTCTTTTGAGTACAGTTGCTCATCAGAATGTAGTGAAAGCTTTCCAAAATTAACACTTGAAGGACCATGAAAACCATTTTATTTCATACTGCGCCGCATTTGGGTGTTGTATTTGAACATAAAAGCCTGGAAAACGATACTTTATGGGACTTTTTTACTTTTTTTGCTTGCGGTACCCACATATCAAAGTATTGCATTCCAGCCGAAAATTGGATTATCTGTTTGCTGGAAAATATGTGCATCCAGACCTCCTGAATTCAAAGAAAGCAGTTTTACTTTCTATATTCCATATCCGTAATTCTAAGAGATCAAGAAGTTATTTAATATATGATTATAAAATTACTAGACGAATATAATCAACAGGAACTAAACATCAACACATCTATAATATATATGGGAATTAAAGACACAAGAAGATTTAGAAATGGAAGTAAGAAATGAAATTGAATGCTGCAATGAAGTACAATATTTAATGGTTACAATAAAAGTAATGTAGAAACCCATATTCTCTTTGTAGATTACATAAAAAGCATTCGATAAGTTGCAGTGTAACAAGTTTTGGGATATGATAAAACAAGGATATCCAAGACATCTTATTTTAATGATGAAGAAAATGTATGAAAATACAATCATCAGCATTGATAAAGGATAAAAAATAAGCTATAAATATGAAATAGTTAATTTAGGAGTACAACAGGGCTGCCCAATGGCACCGACACTTTTTAATATAAGCCGAATGGCAGAATTAGCTGAAACATAATTTTAAGGTTAAAAGAATTTTAAATAATATCATATTTGCTGATGATCAAGCTGTTCTAGCAGAAGATGAGAAAATGCTACAAACAGTTGGAGAAGACAATGAAAACTTACAATTTAAATATATCGGTAGTAAAAACAAAGGTAATGGCATCATTGGGAAAATATCCAATAAGATCCAAAATAGTGATCCGTAACGAAATTATAGAACAGGTACATTTCAATTATTTAGGATATGATGTTTCGTTTGACTATGACAGATTTGAAAAGTAAAATGTATGGATTTCAAACTATATGTGGGACTATAAAAAGACCGTTGATAAATAAAACACAGAGAGAAACAATGTAGTATTGTCAAAAGTATAAAAGCTTAAGGTGCTGATATATGGCCACTTACACACACTACACAAATTAAATTACTGTCTACAGAATTTCGAGAAGAAACGTCATTAGGAATTTTATGAGTAAAAGCAGCAATTTTGGATGAGACTACAGTCAAACAATTGAAGTGGTATGGACATGAAAGAATACCTGAAGAAAGAATACATAAAAATGTATTGAAATGGGTACCACCAAAAAATTGAAAGAGAGGAGTTGGAAAGATAATTTCACACAGGGAATGAAGAGATTGAATTTGGAAGATGAACACTGCGACAACAGAGAAGAATGGAGAAGGGTTGTCGGAAGATGTGCTGGACATTAAAAACAAATTTAATAATAATAATAATAATAATAATAATAATAATAATAATAATAATAATAATAATAATAATAATAATAATAATAATAGTAGTAATAGTAGTAATAGTAGTAATAGTAGTAATAGTAGTAATAGTAGTAATAGTAGTAATAGTAGTAATAGTAGTAATAGTAGTAATAGTAGTAACAATAGTAATAATAGTAACAATAGTAATAGTAACAATGATGATGATATGAGGATGATGATATGAGGATGATGAGGATGATGAGGATGATGAGGATGATGAGGATGATGAGGATGATGAGGATGATGAGGATGATGAGGATGATGATAATGATGAGGATGATGATAATGATGAGGATGATGATAATGATGAGGATGATGATAATGATGAGGATGATGATAATGATGAGGATGATGATAATGATGAGGATGATGATAATGATGAGGATGATGATAATGATGAGGATGATGATAATGATGAGGATGATGATAATGATGAGGATGATGATAATGATGAGGATGATGATAATGATGAGGATGATGATAATGATGAGGATGATGATAATGATGAGGATGATGATAATGATGAGGATGATAATGATGATGAGGATGATAATGATGATGAGGATGATAATGATGATGAGGATGATAATGATGATGAGGATGATAATGATGATGAGGATGATAATGATGATGAGGATGATAATGATGAGGATGATAATGATGATGAGGATGATAATGATGATGAGGATGATAATGATGATGAGGATGATAATGATGATGAGGATGATAATAATAGTAATGATAATAAATATAGTAATGATAATAAATATAGTAATGATAATAAATATAGTAATTTTGTGGACTTAGATAAAACTTTTGATAAAGATAAGCAGAACTAAACTTTGGCAATCATTAGACAAAAAAGGATATCAGGATAGGAAATTAAAAGATGAGATACCATTAGGTATTAGGCATTAGGTATGGCAAGTTACTGTCATACTGGCAAGTTGGCTTAGTGGTTAGAGCAGGCGCTCGATAAGCGGAAGATCCGTGGTTCAAATCCCGGCTATGACATTGCATTTTGCAGTTCGGGTTCCACCTCTTAAAACATTGCCCACACACCGCTTTGCGGCTTCATGATTTTAATACAAGACACCGGGGATACGCTGCAAATAAGTATGCACAAATTACAAAAATTGATCCAGGATTATGGTTTAAATTTATCAGTTGAAAGGTCAAAGATTATGGCATTTATAGGAAAACAAATAAAAATTTCAAAGATAGTCTTAAATAATAAAGTGTTAGAGCAGGTGGGGACATTTAATTATTTGGATTGTAATTGCACATTTAGAACAAACAGCGAAGAAATAAATAATAAAGTAAGTTCCAATATATTTGTGGAATAATAGCTCGTGCCTTGAAAAGGAAATACCGAAAAGATACAAATTTAAAGTTCTATAAGACAATGGCCGTTCCAGTTTTACTGTATGGATTGAAGACACGACGCTTAAAAGAAAGATTGGAGCCAAATAGAAGCGGTAGAAATGAATAATATCTCCGAGCAGTAAAAGGATGCACAAGACAAGATCATATTAGAAATGAAGAAATAAGGAAAGAATTAGACACATTTTCGTTAAAAGAAAAGGTACAAGTAAACAGAGAAAAATGGAAAGCTCAATTGCTAAGAATGGATAACTCTCGCATTCCATTACAATCTTACACATATAAATCTTCTGGTTAAAGACCAGTAAACAGATGGGAAGAAGTATGAGGTCAGACCAAGAGAACTTTCCTAAACCATGAAGAGTTGATGATGGTGATGATGGTGATGGTGATGATGGTAATTGTAGATAGAAGTAGAATTCGATATGGAAATTTCTCTACAAATTTTAATTAAGTCCCAAACTGCCATGTTTGAGGTCCTTTAACGTGCCGTAAATTTACGACACGAGACCACCGACTTTGCTTCACATAGAAAGGAAGCCATAATAAAAATTTTCCCGCCCGAAAAACATCCATCGCCCATCGCCGTGTTTGAACCTGCGACCCCGGGAGCTATCCTTAGAGCACGGAGGACACGCACGCACGCATGCTTGTGTTTGTGTTTGTGTGTGTGTGTGTGTGTGATAACTACCCTTCCCGTCGAAAAGTTCGTTATTTCTTATTTACTTAAAAATGGCCCTAACAGCTTTGATTAAAATAGCTGCTATAAATTTAAGATGTTTACATCACAAATAACATGAATATCTAACAGTTTTTGTGAAAGACTCCTTCAGTTTGAATGCATGGGCCCTTTTTAAAATGCCTTTTTGGGTACGGGGACCTTAAAACATGCATTTCCGATGAAATATTTACATTGAATTTTTTGACGGAATGTAGCTATCACTTTCTCTAGATTTATGAAATGGAAACCAATCTAATGATTTAAAGCAATATTTATTTTAAGTAAAAAAAAAATGATATTGATGAAATTTATAATGCTTTTCACAAGTAATGCGCAATGTGAATGAAGTAAAAGAAATTATTTTTTCAAAAAAAATAAAAGCAAGTGTTTAGATACGTAAAAATCTGTTACATTCTAAAGAAGGAACCTCTTCGTGTAGCTGATTTGTTCAAGTAAGGTCATCGTTACTACTCAGAGTAAGAAAGCAGTTTATAGAAGTTTCACCAGCAGCAACACGAACTGTGTATGTTTCCATTGCAAGCCCGTCTTCGGGATACGGGAGTAGCGCATCCCTTTCAACCGCTTTCTAGTTTGAATCTCGGCTGGGTGATTCGCCCTTATGAGGCTTTTAGTGTTTCTTTATCCTCACAAGAAATTTTGTTGGGTAACTCCGAGTACATTTGAACGCCATTCCAACACTTCATTCTTCGTCTCTGAAGACTTAATTCCTGAAAGGGACGTAAACACTAATGAAAGATAGCTGCTTTCGGAATTAAACTGTTGCATTAGTGAAATTCATCTCCTTAGTGTCTATAAAAAAACGTCTCTCTCCCTCTCTTTCAGAGTAACTTCAGGACAAAATAACCAGTGCGTTTTAGGAAGTATGTTTTTAAATGTTCCTTTCCAAGAAACAATTTTAATTTTTAAACAAAATATACAATTTTTGGAAATGTGAGCTGATCTGTAAGAACACATTTTTTAAAAAACGTATATGTATAACCGTAATTAAAATTTGAAAAATCCCTCTGCACTTTTCATAGTCTAAGACATACTTAATACCTAATCTACTGGTGGAAGTGAAACAACACTAACGTCTGCACGTTGAGGAGGATAAGAAGAAAATTAAAAGGTTAGATATTGCACACACGAACACTATGTATATAAAATGTCAATATGCCATTTCTAAAGGTGCCACACAGAAAGATAACGCCCACCCACGTAAGTTACAGAAGCACTAGAAACCTACAACTCATTTTTCTCCGACTTATACGTTTGGATTTTGTGGTCAGTGAACGAAAGGATATTGACATCCATCTTCCACATCTATGCTCCTGGTAAATGGTTACATAAGAATTCCTTTTACTCAAAACATTAGCATGCTTTTTCTGCAAAACTCTAATGTGTGTATTTAAACACTTTCAGACATTATTTGGATATTTTGACGTAAATGTCTTTTTAAATATAACTGAAATTTATTAATTAAAACTGTTTATCAGATTGACTTCAAATTCGGTACACATCTTAATTTTAACGATTTTAATAAATTCTGAAAATATGGTGCAAATTGAAGAAAAAATAATTTTTAAAGCTCAGTTAAATTCCCCCTTAAACAGGCGGAGCAAATGTTTGTTTTTGTAGGTATTCATTTATGCCAATATTGATACATTTGGTAAACTACCATTTGATTTTGGTTTCCCAGTAGATTTGAGCGTTGGTTTTACTACAGTGATTTGACACCGCCTTAAATTTCCCAATACGCTGTATCATTCTCCTCACTCAACAGGCATTTTGTCGAGGTGATGTTCATCAGACAATCATGGCAGATAATAATACGGACTCCTGATGCATTTTTAAGTTCTTTATGACTCCAAAATACTGTTCTTCACTTTTATGACATTTGATTACCCCATGTTCTCTCCTGAGCTATCTGATTCAGAAATTTGCTTTTTGCATCCTAAAGATGTTTCATGCCGGTTCAAGTTTCTCCGGCATCACTGGACACTTCCTCCAGGGATTAATCATACTGAATATTGAAACCGTTTCATGTATAAACCCTCTAAAACATCTATGTTAAAAGACAATGTAACAGAGGCAATGTGAGATCGTATTTCACTTGTTTCCCATAGTTACAAAACAACAAGGAATATTTTCCGAGTAGACGAACATTTGGAATCTTGAATTTGTGAAATAAGAGGATATAACTGGCTAAAATTTGTGGAAAATTGAAAGTATCGAGCAGTGATATATAAATAAATGTTATTTTTAAACTAAAAGTATTACAAAATAAAATAATTTAAACGGTTTATACAATTTAAAGTATTATTTAAAAGCAAACAGTTGGGTTTCTAATATCACCCTGAGAAAGCAAAGAACATTTAGCGTACGACTGTGGCTAACTTGAGGCAATAGGAGCAATAATAAAGGTAGAAGTAGACGTCAATTAATTCCTCTACAACCTCATATTTGCTCTACCGACTGAGATACGACCCAGCTTTGAGAGCCTCAGCATTTAGTCTCTGCCACATTCAATAATCTTGTTCCACCAGTCAGCTTTGGTCCTTCTGTGGAACGGTAACATCCCAATCACCCTTGGAGAAATCTACTGTTGTGTCATCTCCTGCTTCCGGTGCAGCTCGTAACATTTCCGTAAATGGGCATGGTTACAGAACCACAAAGTTGACATATCATTAGCGCAAATGAGCATGAAGGCTTACCTTATACTAGAAGTGTGGCGTCCACTGTATTCTCCACACCACTCAGAACTGTTGTGGCTGGTAACGGTGTCCCAAAGTTTTGTGTACAGTACTAACGATATTGTACCAGCTGAGTAACTTTCCCAGAGATTCATGTTTTACCTATGTGTATTTCTGAATGATATGCTTCCTAACTTTCCCGTCCTGGAAAGAAGTGATAAAATTCCTTATGCATCGCAGCTAGCACATGAACAATGGATGTGACTCAAACATTTTTTAATGTCTATAGAAAGACCCAGCCTCATTTGTCGTTCGGGAATCGCATGAAGAACAAATAGCCCATTACATTGTTGGAAATTCGGCGTCATCAGTGATCCAATTTTCGAATACATACTCGACGAAGGTATTCATTTGGGTATTATCAGTAATTATGCTGTGCTATTCAACAAACCCATCACCTATACTATCTGGTGGCAAATACTGTAAACCAAAGAAAAACATTTAGATGTGGTTTCTAAGTTTAAGCTTTTATTCAAGTATTCACGTTTCAGTCCCATATTTACAAGAGCAGATTTCCTAAATTTATGTAGTCACTTTCAATGTATCATTAATTTATCTCATTCATTTGCGTTATTGCAACCTGAACTTTTGCGCTACTGCAACCTGCATATTTGCGTTTATGTAACGGTATCCTACGGTCAGTTTTACGTAAATGGCATGCACCTCCTGCTTCAGTGAATGGTGTCGGTCCACCGCTATCTTAATTGTATTATATTAGAAAAACAACGCCCGCATTTCCTAGTCTCCTCATCTGTCTGTAGTAAATGTTGCGGACTACATACAGCAAAGCATCATTTGGATTCCTGCAAAATAGCCGTAGCAGTGTAGACCACAACAAAGCCGTTCCTTCAGGTTCTTTCCCCATATAGTAATTGGAATTATTTCTTTCAGACTCTCCAAGACATGGATTTTATATCAGACTAGGGTCAGATGTCTGTCGGGAAGCAGACGTGAGGAAGAGGATGATATGCAAAGTAGGCGAAATGGATGAATAGGAAGGTGATAATGCAGCAGTTGGTGGAATGAGTGGCGGGGGAAATCGGAAGAAAACCCACCCATACGCTTCGTCTTCCACGAAGGTGAGAAGCGAACGGTCTCGCCGCTCAACCACGGCTCCGGCTATTAATAAACTATGGGACCAAAAAGAAAGCACAATTTAAAGTGCAACCTATTAGTACAATTATTATCTACAAATTATTCGATTATTTTAGTCGAGGATTCTGGTACCAAAACAAGATAACATAAGTATTCAGCATCTACAGAACTTGAAAAGCTCTCGGAGGGAAGTCAAGTAACTGAGATGTTCCGCCAATGTTTCACATTCTTTTAAGTAAACATGTCGCTTGTTCAAACCTGGTGGAGGGCTATGGATTTTTTCGGGCGTAAAAGTCCTTAGCATGGCTTCCTTCGGAAGGGAAATAGAGCCTGTGGTCCCATGTCGTAGATTTACGGCACGTAAACTAACCAGAAGCCTGATAAAGAGGCCTCTGAGCAAAATTAAGTGGTCAAGCACATCTAGTATAGAATGAGATGCTGAAAACCATACCAGCTAAGAGCGTCTATAAATAAAAGCTCAATGTCAATTATTGGGGGATGTTTTCATCTGTACGAAATTTCAATAAAGGCTAAAAGGGGATTCCCTATGAAATACTTTAAATCATTGTAAAATAACTTAATGATAGGTAAATTAAATTAATTCGTCGTTAGAGTTTAAAAGCTAACGTGCAACGTCCCCTAAACTTTGATAAACTATTATATTTAGAATATTTAAAAAATATTTAGAGCATATTTATTGCATTTATACAGGTCGTACACATGAATACTTCTGGTATTTAGTAAAACGTAAAGCTTTGAAGTTTAACAGCAAAGATTTCTTTTAAGAAATTCTAAATGAGTATTCGAAAGTTGTTTTTCTGTTAAAAAAACAAGTATGCTTCTTACTTGAAAAATCTGAATTCTTGTTTTACTTGTATTTTCTACTCAAACTTTGTGAGTGTAGGTATAAAGTTTATTTTCTTAGCGCATGTCTCACATTGTCATGTACTTCCCGCCCGCCGCCTCATTATACCCATCAGATACCTACAAGCTCTTATCGCTCCACTCAGAATTTATTATAGGCGAGAAGTGTACACAAGTGGTTAGAGCAGCTCCCTGAGCAAGTAGTTATGGGCTCTCATCCTCCTCACTTGTGTGAGAGAGCATATCTTCCATGATAAATATATTTAGAAAATGCTGGTACACAATAATATATGGCTCATTCAGACATTATTGGTTTTATGTGGCGCTGTCAGCGGTAAACGATGCAAGCTAATGATAAGGAGAAAGAAGAGCATCTGATATGTGAATTTGAGAACAGTAATCTGTAGCGAATTTAATGTCTCGATGTTATCTGCAGAGCTCTAAAATGTTTGTAAATACGAACAAAGATACTTCATTAAGATTCAGATTGCAAGAGCCAAGAATGCTCAACAATGCCATTAGCATTACTGGAAGCTTGTGGTGGAGGCACGCTCATTTCACAAAGGTAGGGAAGATGTCCATTAAAAACGTGGCGATGACAGACCCAATCAGCATGTGGTACATCGCTGTTGGATTTGTATTAAACTAGCAAGAGAAGTTGGAATTGCTCCTGGAACCCTTCTTCATATGCTTAAGAAGTTACCTAAAGATTAAGAAAATCTGCGCTCGATGGGTTCCACGCAATCTTGAAGAGAACGTTATGGACAGGTGTTTCCTTCGACGAATCATATAGTACTCATGCGATTAATTTATTTACTAGATTGAACTGAGTAATTCTGGAGCATTCTCCATATTCCCCAGAAATGAGCCCATGTGATTTTGACCTTTTCCTCCTCCTTCTCTTGCTCCTTCTTCACTTCAAGGATTAAGTTCATATTGAATCTGTTCGGTTACCCATTTCGCTCTTGGTCTTCCAACATCTCGTTTTCCTTTTGGTTTCTATCCTATTACTAACTTTGGCAGTCTGTAGTTGGACATCCTTTGTGGATGTTCTCACCATTTTCTGTTGTTTCTCTCTAGCTTCTCCAACAATGGTCCCACACCGAGATTCTCCCGGATATCTGTGTTCTTTTTATCTGGTATTGTACATTTTTGCATACTTCTTGTGAATTTCATTTCGCCTGCATGGACTTTTGATTTATCTATTTGTGTCATTGTTCTTGCTTCACTTCCATAAGTTAGTTAAAATTAAATTATTTTGTTGTTTAACGACGCTGTCTATTGCCAGGATCACATCAGCGTCGCCGGTGTGCCGGAATTTTGTCCCGCAGGAGTTCTTTTACATGCCAGTAAATCTACTGACATGGAGCTGTCGTTTTTAAGCACACTTAAAAACCATCGGCCTGGGCCGGGTTTGAACCCGCGACCTTGGGATCAGTAGGCCAGCGTCTAACCAACTGAGCCACCCAGACCGACTACCCATAAGTTAGTATGGCTATAGCAACCGTATTAAAAAGTTTTATCCGTGTTTTGTTTTCTGAGTGTCTATGGATTGTACTACAAACGTTTCGAAAACTATTAAGTTTGTTATCCAGATCTAAATCTCTCATATGAAAGATAACATCCTAGACATTTAAAGAATTTAACCTGTTCTATGATTATTTCATCAGTTACAATTTTAATCCTCAGTGGTTGTTTTCCTTTAAATGCCATTGTTTTACTTTCTTGAGCTGCAATTTTAAAACCAAATTCTTTTGTTATTTCATTTAAGATGTAAGTTGATTTCTGTAATTTATCTTCACTATCTTGGATGATTGCTATAACATCGGCATATAAAAGGGATTTTTCCTTAAAATGAAATATTACTTAGAGGAGTTTGCCTTAGGTTCGGACGGGCAGTAGTAGAGCAGTCTATTGGAAAAGTAGCACAGGATTCTGAGGAAGACATCCGTCGACTCCCTCAAGTGTGGATAGGGTTATTACATGTCTTAGCACAGTAACATTATGACAAGCAAAAATTATTTTTTTCTTGTTAATTCAAACTAATTACTGAACTGTATTATTCACAGCTGTAGGTATCTTTTGCTCCACGGATTCGAATTGGCGATATTGTTCGTGTAAACTGGATGCGTCCAACACAGAAACGTTATGATTCATCAGAACTCAAAACTACACAGCATCAGAAGCTGATACTGAGTTTTTATTTATTGATGCTCTTGAAGTTCTGTTTCTCAGCGTCTCATTCTGTATTGGGCGCGAAAGTATGCTTAATTTTTCTCAGAGGTCTCTGTCAGATTTGAGGTTCTTTTGCGTATCGTAAATCTACGATACGGAACCACCAGCTTTACTTCGCTTTCGAAGCAACCCATGCTAAGGATTTATAAGCCGCAAGAAATCCATCGTACTCCATCGGATTTGAACCTGCAACCTCGGGAACCAAAATCGTAGACTACGGAGCACGACAGATAGGTATATTCAGAAGTTTTAGAGAAAAACAATGAAGGAAAACAAACTCTCAAATATTCTGTTAAATAATAAAACTAGAAAAAATGAAAATGGTTAAAAAAAAGCCTGTTGTTTATTTGAACAGTGTATTTTTCTTCTGATAAATTTTTGTGTAGAGCTATAAAATAGCTGTAAAAATCCCATTGAAATGAAGGATGCTTCAAAGCTACATACAGAAAATTCAAGAATTCGAGGTTCTCACTGAACTTTTTAGAATGACAAGTTTGTAAAAACAAATTATAGTTTGTGAGTTGATTTCCGAGTAGTAGGTCTGATTTTCTTAATATTTCCTTAATTATCATTATTTGAAGATTGTTTGTTCCTCCAACAATGAATTTGACTACAAAACATTTTTGGGTATAGTTTTTTAAAATTTTGAATCTTCATTAACACTTAAACAACGTGAAGATCGGGTTACAGATGTATTCGGCGAAGAAGAACAGTGAATACAAAATAAGTCTGTTTTTTCTTATCGATGAATTTTATGAAGGACACCCAAGAATTCTTTGCTGATGAAAATATAACCGCTGTTGGAACAATGCTTGAAGAAGTTTTGACAACCCATCGCCCATATAGCAAAACCAGTATCTGAGTGTCTGCAGCAATATGGGCTCCCCACCACAACTCTGAACTAAAACCTTGTAATTTCTTCTTGTCTTCAAAAATTAAAGATAAACTGCGCAAAACAACCTTTTCGATTTTAGATAACGCAGTGCAACATTATACAAACTTGATTTCTGAAGTGCCTCAGGAGGAGTGGCATAATTGCTTCAAGTACTGGTCATCTAACGCAAAAATGTGTTTATGTCAAAGTAGAATATTTTGAAAAACAACAAAATCTTACAAACAACAAAATCATCTGCATTTTTAAAACTAATCCGTATTTGATTTTCTAAAAACTTTCAGCGCCATTCCGGTAAGTTTTATTACATCAGTATCTCCTAATCAAAATCGCTAACAAATACTTCCTACTTTCCAGAATTTTGTTCCATTTTTACTTTCTCTACTGGTAATAAGTAGAAGTATTGTATTCCACCCAAAAATTCGATGTCGAGATTTCACCGGAAATATATGTTTTGAGGCCCCCTGAATCCAAAAAAGGTCCGTGTGTGTGTGTGTGTGTGTGTGTGTGTGTGTGTGTGTGTGTGTGTGTGTGTGTGTGTGTGTGTGTGTGTGTGTGTGTTAGTCTGTGGACACCATAACTAAAAAACGAAAAGCATAAATGAAAAACCAAAGTTGCTATTTAAGTTTAATGTATTTCAAGGATACGACACGAAGATTTTGAAGAAAATGGCCCCACCCTAAACTACCCTTTACATGGAAAATTTTTCGAAAATTTCAATTTTCTTGAAAATGGCTATAACGATTTTGATTAAAATGCCATATGTTTAAGATACTTGTATGAGAAATGAAATGTATGTTTTAAATTTTCTGGCCATAGCCTATGTAGTCCTGTTTACTCTGGAGGACTTTTGTATAACTCGTAAACTGTAAGAGATAGACAACATCTTACTCTACAAAAAATGTAGATCTTGCTAAAACACACAATTTATGTCTATTTTTTTAGAATGAACCATTTCGGAGATATTCCTTGTTATTTGTGTCAGTTTTGGAAATCTTAGAACTTTTGTGAAATGGAACATCATTGCTTATTTTTTATACCTATGTTAAGCGTGGAAAGAGAACGGGATCTCTAAGCTTTAATAGATTTGACTATCGCACAAAGCCTACTGTATTCTAATATTCCCCTTGCACCTACAAGGAAATAAGCAATAAGATAATTTGTACAAATGTTTATCTCAACTAACACGAAGAAGATATAGGAATAAGAGTTTGTAAAAATGGTTAGTACAAAGAGTAGAGAAAGTCATGTATTTCCGTAAAATCTCGACATTGAATTTTAGGGTAGAATACAATACTTCCTCTAGTTTACTAAACGTAGTAGAAAAAGTAAAAAGCGATAGTAAGCAATGAAAATAGGGTGAATGTAACACATTTGATTATTTTTTCCTTAAATAATATTGCTTAGTCTGTTTTAATCTTATACGATACAATACGATAAACTTAAGTTTGATGAATAAATTGGCTATTGAAATATTTAGTTGATAGTGTGCGAAGTAGCAGGTGTTGTGAAAGGTTAAATGTATTTTTGGAACCATTTTAAAGCAAGTAGGTACCTTGCAGTGCGATCGAGTTGTGCGGCATGCGTTCGTATAACCCCTGCAACAAACATTACGAAAACAGCGCGTTAACACTTTTGTGTTTCGCGGTTACAGCCCTCGCTGTTTTGTTTTGCTGCTTTCATTGTCACGCTACTGATCATTATTATTTTGTTTTTTTACTCACTGAACACACTCTGCTCCGTAATCATTACCCTCCACCCCTCCTCTTCCTTCTTTTTCTTCGCCTTCTTCACAATCACAAGAGGGGAAAAAACTAGGGGGAAAAACTGATTAACAATAACAGACAAGTTGCGCGTCGTGATTGGAGCTCTTTTAATAAAAGCTGGCTCCTGATTGGCTGGTTCTGTGCACGGCAGGGGTGCGAGGTAGCCCAACCTACACTGCAATGGCTGCGGTGTCATTCATTCATTCCCTCACACACACAAACATATAAACAAACGTACAATAATAAAAATGCAGGAGGCAGTAGTCTACGTTTATTGGCGACTGCAACGCCATCTATTGTGCAACCGGTGAACAACGACAACCCTTCGCGCAATGCGAGAATGAACTGCTTGGCGTTAATTAAAATAATCAGCTCGTACGTTACACACGTGAAGTGTTGTGTGTCGCTTTCCACTTCATCTCAGGCAAAATACAGCCGCTTTGTTCAAGATATTACTGCCACTTGATTAACAGGAATGTCTTCCGATTATACTGACGTAAGTGCGTAACCCACCTTCTCTGATATTCTAAAACAAGTCAAATATTAAAACACCTGATATCTTACATTTAATGGTTCTCCAGCCACTAAAAGTATCCAAGAACTCTTTCACGTTAACCCTTAGCCTTGCAGACCTTGTGTGCCTATGTAAAACAAATATCTCCACCACCAAAATCACTGTCATTGGTTAGTTTATTCCTTACCTATAGTAAGTAGAGAAAGTATTGTATTCTAATCAACAATTGATACCTAGATCTCAGTGGAAATAAAATACTCGTTTTGAGGTAACCATAGGGGAGCTCCCCTTGGAGGGAACTGGTGTGTGTGTGTGTGTGTGTGTGTGTGTGTGTGTGTGTGTGTGTGTGTGTGTGTGTGTGTGTGTGAGTGTGTGGGAGGGGGGGAGGGAGTGGGAGGGGGGGTGAGTGGGAGTGGGTAGACAGCATAGGGGATTTAGTTGGTTAAATATAAAAAGTTTTTCAAGAAAATACCCTTTGAGTGGAAAACATTTCTTTAATTTTGATTTTCGGAAAAATAACTTTAACATTGATTAAAATACCTTAAAAGACATTTACATGACAAGATGTACAATTTTTTTTTTGTGGGGGGGGGGGGTCGGGAAGTGGCATAAGAAGTCGTCTTCATTGTAAATGAATTTTTGAAACTTCTTGTAAACGGTCAGATTTCGTTACAGCACAGTTTGACAAATAAACTTAGGCATTAATTATTTGAGAGATGCCTATTCCTTATAATAGGTTTGATTTGTCAAATATTTTACTTTTATAGCTGTAAAATCGCTGTTGGCCTGGGTGGTTCAGTTGGTTAGGCGCTGGCCTGTTGATCCCAAGGTCGCGGGTTCAAATCCGGACTAAGCCGCTGGTAGGTATAACAATAACATGAAATTCCTTCCATATAAAAAAAAGTCTTCATAGAATATCGCAGGAAAATTCTCGATAGTTACACATTTTCTTATGTAACTTTCTTAATTATCTGAAATAAATATCTTTGGCCATTTTTGAGAGCAAGTTTCGAAACATTTTTCATATAGAGGGGGAACATTTTTTGAAAATCCTCATGTTCCACCTATGAAATATACTGAGCCTAAAAACAAGATTGGTATTTATCCGATATTTTGTTTTTGAGTTGTGCTATTCAGACATATATAGATCTAGTTCTAGAAATATCTCTTTTATTCAGAGTATTTCCAGCAAAATTTCGATGGATATCGAAGTATTAGATGAAATTATGCATACTTCTTCTTCTACTTGAGATTTAGTAAAGAACATTAAGAATTACATTTAGTAAACAGTCTTCGCTGCAGCCGTCGCCGAGTTTTCACTAGTCTGCATTCTTTCCTGTCCATGACATTGTTGCACAATCCTCTTATTTCAGATCTTCCTGTAGGTAAATCATTAATCTACCTATACCTGCCAGTATTTTTATCTTTCTTCTCCCTAATTTGTCTACGCTCTTAACATTTAAAATGTATTATTCCTTGCTGTAATATTTTTTAAATTCATATTTATTTTTTACTGAAGAACGTAAGTATTTATTCTTCAACTTGAGTTAATTCAGGGATTATCTGTCAATCTTTGATTCACCGTCCCCTGCAGGGTGACTTAGAATTACTATATTTTTCATAAACACGTTGAAATCAGTGAAAATGTTTGTGTAGAAGTAGGTATTACATTTTCATAGCTTGAGTCAGACATATCCGATCTGCCATCTTTCAATTCATCTTCTCCTTCCCGCTTAAGCAAGACATTTTTCCATTTCTGTAATCTGCTTCTGTGATTTCCTATAAAGATTTTCAAATTACCTAGATCCATTTCATCTGCTTTTTGAGGTAACTTCTTGCATTCTCTTTGATTTTTCTTCTAGCTTTCTTTTTAGCTCAGCCATAATTTCGTTTTAATTTTTAATTCCTCTTTAAAAATAAACAACTTTTTTTATTGAGGATAATTCTATTTCAGCCATGTGTAATCTCTTTATTAGTGAATCCACAGATGCAATTCTTTCGATAAACAAAACAACACACATCTAATAAAAATGAACGCACTTGCATAAAAACACACACTTCCTTGAACCACACAGTCTGTGCATGTTTACTATGTAAAAAACCGTGCGATCTGTACAAAAAGAACAAAGGCAATATGTAAATATGCAAACATATAAACCATCAACGCAAACTATCTTCCAAGTATGGCTATTTGAATGCAATTATTTATTAATCATTTGTCAATTAGACTTAGAAAAAAGCGTTTCCTAATTAGTCACTAAGTTGTTTATCTGATTGTTTACAGGATTCCTTAAACTTGACCTATCCTTGGCATTTTTCTTAGCTTGATCCTTGTGAGGTATTGTGTTCCAAATTTATCTCCTCACCTGTCTCTTGAAATCTTCTTGTATGTTTCAGGAATTTTGTTTCCCACCTTAATAAGTACTGTAACAAAGCGTCTGCTATTGTTTTCCACTGCTATTAACATTTTTAAAGCAAAGTGAAATCAATATTCTCGTCAAGGTGTTTCTTAAACGTTCGCTGATACCACCTCTATCTGAAGCCTTCATTTTTGTAACGAGATATTTTCTTCCTATTTGTTTTACCTCCTTGTGTGTAGTTAAAGAACGTCTGGTGCATTTTCTTCTAATAACTGTGCCGTAGGTATGCATACATTTCGAGGTCCTCTGAATATTAGGGGGAAAAACATTTTCAGATAAACATTGTGTGTGTGTGTGTGTGTGTGTGTGTGTGTGTGTGTGTGTGTGTGTGTGTGTGTGTGTGTGTGTGTGTGACAGGAAGATTTTTAAGAAAATCTCCCACCCCAAACTACCCTTTAGATGAAATATTTTTTGTTATTTTTAACTGTCTCAAAAGTGATTACGATTTTATTAAACACCTTGTGATATTTACAAATCTTTCTGAGTTCAGGATGCCTCAAAAATGCATTTTTGGTGAAATCTTTACATTGAGACGGAAAGCAATACTTCCTATAATTAACATAAGTAGTAATTAGGAAAGGTAAACATTAAAAATAGGTTGAATCAGAAACTGAAATATTCAATGTCATAGCTGGGATTTGAACCACGGATCTTCCGCTTATCGAGCGGCTGCTTTATTTTTAAGTTTCTGATGCAACCTCCTAAACATTGCCCACACACGGCTTGTGTGTTTAAAAACACCAGCAGTAAGCTTGTTGGCATAAATAAATAATTAAAAATAGGTTTAGAAAATTGAGTACAAACCAATATACCAAGTAAATTAAGCACTCCTATGTTTCTGTATGTATGTAACCCGCCGATTAATCAGTTGATTTGAAAAGTCGCCCCGTTAGCAAAATATTTGTTCTTCAGATGCATCTTTGTAATATATTTGTTAATGAGCCAAAGCGGTCATCATTGCCATCCAATTCAAAGATGAATCCTATTGGCGTCTTCTGTCTTGAATATAATAATTGGTCTTCCCATCCAGTGAAGTAACTGCCCATACTCCGGGATCTGACATCCATTTTTCTAGCATAGTCATTAAATGTCTTTGCTAAAAATATTTTGTTCACTAATGACACTGTCAACAGGATGATATCATGTGCTTTCAAGCACATTTAAATACCGTCGGTCTGGGCCGGATTTGAACCTGCTACTTTGGATTCATTAGGGCCAGCGCCTAACCAAATGAGCTACTCAGACCAATTATGTTCTTACCACTTGCTCACCAGTTCATTCTGGAAAATTCAATACAATAACAAGGAATATCTCGGAAACGGGTAGGTACTGAAGAAAAAATTAAAATTTTGTCTACCTCTTGCAGTTACCATAAGCAAAGGTAAACCAGAGTGAAGAAGACTTCAGAGTTCATCCTCAGAAAATTCAAAATATACATTTCATTTGTTATGAAATGCTTGAGCCGTTCTTTAGGAAATAAACATTTTGGAAAAATCTTCCATGTAAGGGTGATTTGGAGTAGGGGAATTTTCTTCAAAATCTTCGTGTCACATCTTCGGAGAATGGAAAACCTAAATACCAAGTTTGGTAAATACCGATGTTTTGTTTCTCTTTTGTTTACAAAACCAGGTACACACGGTTCTTTTCCTAAAAGGGATTACTTTAGGGGAGGGGGGGTGCAGTTGGAAAGGTAGGTATTTCGAAATTTTAACAAAGATCTGAAGTTAAATACCATGTTTAGTCTTAAAATCGTCACTAGGAGGAGCTTTTGATTTGTATTTTTGGAGTTGAACGCAATATTTCCAAGCACTGAGGAAGTTTTAAGTGGCTACCAAAGGCCACGATGGATGGGCTGGAGTCATGCCTGGCGTCAATCCTTATGATGGAGTACCAATAAGATAGCTCTTCTTCCTGCTTACTTCCGCTTTCATTTGGCACTGTTTCACAACTTGTTTTACCAGCTCGCTTCAAGAAAATTCAATTTAGCTCCTCCGCTGCAAGAACCTACAGGGACGCCGTTGTCATTGATTTCAGCGTATCCGGAGTCATCAGTAACAAGCTGAATATCAGAGGTAAATAACGTTGCCAATTTTTTCAATCTGATTCACAGTTTTCTAACTCTAGTATGCACTACTTCACTTTTGTGGGGTTCTATAATTCTCAGCGGTTGCCCTTAACTACCGTCTTTCTCCATCTCTCCAATCACCCATCTGCATACGTCAATCCTTTATCATCTGATTTATGCCAGTTTCCACATTTTCCTTGGTCGCACACTTTCCTTCTTCCTCGCGATAACCACTACTGGTTAATCCTTAGGTATCTTTCTTCTTTCATTCATCTCAGGTGTCCATATCATTGAAGCATTCCTTGCTGAATTCTTTATATATAAATTCTTCTATTATCCATCCATTTCTTACCTCCTCGTTATTTTGCCTTTCCAATCTAGATATCTGGTTTCTCTACTTATCCCAGCTATTTCTACACTTGTATTCTACCTTTCTGATTTTCAGCAAGTGTCCAACCGTTTGTCCCATGTTAATATTAAATTAAGAAGAATTGAGAGGTAGAATTGGAACTGAAAAATCCAATGCCACAGCTGGATTTGAACCACAGACCCTCCGCTTACCAGGCTACTGTAACAACTTGCCAGAATGACATTGAATTCTCCAACCAATTCGTATTTTTCCCGGTAAGCCACAAAGGCAGTCTCACATCAGAGACAATTACCCCAATGGTGACGTATTACTTTTTTTGTCCCGGGATTTACCATAAAGAAGAATTACTTTCTTATTTGCGCAGAACTAATTCTACACCACAAAATTCCATTTTTTTGCTCTCTTGGTCTGGTGTATCCTATGCTTCGCAACTTCCACTTTTATGGATCCCAAATATTTAAATTCACATGCGCTACGCCTAACCTGATTAATGGTCAGAATTTACTGGCCTGGATTGGTGCAAATCTCTTGTTGAAACATAATGTTAAAGGTTCACGGAAATAGGGAACCAGATATCAGGAAGTACACGGCCCCCCTCTGAGAGTAAGACAGGATTGCTAAATTTATAGGCGGTCGACACTGGGTTAAAAAATTTGTAGTTCGAATATTGGTACAATCCCCATCTTTTTCAGTCTTATTTAATTCTTACAAAGAATTGCTAGTGTTAAACACGTTCTGTCAATAACAGTTCGTTATCCATGCAGGAAAGAGGTTTGGTGTCAAAACAAAGAGGGTTAACGTTCACCAACCACTGTTAATATGTTCTGGTTGGTGGAGAGGGTTTCAAAATGTGGTTGGCTATTTGAAAATGAACGCTCACTTGTTTCCTAACCCATATCAGTAACGAGCAATCGGAGTTCCGAACTAAGGATTTCGTAATTTTCATAATTTAAAACAAGTTACAAATTAAATTTTTAGTTTTTATAGTCTTATTTATTGGAATGCATTCATTAACTTCAAGTATATTTTATCATTGTAAGTACCTACAATACATATATTTTAAGAAGTAGCACTTATTGAATCTGCCATGTTGATTGTAAGTTCTCACCACTTCACATAAAATCATTACAGCTCCTACCTACTTTGAAGTAAAGAGGTAGACTTTAGCCTATTTTAGGGAAATGGCAGCTTATGTGAGCTCAAGTAATGGCTTTATTTCACTGAAAATATACCAGTCCCTTTTCTCATTAGCTTCTTAAAATTAATCAATAACACATCTTAATTTTTTCAGCAGACATTACATTGTTAAAAAGTAACAAACTTCTATAATCAGGGTATAATAGCTGGGTATGGTACCTATCAATATGTTTTGATCCACGAATTTGGGCTGCCACAAAACAGGCATTTTTTGTGAAAACTATGTTAAAATCAAGGAGTCAACACATGGAAGATTATCCATTTGTGCCTTCTTAAAACCTTTAGCTGTCACTGAAATGCGAAAATAAGATTCTAATAATACACATGCGCCATCAATGCAAATGATGGCATAGTACACTCGGAACTGGACGGTGACGTCATAATGCAAAAAACGCCTATTTACGTTAAAATCTAGATATAGACTTTTTGGGTGAAAGCTAATAGGTATGTCCTCCACTTACTATAGCTAAATAGATAAAGTAAAAATAAAATACGCTTCATATATTCTGAAGTTATAATAAAATAGAAATTAAAAGCCTCTAAGAAATATTAAATAATGTGCAGCATCCAGCTGTAATAAAAATCTCCTATTAATTGCACATGCTCTAGTTTAAATAGGAATGAATCATCAGACATTATTATTACTTTCTCTACTACGTATATTTAGGTAGAGGAAGTATTGTATTCCACTCAAAAATTCGATGTCGAGATTTCACCGGAAATATGTTTGAGGCCCCCTGAATCCTAAAAAGCATTTTTAGAAAAACGTTTCTGTGGACAGCTTAACTCAAAATCGAAAGGTCAGTTAAAAACCAAAGTTGGTACTTAAGTTTAATATCTTTTAAGAGTGTGACACGAAGATTTTGAAGAAAATTCTTCCACCCTAAACTACCTTATACATGGAAAATGTTTCGAAAATGTTGATTTTCTCGAAAATGGCTCTAACGATTTTGATTAAAGTGCCATATGTTTAGGATATTTTTATGACAAATGAAATGTATATTTTGAATTTTCTGGCTATAGCCTATACAGTCCTCTTTACTCTGGATGACTTTTGCATAACTGGTAAACCTTAAGAGATAGACCAAATCTTAATATAAAAAATGTAGATTATGTCCAAATAATTTTTTTTAGAGTGAACCACTTCAGAGATATTTCTTCTTATTTGTGTGAGTTTTGAAAAACTTAAACTTTCGTCAAATGGAAGATCCTGATTCATTTTTTATATGTTGACCGTGCAAAGAGAATGGAATCCCAAAGCCTTAAACGATTTTATTATCGCTATCATGTGAATGCAACACATCAGATATTTTATGTGAAAGAAGAACATGAATACGCAATAATAAACAGCAATGGTTTTTGTTTAACAGATACAACGGAATTTCATAAATATCTCTCCCTGTTTGAGTTGAGGGAGTTTCAAAACGTGTATTTCTGGTTGAAGGGCAATACTTCCTCCACTTAGTATACGTAAATAATGTAGTAAGGAAGGTAGGATGTTCTGAAGGAGATTACAAACTTGTAAGATACATTAAAATAACTATTTAGACTAGGTATAGATGCATATATGGAGATGCAGCTTCAGTGGTATTAAAACAATCTCATATTAATTAATGATATTTTTGTGCACCCTCTAGTTTAAATGGGTGTGAATAATCACACATGATTATTTTTATGAGAAGAGAACATGAATGGTCAGTAATAAACTACATTAGTATTTTTAACTCAGACATTTTGGGAGGCTTTTGCAGAGATCAGCCATGTAGTAATTGTTAAATATCACTGTGTGTAGAGTAAATGAACTAGTGGTGTAATCTTGTTGCACGTGAGCATTACGTGTATAACAGTGAAAAGAGCGCCATTGGGAGCATACCTTGTTATCGGTTTATTACAATGTGGAATATTTAGGGGCAGTGGAGCAAACTGCAGCATTTTCCCGCGCCCGGAGACCACTAATTATCTCTGGGCAAGCCAGAAATTCGAACTCAGTTGTGGGCTAATGTCTGCAGCATCCGCTAAGGGCCAATCAGCGTCGCGGAAACGCGTGGGCATGCGCCCCGCGGGATGACTAACAAGGGCACACGCTATGGCTCAATAAAGCCAACACAAAAAACAAAGGAGGGCGACAGAGCGCACGCTCCCATGGTGTTCTAGTGTATCGACTGGCGAAACTTGCCTCTTCAGTTACTGATGTTTAGTCGGAGCTAATCATCCACTTCCTTCCTTAATATTCCCCTAAATAGCGTCCACAAAAACAGGCTCCTTACTTTCCTACGTGCTCTCTCAAGCACTTTACTTTCACTTGCAAAACTTCATCGATCTTCTTTTGCCAGTAGTTTCACCACAGTACCTATAGTTGGGAGTAGCAATAAACGATCATGATGATGATAGTAGTAATAAACATCTGATGTGTTACACTCACATGACTTTCTCTACTCTTGTTCTAACTCTTCTTACACACTCATTCCTATATCTTCGTGTTAGTTGAGATAAACATTTATTGTTCATCTTCTTGTAGGTACAAGTAGAATATGGGAATACAGTAAAATGTGAACGAAAGTCAAATCTTTTAAAGCTTTCAAATTCCGTTCTCTTTGCACGGTTAACATATAAAAATGAGTGGTTCACTCTACAAAAAATTATTTGTATGTTTTAGCCAGATCTACATTTTTTGTATAGTAAGGTATGATCTATCTCTTACAGTTTACCAGTCATACAAAAGTCATCCAGAGTAAATAGCATTTAATGGGCTATAGCCAAAAAATTGAATATATACATTTAATTTCATATAAAATATATGAAACATGGCAGTTTAATCAAAATTGTTAGAGCTATTTTCAAGAAAATAAACATTTTTAAAAAAAATTCTATGTAAAGGGTTTAGGGTGAAGGAATTTTCTTCAAAATCTTAGTGTGGCACCCTTGAAAGACATTAAACTTAAATACCAACTTTGGTTTTTAATATATACCTACCTACACACGAATCTGTTTATAAAACTGCCTTTACATCCCTTAGTTCTGTAAGTACGTAGTAGATAAAATAATTATAATTAATTTTGTGACACTTCTAACGTTATCAGGTGAAAGATTAAATACTTTGATTCAAAAGTTTCGTAGCCATTAATTGCTTTAGATATTCTGCAGAATTTAAATTTTAATTGATCAAAGGACCTACTACTATGATTATGCATAGCTGAATTTGGGATATAGCTACCATACAGCCGGCTGTGGCATTGAATTTTTAAGTGCCAGTTCTACCTCTCATACAAATGTAATTATATTTTTAGACAAAAGCTGGTAAATCACTATTACTTCATTGTACATATTAAAATATTCCCATTACTGCGGTACTTAACTATTTAAGCAATGCAGTAAGGTAATATATGTAGATCGGATGGTCTTAAAAATTTAACAACATTATTATATTAAAAAAAAAAAATCATAAAATCTGAAATTTCTGAAGACCGGCAATTGTTCCAAAATATTTATCCACAAATATTCTTATAATGGCTAAAAGCAACGTCTAGATGTTAGGCACTAAGCGTTAATATTTTCCCAGATTTAATAATGCTTTAGCTATAATAATTAACAATTAATGTCACACACATATTTTCAATAATTAGGTGAGTATACTACAGGACCCAATTAAAATATAAGCTATCTAACAACTACCTCATAATGAATTTTCATATAGGTACCACATTTTCAATCCTCTGTGTAAAAAAAACAACTTTTTAGAAAAAAAAAATATGGTCAACATATTACATAATATGAGTTGGCAAAATCAAATGGCTATGTTGCGACTTCGAAAAACCATCTAATTCTTATTATGAATTATACTCGTATATTACTAGAAAATTTTAACAGCTACGCCTAGTTTGTTTTCAACCCCTTATAGATAAACCTATCTATATTCCTGGGTAAATCAGGCTACAAATTTGTGAACTTGGACTTTAAGGCTTGACAAAATTATAGGAAAGCATACGACTTCAACAAGCCATGCATATATAGTTATATTTTTAACCCCTTATGTACAAATTTGTACTCCTTGACCATTCTGAGTAAATCTTTGTACACTTGCTGTTAGGTTCAAATACAAATCACAGAACACTTACGACATTAATAAATCACGCCTATCGTTATTTTCAACCCTGTACTTAAGAAAAATTATTTTGTTGTTTAACGAATCTGTCAATTAAGCACACTTAGAAACCATCGGTCTGGGCTGGATTTGAACCCGTGACCTTGGGATCACTAGGCCAACTGAGCCACTCAGACCGACCCTGTACTTATAGAATGTACCAAGTATAGTGCCGGATTACAACATTAGTTTAGGAGTTAAATCAGTTGCCCTTTCTGAAGCAAATTAATCTTCTGATTGCTTTGGGCTTTTTATAATAAAACCAGAGTGTGAAATCTACAATACACACTATAACGGGTTTGGTCAAACCGTTGTTAACAAATTAATTGTTTAAAGGTTTAATGTCCTTTATCCTGTTAGGTCGTATTAGACAATGAATGAAATGGGTGAAATGATGCTTAAATGATCCAGGGGTCCACAGATCATAACGTTTTCCGTCATTTGTCTTCTCAAAATAAGCCAAAACTTCGGAAAAAGGCTGTCCACATAACTCACCCCAACCGAGATTCGAACTAGGGACCTCTTGAACTAAAGTCAGACATGCTTCTCTCGCAGAAGTTAATTTAGATGGGTTAAATTAACTTGTTTATTTGAAACTAATCACTTTTTCTTATGTTAATATGAAATACTCTTTTGGCCCTATCTACCCATACCAAACTTTTAAACAGAGCTTGGCATAAAAAATTGTTCTTCACCCATTTCTTAATTTGATGAATTTAAATAATTAATGTAAAAAGTCTTGGAAGTGATACAAGAGAGAATATTAAAATTGCACGGATATACAAAAAGAATGGGAAATGAGAGAATAGTAAGAATGGGGTTAGAATGGGAAGCTGCAAACTGGGGAAAACCAAGAGACAATGCATGGATGGGGTCCGAAGAAGCATGGCGCCTAAGGGCTAACACATGAAGAAGATAGGGACATGCGCAGACAGAAAAAGTTATGAATGGATTGTAGCAAAACTACCGGATGACCGAAAATTCCCATAAGTATAGTTATTGAGTTTTTAAACCTTTTCAAGTGACTTGTAAAAAATAATTTATCTTATCTGAACTACATAGTTTTAATTAGTGTACAATATTTTTAATTCCTCTACCATATAAAATATAGTAAGTAGAAAAGGTATTATACCTATACCTATTACCCAAATATTCCATAACAAGATTTCAGTGGAGCTACATATTTTAAGGCCCCCCGAAATAAAGAAAAAAATAATTTTAGAAAGAGGTCCATGTGTGTGTGTGTGTGTGTGTGTGTGTGTGTGTGTGTGTGCGTGCGCGTATGTGCGTGTGTGTATCTGTGAACAGAATAACTCAAAAACAAAAAGCCAATTAAATATCAAACGTATTTTAAGCAGCTCTAATGATTTTTATTGAAATATCACATATTTAAAACACCTTTAAGAGCAATAAAACGCATACTTTGAATGTTCTGGGAATACCTGCTGAAGTGAATTATATTTGCATGTGGTAAACCGTAAGAGGTAGACAAAATCTTACTACGCAAAAAATTTACATATCGTTTAGACACAATTTAAATCAAATATGTGTTTTTTGTGGAGTGAACCATTTCAGAGATATTCCTCGTTATTTGTTTGAGTTTTCCAGTACTTATACCTTTCTCAATTGGGAAATCGTTATTCATTTGTTTATCTCTTACCCATGTAACTGGAAACTCCCATTTGTTGTAGGGCGTATAAATAACCTGTAATTTAATTAACTTCTGGAATATTACTGTATCTGTGTTCTGTTATATTTAAAAAATAAATATTCAGTGAAATTATTTCCAATTACTTTTTTCAGCAACATTATAAAGCCTCAAAAGTTATAGAAATGATTTTATTACATATTTTCTTGCAGGTGCAAGGGGAATAGGGAAATACGGTAAATAATCTTAAGCGATAGTGGAATCTTTTAAGTGCTGGCCACTACGTAAGTATAACGACTTCATTTTTGAGAGAAGTATGAGTATAGCAATTTTTTTTAAAAAAAAGAGAAATACTTTAGAAATGGTTAACCCCACAGAAATATATTTTGACATAAATTGTGTACTTTAACAAGATCTGCATTTTTATGTAGTAGGGGCTTGTCTATCTCTTATTCGGAATTAAAACAACATGCGCTATTCCCGAACATTCAAGGCATATTATTTTATTGCTCATAAAGGTATATTAAACATACGGCATATTAATCAAAATCACTAAAGCCATTTTTGAAAATGTAGTACGGGTGGAGGGATACCAAACTTTGTATTTCATTCAGTTTTCGTTTTTCAATTATCCTATTCACAGGGGCACAGACAGACGCATATATACAAAGAACACACTCTGGAAGTCCTAAAAATGACCTTTTTAAATCAAGAGTCTCAAAACGCGTATTTCCGATGAACTATCGGAATTGAAATCTTGGAATACTTAGTGAAATTACTGTAAGTATACAGGATGTAAGGAAAGTCATATTATTTCAAACCAGTGGTAGATCTCGGTATATGTAACACATTTTGTATCTTACGTTTTTGTCTCTGACCATTTCCTATGGAGATATTTTAGCTTTGTCGAAAGCAAGCTGGCAACACTGCAGATTATGTGGGTGTCACTTTCTCTAGGTCAGTACATAAATAAACACCGCAACAGCGAGTGTCGTCAGTATAAACAAATATCATGCCGTGTCCTTCCATGCTGACTGTGCGAGTGTAGGCCAATCACAATCGTTATCTCCCGAAACATTACTCCACCCTGCAAGAAACCGAGGTGTTTATGTCCAGAAACCAGTTCAATTCCCTGACCATCCTCAACGCAACGTTGTCGACTTACTTCACACTGAAAGAGCTGCTAGTCACGTCTTTTAAGTGTTTAATTATTTCGAAATCCTGTGTGATGTCCCATAATTACTACCGAAGCTATGTCAGAAAACAGTTACTCTAAGCAACTTACAAGTAACAAACTGTTATCTTAGTACATTCCAATTTGAAACAAAAACCATTTATTTCTTCGAAACCAGCTGATCAAACAACAAAATACTTGTAATGCTTCTATGAAACACATATTAAAATGAATGTAATAACTTGCTTTCAATCCTGCCTAGTAGAACAAGTAAAATGGTTAATAGCTAGATTTTACGTTCAAAGCTTTGTCCATTCTACGTTTTTGCTTCAACCTCGGTTGCAGTTGTTTGGCTCTACCTCCCTTGCTCTGCGATGAACTCCAACACCGATTATACCATTTATGATGTCCGTGTTCACACATTTACCCAGGAAGTAGCAATCGACCAAAATGGTGTGATGGATGGTGAAAGGCAATATTTGGTGCATTATGTGGCTGCTAAAGAGCAAGGTAGGTATGTATTGTAGCAGGTAATGGCAATGCAAGGGGTTGTCAAGAGCTATTGGGAGGTGTGAACACCACTCATCACTAAGAGCTTTGCGCAACTTTGTTCTACAGTGCAGGAATTCCTGAAAAGGAGCCGTGTATATTGAACGCATAATGATTACAGTTTACTGGCAGTACAGCCCTACTGTGGAGAAAAAGCTTCACAATCGGCCGAGGACAGAAGTTGTACTTGCGGATGACGTTCTGACTAAATAAAATATTTCTGTAAAACTCGTTTAATATTGAAGCTAAACTTTATATTTAGCAGTAATGCAGCTAACTTTGGCCGATTTTATCACCATTATTTAAGCACAGATAAAATCTAAACGTTACTTCAAACGTGTATGTGAATTCAACGAGAATCATATTATGCAAATAAAGCATTTTGATCACATAGTTTAAAACATTCTGAATAAATTTGCTACACAGCAAACTACAGTTTGTTCACCAGCGCGTAGTCCCTGGCAGGAATTCAGCCAGCCAATACGTCAGTAAACAACTCCAGGTACATCGCTATATGTTGTACAAAGCCGGTGTTGTGCTTCTAGTTGCACTTACGATAGTAGTGCCAACCTTGAAATGCGTATTCATGCTAGACTAAAGCAAAGAATTCGCTGAAAATAGTGGAACTTAAATGTTATTTTCAGTTTATGCAGTATATTTAGCTTATAAAAGATAAACTATGTTTCCAACCACTCCATCTTTGTCCCAATGATCATTTCCCATCTTTTCTATATTTTGAAAAAGCCGTCCGTTTCACCGTTTTACCCCGTCCGTGTTAAAAACCTCTTTGGATTTCTTTATTTTAATCATCCTATAAAGATTTGTTTTACACATAGAATGCCACTCTGAACCCCTTTGTTTTGCAACCATATCATAGCAGCCTTGACGGCATTCCTAGGCGGAGGTTTATCCACTTCTGCACTACTTTTACTGTCGCTACTACGTATAGTTAAGTAGAGGAGGTATTGTATTCCACCCAAACCTTCAAGAGATTTCACTGGAAATATATGTTTCGAGGCCCTCTGAATCCAATAAAGCATTTTTAGAAAAACGTCCGTCCGTCTGCGTGTGTGTGTGTGTGTGTGTGTGTGTGTGTGTGTGTGTGTGTGTGTGTGTGTGTGTGTGTGTGTGTGTGTGTGTATGATTCAGTGGACAGCATAACTCAAAAACGAAAAGTAGTTTAAAAACTAAAGTTGGTATTTAAGTTTAATGTCTTTCAAGGATGCGACACGAAGATTTTGAAGAAAATAGCCCTACCCTAAACTACCCTTTACATGGACAATTTTTCGAAAATTTTGATTTTCTTGAAAATGGTTCTAAAAATTTTTATTAAACTGTCATATGTTTGGGATATTTTTATGCGAAATGAAACATAGATATATCTTGAATTTTCTGGCAATAGCCCCTGTAGTCGTATTTATTCTGCACGACTTTTGCATAACTGGCAAACCGTTAGAGATAGTCCAAAAAATGTAGATCTTGCTAAAATACATAATTTATGTCTGGATACATTTTCTTGTAGAGCGAACCATTTCGGAGATATTCCTTGTTATGTGTGTGAGTTTTGGAAAACTTAAAACTTTCGTGAAATGGAACATCGTTGTTCATTTTTTTATATGTTAAGCGTACAAAGAGAACAGGATCTCAAAGTCAAACATTTGACTGTCACTCAAAGCCTACTGTATTCTCATATTTTCTTGCACCTACAAGGAAATGAGCAAGAAGGTAATTTCTGCAAATATTTATTTCAACAGGTAGAAGATATAGGAATAAGAGTTTGTAAGAATGGTTAGTACAAGGGTAGAGAAAGTCATGTCAGTGCAACATATCAGATTTTTGCTTTAATTCCGACATTAAACTAGTGATAAGTACGATTTTATAACTGAAATTAAGAGCATTGGCAGTGAGTAAACATATCGCTAATAAAATTGGGGGTAAGTTGGCAACGTAACCAGTAGAACAACATTTGTGCGAAAGTTTAAAAAATTTGAGTTACACAACATGAAATGTCTCCCTTATTCCTTTCATTCCCCTAAGGCCATGGGCTGGTAAACAGACAGTATTTATAAGGTTTACCATATTCTAATGAATTATGCATTAAAAATTACGTTATATAAATGCGGTTTATTGTGCTAAGTTTAAAGTCAAGGTATAGTGGAAAGTCACTCTGTCAGCTTGCACCGAAATCTTTCTGAAAGTCATTAATATTCCAGAAACCTTTTAGTCAGTTACATAATTAATCAGGTTTCATCTAATATCGAAAACCTACAGAATATGAATAATGACAATCGATTTATAACAGCCGCGGGGAAGAATTTCAGCATAACTTATGCCTTTGTTTCTTGCCAAAATGTGGACATTTTCTCAAAACAGAATTTTGTCTATTGAAGTACAGTCTAAAGTTCATAAATGTAGAAGTTCCGATAAGTGAACTGTTTTACCACTACATATGAAACAAGAATAATAATATTAGTACCTACTTATTATACACCGTGTTTTTGTGGTATCTGAATACAACACGGAGAAGGAACTGAACTCCACTTATGCTACATCTGCTAGTGCAGTTTACATTTGCTCCACTCTAACGTCCAGAGGATGTATGAGACAGCAACGGTTCCGCTGGTAAGGTTTACCTTTGCTCCACTCCCATATCTAGAAGATATATGGTGCAGGAACTGGCCTACATTAATGGTAGTTCTGTTGCTTATTTACATTTGCACTAACACTTAGGTGGTGTACGCTATAGTAACTTATCTGCATTCGTAGTACACCTGTTGCTATAATTTGTTTGTACTGATACCTAACTACATGGGTACGTGATAGGAACTGATCTGCATTCATGGTATGTCTGCTAGCATGTACAGTTCAGGCTCGCTCTACTCTAACACTGGCTCTGAACTACTCTAAGTGTCTTGCTTACCAACTGATTTGCGTTTGCTCGTTGTAACATTGGAATCATACAGGGAACTGTATGTATGTATGTGTATATATACATACCTGATATTAATACCTGAGTTCTAAATCGAACTGAAATTCATTTGCATGTATAGTATACATACATATTCCCTTCGTTCAAATATAAAATATAAATTGTATGTGGAACTGACCTGTATTCTGTCCTCGGGAAGATCCGTCTTCAAAGACAGCATTTCTCGTGCGTACACGTCAGGATAATGCGCTTCCTTGAAGGCCTTCTCAAGTTCTTCTAGCTGGTAGCTCGTGAAGATTGTCCTTTAACAAAAAAGAAATACCTATGTAGTTTTAAATGTGGCAAAAATGGTCAATTTTACGAATAATACTAAAACTTGTACAAAGACGTTTATCTGAGCATTTTTTCCAATGATGTTGAATGCTCTAAGGCAAACAAATTTAATAATCTGACAACATAAATATTAACATTATAGTGTTGGATATACATATGTATTAAAATGAGTAGTGTGAATGTATACTTTTAGATACCAGCCCGTGTTCTTTCCTCATGTAAGAATTGTACAGACGGCTCCAAATGTTTTCCGATAGGCGAGTGGTGTTGAGGGGAAACGGAAGGAGCATTTTCTTATCGAATACCTGTGCCTGTCCCGGGGGCGGGTTATCGCACGTGTTTGTATACATTCGTATGCAGTCGTCTAAGGTGAGGCAGGTGCGATAGTTTCTGTTGAGGAAACAAAAAACGAAATAGTTCGTTCTATGCTTAATTAGTCTGTCCAAATAAAAGAAATCTGCGCTTGCTTTCCCCAGGTGTTTAAAGAACTTAATGTTTACATTTTGTGTTAATGCTGTTGTTTCAGAAACATTTTAAAAAACAAATGTGTGTGTGTGTGCGTGCGCGTGTGCGTGTGCGTGTGTGTGTGTTAACGTTGTCTAATATCCTGTCAGACATCTTTATAATAATATGTAGTGTTTATTGTGCCCGTAGTACAGAAAATATTTTTGTAGACACGTTTATGTCACATTCCTATCTTCAGTGATCTAGAACCCAATTAACAGCAAAGTCTAAAAGAAGCCAGTTGCCATGATAGTTTCTTTTGTTGAAACAGGAAAACGTTAGCACTACAACTATCAAACTCATGAGACAGGTAAACGACTTGAGACGGCCCTAGCCTGGACTAACTACTCGCTAACCTTTACTCCTTCCGTCTCCACGGCGAGTCCCGCGTGCGTCAGGAAACATTTGGTGGCGACTGTACTCCTATACTGAAATCTAATGTATTGAATTTACACGATTTCTCTATCCACTCTCTTACTGATATTCTTATAGAAGCTTATATGCAGACCTCCTGTTGATCAATATTCACATTTGAACAAGTGGTTCAATACATAATCCTATGTAGCAACTGGTGGAAACCGGAAAGCTAAAGTGATAACCGAATCTTTAAAAACCGCGTCGTTATGTGACTTTGAATTCTGTGCCCTTGTATTGACCACGAGGAAGGAGAAAAAGGAAGAAAACAAATAGCGACCTGTATTTGAAAGAAGTGCTATTTAACCCTACACAGCAATAACATAAACTGTGTATTTTAACGAGGTATACAGTATTTGCGTGTCTATCTCTTGATATTTACCTACAGGTTATTCAGATTGAAAAGTGCTTCACAGGATATTCACACCAAATTCAATAGTTTCATTTCATTTTTCGTGTAAGGAAGTAAGGAATAAAGCACAGGAATTGCTTCGTTGCACAAATTGCTTATAGGATGGTAAAAGTACAATATGTAGAACACGTCATTTAAATTTAAATGTAATATGCTTTGTCACCATCTATTGTATTTATTTACTATGTAACATTGCTCCATAACACTAGAAACTTGGCACCAAACTGCAAAGGGCAAAAGTAAGACTTCGAGGATAACCTAGTTATCTATGTATGTACTTATGGGCGAGTAATATGTAATAGAAATTACATCAATCCACTGCATTCCATTTCTTTCGATAAAGTGAGAATCTGTAGCGAAATTCTTTGCCATGACTAAGTTAAGTGTTACTTACATCTCTTGCCATAAAACACATTTGTTTTAGGTATTTAGTCAGGTTTTGAAAACATTTTAAAGATATCTTATAGAACTTTTAGAAAACACTATGAGGTTCACCCAACGTCGTAAATTTTTAATGATTTCTTTTTACCAATAAGGAAAGAGAACTTTCCTTATCTAATAATTCCAGTGATTAGCATACCTGTGACGCCTTTTCTTCTTTTTCTTCTTATTGAACCCGAGACCGTCCGCCGAAAAATCCTTCCCGGTATCTAAGTGTGCCAAACCTGTAACAGAAAATGCAATGAAATTTAAATGGCTATTTAACATAAACCTAAACGTCATAAAAGCTGCAGTCGTACATAATTTCCACATTGTTATATGTGATACATAAACAATGGTACATAATGAAAATTAACATGTACTGCATTGAAAGATGGCTGAAAATAAAATTATTGAAAATAAGACGTTCCATAAATACAACATGACATTTAATTTTAATATATAGCACGCGTGTATAGTGTCTCGCTTATCCAACATAGAATCGTAATAAGCGAAAATGTTGGATAATTAAGAAAAAATGGTTATAAGTTTAGATATTACGAACCTAATAATGTTTTGTAACAAAACAACAGAAAAAATAAGCTGAAAAATGAACTTGTTACAAAATTGTTTGAAGTTAAATATGTACATTTAAAAAGAGCGGACTTGTGAAGGTTTAAATAAATTGTTTATCGTAGTCTCTTTCCGGGTGTGTTATTTCTTTGCTGCCAAGTCTCTCCATCTTGGCAACATCATTATATTGATTCCCGTAGCTTATTGTTGTTGCTGAATCTCGTATTTGATTGCAGTTTCTAGAGCTTTATCTCTGTCATTATATGAAATTGTTTCGTTGTCAACACAAATGGCAAGAGTAAGAAGTTATTTCATAGTTATATCTTTGGTTCAAATTTCGATTTCTTGCAAAGCTACATCCCGTATCTACGAATGCGTTGTATTAAAGGTATAATGAATGTCTTCGGTTTCATTTGTGCTTTTTTACACACTCGCTGCTATTAGAGAATGAGGGCATTTATTTAAATAAGGCTCACAAATACAAATCCCACAGTCTACAAACTTAACGTGCTTTAATAATGCACAGGATAACAAGTAATGCTAAAGAAATACCAAAAAATAATAAAAATAATGCTACAAGAAGTAAGACACATTCAAATATAGCGTCTTAAATATAAAAATCTGATGTGTTGCACTCACATGACTTTCTCTACTCTTGTACTAACCATTCTTACAAACTTTTATCCCTATATCTTCTTCGTGTTAGTTAAGATAAACATTTCTACAAATTATCTTATTGCTTATTTCCTTGTAGGTGGAAGGGGAACATTGCAATACAATAGGCTTTGTTCGATAGTAAAATCTTTTAAAGCTTTGAGATTCTGTTGTCTTTGCACATTTAACATATAAATAATGAACAACGATGATCCATTTCACGAAAGTTTTAAGCCTTCCGAAACTCACACACATAACAAGGAATATCTCCGAAATGGTTCAACCTACAAGAAAATTTATTTGGACATAAATTATTTATTTTAGCAAGATCCACATTTTTTGCATATTATGATTTGGTCTATTTCTAACGGTTTACCAGTTATAGAAAAGTCGTCCAGAGTAAATACAACTATAGGGGCTATAGCCAGAAAATTCAAGATATACATTTCATTTCTGAAAAAAATATCTCAAACATATGACATTTTAATCAAAATTGCTAGCTCCATTTTCAGAAAAACCAAAATTTGCCATGTAAAGAGTAATTTAGGGTGAGGCTATTTTCTTCCAAATCTTCGTGTCGCATCCTTGAAGGACATTAAACTTAAATACCAACTTTGGTTTTTAAACTACTTTTCCTTTTTGAGTTATGCTGTTCACAGACTGACACACACACACACACACACACACACACACACACACACACACACACACACACACACACACACACACACACGGACCTTTTTCTAAAAATGCCTGTTTTTTTTTTTTTTTTTTTTTTTTTTTTTTTGCTTCAGGGGTCTCAAAACATATATTTCCGATGAAATCTCGACATCGAATTTTGGGGTGGAATACAATACTTCCCCTACTTACCCGTAGAGAAAGTAAAAAGCCATACCATAAGCTGAATTTTCTACACACCTACACCATTTTTATGGGCACAGGTACTTCGTATTTCTTTTGTACAATCGATGATATTGTTTGTACTGTCCATACGGCGAGTTGTTAGAAAAATTCATCATCATGATCATCATCATCATCATGAAGAAGCCTGGTCGTTGTAGATTTGATATTATCAAATATAGAGAAAACGACGACCCGGCGGTAAGGTTCGAACAACACAAAGTTCAACTGGAAGAAGTAACTCTGGAAAAGAGGAATACCTACATACGAACCTAAAGAATTACAAGATCAAATATAAGCTGCAAGAAATTGACAAGATCGGCTGATGGTAGAAGCACTCTGTCTCTAAAAAGACCTGGAATCTTTTCCAAATTCCCTTCAAGATAATTGAGTCAATTGTTATATCTTAAATGTTTCATGACTTTTCAGAACATAATCAGCTCAAAAAACCGATTTAAAAGTAAGTTCTTTCTGACCATTTGTACGCCTATTTTATGTTAACGTGTTTTGTCATGTCTTCCATTTACTTTTATATTTGATATGGTTTTCTTTCTCTTTAATCTATTACACAATTTTAATCATAATCTTTATCTTTTCCATATTGACATCTTGTAAATTTAGTAGGACTTTTCGTTTGTGCGAATACCTATATATAATCATATACTTATACGAAACTCTGCAATATATTAATTTCAAGTTGAAAATTTAGTTACCAAAACGCGAATGTTTAAGCTATAATTCTCACATATCGGTACCGTTAAATCCGAAATTTCCACAGTGGACCTTATAGGAAACATTTGTTTAAAGCTACATTTTTGCTCTGGATATATGAATAAAAATAAATAAGTATGAAATTACAGACTGTAGATACAGGCTTCTAATGTAACTAACCTACTTTTATACAAGTTTACCCATCTTTTGACTACATTAATCAGAATTATCTTTATAGCCAACTATGTATTAACAACAAAGCAGATCCAGAACAGTATTTGGAGCTTTTTTATTATTCTGAAATTTAATTAACCTATCTTTAATTGTTGAGAATTACATCAGAATACGCCTTTCATTGGAGGGAAAAAAAAAAAAAAAAAAAAAAACTGTTCAAAGAAAAAATGGAGAAAACAAACTTGCATATGTATGCAAGGAGAGAAACTACATTCCATAGTCTTGAGCTCATAAAAGCTGCCATACTTAACAATAGTACCAACTTGTACACCAAAACTTCGCATAAAAATGTGCTAAAGCTTATCACTGTACTTTAAACTGTGTAGCAGGTTTTTTCCCCCTGTGAAATGGCAGAGAATTCACAGTACAAAATGGTAGAGGGAGTAATATATATAAATACGTACAAAATATAAGTATTATGACCAGAATGATAAAATGCATATCAGAGTAAAGAAGAAATTCTAACGTATAAGATTGTACAAATAATTAAGAACGGCAATTTCGCTCCTTAACCTCACCTTTATATGTTAACGGTGAATACGTAATATCAGTTTACTGTAATACTGCATTCGTTTCAGATATGCTATTGTTGTATACACGTTGTGTGTTAGATGGATGACTAAAGCTGTAATAGGAGCATTTGGTAGCAGAATTAATCTCTCCGCCATGTTGAACAAGTGGTCCCCGTGGACTAGAAACACCTTCTCCCCCTGGGACGCCTCAAAAGAAAGGGGGGGGGGGGCAGCCCCATGATTACCCATTACGCTCCGGATTGGCGTGTAATGTAACGAAGTTTCCAACCCCTGGCTCATAATCCAATCTAACTTCCTTCCTTCCGCATGTCTGTCTGTCTCTCGCTGGAACTGTTACTGCTACAAGAGGCAATTCTGCGAGATGAGAGGTAGGACAAAAAATTCGTAATGAAAAACGCTGGATTAAGTGTTAATAGAGGATTAGACATGAAGATGGAAGCATTCGAGAGGGGGACAGAGCTTCTAGCAGCATACGGCGAATTAAAAAGGGCACAGAGTACTATTACTTTTGTTTGAGGTCTTACGCTTTGTTCCAATAAGTTGAAAGTAAATGGATATTCATTTTATAGTAATTCAGAAAAGAGATTTTTGAAGACCATACCATAAGCTAGTAGTTTTATTTAGTATGAAAGGCAAAAATAAATTTACCTTAAATCACACAGAAAATTAGATAGGAGAAGTAGGTTAGGTTAGATTGTGTTCGGGAGCTTAGGGTGGGTAAGTAGGTAGGTAAGCTTTTATTAGACATAAAACAAATGCAACAATTGTAACAGCCTTGATCAGTTCAAACACAAATTGTTATAACTAAAGCCGGATTTTAATCTTCATTTTAGGTTTCTTTAGTGCTTAGAATAGGTATCTTTTAAGTTTTGCTTCGTGGATAAGTACAGCCGCCAACTCGTACTTTTACGTTTTTTCTTAGTTTTGTGAGATTTATTTATCAACCTGTTTATAAAAAAGTTTGCATTACAAAGATATCCACCAAAAACACAAGGAATAGGTATCGTATTTCACTGTTTCTGTTGTAGGTTATGTGTTGGCATTGCAGTAGATATGCACTGGTGTAACGATTTCCTATTATCATGTAGCTTATTCTTCTATGAGCAAAGGTTCTTTCAGCTGAACATGACATCACTGGAACGTACAACATAGATATTATTGCAGAACGTTGAAGGCAAATTTTATGTTTACTTTTCTCCCTATAATACCAATTTTTGACATTCATATCTTCAAAACGACGATGGTATTCAAGATTCCTCTGCAGCTTAAACGAATATACAACTCCTAGTGATCCAGATATTTATTTTCCGGTTTCATCGCCAGTGATATTCAGAACATATTGAATTGTAGTGCGCTTTCCAACTGGATAATAGCTTCTGATATAAAAAATGTAACAAGCTGCATTAAACGGTGATAACCTGAGGTAACTTATAATTAAATGGTGGATATGATTTTAAGATGAATTTCAATGCGAAAATAACATTCTTCATTTGAAGAGGGCAAAACAGTTGTTTAGGTTATTTTAGATTTCAAATCCTCGTTTAGGTTTTGTAGGTGCAATGAAATTATATAGGTACTCTGCTTCAGAAACGGATCACCTCACACACCGAAAATGCCAAGCACAGTACTTGACGAAACGTCAGTGTGTTCAATGCCTTCTAGACCACGGCCTACATGCTCGGAAGAGATAAACGTAGCTAATAGTCCTGTCATTTGTTGTGAAGTTTCAGCTAATACAAGCCTGATTATTCAATTACTTACTCATTAACATGATGGTATAAACAAATTACTGCAAGCTCTTGTATTATGGCCATGCAAATCATTATGCAAAGTATCTTCCTTAAAATGTTTATGAACATTCATTAATAGGGCTATAATAAAAACACCTACATTTTTGAAGCAGTTAAGAACATAACCTCCCGAGGTTATATTAGCAATGATAAGAACTTTCTTCTTTCTTTGGCAATAAAACACACTTATTCCACTACTGTTTCCCTATAGTATTCGATCATAACTGTTTAAACAAGCAATAAAAAGCCCATAAGGTTTAGGTTTAGAAACACATTTCAATCTTCAAGGTACGTAGGTATACTATTATGGAAATTCGGATATAGAGTAGGAGTATGACAATTTCAAGTCGTATTGGTATCAATATAAATTCGTTGAAGTTTTAAAAGTGTTATGTCAATAGCCTTTCTTAGATAAAAATCAATATTTATTGTTCAAGTTAAGACTTAAATCGTTTCGCTTAAACACTTTCCTGATTTTCAAAGACTGAGAACGTTAAAATTTAAACAAAATATTTACACTGCTTTCACAAAAGTGTTGGAAAGTCGTAAAGCCAATTAAACGAACGCTTTTTGCACACGTTAACTCAGTCTGGAACATTTCCAAAGAGTATCAAATCCCACTTACATTATTTTAAAGGAAGTTAAAACAGCAGCTAAGCTTTGTAAAAAAATATGATACATTGTTAGGCCTCATATACTATTCTTTAGACATCATCCGTCATATTTGATGCATATAATTTGGACATTTAACATATTTAGAAGTATTTATTAATAATTTTAGTTTGGATTTGCTTTATTTTGTGATGAAATAGTTCCATATTATGAATGGAGAGAGAAAAAATAATATCACTGTAAAATCAAATATGTACATTATATTGACGAGTTGGCAGTGCCAGAATAAACCTTTGGCGTGGGAATTATTTACTCTGGGTTATGAAATAAATGCATAGTTACAAGTAAAAGCAACATCACTAACATTATCTCCAAGGAAGCAGCATCAAATCTTCACCATTTGTAAGTAGATAAATATGTTAACGTCGATACCAATTAAAAGTTTTCATTTAATAATAATAGTCTAACAGTTAACCTCAAATTGTTAATTTGTTCCCATAAGTTGAATGTGACTATCGTTTAAGCTTCCATTAATATGAACTAGATGGAACTATGGGCGGTTTTAGGAATATTTTGTACAGAATGAGCAGAGAAAGTAATATGAGTGCTGTCATCTTATTTTTACTTTCTCTACTACGTATAATAAGTAGAGGAAGTATTGTATTCCACACATAAAGTCTTTCGAGATTTCACCAGAAATATGTTTTGAGGCCCCACTGAGTCCAGAAAAAATATTTTTAGAAAGAGTTCCGCGTTTTTGTGTGTGTGTGTGTGTGTGTGTGTGTGTGCGTGCGTGCGTGCGTGCGTGCGTGCGTGCGTGCGTGTGTGCGCCCTTGTGTGTCTATGAACATCACAACTCAAAAACGAAAAGTTGAGTTCAACATCTTTCAAGGATGCGACACGAAGATTTTGTAAAAAATTCCTTCGCCCTAAACTACCCTTTACATGGAAAATTTTTCAAAAATGACTAATGCTTTTGATTAAAATGCCATAATTTTGAGGTATTCTTATGACAAATGACAATTTATATTTTGAAATGTTCTGGCCCAGGTAGTCCTGTTTACTCTGGATGACTTTTGTAGAACTGTTAAACAGTAAGATATAGACCAAACCTTACTATATAAAATGTAGATCTAGTTAAAATACACAAGTTATGTCCATATACATTTTTTTTATGGAGTGAATCATTTTGGAGACATTCCTTGTTATTTGTAGTTTTACTACTTAAGCTTTTCTCAAATGGAAGGTCGTTATTCACTTTATCTGTTTGGCCGTGTGAGGAGAATGGAATTTCAAAGCTTTATATGTTTTGACTATCGCTCTAAGCCTACTGTATTCCCATACTCCCCTTACATCTACGGGAAAATAATGATGATGATGATGATGATGATGATGGTAGTATTTCTGCAAATGTTTATTTCGACTAACATGAAGAAAATAAAGGAACATGTTTAGAAAAATATTGAGTACAAGAGTGGAGAAAGCCATGTGAGTGCAACACGTCAGTTATTTTAGTTTAACTATTCTTCATTTCAGGATGAAAAGAGCTAAGGTACAGGATAAGTTGTTTATTGCGTATTTACAGTCACGCGTAGCTGTTAAAATAACAATTTGATGAACAAACAAATATTCTCCATTCCATACCTTTTTTCTGCACTGCACACTAAGTGAAGTGTACCGTTTATTTAAAACGTTTCATTTCACTGACGAAGACAATAATTGTTTATCTGTTTCTACTTACTGGAAAATTGCGTTTAAAAGTAATTTAGCAAGTAATTGGTTACATTTTGTTTTAATTCATTTTGTTCGTTTCTGTTCGAAAGCTTTTTCCCGAAGTAATTGAAAGTTTTAACTTGTTCACTTGAAAAGCAATTAAATGCATTTTAAAAATAATTTAATGTGTATTACTTCCGAATAGGACTGACGGAATCAGTTACTCACGTCGACTGTGTAGTCGAGGCGAATGCTCGTAATAAAGACATTAGAATAGGTTTTTCTACGTTTTTTTATTTCAAACGCAGAATCCCATTTCTCTGATTCAAGTGAGCAATTTAGAATAGTTATTTGAGTGTAATTCTCTAACAGCTGCATTCCCTGGTCGCCGTTGATATCAGCCTTGAAATTTTACTACACACCAGGACACCAGGTATAGGAGTTCTTAAGCAGTTGGTTTTAAGTTAGCTACATTCAAACACATAGAAGTATTCAGCGACTATGAGTTACTTATTGCAGGTAAAACAGGGCCTCGTGATGTTTGCGCTCGCCAACAGAATGTTTGTTAAATGGCGGGTTTGTTAAATACCATGTTACGACGCTGCTTGGAAATTCCTATGCCTAATCATTTCTATCTCCAGCCGTACTTGAATCTACGGATCGCTTCTATGTGATCCTGATTGAGTTTCAAACATAAACTTAGTCGGAATAAAACTTAGAAAACCTCCATTTAACTTTCTGTGCCACACACCTAATAGGTTGAGGAGGTAATCCACCCAAAAATTCGACATCAAAATTTCACCATAACTACATGTTTCGAGACCTTTTGAATCCAAAGAAAACATTTGTGTGTGTGTGTTGGAAAGGCACAACTCAAAAATGACAGGTTCTATAAATGTCAACCTCTGTATTTCAATTCAGTACCTTAGAAAAATACAACATGAAAATGTTCAAGATGATTTCCCCATCCTAAACTACCCTTTACAAGGAACATTATTCCAATTTTTTATGTTCTCAAAATGACTAAGGATTTCGACTAAAATGCCATATATTTCAGATATTTTTATGAGAAATAGAATTTACTATATCCTTACATGTTCTAGTAGATAATAGTCTGTGAAGTCCTCTTTATTCGAAAGGGAAAGCGCTAGTGAAATGTCAAATAAACAGTCAGTGTCATTTACTTTAGGCTTACTGCTGTACGTTAGAAATTACGATTAATACGAAAGAGTCTTGACCTTAAGTGTAATAATTTTGAAAAGCCCCTAGATTAAAATTACTTATTCCCGTCATATTTTCCCAAGCTCTGGGGTGGCAAACTTATCTATTATCAATCATATTGGCATAGGCTTAATAAGTTTGGTCATTATCAGAGAGAGAAACTTGGACATCGATGAAACAAGCTAGATGTAGCGTGCCAGAAGTATGGGTTTATTTACTGTGCGGTCATGGTCAGTAGTGCAGAGGGAACGAGCGGCGAGTCAAAACAATCTGATATGAATGCGACTCTACGCTCGACGAACCACCACACTGTTCACACTTCTCAAAAATAAAGTCGGTAATTTTCATGGCTCACTTGTTTTACTTGGATTCATCCAGGGAAATAATTTATATGTATAATTAACTTATAAATAATAAATACACGCTTTTCATCCTTCAAATTATATGTATATGTTTTCAAATCAAAATACTTCCATTTTATGTTGCAGATTTCTAGAGTATTCATAGTATAAATACCGGATGTTCATTGTCCATTTCTTCTTCATGATATGCTTCCATGGTTACAGAATTAACATTACAGTGCAGTACAATATATTTTCTAAAAGACTTAAAAGTAAATCTCCAGCAGTTTTCACATAAACACTATCTGTGTTATGATGTGTGCTCAAAGTCACATAACGTAAGCCGAAGTATGAACACTTGATGTGCAAACCATGTACTTTATTATTCTCATATGAACTGATTCTCGTCAACAAATCCTTGGTTGTATACAATTTGGCATATCCATGATTTTTATGTAGAACTACAACGGGACAAGACTCGTTCTTGTATGTAAACAACTCTTTAGTTCTCTAGAACACAGTTAACCTGAAGACACCCATCTGTCTCTCATCAGTGTCCAGTTTCCCTGCCTAGTCTTTATTTTTCCAAACGTATGTTTAACGTTTTCTTCTTCTCAGATGTATTTTATAAGCAAGCAAGTACGAAGTTGACAAGCTGAGGGAGCCCTAGATGCATTCCTTGTTACGGTTAGACCATATGATGTGGGATTTGCAGGGTTATGGGTGTATTGAGGTTGGGGTAGTGAAAGGAACGACAAGGAAATATTGTGATAGATCATGATGTGACTGAAATTGTGGATGAGTTTATATACCTGGGTTCCAAGTTTAATATGATAGAGATATGATGGAGATAAACAGCAGAATATATCTAGTAAATAGAGCATGTTTTCCCCTACTAGCAGTCTTTAAATCTAAAGAAATACTTAGGGTAACTAAAATGAAATTATATAAGGCTATCACTAGATCAGTATTGCATTATGATTGTGACAGTCGGTCCATTACTAAAAAAGGTGAAATTTCTCTTAACTCTTTCGAAAGAAACATTTTAAGACGAATATGGGGACCAGTTAAAGAAAATGGAATTTGGAGACTCAGATATAATAGTGAATTGTATGCATTGTTTAAAGAACCCAAACTAACGTTAATTAAACTCAAAAGATTGCAGTGGGCTGGGCATTTTGAGAGAATGGTAAAGCAACGGATCGCACTTAACATGTTGTGTAATGAAGTTGGTGGGGGCAGATTGGTTGGAAGACCCAAGAATAGATGGATTGACAGAGTGGATATTAAGAGTGAGGAATTGGAGGAGAATAGCATTGGATAGGGATAATTGGAGAGATTTCACACTGGAGGCCAAGACACTACATCGGGCTGTAGCGTCGTTGAAGTACTGAAAGGAGGCAACAAAATGTTCTCCTCAACGGCTTCTAGGCAGAGTAACCGCTGGTGCAAACTGCAACCAAAGTACTGCGTTGATGTTCCAAGATTGAAATCCAAGCATCTCTTGGTAGGATTGAAGAGGACCTCAGCTTTTGCTGCTGGTGCTGGGAAACCGATGACGCCTTAAGCGGCGTGCTCTGGGGTTATAATCCCCAAGAGACCTAACTAGGGCGCTCCCATGGAGTGGTCTCGTGTAGTATTCTCACGGGGAAACAGCGGTATACAGAACAAATGGTCCGGGGACCGTTGCACCCGTTACAGAAACAGAAGACTAGAAGACTGCGGCCATGCAGCAGATCTCGCAGGCGTAAAGAAGTAGGTACGAAAATTGCAAGGGCCCAAAAAGGGTGAAACTTCAAGGGAACAGAAGGTACAATAATACATTAGCCTGATGCACCCATTTTATAACACTACTAATGTTTCTCTGTACTTCTAATCTTTCGTAACCTTGTGAAGGGTCCCTTATCAGTAATAATCACTTCCATTACAACTGTTCAAGCACTTTCAACGAAACACAAGCAGGTGTATGGTCGAAAACAGTAATAAATGATGACATACGGTGTACGGTACCTGGCCAGTTTTGTTTCAACATTCTTGGATTCCTTGAAGCAAGTCGCTCATAGTCGACCCGAACAGCACGATCAGGGTCTGACGTATGAGAGGCGGCCTCAACTGTTAAACTGCTTATGTAGTCAATTTGTTTACTATGAAAGATGTATATGTGACAGTGTTGCCAACTCTGACAACTTATCATTAGATTTGGAGTCTTTTGAAGTCATATACTTTTCTAACGACTTTAGATAGCTCACTAGCCAAGGGCTAATTGGATTTTTAAATACCAAATAAAATAATTATACTTTTTCTTGAAGAATTGCAGCTTAAATTTCTTTTCAAATAAGTGAAAGAGAGAACCAGTGGCGCAACTTATATGTTACAAAACACCAAACACAGTCCAGGATACAAGTAGATTGTTACAAATATATACTAGATGAACATTGTCAAACCTAAATAATTATCTTAAATTATTCAACTGTGGCAGTTGGATATTGTAGAAATACTGATAGGATGTTACAATATGTGTTAATGTGAATCACTAGAGTGCATAAACATGAGAGAGATGTTTCAATAGCACATTCTTCCAGCTCGCCTTCTTCTGATGGGCAGACAGTACCTGCTTGTTTCGCAACATTGGTCTTGACCGCTTATTTTCCCCGACTGTATTTTTTAAACTTTCTCTGCTGTGTATAGTAAGTAGAAAAACTACTGTATTCCACCCAAAAATTCGATACCGAGATTTCACCGGAAATATGTTTTGAAGGCCTCTGAATCCATAAAAGCATTTTTGAAAGGGGTCTGTGTGTGTATGTGAACAGAATAACTCAAAATCGAAAAGTCGATTAAAAACCAAAGTTAGTATTTAAGTTTAATATCTTTCAAGCATGCGACACGAAGAGTTTGAAGAACATTGCTCCACTTAAACTACCCTTTTCATGGGAAATTTTTATTTCCTCAAAACTGGCTCTAACAATTTTGTTCAAAATGCCATATGTTGGAGATATTTTTATGGCAAATGAAATGTATATTTTGAATATTCTGGCTATAGCCCATGTATTCCTGTTTACTCTAGATGACCTTTGTATAACTGGAAAACATTAAGAGACACCAAACGTTACTATACAAAAACTGCAGATCTTACTAAAACACACAATTTACGTCCAAATAATTTTCTTTGTAGTGAACCATTTCAGGCATATTTCTTATTTCTGTGAGTTTTGTTATACTTATGCTTTCCACAAATGGAAGATCGTTATTCGTTATTCTTTACCGTGCAAAGAGAACGAAATTTTGAAGCTTTAAAAGATTTGACTATGGCTCAAAGCCTACTGTATTTCCATATTCCCGTTGCACATGCAAGAAAACGAGCAATAAGATAATTGCTGCAAATGTTTATTTCAACTAACATACGAAGAAGATGAGTTTGTAAGAATGGTTAGTAGAGAATGTCATGTGAGTGCAACAATTAAGATTTTTCTTTCATATTCGCACTCAAGAAACCGCAGTAGGAACTGACGCCAGGAAGAAACCTTCACAAAGCGCACCTCGGCCGCCCAGACACAATACACTAAACACCGTCGCCTGTTCCTACAACTCTGAAACAGATGATGAACGAAATTATGGGAATAGCAAATGATGGTGAAAGAGGAACCTCTATGGCTTTGCCTATCGACAGGGGATCCACAGAAAACCCAGTTTGGGCGGTCATTGGGAATCGAACCTGAGACCTGAAGAATTCGAATCTCGCGGAACCACCTCTATGCGCACTGCAATCAATGACATTTATTTTCTTTTGTTATTTAGATTAAGATATTGCTATCAAACTTTGGAGCAGCTGAACGAAGTGAATAAAAGGAGACAGATGTACGTCTGTGCTTCTAGTTATCTGGTACACAGGGCAATGAGAAATCCGAAAAGAGAAAACCAACCGGGGATCGAAACCGAAATAAAACAAGTGTAAGGGAAAGTGGAGCTAGAAAAGCAGAAGCATTGCTAGAATGTCCTTTATTGCGCTGAAGCTTTGTTCTTCGGATTGCGGAGAGGAGGTGCAGTCTCTGAGTGCAGGGTGAGCTGTAGCAGAAGTGATGTATTTGTTATGTCTGCGAGCACTAGAGTTAAAGTCTCATTGCCAACAACAGCCTCCTCTTGCTCCTGTGTCCATAGAGATAGGTTAATGTTTGGCGTATCTTAATAATCTGATGTGTTGCACTCGCATGACTTTCTCTACTCTTTACTAACCATTCTTACAAACTCTTATTCCTATGTCCTCTTCGTGTTAGTTGATATCAACATTTGCAGAAATTATTTTATTACCTATTTCCTTTTACGTGCAAGGAGAATATGAGAATACACTAGGCTTTGAGCGATAGTCAGATCTTTTAAAGCTTTCAAATTCCGGTTTCTTTGCATGGTTAACATATAAAAACATGAACAACGATGTTGCATTTGACAGAAGTATACGTTCTCCAAAACTCAAACAAATACAAAGGAATATCTCTGAAATGGTTCACTCTAGAAAACAATTATTTGCACGTAAATTTATCAAGATCTACATTTTTTGTATTTTAGATTTGGTGTATCTCTTACGATTTACCAGTTGTACAATGGTCATCCAGAGTAAATACGACTACAGGGACTATAGCCAGAAAATTCAAGATATACATTTCATTTCGCATAAGAATACCTCAAGTATATGGCATTTTAATCAAAAGTGCCATTTAAAAAAAAATTGCTAAAACTTTAAATGCAAAGGGTAGTTTAGGGTTTAGGAATTTTTTTTCAAAATCTTCGTGTAGTATCCTTGAAAGACAGTAAACTTAAACACCTACTTTGGTTTTAACCCACTTTTCGTTTTTGAGTTATGCTGTCCACAGACTGACAGACAGCCAGACAGGCAGGCACACGGACCTTTTTATAAAAATGTATTCTTTGGATTCAGGGGGCCTCAAAACATATTTCTGGTGTAACCTAGACATCGAATTTTTGGGTGGAATGCAATACTTCCTCTACTTTACTATACGTAGTAGAAAAAGTAAAAATGAAAAGTCGGTTAGAAGCCAAAGTTAGTATTCAAGTTTAATATTGTTCAAGCATACGATATTAAGATTATTGAGAATATTTCTCCACCCTAAACTACCCTTTACATGGAAGATGTTTCGATTTTCTCGATAATGGCTCTAATGATTTTGACTAAAATAACACATGTTTAAGATATTTTTATGGCAAATGAAATGTACATTTTGAATGTTCTGGCAATAGCCCCAGTAGAAGTATTTACTCTGAATGACTTTTGCATAACTGGTAAACCGTAAGAGATAGACCAAATCTTACTCAACAAAAACTATAGATCGCGCTACAACACACAAAATATGTCTTTTTTTAAGAGTGAATCATTTCGGAGTTAGTCTTGTTATTTGTGTGAATTTTGGAGAACTTAAACTTCTGTCAAATGGAACATCGTTATTCATTTTTATGTTAACCGTGCTAAGAGAACGGAATTTGAAAGCTTTAAATGATTTGACTATCGCTCAAAGCCTACTCTATTCCATATTCTCCTTGAACGTACAAGGAAATAAACAAGAAGATAATTTCTACAAATGTTTATCCCAACTAACACGAAAAAGGTATAGGAATCAGAGTTCGTAACAATGGATAGTACAAGAGTAGAGAAAGTCATATGAGTGCAACACATCAAATTTTTAAAATTTAAAATCCAGACTTCACTGCCACAGGATAGGGTTGCTTTTGAAGTGATATTATGTAGTTTTAAGGAGCTCTACGAAAGGCTTGAGGGCTCTTCTTTTACTCGAAGAAAGCTCAAGAATGAAGACCAGGCAATAACAAACAGCTCAAGATGATGGGCTTCTAAGTAGCTACTCTGTCATACAAAGTATATGAGTTTAAGTAATGGTAATGTCAGTAAATTTAAAGAAAACACCGAACTATGTACTAATAAAGATACAAAATCATTGAATATTAAGTATTGAGAGTCAAAATTTCTTACCCGATTTCCAAAGGGCTAAGTGACAGAATGCCCTTAAGTTACAGAATACGTGTCGATGCACAGGTACTTTGTTCTGTTGGCAGTACCGACTTGTTGCGGATTCAGCCCCACAAGCTTGAGGCTCCTAATAAAGGTGCATAGGAATGAGATGCGTAGTGGTATCCAATTCTCTCCGGGGATGCAGCAGACCTCAATTTTGTGCCGTTCTCAATATTAGATGACTTTGCCATAGCGATCTCTACGTGCAGAACAAGAGGTCACGCGTGCGGAATAAGGGACACATGTCCATTTCAGTAGAAACAACATTTATTTATTTATGTTGTTTTTCCTTTTAGGTGTACTTTCTTATAGGTCATTTGGGGGCCTTATCACGTTATGAGCTGGGTAGAAAAACTTCTTAGATGAATTGTGTGTTTGGCAACATCTGTTTTTGTACCTCATTGCTCTTTCTATCTTTGTTTTTCTTTTTTTTGTAATTCCCACTCTTTGATCTTTATTACTCTAACGTACCCGTTATTACAAAAAATAATGGTCCTTTTTCTTAATTTTATTTATTAGATGGAGTAAGGCCATGGCAACAAGATAATTTTAAAACTAATTTTACGTGAATAAAATTATTTCTTTGATGTTAGAATAAAGCAGGAATTAAACTTACTTTGAAAAGTAAATGAATAAAATGAGTTTATTTACTTTGATGGAGAAATTGAAGCAATTCGAATTTCCCTACAAAATCTTTTGTACAGAATTTCACATTTTAAGCAAGCAGTTATTCTCTCAGATTCCAGGGCAGCAATTATAGCAATTACTTCTAAGTTGTCACCAAAAAACCAAACAATTATAGAATGTTGGAAAATCCTTACCCATCTAACAGCACTTCAAAAACATCTAGTCTTCCAATGGATACCAGCTCACTGAGGACTGAGTGGTAATGAGAAAGCTGATTTTCTTGCAAAAAAGTGTACCGGCAATGTGCAGAAATGGATAGTTAATCTACCATTTTATGCAGCTAAAAGATTAGTCAACTCTGAATTCAAAAAAATTATTGAAAAATATTACTATGAAAAATCAAAGAATAAAAGATGGGAACTACCAAACATTCAAACAGTAATTCCTGAGTATCCTCGAAAAGCAGCAGTTGCAACCTTCAGGTTGATTACAGGACATGATTGTCTGGCAAAACATTTAAACAGAATTGGGATATATTCTTCACCACTCTGTCCTCTATGTGATCTGCAAGAGGAAATGGATCGAGACCACCTTCAAATATGCCCGGTCACTTCTAATGCCCTATCCATCAGTGAAAAATATTGGAGAGCAAGAGGATTAATGACTTCATTGTCAGAAATCCAGTATTAGCTAACAACAATATTTAATCTACACTTCACCTATGCTTGTACAAACAAAAAAGAAAAATAAAGCTACATGTAAAGTAGATAACTCTATTAACAACTTTTCATAATAAGCTATATAATAATTTGTTTTGATTATACTTTTAATGTGCCCAAATGTGGTTCGGTGTCAATGGTAAACACTTTAGGTTCTCTCGTTCCGTCGCCATCCTTATATTACCTTACCATCGGGTGTTTTTAGCCAATAAGTGCTTGTGAAATGCGGTTCCCCGAAAGACATTGGCCATATGAAGAATATTAAATTAGTAACTACTCTTTTTATACAAGGCAATATTTTAATATGACCCGTTTTTCTTTTTCTTCATACTCTTCATTTCGCCAACTCTAATCAGACTAGCGTCCTTGGTATCAGATATTATTGCTTACCGTTATTGGGAGAAGATGAAATTCAGGTTCTCTATTGCTCTAAAACACACTGAAGTCTTCTAACAGAAAGCCCTCCACTTCAAAGAGAATCAAACTGGGACTTCCTAGTTTGGATGTCAGACCACTTGGATAGTCTTATTGCATCTTGATATCAGAAGATTCCGACAGTCTTTAGACATTCAAGAACACCAAAAAAAGCTGATTCTACCCAAAGGGTGTTCATAGATATAAGAAGTTGCACGTTTATTCTAGTTTCATGAACTTAAAGAAAACCAATGTTTACGTCTGATTAGCATTTATATGTAGTATTAAGGTTTAGAACGAAAAAATCTTTTCATCATTAGATCTCCATAAACGCATGGCACGACAGTCCATCCGGGCCAAGGCTTAGCGCCCGACCGCTGCGTCCTCCACCTCTACCCACCACAGGAGTCATGGAGGTGGGAAGTGGTCAGCATCCCGGTCCTTCCCGACCGGTTATGTGGACTTCTCGACCAGGGGACACTACTTTTCAATCAAGTAGTTCCTCAGTTGACACCTAACGAGGCTAAGTGCACCCCAGACCAGGTCTGCCAGCGGTAGAAAACCCCAACACCGGTACCTCGAATCGAACCCGGGTCCTCCGCTTAAGCAGCAGCGCTACCATCTAAGGAAATGGCCATAAGAACTCCACAGCCTGTTTAAAGCTGTACAGGGATACAGTGCTAATAAAAATGCATAGTTTGTTCCACCTTTACTTTCGGACAGCCTGCAAATTTATGTTGAGATAATTTTAATTTGAAGATTTCTACTCTTAAATAAATAAAAGACTAACTTGAGTACAAAAACAGTTCTTGATTATGTACTTATTTTCCAATCAACAATTGCACCGCGTTTACATTGCTGCTATGCCCTAATGATGTATTTTGTTTTGGTCTAAAAAGGTTTCTTTGCATAAAATATATTTTGAGGTACCTTATAGTTGCTGTACTCTGTGTGGCACATAAACATTTCTGAATTATTTAATCGTATATTTTTGAAACTCCTTTATCTTCTATACAAGTGCTTAGATACCCACCTCTTTTCTATTAGATCTAGACACATCGTGGCATATCGTTGCACTTGTGTTATATCATAGCTGGTACAATGTATCCAAGTTCTGTGTTTTGAATTTAATTTTCTTATTCTGTTTTCAACTTATTTTTATTATTTTCAACCCTAATTTTTTTACATTTGAAACTGTTAGAGTAAAAGATTTTTGTATTGGCTATTAACGCTTCCATGAGAGGTGGCGCTCATCTGAACACTGCCAGTATTACAGTTTAAATATATATATATATAAATAATAATAATAATGATAATGATGATGATTATAACAACCACCACCTTATTCGGAGTAGGGTTAAGAAAAAAGAGTCTTAATTTTGGATCTATAAAGTTAAATTCATAATTATGCGTGACATTCCCTTATTTAGATACATTTAGATGTTGCTGTAAAACTAGGATTGCTATATTCACTTGTAAATTGCAAAATAAAATAAAATCTGCGAAGTTTCTGTCTGAAGCTCATTAGGTTTATATACCGGAAAAGATTACTCTGCACTTACACGCGAGGTACGCATTCGATTTTCATTAGGCCGGTCATTCTGGAGTTTTTTGTCGTTTCCCCGGGTCGGTAGGCAAATTCTGGGATGGTTCTCCTTGTACCGTCTCTTCACAATTTTGTTTCATCTGTTTCCGGATCAGTTTGAGGGTTTTGAATCCAGGTGACTGCAGTTGGTGAATCGCGCCAGGTCGGTGAAATTTACACTGTGTACTCTTCCTGGCACTTAGCGTGATTTCTAAGGCTTTATTCCTTCCTGTCAGCTGTCTCGTTTATTCCCGGTACCCTCAGGTTGCGGATGGTTAAGATAGGATTTGCATCATATTGAAGTCATTAGGAGTACCTATGTGCTAGCGCACATCGTCGTCCATATCTGATCCTCTCTTTCGTGTCATTTCCCTGCTCTAGGGGTCACATTGGAAGCACAGAAAGCCCACTAGGAGCTACGAGGAATATTGCACCCTCACTTACAGCTCCTACGCTTTATATAATTGGTCTAATTCTTGTGACCACTAAAGATATAATTTATCGGAATTATACGAAGGAACTAACTATATGTTGCACTCCAGGAGGTATTTTATAGTTTTAAGTCGGCATACGACGCTTGTAAGGATACAAAGTATCTATTGTCAGCGCACTCATGTTATCATCTGTTTTGGTTTCTTCCATATTCCTTGCTTCCTCACAGCTTTCACATCCTTAAACTAGTAGCGCATTTAATACAGGTTTACCCTTCCTTATCTAATTGCTGATGGATTTTGTCGTTATTGATACTTCTAAATGTGAATACTATTCCTCTCAGTCTAAATATTTTGAACGTAAGGTTACAAGCGGACAGATAGGTGCGAATGTATCGGGCATTCTTGCACCTGGCAAATCTGCAAGAACAATTGCTATACGTACATAAAGGACGTCACAATTTTCGTTAATGGGTCTGAAAACAAATGCTGAATGTGCATTGAGGCGCTCCTCCAGCACAGCTAAATGCTAGTGCAACGGGACAAAGCCACAAGTGCTGTTTGAAATTATGACTCGCTCCTAAAGATAGGACTAGAAAGTTTTTCGCTCTGGAAGAGATATCTTCCATTGTATAATAAAGCGTAAATATCAGCAAAATATTGTCATATTTTGTAAAATATGGTGTAAAGCATTTCCGTCATGAACTTCATGTTGCATCCTTGTAGGACGCTGAACCTGTGTACCAAGTTTGGCATTTAACAGAGTTTTCGTTTTTGAGCTAAAGCTGTTCACAGGACATTTCCTCTTCACTCTGGATAACTTTTGCATAACCGTTAACTGTAAGAGATAAACAGAATCTTACTACACAAAATGTAAACCTGGTTAAAGCACACACTTTATGTAGTTTTTTTGTAGAAATAACTATTTTCCCTGTTGTTTGTTTTAATTCTGATGTACTTTTCTCAAATATTCGCTTTTGTATGTCCTGGCCGTGCTAAGAGAACGGAATTTCAATTCCATCACATAGCGACTAGCTCTTAAAATATTAAAGCATCCGTTAAAGTCTTTGTATTTATCATTCTCCTAGTACTTACAAGGACATACGCAGAACGTTTAATTTGATTAACCTGAAGATATAAAAAATAAGCGATTGTAAAAATAGTTTCGGCAACAATAGAGACAAGGCCTGTGAGCATAACATAAGAGTTCTATAAAAACACGCGCGCGTTTGTGTCCATCAGTCTGTTAGTCTGTGGGCAGTATAACTTAAAAATGAAAAATGAGTTAAAAACAAAAGTTGACATTTAAGTATAATGACTTTTAAGGTCGCGACACAAATATTTTGAAGGAAATTCCTCCGCCCTAAACTATCCTTTACATGGACAATTTTTATTTTCTTGAAAATGGCGAAGTTGATTAAAATGCCATACTTTTTAGATCTATTTGTGGCAAACGAAATCCATATTTTGAATTTTCTGACTATAGCCTATGTAGTCCTCTGGATGATTTTTGAATAACTCGTAAACGTAAGAGATAGAACAAATCTTACTTTACAAAAATGTAGGTCTTCCTAAAACACACAATTTGTCTAAATAATTTTTTACAGAGTGAAAAATCTATGTTATTTGTGTGAGTTTTTGGAAAACAAACTTTCGTCGAATGGAGCATCGTTGTTCATTGTTTTATATGTTAGCCGTGCAAAGAGAATGGGATCTCAGATCTTTAAAAGTTTCGCTCAGCCTACTGTATTCCCTGTTCTTATTGCATCTACAAGGAAATAAGCAATAAGATATCTGCAAATGTTTACCTCAACCAATACGAAGAAGATATAGGAATAAGAATTTGTAAGAGTGGTTAGGACAAGAGTAGAGAAAGTCATGTGAATGCAACACATCAGATTTTTGTCCTTAACTTTCTTATGCGTCAAGTTAAAATATTGAATTTTAGTTTAGATATTTATTTTTTTTTTTCAACTATGTATATATGTAGAAGTATTGTTCCACCAAAAAACTCTGTCAAAATTTCATCCAAAATATTCGTTTTGAGATTCCCTGATTGAAGAAACAGGAATTTAAAAAAAAGTTACCATGCGTGGTGTGTGCATATGTATGTGCGTTTGTGCGCATGTGCATAACTTGAAAACGAAAAGTCGGTGAATTCAAAACTTGCAAGTTCAGCACCTTTTAAGAATGCAACATATTTTCAAGAAAATTCTCCCACCCTAAACTATCCCTTACTTTCAATTTTATCAAAAATGGCGTAAGAATTCTTATTAAAATGTCACCATAGACATTTGCATGGCAATAAAAAGGGACATGTGAAATTTTGCGGCAATAGCCTGTAGAGCCGTCTTCGTTCCGAAGATATCCTTTATAATTCTGTAGTATAACTTGCAAAGCATTTGAGATAGAAATGTATACATTACATTGGCCGGCAACGTCTCCGTGACTGTGAAGTTAAGGATTTATTAAATCGTATACACAACTAATCTGTGTTGTCTTCAGCTCTTAAGCATACTCAAGCATACCCCCAGATCTTACTGCTAGAGTGAAGCCAGGCACAACAACGAGCAAATATATTGTGGATGTAACATCCACTGGCGCCCAAATACGTCGTCGTGGAGCAGAACACTACTTCTAAATGGTCATGTCGAGGGGAAGGCGATTCGTTGCTTCAATATTTAAGCATCTGCTTTTGTAGTCTTCAGGTTTGTTGCGCCTATTTGGTCTTTTGGTGATGTAGAAAAGAAGGCGCAATTAAGTAAGTAATACAAATACTCGTAAATAAAATACATACTTTGGATGTAATACTCTCTCTATATTAAATTCAATCTGCATGTGATAATGAAATCGCTAGCCGCAGACTGTTTAAAGCATAAAGACAACGTAAAGCTAGGAAGAGAAGACCACAATGTACAATGTGTTTGTTGTAAATACGGATCAGGAGACAGCGGCGGGTAATGAAACGGTCGTCATGCTGCACTCAAACATCTGACCTACTATAAAACGTAGAATTCGAAATGAAAGTTGTACCCTAGGAGACAAACATACCTATAGACGGTTTATGTGCTCCCTAAACTCTGCTTTCACTGTAATGAAATAGCTCCTGGTCAGCTGGATTCACCCCAACTGTCATTTGTTACTGTAGATAAAAGGGAAATTGCGAGCTAAATAAAGAACGCTTCACGGAGATAAATATAGAAGATACACGTAAGAAAACATTGAAATTTCAAAGAAAAACTGCATAAATTTGTGTTAGGTATCTCACAAGAGGTGTTTTATAGCTTAAATATGTATTTTATTAAATAACAGTATATCAGAATTATTATCTCCATGTGTTTTGAAATAAACGCTACTAGAAATAACTTTAAAATGCCTGCTATTGAAAACTATTTACACTGACATCCAGCTTCTGTCGGTGTAAACAAGCGATGGTGCAGTATGCCTATTCATTTCTTTTTACAGAAGATTAAGTTTGAATCCTACAAGTTTTAATGAAGTGTTACCAGTCACAACTTACAAAATCTACTGTATAAAATAAACAGATTTAAGAGTGTCAGTATTATCCAACTCTAAAGCAGCTACACACAACAGCTAAAATATCAAGGAAGCTGCAATATTATAAAATATTTAATTACTTTAAATTAAAGGACAGCCCTCTGTGAATACCAGCACACTATGGATTACAGGATAATGAAACAATTTCTTGGTCAAGAAGGGTAGTAAAATTACGTCAATTTTCCACTGTGTTATGAATTTATGAGCAGAATAACTGTCACCATAAAATACAAAAATTAAAGAAGAATATGCATCACAAAGAAACAACATTCTCGGTAGCAATTTTTATATTATTAACAGGCCATGGCTGCTTCAACGAACACCTACAGAGGATTAGTATAGCACAGATTCTCATAAGCCCTTTCAGTGAACTTAAAATCTGGAGATATATCATCTACTCCACGGGACAACCTCGTATCAAAATATTGACATGCAAGAGCGCAAATGTCTTAATTGTCAACTGCTGAATATTAGATTCCAACCAACTAACCAACAATTTCAACATAAAAACAAACTTTGATACTCCAAGTCACCGGAAATATGTTTGCAGGGTCTGAATAAAAAAAAAAAAAAAAAAAAAAAAAAGAAAAGCATTTTTAGAAAAAGTTCGACGTGTGTTTGTGTTTGTATACGTGTGTGTCTGTCTGCCTGTCTTGTCAGTCTGTGGACAGCATAACTCAAAAACGAAAATTCGGTTAATAACAAAGTTGGTATTTAAGTTTAATGCTTTTTAGGATGCAACAGGAAGATTCTGAAGAAAATTCCTCCACCCTAAACTACCCTTTACATGGAAAATTTTTATTTTTTTATTTTCTCGAAAATGCCTCTAACGATTTTGATTATAATGCCGTAGGTTTGAGATGTATTTAGGGCAAACGAAATGTATATTTTGAATTTTCTGGCTGTGGCCTATGTAGTTCTGTTTACTCTGAATGACTTTTGTATAGCTGATAAACCAAATTTTACTAGACAAAAGATCTTACTAAAACACACAATTTGTGTCCAAGTAATTTTTTTTTTGAGTAAACCATTTCGGACATATTCCTTGTTATTTTTGTAAGTTTTGAAATTTTAACTTTCGTAAAATGTGAGATTGTCATTAATTTTGTTATATCTTAGCCGTGCATAGAGTACGGAACCTCAAAGCTTTAAAAGGTTTGACTATCCCGTTCTGTATTCCCATATTCCCCTTGTACCTGCAAGAAGATAATAAGATATTTTGTCCAAATTTTTTTCTCGACTGACACGAAGAAGATAAAGGAACAGGAGTTTATAAGAATGGTTAGTACAAGAGTAGAGAAAGTCATCTGAATACAACACGTCTTGTATTTCAGTCGCATGAAAAAAAATGAGTTGTTGTTGTTGTTTTTTTTTTTTTTTTTTTTTTTTTTTTGTGGAAACTGTTTAACTACTGCAGTTTTCAGCGTCCCATCTATATTAGTTGTGAAATGCTGCTTCATATTATTCAGAGCTCTCCTTATCAGGCTTGACGTTCTTTTACGTGTCGTAAATCTACGACACGGGACCACCAGCTCTACTTCCGAAGGAAGCCATAAGATTTTTACGAACAAAAAAATCCACCACCATCCGCCGCGTTTCAATCCGTGACCTCGGGAATCAGAGGCTAGCAGGTTACCCTTACACCACGGAGGGCAATATTCCCTTCTACAAGATGCCATGTTAAGGATTCTTACACCCGAAATAGTCCATCGCCTCTGCTGGTTTTAAACCCGCGACTCCAGGAACAAGAGCATGTTATCCGCGGACCACGGAGAACGACTTCTCTCGCCTGCAAGGACTGCTTTCAGGAAATACTCCTATTGTTTACTTTCCCTACCACGTAAGTAGAGGAAGTATTCCATCCATTGAAAATGCTTATACCTATTGGTACAGTGTTCTGCACATTGTTTTTCCGTCCCATTGTACCGCTCAGCTTGGTAGGTGCAACTGTTCCCGAGTTGTTTAGTACGTACTGATAGGTAGACTAATGAATAGATGAAGGAAATCTTAATATGTTCACCACAGCATTGAACGTATCTAAAACTAATAAAATACGTGTCATAACCAAGGGCAACACTTGTCCTAGCGTGGACATCATCTTTTCCACAAGTTTATAGTCCCTGGTAGGAATGCAGCGAGTCAGTACATCAGTAAATAATTCTAGGTACACAGTGATATCTGAAGTTGGACTCTTGCTTCTCATTGGACGTAATGTAAGAGAAATCAGAAGCACAAGTTGAGCTTCAGATATCGCTGTGTACTAGAGTTAATTATTGATGTAGTGACTCGTTGCATTCCCGCCAGAGACCACGAGCTGGTGGGCAAACACTAGGTTGGTTGTTACTATCCTATATTGGCATCACAAAGGCATTGGGTAACAAACGTTTGGGATTCGATTTCTGACTATTCAGAAGTGTGTAAACTAAACAGCATATAGCTTGGTTTCAATAAGAAAATTTTGTTTATATTCATCTAGGTGGCTTACCCGACGTTGAGGTTATGTTTTTAAACTCCAGTGGAGAATTAATTTTGTACAATGATCTAGAGGATTTTTATAGTAAATCGGCAGAACGTCTAACTTCTTACCCTATCCATGACAGTTTTCCAAATTCTAGAAATGTTGCATATTCTATAAGTACCCTCTGGCGATGGAAGAATCCTCGGTCGGAATTATCGACATATTATAGTACGTTACATTTTGAACCTCTTAGTCCCATGGTTGTTTAAGGATACACATCTGTGTAAAAAGGCTAAAAATTTCAAAAATTGCCAAAAATGGATTTTTGTTGTATCAAGTAGTACAAATCTTCTGCTTTATTTTGGTATGCTTTTTATAGCCTTACAGCCTTTTTAACTATGTCACGTGGCCATCTAACTGATTGCCTATAAGTGGTGGTGTCCATTTAAATCCATACAGTTCCATTATCCTAGCTATGACTTCAAACTTAGTTTTTCCACGTTTTAATTTTTACCACCGTTTGTTCTTTAAAATGCTCCACATTATGCAATTTTCAGTACTTATGCATGAAATTTGGTGTACCTGCTTAGAAATAACATTAAAAAGAAATGATGAGATAATTTTTTCATAACGTGAATAACTGCTGAGTAATTAAATATTAAAGTTTACATTTCGAAATTTAAATGAAAAAAATAATGACCTCAAACTTTAAAATTTATTTTTATCCAAACTAACAACAAGATTAAGAAATCATCTCATCAATTTTCTAACATTCTATTACAGGACATAACTTAAAATTATTAAGTTTTTCAAATCAAAATTGCATCATGGGGAACCATTTATCCAAATATTAAAAAAATATATATAATAAAATATTAATATGTTAGCAACTAATCTGACTAAATGTGTGAATGGCACAGTTACTCCTCACTATACAGTGATTGTTGTGTTAAAATTTCAAATCAATCCAATCAAAACTGTAGATTTTCAAAATTTCACAGATGGGTATCCTTAAGCACATACAAGTAAATAATTTTCACATACCTCCTGTAGAAAATCTTAACGTGTCCAACGAAATGACATTTTGCACCCTTAGCCATCAGTTAATGTCTGGAAAAATCACATATTCTGCGACTATTGATAATCTCAGTTAATATAAAATATGGGTTCACTGATTTCTAGTGTTAGCAGTTTTCTTTATTTATATAAAATTATTTAGAATTTCCAGCTAACGACTTGATACAAAACACAAATGCAAATGAAATCAAACAAACCTTCCTTACATGAGGCTATTAGAATGTTTTAGCATTCAATGACTTCAGTACATACATCTACACAACTAGAAGAAAGTCATTCTGAGGTTTGACACTCTTTTAGTACATACACATCCACAGTAGCTTTTTGATAAATGGCAATTAAATAAACAAATATAGCACATGATCGACTGTTGCTTTTTAAACTCTGTTTTGTGTTTGTTGAAGTGTTATATCATGGCCATCTACTTGTATGCATGTTTCTTGCAGTAAAATATAGCCGTCTTTTGTTTATATATACTGCGACAACGATACAATATTCCAGGAATAAGAAACATATTTTTCAACTTCATGGTGTTCTGAACTAAAAATCAAAGATTTCTTTGTAAGCATGTTCTTGTATAACTCCAATGTGTTTGTATTCAAGTGAAGAGCTTAAAACTTAATATTTCATATTTTAGTAATAACTAATAACATTACATTTGCATTATCAAGTTCGTTAGCAGGGCATGGTATATAACGATACATCAAATAATATTTTGTTACTTAACAAGGCTGTCGTTTGCCACGACCTCATCAGCGTCGCCGGTGTGCCGGAATTTCCTCCTACAAGAGTTCTTTACATGTCAGTAAATCTACTGACATGGAGCTGTCGTTTTTAAATACACTTAAAAGCATCGGTCTGGGCTGGATTTGAACCCGTGATCTTGGGATCAGTAGACCAGTGTCTAACCAACCCACACCGACAATAATTTTGTAAAGAGAACAATCTTGTAACATTAGAAATAGCAAACATCATAAAATCCGAAGCTTGATTGCAACAAGTAAGAAGGAGAAATTTTCGAGGTTCATGAGGAATGTACGGGTTGTGCAATAATGGCAGCAACAGCAGCAGCAGGCGTATTAACATCATTGCCTAGAAGACATCTGATGGTAGCGGAGAGATTGTTGATCCTACTGTTCGCTCTGAGTCCCAAGACCCACTAATTCTTATTTAAAAAACAAATATAACCTAAAAAAGATCTCGGTTACTGGACTAATGTTAAGGGCCAGAGGGTCAATAACCGAAAAGTAAATCAGTTTTGGGTAGATTATGGAGTACAAACGCCTACTCTATGTAATAGCAATCATGCTAATCAGATCAATTCTCATCTTGCGAAACCATTTGTTTTATTTACTTTAAAAAGGCATTGAAAGTGGTATGTAACATTTAACAGCATTCACTTTTTCAGACATTACTTATATTTTAATATGAAAATATTGATAACTCTTATTTATTTTTCCTTGAGGTTGATTATTATTAATTTAATATGTTATAACTAGGTATATATAATTGTAATTTTTTAAATTTATCATGTTTTTTAAAGTTATATTTTGTCTTCTTGGGTATCCTCAAATGAGCAAAGTATATTAAATAAATAAATTGATATTTTATGTTAACCCGAGAGTAAGTAGTTTTTCTCAATGGCCATAAGCTATATGTTTTCCAAAAATATTAACTTGGTGGCCATGGAGTGTAGAATTTTAATTCGTTGTAACTATACATTAAGGATTTCCACATTATGTGAAAATTATGCAACTTTTCTGCTATTGACTAATCATGGACCAAAATGAAAGTAGAAGGATTTAAATTTCGCCTAAAAATACTTGACTATTCTGAGGTTTTTTTCCGTCACCAAAAAATAACATATCCTTTGCAGCATTTTCAGAAATAAGAGACTGTCAGGAAGAGGTTAAAGAAGTCGGAAATTACCCTTTATTTTACGTGAATATCTGGAGATTTTTCATATTTTTATCGATAAAACCGCTCTAGATCATTACATAATAACTTTATAAAACTGGGAGAGGTAAATGAAATTAATTTGTCACTGGAATTTAAAAGGCTAAGCCAATTAAGCTACACAGTGCTTCAAAATACGATTTTAGTGATTAAAAGTGTCTAAACAATAATTAATTTGTATGCAAAAATTTAAATTTGTTGACTCTATTATTCACCTATGTATACTTCCTGTAATGTTATGTTTGACTGCAGAAGTATTCAGATAATTAATATTGACTTGCATTATGCCTCTAATTTAATCATCACTCTTGATACTTTGACATATTTTTTTAAGAAACTGCAGTAGTCATTAATTTGTAGTGGTTTAAAGAATATTACATTCGGTGTAAATAGAATACGTACGTACATATACTTTTGTTAATAGATACTGCAGCAAGTATGCCGAGGAAATAAGTGCAATAATTAGTTAAAGACTCAATGTCGGGAGTGACAGCGTGGTAGATATCTGTAAAACATGGCGGCCAATGTGTAATTCGAAATCGCACAGCTTTAAAACCTAGCTATCTTTGTCTGTGCTTCTTTTTTCTTCTTTTTCACTTTTAAAAATTCTTTTCTTTATTTGCTTGGATGTGTGTTTACGCTACACCACTACCCACCCCTTCCACTTCCTCCTGTGCTGCCGTTCCTATATAAACCCCTCCTTCACCAAACCTTCAGTTAAAAGTGGTACAAGTGTCTGCCGCTAACATCGTTTAGAAGGCTTGACGAACTTAGCCCTCGGTTTCCAAAACTGAATATTAACTGTCCTGCTAGGTTCCATTTCTGTTACTATCGTACAGTACTTAGATAAGAATAAGTGCTGAATTTCACGCAAAGAATTCTATGTTGAAATTTCACCTGAAATGCGTGTTTTGAGGCCCCCTGAATCCATGAAAATCATTTTTAAGGAAAAAAAAAAAAAGGTCTATATGTGTGCGTCTGCTTCAAATTAACTCAAAAATGAAATGTTGCATAAACTAACAATTTGGTACCTGTACTTCATCCAGCCTTAGACCCACACCTTGTATCCCTCCGTAACTTCGTGTCACAAATAAACAAACGCCACGTGCACGTTATTACTAATTAATATTATTTACTATTTTATATTAATCAAAACAAGTTTGATCATTATATATCTTGAAAACTCACAGTCCATCGCCAATATCCAAGGTACTATATTTTGTGGTGTGCTTTGGTTTCGCGCGTAGCTGATGGTTAGTTGACGGCCTGTGTTTACATTAAGTTGGGATCTAAGATTATAAGGCGCGATTATAAGTGCACCGTCTTTCAAGGTTCTGATACGAAAACTTTTCAAGAAATTTTTTTTCCACGCCAAACTATCCTTTACCTGGACAAATTTTCATTATTTTTTTATTTTCTCAGAAAAATCGCTAACGATTTTGATTCTTCTTCTTTCTTCTTCTTCTTCACTTCACAGCGTGGGTAGAGTGCTCGTTTGGTCTCAGAATAATTATTCTTTCCAGCTCTTTTTGGGTCTACCAAAATCTCTCTTTCCTTTTACTTGATACATGAATATAACCTTAGGCAGTCTTGGTACGGATATTCTTTGCATCCATTTGTTTTGATATTTTTGAATTTTCCTATTTATTGAGTCTATATTGAGTCTTTATTTTTTATTTTATCTAACCAAGTGCATCCCTTTGTTTTCCTTACAAAGTTCGTCTCTGCACTTTGTATTTGGCTTTTCATGTTCTTCATGAGAGTGCGTCTCACTTCTACAGGGTTGTGTAGGGATCGCCATTGTTATATAACTTTCACCTTGTCTCTCTTCTTGTTTCATTTCTCAATGTATCATTTGGAATATTGCTAGCTTCTTGCTCATATCTCTTTCAGCTCTCACATAATTTAAATAATATCCTAAATAGTTGGACTCTCTTGCTTGTTCTAATGGTTTATTTTACAAAATTATTTTCTGATATTACTTTATTGTATGTTGTTTTTCCCATAAGGCCATTATCTTAGATTTTTCTGTTGATATTTTAAAATCATATTGTTGATATATCTGGTTCAAGCAGTGTAAAGCATATTGAAGCTTATTCTCCATTTCTTGTATTAATACTATGTAATTGTATAAAATTAAACATTCTCATTTTATTCCGATTTATTTTTATTCCTGATTTAATTATACCTACTTTTCCAATGCTGGATGATGTCATTTATATACACATGACATTTTGATTAACGCACCATGTGTTTGAGGTTTTTCCATGAAAAGTAAAATGAATATCTACCTACTACTTTCTGGGAATAGCTCTGAAGTGTTCTTTGTTCTGTATAACTTCTATAATTGGTAAATTGTAAGATATAGATAAAATCTTACTGCATCATAAATGCAGATGTAGTTATCCCACACAATTTAAGCGAAAAACACTTCTTGAGGCGTTAACTATTTCAAAGACATTCTTGATATTGATTTGAATTTTCAAATACTCCCACTTTTCTCAAATGAGTAGTCGATATAAGTTTTCTCTCATTCATGCAAAGAACATAGACTTTTAAGGGACTCTCATAGCAATCAGGGTTTTAAAAATCCGGCTGAATTTAGCTTAATGCATGTTTGTATACCTAAAAGGAAAATATGTCTAAATATCTAAAGAAGTCTCGATTAACACAAAGTAAATAGAAGAGTAATCTTTTGCAAGATTTCAATTTTTAGTCATTTTTTCCGCTTCATATAGATATTTATATGCCACCTTTAACATTTCGGATATCGGCGGCTTTTTAGCTTTGGAGCAATTGCTCATCGGCAGTGAGTTCACTCGCTTATAGTGATATTAATCTTTGGATTTATATTACTTCATGGTTATTACACGCACATAATATAATATTTATAACTTATTATAATGTTTATAGTTATTCAATACGACATAAAGAGCGATTAAATTAAAATAAATATTTTTGTACCCCTAAGAAGTCTTTGCGTACCCCTAGGGGTACGCGTACCCCAGGTTGATATCACTGGTGTGAGGAAGATGAAGACTGAATATGTGATCATCTCTTTGAGAAAATTAATTTTAATATGATCAAAAGATGTACCTACATTGCACGCCATTAATATCGTTTGTCCAGTTATAGAATACGTAATATTTGCAGTAACATATAGAATTCAGTTGCTCTTTATCTGTCATTCTTCTATCAATGTGGATTGCTTCCAAAATTGAGAAGTCAAACTAAACTAAAGAGTGTAATGAACTTTTGGGGCCAGCACATGGCAGGGAAGTACGAAAGAAAAATGTTCGTGCTAGTATCCTCTAGTGAAAATTAATATTATTTATAATAACTAGCTCCAGTGGGACACACTATTATATTAAACAAGTTGCCACAATTTGAAATTCATCTAATTTACATATTACATATAGCTAATACTTTTGCTATTATTGTGTGTGAGTGTATGTATGCGCAAGTGCGTGCGTTTTGTGTGTATGCGTGTGAGAGAGAGAGAGAACAAGAGAGGGCGAGAGAGAGAGAGAGAGAGAGAGAGAGAGAAAGGGATAAACCACCATATTCAATTCCAAGGAGTCGTTAAGTACTAAACGTATAAGACACACGAAGATTTTCAAGAAAGTTCATTTACAAGGGAAAAATTTAAAAAACCATTCCAACGACATTGATTAAAATATCACATCTGCCCTTACCTACGAGTATTATTAGTAAAAAAAAAAAGTTTTTATGTTCGTGATATAGGCATGCGCATGCGCGTGTACATGTGCGTGTGTGTCGGTGTGCACGCATACTCTATATACTCTACGTATGTATCTATATCTGGCGGATAAAACCTATAAAACACTTCTAATTTCAATAAATAAACTTCTAGAAGGCCAAAGAGGATTTATAAATTTTCATAGAGAATTCCATGGAGTAGAAAATCGTTGTTTCTTCACATAAAGTACGTGTGTAAACGAAAGCTGGTTACATTTTATTCTATCCGATATTTATGATGACCATGATTTAACACCCAAACAAGAAGACAGCTTAAAAATCGACAAACGATCCTTTCGATAACGGTACCAAGCATGGTGGAATGACAGCAAAGTGTGGGACAAGCACTGTTTTCGTGCGGTCTGCGCAGTGATGTCAACTTGACTAGAAACTCGAGCTAATTCGGGCTGAAAGTCCAAAGAAATACATACATTAAGTATCAGGTAAACAGGTAAAGAAGTAGAAGAAATAAAACGTAAATTCTTTGGAGTGGGGAGGCGATATTCGCTAAGTATGTACCTATGAAAAAAGATTGACCAAATTATTTGTTCTGAAAAATTATACATTTTCCTATAGTAATTATTTGAATATCTTTTAAGATTTCTTTTTTGTACAAACTTGTATAGCATTAAATAAAATAAAGGGACGTCCATAAAACATTCAGGATATTCAAGAAAATTGAAAATTTACGACTAATTTTCTTTACCTTTCTCCGCTGTCTTATTCAACGCTGCACGGTTAACTTCTTTAGCTTGAGTGACAAAGTCATTAATTTACCTCCCATATTCTAAATGAAGTTATTGCAAAATGATCTAGAGGATTTTTTTGTGGTTAATAAAATAGTTGAAACTGAATTAATGAAATTATTCTACAATAATCGAGAGGACTTTTGTGGTTCATCTTCCATTTGTTCTTTCCTGAAACTTTGGCTAGTAACGAAAAAAAAGTGAAACATCGCCGGAAAGTTCGACTTCCTCCGACGGTCTTCCAAGTTCTGGGAATGATGCACAGCTATTTACATATCAATAGTGGAACACAAAGCAAAACTTTACCACATGTCTGTTGATAGAAAGTTCTGGAACTCAAAAGCCTCCGTGCATTAGCCCATAGAATTATAATGAATGTTATTCAGAGCTTTGGAGCTATTTTATTACACACATCTGCAATACTTGATAAATGACAAAGAAATAAATGCAGCATACGCTTCTACCATGGGAATAATAGTAAAAGTGTAGGACTGCGTATGCAGGTCAGAGTTACGGGACAGGTGACATAATGTTGCTTGCGAACACACCCGATTTTATTTATTATTAGTTTCATATGCACGCTAATGAGTCATTTACGATGCCTCTGAGATGGATTGATAGCTTTCTTTTGTTGTGTGTGAGTTCAAATTTTAAAATGGGTGATTCTGCAGTCTATGTGTAATAATTGCAACAGAAAACAAAACAAAATGACAAAGTGCTTCTTATTTCTGAAATATAAAGTTCAAGAAAAATGGGAACATTGTTTGCGAAGGTAAGACCGTGTTCCTAAATTATATTTGGAAAGTTTTGCTTTATAATTAAATTAAATAATATCATAATATTTCTTAATTACATTACAACATTGTGATTATCTTTTGCTAACGGTAATAAGAAATGGTTTCTTCAGTAATAATTTTTGCATAGTACGACATAGTGATCTTCGTTATGTAATTGGGTAATGGTGTAATTGTTTTGTAGTATGCAGATTAACCAACAGGTACTTAAGTTATAAGGAAGATACATAATCAAAATGTCATTTTACAATAATTGTAGCATACATCCTTATGTAGGATTTACACCCTCTAGGACTTACAAGCCAGACACCTGTCGATGAGCAGAGGAACCTGTGGACCAGACAGAGTGAAGGCCTGGAAGTGGATGGTCAGCCTTTCTTTCTAAATATATGGACATTCATCATTGATAAGTCATGTGATTATTACTTTCTCTGGCACATAGACAGAAGTAGCTACTCTAACCCTCCCAAAAATTAAACAGTTAGATACCAACATGACACCAAAAATACATTCTGAGGAGCTCTGAACTAAACGAAGTGGAAACAAGTTTCATATGCATATGATTAGTGTAATTAAAAAACGTAAAGTTGATGAAATATTATACTTCAGTATAGTTCTAAGACACGACACTAAGAATTTTAAGAAAATTCCTATTCCAAGATTACAAGGAACGCTTTTACCTTATTTTTCAAAATAGCACAAACAATTCATTGTCCAATGATATCACTGGACTTGTTCGATGGTAAAGCTCTTTCTGACTGTTGGAGATAAAGTAATTGCTTTGGAGAACTTTAACGTTGTTTGTTATTATAATTGTAACATTATACAATAAAAGCATTCCCGTGTCTTTTGTAACTGATCTCAAAGAAGCATTTTCATTGTACCTAAAATAAGTAAGCTCTGGCAGTCCTTGTATAAATGATAACAGGGAGTGATTTTCAGTCATAGTGTGGTCTCATTGATGCCGACTGATCAATCAGAATCGAATTTAGTCGACAGTCTTAAAGCATGGTGCTCAAATGTTTGTAACTGATTAATTCTTTTCTCCTACAGTTCTATTTTACTCCTCTAAATTCTGCTCCGATTCAACTAAGGATCTAGGAAGCCTATTCTGGTGCATTTTCCTGTTCTCTATTGGCGGTTGGTACAAACGAAACAAAACAGGTCAACTACTCAAATATACTAATAGACAAATAATAGCATCGTTCTCGCATTTTAATTAGGTACCTTACTCAATCTGCCTCTTATTTACAGGTAAATTACTTGAGGTTTCAAATTCAAACATGTAAGAATAATTAATTCGAGACAAAAGGGCTAATGATAACAAGTATTTATTAACCTCAATAATTGGATTACTGCGTGATTGTCAGCACTTGTGGATAATATTTGTCGCATAATCTAGCGTAGAATTCAAAATTCCATTGCATTTTACACTATTAATTATGTTTAATTATATATTGAATTTTATGTAATGCATGCAAATACCCACAAGGCAAACTATATACTTGTGAACATTAATTGCGGTCCCTCGAACATTGCCAACATAAGAATAATTACGTATTTACGGCGTCCTAAAAACCAAAGGAACAGAGAGTTCAAATAATATTTGTTGATGCCCTGACATCAATCATTCAGTAATAGCACAATTAAATTTGATGTTTCTTTTGTTTTGACTTTATTGTTCTGCGTATGTTAGCTACTGAGAATAAACAGGTTATATTACCTTTACTTTTAATCGCTGTTATTTCTTCCCAATGAGATTTACTCTAGAAGTGACGGGGTAATCTATATAGAACAACGTGGAAGTCATTCAGCTGCATTAACAAAAAAATCATCATTGCAAAATGTGGTATTTGTCATTGTTCAACGAATAGAATGCATAGTTTTCTCGCGCGTTGTCTTTATAGGTCCCAAGAGTAATAACTCTTTAAGTGTCATGTATAATATTTTCAAATGCCCCAAAGAAGCGTAAGGCTATTAGGAAAATTCAACTTAGGGCTAAATGCCGTAGGGATAAACCAAAAAAATTATTTTGCTATTTAACGACGCTGTCAGTTGCCAGGATCACACTTAAAACCATCGGTCTGGTCCGGATTTGAACCTGCAACTTTGGGACCAGTAGACCAGCATTTAACCAACTGAGCCACCCAGGCCGACTGGCTTCGTCAAGGATAAAGTGATCACGTATGTTCAAAATCGCGACTACAGTACTGCAGCGGCAAAAGATTTAAACGGTACTTACTTTAAAAACACGCCTGATGTAATATGCGCAACAAATTGCACCCGTATTTTAAAATACGGCTTTTTGCACTATTTTGCAAAATTTCTCTACAGGGTGCAATTATTTTTTGAAAACTAATATTTCACAATTATTCCTTTAATACTGTTTTAATAAAGTGAATAGTCACTAAGAACGCTAATTTCTTCAACATTTGAATTTTACATGAAAGGAAGTTGGTAATGCTGCTTGGGAGAAATCAGAGCTATTGAAAATTTCAGAGGGTATTGGTAAAACATATCCAATATCTCTGCCTAGTCGTAAGCACTATTAACATCTCCCATGTAATATTCAACTTTGGAAGACTGAAAGTTGCAACATTTCTTCTGGTCAGTTAGGGAGACGAACTTTTAATATTATTATTATTATTATTCTGGTTCTAAAAAAATGTTAAATATGAGTCTTCAACTAAACTTACATACAGTGACTATTATTGTTTAATACCTTAAGCATGTTAACAAAAATTAACTTCATCCTTTTTGTCTTGTCATTAATAAAGAGTTAAACTAAATCTCATTGATTTATGCCAAAAAGTGCATTGTTTAGAATCATTTAATAATGAAAATATTAAGACAAATGAAAACTTGTGAAATGAGAGTTTAAATATATGCAATGATATAGTTTCTGACTTTATGGCATTTAAAAAGGATTATGGGCATGCGCAGCCTACTTCGTCTTTTTCTGCTACTTTGCAAGTCAAGATTTCTGAGGTCTCTCTTGTATGTTTCTTCACCTTAAGTAAAACTTATCCTTTTTTACTAAAAAGTTATACGACGTTATGCTTATAAATAGACATGCTTTAAAGGCTCGTACAGCTATGAACGCTTGTAGTACCAAACAGTAAGTGTATGGTATTTCATAACACTAATAACCATATTTACGAATTTTGACAATGTTTAGCTTTTAACTACATCTGGTATCATTAAGCCCAATAATTGAATAGCTCGTTAAAAGGCTTGAACCACAAAGTAAGATAGCTTAATGGATATTCTGAGGATTGAATTCTAGAGGAATTAAGTTTATGATTTTTATTATTTCTAAAGCGACTGGATTTTCTCGTAATTTTCCCTACGATTTACCAGTTTAGTATGACACTTAAATGAAGCAAAAGAAGATACAGTAACCAAAACAAAATGTAAGACTAAGTGTTATGAATGGAGTATTTCTACCGGTCGGTCTGTTTATAAAGAATATACTTCCAAAATAAAAGCGAGCCACATAAAATTTCATATCTAATCCAAGTATTCTTAAGAAAGGAAAAACAAAACAGGAAAACCCTTTCAATGGATTCCCTTGCTCAAGCAAAATTATAAACGGGACAGTTTTTTCTGCTATTCCCTAAATAAGCATAATATATTTTGTTTATAACAGGACATGTTTGAAGCAATCACATTACATGTAAAATATCATGTTAAATCCCTGCAAAGATTTGGTGAAGTTCTCTATAGCCTTGCTGAAAATTTAAACAGCTGGGAAAATACTTTTTTTTTTTCGAAGTATTAACCATTTCAGAAATATTCATTGCTCTTCGTGTAAATCCATAGAGATTTCAAGTTTAGCATGCTTTGAAGTGTATTATAAAATAACATATAATTATAAAATAAAATAAAATAAAATGGCGATGCAGAGAAATGCTTGTGAACGTATTTCATATCGTGTGTTTGTAAATTAAGTATAATGGACATATCTATATTAATATTATAAAATTGAAAAAATCGTTTGTGTGCATGTATGCTCAACCAATTTTAATAATTATTTCACCATGGAAAAACCTAATTCATTCTGACGAACATATGGTTATAAAACGTTTAATTTCATTCCATAAATCACACACAGATTAAAAAGAATTTACAAACCCCTATAATTAAATACGAAAACGGAGCTACAATAGACCATGTTTGCGAAGAAGGCCTTGACTTTTAGCTGAGAGCGCCATAGAGGAGAAAAAACTAGTTGTTGCTTCAAACAATATGTATGGAAAGTAAGAAAAATGAGGTGTATTTTTTCATACCAATCAAATTTGTAAATGGTCACGATTTAGCAATTAAGATATTGCAAAACAAAAGGCTATCAAATCTATTTATTGCCTACGATACACGAGCAATACCTTTGTCAGAATATTTTAATGACTATCACATAAAAACAATTAGCTTTATTTCCTTTGTACCTAGAGTGTAGTTAGCAAGGTACATAAATAACGGCACGAAGGGAGAAAATTGGAACTTGGAACTCGGTGACCTGATATGGTTTAATTATTTTTCTCGATGGTTACACACTATTTATCTTTCCCAGAGAGGTTACATGATAGCTGCAAATGCGGAATTGACTCGTTTACCAGCTTTATCTCTATTTGTTGTCTCCAAGTCAGATTAAAACAAAATATAAATTTAATGCACCGAAACATTGTCTTCTAGCCGTTTCAAAGCCTTCTGCCAAAATGAGTTACAATTCACTTTTAACGTGTTATTTGAACTCTAAAAGTATCTCTCAATTTTGCTTAAAATAAGTGACAATCAAACTAATATTGATGTCAAGGGTTACTGCAATTATGTGTTAATTATACACGTTTTGTTATTAAATAGCTACAGGACCAGAATATTAATACAAAGTTTTAAAATTCCATCTACTGCAATTATCTAACAAGTTATTGGAGCATTCCAATTGATGATTGTAGCACAAAGAGGCTGACACAACGTTTAATGGCGGGTGGTTCAACACTATAGAACACGTCTTGCAGTGTGTTATAGTTAAACACGCTGTGAAATCATGCTGTAAATCCGGAGAGATAAATATGTGCCCAGAAAATTTATTTGTGCATAAGAAAACAGGATAGTAGTGGCCAGGTATCAGCATTTCCAGAACTAGGAGTACTGTTGAGGGAGCATAGGGAAGTCTGATGTTCCACCAATCTTTCACATCCTAGTGTGAGAATATCAGGAATATTTCATCGCTATCAGGAATAGTTGGACATATACGAAATTATTATTATAAGAGTCAAAGGAGAGAATTCGCCTTGAAATTCTTATAACTAAATCATTAAACAATTTCATAAACAGCGGGGTCTAGTAAATACATTCAGTCCGTCATTCGAGTTTTAAAAACTACTTTAGTGTCGTCATTGACAAATATACCGCCAGCTACTACAGTAGGAAACTATGGGGTGAATATCTCAAGGAATGTGTGGGTTGGCGTGAGAATAGATAACATCAATTAAGTTGACTGATAAATTTAATGAAGGCTAATAAATGAGCTATTTGTAGTGAGTTGCCGTATATTTGAGAATATAGATCTAAACTTCTTCTGAATGTTAGTACTACAAACTGTTAACTGTTGCAGTATTAGGTACAATTTCTAGCTTCTGAAGTATCTATAAATTGTTTTATTTCTTTATCTGATTACCCTTCTCACATGTAAGACTTACATCCCCTAGGACTTACAAGTCAGTTATTTGTCGGGGAGCAGACGAACCTATGGACCGGACAGAGTGAAGACCTGGATCTGGGTGGTCAGTAAAGCACCAGGTATGAGAATGAAGAAGAGGGTGGTATAAAATGCAGGCAAAAACGATGAATGGAAAGGTGCTTATGGAGTAATTGGTGAAATGAGTGGCGGGGGAAACTGGAGAACCCGGAGAAAACCAGCCCAGACGCCGCTTCGTCCATGCGGATCCCTGGGAGCGAACTCGGGCCGCCTAGGTGGTAGGCGAGCAGTCTAACCACTCGGCCACAGCGCCACCTAAGTATTTATAAATTCTCCTTTAAAATAACTGCTTCCGCAGTAACAATGAGAAATACAAGTTGTCGTGGATCTATGGAATGTTAAGTAAAAGTTCCCTTGCAGTGACCACCAAGTATGTATAGCCCGTGCGCGGTCTTTAGGCGCTACGGACAGCCGATTTTCGATTGCAGTAAAATATTTCTGTGAAATACAAAAGACACGAAAGAAACATGCGCATTTTCGAATTATACGCTCTTTAATCAACATACTTCATGGCTACCCCGTCAAAGTTCCTACATAACACATTGCCAACTCTATATTTCTTATTTACATCTGAAACAAAAAGTTTATCTATGACATGCCAAATTCGAAAAAAAATTGTTTTTCCTTTATGATTTTCAGAACCTGTATAAATATATATTTGCAATTCTCTGGCTTCTCAATATAGTTGAGTTCCGGAATGAGCTAATGTATTTCTTGTTCCCCATAATATCTAATTGACTTAGCTACACTGACTTAACTGTTGTTCCTTAACATAAAACTTAGCTAGCTAGTGGCTACTGACAAAATTGTCACTTGTACTCCTTACATTAGGTATATATTGACTTTAACACGTGGAAATTATTTATTGCAATTCATATTCGTATCTTTCCTATTATTACATTAAGTTAGTAATCCTATCAATAAATAATTCCAGTATATGTATGTTTATTTAACAAAATATATAAAAGTTATCATAAACATTTTTCTCAAAGGTTAAATAGGAACTGCTCTCACTGGTGAAATGACCATTGTTATTCTTAGAGTCCAGTATGGAATACTAAAGACTTGTGCCGTTTTCGCAGATGTAAACTGTGCCCGATGCTCGTATCGCGCATGCCCGTCCCTACCCCTTTTAATTAGATCGGGCCGCAACACAATGCCCCCAGGAAACAAGCGAAAGCTGTACTACCTGCCATTCCGTAGTAGGGGAAACGTCCAAGCCGCAAGTCGAGCGAGCGAGCGAACGAGCGAGTGAATTCTGTTTATGAATCGCGTGCCTGTAACAGCCTAATGAGATAGTATTTTTTTTCTCGCATATCTGCTGACGAATATCGAATCGTGCAGGTATAGATGCAGAGGGGAAGCTGGTTTTATCATTTAACATTTTTATTCCTCTTGCTTCAAACATTAGAATGGTGTGCAAACGTACCCAACTTCGAGGAGGCTTGAAATCAGGGACCCCTAACATTTTTTTCCACGTTTCGAATATTTTTTTCAAAGGAACATCGTTATGCTGAGCACAAGTTGGCAGCATAGATTTCTATAGCTTATTTTAAAGCAAAGAAACAACAAAGATAATTAGGTACCTTTAATAAAACTTAACAGCGTTAGCATATAGTACATATTATTACACTTTAAGTTCATACTGTAAATATTTTATTCCTCGATCCCACTTTTATCTTTTCAAAGGTTTATTTTAGTGCCTTTACTAACACATTTCTTTTTATATATGTTACATCAGCTAGTTCATACATTTTGCACTCTAATTTTCAAAAATTAAGGTTAAAAAAGTACATACATAATTTTAAGAATTTGGTGTATTATAGGAGGTGGAATCGGGATTGAAAAGTTCAATGCAATAGCCGGGATTTGAACCACGGATCTACCGCTTCACGCGCGGCTGCTTTAACCACTAAGCTAAGATAGTCAACTTGCCAGTATGGCATTACATTGCCCAGCCGATTCGTACTTTTTCCCGGTAGACCACAAGGGAATCTCAAATCAGAGATAAATACCCCACAACTTTTACCTTTACAAATTATGTCCGAGTTTAAGTAACCTTTGGATGGTTATTATTTGTTATGCCAACAAACTTACTGCTTGTGTTTTTAAACACACGAGCCGCGTGGGGGCAATTTTTAAGAGGTGGAATTAGGACTGAAAAATTCATTGATGTCTTATATTCAAGGTAGTGATGAAATGGCTTATGGATTTAAAAGTACATTTTATAATTAAAAACAAACAAAGCAATATAGCTTTAGATACGTTTCTCTTTGCACATAACCAGGTTTAAATGTGTAGTTCTGAAAATAATGCACAGATGGCGTTATTTCAATTAAATAAAATAAGTAAAACTTTTAATTAAATATTTCTGTTAGTAAAATAAGGAAGTTTTAAGGAAACATAATAGAGCAGATTAATTTCTTGAATTACCTGGATTGCAATATTTCCTATATGAGGAATGACAATATACAAAACAAAATAAAAAATTTCAATTACGTATCTGACGGTATTAATAGATTCCTAAAATAATAGAAAGGAATTTTACAAAATAGCGGCAGTACCAATGCTGCTTTACGTCGCAGGATTTTTGGTTGTGACAGAGAGAGAAAAAAAAAAATTAAAAAAAAAAAAAAAAGAAAGAAAGAAAAAATAGAAACAATATTGGAACAGCACAAACGAGATTTTTGAGATCTATTACGGGATAAACCCTACTCGTAGATAAAAAGGAAGTGAAGATATAAGAAGCAAATTAAACATATTTAAATTAACAGAGACAACAGAAAAAGTTAGAAATGATGGGAAGCAACATACGAATAAATGAACGATGACAGCATACCAAAATCCATTATGAGCTACAACCCAAAAGGCATAAGAAATGTAGGTAGACCGAGAAAGATGGCTTCAACAGTGTTAAAAGAAATTACACCGAAATAAGACTTATGCACCTGAATCCATGAACCTGATTAATGATAACCTTTTTACCCACTATTAATTATTTTTACTTTTGAGGTATTCTTGCAAATCATATTAATCCAGGTAAATATTTGTTTATATAATTTCAGTATACATTTTGTTGTAAGCGCAAGGAGGATATAGAAGTTGAAGAGGTAGTCAAATCTTTCAAAAAGCTAGTGCTATATGCCGTTTAAATTTCAGAAGAAAAGAATGACTACGCCGCCCTTCAAAATTATGAACAAACTTAAAATGCAAAACAACCAATGTTGGAAATGGTTCCTATCACAAACTATTTTATATAAAATTTGTATTTTAAGAAGATTTACGCTTTTTGTGAACTAAGTTTTATGTATCTCTTATGGTTTACAGCTTACACAAAAGTATCCATGCGAAATTAAACCCGAGTTATAAACACCATTGACTTTTAGCCCCCCTCTCCCCCCCCCAAAAAAAAAAAACCCTCGTGATAAACATTTTATAGGTGATAACATGTGCATTATTGCGATCAAGATCATGGTAACACTAAGCTCATTTTAGAGTATATGAACAATGATGACAACTTAGGCTAATTTGCGGTAAATTCCTTGAAAATCTCCATATATTCTATGGAAGTTGATGAAACTAAATACCAGATTTGGTATTTAGAGATGTCTATGACTGAAACGTCCTGAAAATCAGGCAACTATCTTAGTATTCTATAAAATAATTGAGTCATTCATGAAAGCGAAAAATAAATACCTAAATTCCTTTCGCACGCCATTTTTAAATATCTTACTACATGTTTAAGTGTCGCGTGGGCCTTAATGTGAGCTATATATTCAAATCCTCGAACGGTGTTTTTTGACCAAATATTTTCTGTATTTTTCTTCCTGCAAAATGTTCGCTGCTGAACAGTTTTTGTATTGCACTAATACAATATTCTACACATGTTCATAACAAATAAAAATTGACCTACATTTTACTGTCAGATGGTCAAGCGTGTTTTTAGTTTTCAAACATAAAAATTACAATTTTTAGTTCTAAAAGGAACATATTTGTGGGTTTAAAACTTTTATGGGGCCTAAACTGAAGAAGGTACAGAGAAATCTAGGGCAAATTTAAAAAGTAGATGCGTTTTGAACGTGAGGTTAAATTGTTAAAAGGTTTTGTTGCGAGGGACTTTTTAGTAAGATACAAATCATAATTTCCAAACTGCTAGAGCAACATATATTAAATTTAGACTGTAACATTGCATTATTTTACACCTATAGTAAACATTTATAAGAACTAGCATCATTAGTTCACATTTTGAAATTTGCAGTCATACTTAGCCTTATCCAATATTTCGGTTTTGCATTATGCTGCATGTCGTGGCTGACGAAAAAGACAGGCTGCGGCGCGAATCGGAGCTACGTGGCAATGGTAGTCTGAAATATGGTTATACCATCATGATAAAAGTGTATCTTTTGTATGAATTGAATGAGTAATTTTGTTGGTTGTTTAGAACATAGATGTATTAAGCAATTGTGGTTTTACTTCATTGAATCATGACCGAACTAGGAGAACTACGTCACTGCAGTTCGCGCCGTGGCCTGTCTTTTCCGTTAGCCACGGCTGAACACACAGAGACACACACACACACACACATACACACACACGCACACGCACACGCACACATACACAGACACACACACACACGCACACACAGACAGACGCGCGCACACACATACACAGACGCGCACGCACTCTCAGGGCTTTATTTATATTGAGGGCCACAAAACGCGCATTTCTGTGAATCTTCCTATAGTTTTTTTTGACGGAATGTAATGTTTGATAAGGGAAGAGGAAATAATGGCATACTAAACACCTTTTAAAATAAGTATTTAGAGACTAAAAACTTCAATTATCTTAGTATTTGCTGCAAGTTCTTGAAATATCACGCGGACATGTTTTTGATGCCTCCATCATATCCTTGCAAGACAAGTAAAGATTTTAGTCTCTAAATGTTATATTTAAGATTTGCGTTGCTTCACTGTTAACAGCTTCAGTTTTGCATTGAAGACATTGAAGACTTTACCGCACGTATTACGGCTAGATTTTTACTGTAAATAAACTCTCTAACACTGGCTCTTAAATTTCAATAATGAAATGTTTTACAAATATTTCACAAATTCAACAATCACAGAATTATAGAATAAATAGAAAAGTGAGGTGTACAGAATAAGCGACAAACAAGATTGGGGATAAGGAAATCCATTTGACTTCATCTATGAGCCTTATTGCGTTAGCAATTTTTCAACAAAACAGACCATTACAATGATATAGGGCTGAAAATATCAGTGAAATGATTTATTTTAAAGGTAAAGAAAATAAACCAGATTGAAAACGATATGCTAAAACATATACTAAAACATTCTAACATTCAAGCATTCACATATACAAAATTCTCTCTAAATCTAACTTTTCTCCGTCTTCTGTCCATTGGATGCACTCACACGCCAGTTTCAAGTGAATCTTACCAGAAAGAAGGCAAACAATTAATTAAAAAAATAAATACATAAAAATGGTATTGGGTTTTTATTTATGGACGGTTTTTAAATGGGGGATTCTCAGCGTCCCATTCTATATTGGGGTGAAATATCGCTTAACTTTATCAGATGTCTCTTTATCAGGCTTGAGGTTCTTTACGTGCCGTAAATCTACAACACGGGATCACCGGCTTTACTTCCCTTTCAAAGGAAGCCATGTTAAGAATTTTTACGCCCGAAAAAAGGCTCCATCGCCCTCCATCAGATTGGAACTCGTGATCTCGGGAAATAGAGGCTAATATGTTACTCCTAAATTACGGAAGACGACCGAAGGATTCGGTCGCCCCTGATCATTTAAGAGAAAAGAAAAAAAAAATCATTCCGTTATTGACGTTTTGTAATCCGTTTATAATTTATTTGTGCTAAGTTATTTACACGTTTATTGGAATTGAACCTGGCCATTTAATCCCAAGATCTTCGCTGCACATTATTGCTTGTATCTTTCACATTAGTAAATGCTAATATCTTCTGCTCTGTTCTATTCTTCAGTGATTTCTATCTATAGGGGACACAGTTGTCGGCAGTTCCCAAGAGTTCAACATGGCCGACATTACACAAAACTACAGAAGACAGTATGGGGTGCTGTAGGCAGTACTTCCAACCTACACAATGCAACCTTCGACAAATCTTGTTCTGCAGTAACACTTTTGCATATAATCACTTCCGAACGCTAAATATCGTAATATTTAATGCACTAATGTGTAGTGAACACAAAAATAACAACTTTACGTGTATATACTGTTCTAAAACAATTCAAGACAAAATCACTCAAACACGAGCAATACAATGGCGTCCACAGATTAATATATATAATGCTGGTTTGTGTACGCTTCAAAAACTCAAAAAGTTCTGCATGGATTTACAACCCGCTTCAAAGATTGTGTATCTATTTCTTGCGTCAGTAACATACCTGCGACTGCAAGAAAACAATCATTCAGGAATACAATAATATTGCTCGCAGGAGATTTTAGGCAACTATTGTCTGTAACTTCTCGATCGACACCAGCGGACCAAATACATACTTACATAAAATATTCAACATTGTGGCGACACGTACGTACATTACAGTTGACTACGGGTATGCGTGTCCACCTTCAAAACGATAAATCAGCCGCGTATTCGCACGACAGTTACTAGATATTAGAAACGGACAGCAGCCAATAGATGAAAGAAGACGAATATCATTTCCTAATAATTTTCATCAAAAGAAGAGCCTATCGAAAAAGTATTTTCTAATATTCAAATTAATTATAGAAATCACGACTGGATCAGTCTTTGCCGCGAAGAATAAAGATATCTATCAACTTAATTAATGTTATACAATCCAGCATTCAAAGTGAGGAAATTATATATACGAGTAAATCGATAGACACCGTTGTGGAAGCAGATGAAATGGTTAGTTACGCACTGGAGTTTTTTAACTCTCTTGATCTGCCAGGAATGCCACCATAGATATTAAGACTGAAAATAGGTGGACCAATTATCATGTTGCGTAATGTTAATCAGCCAAAACGCACGAGGCTCACAGTTAAGAAATTGATGAACAACGTGGTGGAAGCAACGATATTAACTGGGCTTTTCAAAGGTAAAGGTGTCCTCATTCCTCAAATTCCCATGATCCCGACCGATACACCATTTAACTTTACGCGATTACAATTCCCAATTCAATTGGCGTTTGCAATCACAATCAACATTTAAAATTCAAGGCCAACATTTAAAATTGTGTGGTTTAGATTTAGGTGCGGATTGTTTCTCAGATGCACAATTTTATGTTGGGTGCCTTGTGTAACCTTTATATCTACGCAAACAATGGAAAAACAAAAAATATGTACCAACGAGTATTGCAAAATTAAACTTTTTTGAAGCGTATGCTTTTTTTTGTTCATTTCTCATCGATGCAACCATAATGTGCCACAGCGAAGCACAGCTACTTAATTAATACAACAGAATCTTGTTTTAAAATCTATAGGTTGTCTTCTCTGCAAGAGTTAAAAAACAAGGGCTTCTGTGACAACATAGCGGATGCAACAACACCAACTATGGCCGTAGCTTTATCATATTGGTTTATGGTTATATTTTACGAACAGTTGGTGGTGCTAATGCAACCTAACGGATGGAATATCACCAAATATAACCAGACCGCGCCATAATGGGGGAAAATGTCACATTTAATTTTTGTGGTATTCCAAGAAGCTGTTTCTTCTATAATGAACGTGTCCTTTCATTTATTCCGTTTATTGCAGAAAGGATATACGTACAAAGTTTCAAGGATCACGCTAAAGTCTAGGTATTCTTCTAATCCCATAGTTCTATAAGAAAACCATTTCTAAAAATGTTTATCTCTTTAACATGAAGTAGATAGGAGAATATGAGTTTGTAAAAGAATTAATGAATCAAGTAACGTGAGGAAAAAAAAAAACAGAAAAAGAACATAAATAGCATGCTGCGATAGACAAATTTAGTTGATTTGAATAGAACTTTTGTAATGATTTTTTTTTTTTTTTTTTTTTTGTTGAACACTTCGAAATTCACTTTTAGTATTTAAACTTTGGAATTTCTGTATTAAACAGAGAAAAGCGGCAACAGGCATGTACATAAATTAGTTACAATATGTATTACGTGCTTACAAAAACAACACACAAATTTTCAAAATATTTTCTCTACTGCTTCACAATTCTTTTCTTCTTATTCAGATGTGTATATTTACTTGATAGCTATTTTTATGAAAAATGTAACCCTAATTTTAGTAACCATTGAATTAATTTAAATTATATCTGTCTTTTAAAATTGCCATGTTAACCTTTTTCTCAAATTAACCTTTTACTTTCCGCCAATGTAATGGTTTAATTTATATTTTTATTCTACAGATCTTACGGCTTCCAGGGTGGTTCGAGGTTCGATTTACAGAAAATTGCTTCCATGAGCTTTATGTAAGTTACTTTACGTAAATTCTTACCATAAATATTCAAAACCGTATGTGCTTTCTTCTAGATATTTTGTAAACCTGCGTAATAAACCACTTAAAAGGAAGCTTAAATATTTGGTGAAGAGGGACAAGCATGAGTATATATTGTAAAAAATGTACTACAAGGTGCAAATGTCATCAGTATATAAATTATAGCCTGTTAGAGAAGATAATATACGATAAATAATTGTTACTTTCAACTTATTGATCACTTAAGGACAAGGCTACTCATAAATATTGATTTGATTATCTAATGTTTGATAAAGTATATTTTTATACCTACGATGAAAATATAGGATAAATACTGTATCAATATATCGATGATGTATTTAAGTTCTTTTGTACGCATTACAGTGAAAATAATTAGAATGTCCTGTTTCTAAAAACAAATAAAATTTGTTTGTATTTGACATCTACCTTCTAATGCTTTTTCAAGTCTATTGGCATGTATTTCGTTGGATTTACTCTGATATTTTCTTAATTACCACTATTTAAACATTTTTATTTCAGCGCAAAATGAAATTTACTACAGCAAATTTCCAGGCTATGATTTTTTACAGATTTAAATGTAATTAATGCCTGAACAATGTGGAGATAGGCTTCAAAATGTATTTAGCGAAGGATTCCCATGTAACGCAACAATTTATAATTGGTCGGTCTGGGTGCCTCAGTAATATAGACGCTGGCCTACTGATCCCAAGATCGCGGGTTAAAATTCGGCCCACACCGATGGTTTTTAAGTGTGCTTAAAAACAACAACGCCATGTCATTAGATTTACTAGCATGTAAAAGAGCTCCTGCAGGACAAAATTCCGGTACACCGGTGATGCTGATGTGATCCTAGCAATTGACAGCGTCGTTACTCCCGATCAAAAAGGAAGTAACCTTTAGGTGATAAATGTTTTTATGCCAACCAACTTACTGCTGTTGGTTTTAAACACACAAACCTTATGTGGGTAATATTTGAGACCTAAAGGTTACTAAACCAGGGACATAAAGCACCCTTAGGGCATTTATCTCTTATGTGAGATTCCCTTGTGGTCTACCTGGGAAATACGAGTCGGTTGGGGAATGTAATGTCATACTGGCAAGTTGGCCATGGAAGCATAGTGGTTAAAGCAGCCGCGCATGAAGCAGAAGATAGGTGGTTCAAATCCTGACTATGGCATTGAATTTTTCAGTCCTGGTTCCATCTGTCAAAAAATAGGTATGTTTGTGACTGTCAGGAGTACATGAATGAGTACACTCTGTGAACAACGGAAACTACTCTCTTTCGCTTAAGTTTGGGAATTATCGACGTAAATTGTGTCACACCGAAGATGTGGAAGTCTTTAACACAACTACAAGACAATAACCTTGTTTATCCGGTCTAGATGGGTCGGAGGCAATCTAGGTCAACGAAAAGTCTCGATTACCTTCATAAAATTATTAAAGGAATATAATCTACTGATCTATACAAACATTTACTTGGGTACCTACCAACAAGAACAACAAAACAGATTTTTCTCATCTAAACTGCAAGCTGTACTTTATTTTCTGAAATAGAACTTGTTTTTTTTTGCTCCAAATTTCTCTGCGTTTTAGAGGCAATAAAGCAAAGTAACCAGAAGTAAGTGAAAAAAATCAATTTGGATTAATGAGAGCCATTAAGGGGGTTCTTGGGCACCGCATTCCCATTAATAAGCCTGTCAGCAGAGAAGGGGTTGTATTTTTATTGCAGTCGTTTGACCATCCCTTGTTCGTTACTTTAGTCATGCTAGAGTATACTCAGTTACACAGCCACAACCAATGTTACTTCAAAATTAATTTATAAATAAAACTATGACTTAACTTATAATATAAAAAACGTATGTTTTTTCGTCAAAAGTTTACCCATTAATGTATCATATATTTCTAATCCGTGTGTATATCAATTCACCTTTATGTTAACTATGTTAAGTAGATTTTCCGGGTTTGTGGGCCGTGGTCGAGTTGGATTACCTTCCTCCGACGTTTCGCTGGAAACTGCACGCTGGACGCAGTTTCCAGCGAAACGTCGGAGGAAGGTAATCCAACTCGACCACGGCCCACAAACCCGGAAAATCTACTTAACATAGTTGATAATGCCGGCCGTGAAAGCCTCAGCACTTATATCACCTTTATGTTGTTTACATTTATACGTTGGGTATATGCTATGTTAAAATACAGGGTGTTAGGGGTGTAACTGCAGATATTCTGATAATTGGTACTTTAATATGCAACACTTCGGCGTGTTAATTGTTGATTTCTCCTCGTCTGTATTCCCACAAACCATCACACCTGATGTTTTTTGCTTGGCCGTAACTGCGCTGAAAAATGAACAACGTCTGTTCAATATACTATCCGTTTTTCTTCATATATCAATTCGTAACTTACTAGCCTAGGTATTAAGAGATCATTGGCCTTACAGAAAGCATTGGAGCTGTGTTCTGGTACACCATTCTTCATCACATCTGCGTCATGCTTTCTATGTCATGTCTACTTAGACGTATTAACAACCTGAAAATTGTGTGTTCGCAAATGAAGCAAATATTGATGTAATATATTGTTCAATTAACTGTCCTCAATTATCAATCAAACTATCTGCACTTATATCTCCAACATTTTGCATATTATGCATGTGTACCGTACTCTTGTTGTCACAGCACAAAATAACTGGCAAGTTGGCTGAGGCATGAATATTTTCTTAATGGATTATTGCTACGCACAAGTTGACACATTCGGGCAAGTTGACACAAGTTGAATTTGCTGATACTGATGATGAACAAGCAGGCCTAAATAAGAAAGTATTCCCAGTGTTTGTGGTGCAATTTAACCTAGAATTTACGCAACGATTTCTGTTATTGCAAACCCTAAAAGATGACATTTCTGCAATTACCGCATATACTCTACTAATGTATGATTGCCTGGAAGGGGGGCAGTGAATTATAGGCTACTTTTTACTTCCCCTACTGGTAAGTAGGGAAGGTATTGTATTCCACCCTAAAGTTCGATGTCGAGATTTCACCGGAAATATGTTTTGAGACCCCTGAATCCAAAAAAAGAATTTTTAAAAAGGTCCGTGTGTGTGTGTGTGTGTGTGTGTGTGTGTGTGTGTGTGTGTGTGTGTGTGTGTGTGTGTGTGTGTGTGTGTGTGGACAGTATAACTCAAAAACGAAAAGTCGGGTAAAAACCAAAGTTGGTATTTAAGTTTAATATCTTTCAAGAATGCGACACGAAGATTTTGAAGAAAATAACCCCACCCTAAACTACCCTTTTCATGTAAAATTTTTCGAAAATTTTGATTTTCTTGAAAATAGCTCTAACGATTTTGATTAAAATGTCACATGTTTAAGATATTTGTATGACAAACGAAATGTACATTTTAAATTTTCTGGCTATAGCCCATGTAGTCCTGATTACTCTAGATGACTTTTGAATAACTCGTAAACCATTAGAGACAGACCAAATCTTAATATAAAAAAATGTATGTCTCGCTAAAACACGCAATTTATGTCTGAATAAATGTTTTTGTAGAGTGAACCATTTCGGAGATATTCCTTGTTCTTTGTGTCACTTTCGGAAAACAAATCTTTCGTGAAATGGGTCATCATTGTTCACTTTTTTATATGTTAAGCGTGCAAAGAGAAAGGTATCTCAAAGCTTTAAAAGATTTGACTATCGCTCAAAGCCTACTGCATTCTAATATTCCCCGTGCACCTACAAGGAAATAAGCAATAAGGTAATTTGTACAAATGTTCATCTCAACTTACGAAGAAGATATAGGAATAAGAGTTCATAAGAACGGTTGGTACAAGAGTAGAAAAAATCATGTGAGTGCAACATATCAGATTTTTTAAAACTAGCGCTCAAATCTTTTCAATTTGCAAATGGAATAACTATACTGGCATGCAGTGTGTTTATTTATGTATGTACTTCATTTATGGCTGTCCAGATGAAATAATGCAGGTTAGTTTGAGCAATAAAATCTAATGAAATAGTTTTGGTTCTATAAGAAACTTCGCTTCCCTGTTTTCTCATTTATGTATAATATATGTACTTTAATTTAGTAAACACAAATGTTATGTTAAGTATGAAATACATTCTTTGAAAAGTAAATGGTGCACCTTGTCTAAAACATTGCTTTAACAATGAGTATTATCTATAGTGTCTATAGAAGGGAACGCATTTATCTATGATTTGATGACTTTCCTCGTCACGTTTCCTTAGGCAACACTATATGTGAAGCGATAAGTATTTATTGGTTGCCCCAAGTATGGGATCCAATTTGTAGCGAAAAGTGATGCTTCGTGGTAACGTATCGACCGTTGTCGATTCTTGTAGTTCTGCTCCGGCTATGCTCGAACATGAGACTTTAATCCAGGGTATGCGCGGGTATATTTAATATACATCACCCAGAATAACTTTGGAGACTATTTATTCTCAACTCTTTAACACATTTCGGGAGTTATGCTGACTTCCAATATATATATATCCTACTCTATTGTCTACCTATGTTATTACTCAACAATTATCGCAAATCTCACATCCGGCAATTAAATTAAATCAAGCCCATTCGATTTGAATCTAAATTTCGGTATTATATGTATACACTATATGTACTCAAAGGGACTTTATACTAAATAAAATGCACATTACGTAGATCTATATTCGTTTAGAAGTTTCATAATACTAGAAACAAAATTGAGAACTTAAGGCATGTACGGTCATGCAATATTCATTAAATTATATCTCAATGATTAGGTGTTATTTTTTCAACCTTGTTTACGGCACACATTTACCGGACCTTCAGATCGGCCTTTCCTTCCAGTCAATCGTCTGCTCACGACCCCAGTACTTTGAAACAGGCATATTACCAGTGCCTCTAGCGGAAGACTAGCAAATTATGAGTGAGAGGCGTGGACATGGACATTGAAACAGGATTTGTATCGTGTCTTTGCAGTATTTACATCAGCGTTCGTCTCGTAAACTCGCAATCTCTGCGTGTCTATTGATAAACAACTCAAATAATTGGAAGGTTTCTGTGGCGTGGAGCTCTCGCTTTAACGGCATGACAGAAAACAAATTGATACTCTTTACAGCAGTAAATGAAAAATACAAAACAGTTAGAGCATTATAGGGGTACATGTAATCTTACGTATGTCTAATTTTTAAAACCTTGTATCAGTGTTTGTCTCGGAATTTGATAAAATTCTGGGTAAGAACGGGAAAATCATTCTCACACCGCCAGCATCTTAAGATAGTCTCTCCAGGAAGTGGCATTCAACCATGCAAATTCTATGATCGGTGGTCCCTTCCATCTCGTGTGCAAAAAAGCACACAAAATGTCCTAATGAGATAGTTTTGCACCGTCGCAGTATATTAACCTATTTAGAAGCCGGAAACGCATGCAATGCGAATTTCACTTCTCCACGTCTACTTTCAGACCAAGTCTCACTGAACTAATGACATAATTCATTCAATCTAATTGGCGGAAAAGACCGAATAAATCTGAAGAGCCGATGTATACCTGTCACCTACCTACTGCGTAAAGTTTTCTAGGAAATGATCTCCACTATACAATAAATACAGATATTCATTTTAGATAATATCTGTCAAATTATAAATCTAGATAAGTAAAGTTTTAACAATGCCTTTAATGGTTTAATCAGAAACAAAACAGAATGGCGACAGTGCTAGGTGAGAGCTCCCTGAATGAATATGAACATTTTACTACAGCAGCAGAAAAACCTCCCAAGACAAGCAACAAACTTTGCTGAGCCCCGTTTTAGAGCTATGCCGAAATTAGTATTACCTGCCTCTGAAAGCGTGGTGCTACGCGAGATAAATTCTGTTGTCACAGATACACCTTAATTGACGATGAATGTAAGAAATCATATTAAAATTGTTACATATTCTTAGGCTTATGTAGAGTACTGAAAGTGTGAAAGGGGCTATTTAAAATGAAAATTACGTATCAATATAACGGCGAAAACTAAAGAATAAATTTAGTGCCTTATGTTTTTATTCACAGCGACAAAAACTGAAACGAAAACAGCAGCCAATCGTTAGAGAACACGAGACAAGTAAATTATGACAGTCTGCGAAGCGATTAGTGACAGTAGACATACAAAAGAAGTTACACACATGTATAAAAATGAACCAGACAACCCGGTATAATATAGTTTTCATCTTTATGTTATGCTTACGTTTAATTTTCGTTTGAGTCGTCCTTAATAGGCCTTTCCTAAGACAAATTTTAAATATTACCTTGGATCTTGAAGTCAGGATGAATACAGTGATTAGTGATGCGGTAGATCAGCCCGTAGTCCTTGGTATCAATGTTATTCGAGGTATGTAATTTGTCAGAGAATGATAACTCTAAGAGAACTGTTCCTTGGACAGAATCTGGACCTGCTTGTCGGGAGGTTAACAGAACATTTATCATGCGTCAACACTTCTCCTTTGTTGCGCGTCTTATTATTTTAAAACGAATATACCTACTATTATATAAACGTTATGAAATCAACTTTAACTTTTAAGATCTCCAGTGACACTACTTTCTCCAGTCATGGAAAAAATTATTGAGCGCCTTAGAAGAGTAGAATATTTCTAAGTCCCACGTTGTATTACAGCACGATTTATACAAGTCGATATTTCCAACATACAACTGAGTTATTCATAGTCTGTAGGACACACAAATAGGTTATGTCTTGAATCACTACTAGCATTTGCATCGTACATACGAACACGGCGAAACGCGCCGGGAGGGATGTAGGCGTTGACCTTGTCCACCCTCCAGTACTACACCCCATTTATGACGCCTGTAGTGGGCAGAGGTGGGACGCAGTGGCTGGGGATAGGCTTTGACCCAGAAAGATCTGTTGCGCCATGGGGTTATAACGTTTGCTTTTCATTTTTATCTAATACGTGAGCCTCACACACAAGTAGGTATACACGATGCCTATTGTCATACTAGTTAGCAGCTTTATTATTATTATTATTATTATTATTATTATTATTATTATTATTATTATTATTATTATTATTATTATTATTATTGTTATTGTTATTGTTATTGTTATTGTTATTGTTATTGTTATTGTTATTGTTATTGTTATTGTTATTGTTATTGTTATTGTTGTTATTGTTGTTATTGTTATTATTATTAGTGTTATTAGTATTACTATTATTATTACTACTAATTATTATTATTATTATTATTATTATTATTATTATTATTATTATTATTATTATTATTATTATTATTATTATTATTATTGGCTGATGGTAGGATGGTAGCTACTTCTTTCTGAGCTATGATTCAAAATCGGGAAAGAAAAAGACAAAAATATTTACAGAGTAATAAACATTGCAAATCAACCGATGTAGTTTGCTCAGATGTCCTACAAAACATAAATGTATTGATTTTTTCTATTGACCAGAAATTATCGTGGAATTCACATGTAAATCCTATTTACTAGATTGTTTAGAGTCTTGTGTTTGCTCAAAAACTATGCGTTACGCCTGAAAACTGCATAGTGCACTTTCGTTTTTTTTCAATCCACGCTATGCTATGATTTTATTTAATGGGATAATGTGAGTGGCATTGACGATGTTTAATTGCTTACAAAAGGAGCTACTCAAATGTTGTTTAAATCTCCGCACCTTGTAAACCTCTATTTGTTAAACAAAGGAATTTTACTGTGACAAATTTGCATATTTTCGGTGTTTACCTCCTAAAAAGCCTATAATTGGTTACGGTAGTAGAAAATTCATACTCGTAATACTAGTTGGAGCTCAGATTTGTATATGTTTATGTTATTGGATAAAAATGATTAATGGTGTGAAAACATTGACACTGTGATAGATTAATTTTATTAATTTAAAAGCTCTGTCGTTTAATTGATAAAAATTGCAGAACAAAAATACAAGGTAAAAATAGTAACAACACCTTTAAAATGTAAAAATGTGTTAAAAGTGCAAACGAATAATAAAAATTCCTCGGAAATGGCTCTAGTAGCCTGCGTATTCAAAAACCTCTGACCTGCAGTGTAAATACATAAGATCTTTACAAATAATTTTAAAACAGTAAAAATTTGAATATTGTGATGAACCAAACACAAAATTAAGCAAAGATTAATGGTAAGTAAATAATAACCTAATAACAAACAAATAAACCAACAAATAAATAAAATAAATCAAATCTAAGCATTTTTATTTTTCGCTTCACGACTTCCCTTACTAAGATAATATTGTAAGTAGTACCCGAATGTTTATGATCCAAAAATGTTAGAAAGATGCAAGTACTTATGATCGAAAAAAATTAGAAAATATGACGAATATATGACCTAAAGTGTTTTGCTGTTTAACATCATATTGAAAATTTAACACACTCAATAATAAATAAATAATATTAATTTTATTGTTGCACTTTGAATTTATTCAGCTCTGCACAGAATGAAATAAATGCCACATTTTGAAGTCCGATCAGAAAGAAGAACTACAATAGCAAATTACATACATTTTAAAGTTTTCAAAAAGGAATGATCTTCCAATTTCACGCAACATTGAATTGTAACGGAAAAAGGACTTCTCAACATCGCATGATCTTATTAGGGCATATTTAATCAATCATATCATTAGAGTTTAACTGTGTGTGCTTTCTTTATGTCTGTCACTTCCTATGCGTCTGTCTCTTTCTAATGCAGCTTATTCTCCAATCTAGCGAAAATATACAGTTCTAAGAAAGATAATTGTAAGACATATTACAGACAAGAATTAGATGTGAAAATGGGTCTTTGGGATGACTGTAAGCATATATGCGAAATGGATAAAAATATAAAAATCTGATGTGTTGCACTCACATGACTTTCCATTCCTACAAACTCTTATTCTTATATTTTCTTCGTGTTAGCTGAGATAAATATTTGTACAAATTACCTTATTGCTTATTTCCTTGTAGATGTAAAGGGAATATGGAAATACAGTAGGCTTTGAGTGATAGTCAAATCTTTTAATGCTTTGAGATTCTGTTCTCTTTACACGACTGGCATAGATATAAAAACATGAGTAACGATGTTCCATTTGACAGAAGTATAAGTTCTCCAGAACTTACTCAAATAACAAGGAATATCTCCGAAATGGTTCACTCAACAAAAAATTTGTTGGGACATAAGTTTTGTACAGCAAGATTTGGTCTATGTCTTACGGTTTACCAGTTACGCAAAAGTCATCCAGAGTAAACAGGACTACATAGGCTATAACCAAAAAATTTAAAATATACAATTCATTTGTCATACAAATGTCTTAAACATATGCCATTTTAATCAAACAAGTTAAGAGCCATTTTCAAGAAAATAACACTGTTCGGAAAATTGTCCATGTAAAGAGTAGTTTAGGGTGGAGAAATTTTCTTAAAACTCTTCGTGTTGCATCCTTAAAGGATATACAATTTAAATATCAACTTTGGTTTTTAACCGACTTTTCGTTTTTAAGTTGTGATGTGCATGGACCTTTTTCTAAAAATGCCTTTTTGGATTCAGGGGGCCTCAAAACATTAATTTCCGGTGAAATCTTGACATCGAATTTTTGGGTGGAATACAATACTTCCTCTACTTACTAGTAGAGAAAAAAAATTGCAATAAAATGAGATGATAATTTTATAAGTTTAATCATCATTGATAAAATCGTGCTTCGTTTATATTTTCTGTGGAAAAATAACCACAAAGAAGAAAAATGACATTTCATAAACATATGGGCCGTAATTATAAGTGTAATTGATTGGGAACTGTATAGAAACGCATGGAGCAGTGGGTTCAGCGCAAAGGGCCGCGTGTGGAAGATCTAATAACCGACCTCGCGGTTGGACCTGTACCTTTAGCGGGAGGTGGGTCGTTGATCTGCGGAAAACACCGGCTACCCGACTCGATCATTCGCATCGCCTCACTATACTCATCTCTGCCCGTTTGTTTCTCTGTCGCACAAACAAGCGAACAGTCAAAACTGTATCAGAGCCGTGGCAATTAAATTGAACTAAATTCCCTTTGTCTGTGGAAACAAATTATGGAGGTGTGCTAAGATCTCCAATTATACACAAACATTAACTTTGCTGAGTTCCGGCCACGTTAGCTGGAGATGCAATACAGGCGGACCTGCCTGTATTGCATAATGGACGTACAGTATACACCGGATGAAAGTTTCTTCGTAGATATTGAGAATGTTCTAGTTAGCAGCTAGTAATTGAGTCGTCCAGTATCAAAACTGGCTGTCACAATATTTATTTTCCCAGTATGTATTCATCAAAAGCTTCTGCAGACCAACCAATGAAAGTAATATTTTCGTTTCATTTTTATTAGGCTTCATACGATGGGTTCGTGTTGTATTAATATGGAAAATCATATTAATGATTTACTATATTTTTTTCAAAATTTTAAGCTTCGACTTGCCGGATTAATTGCACAGACATTTTATTAAAACTCTAAACCTTTCACATAAGAAACACTTTATTTCAATCGGTATCCAACATGAATAAAAAACATAGTTTATTTATTAATCATAAAAAATGCACTATGATATTAAAGTAGGACAAAAGTTGGTAAGAACACGAGAAAATTAAAAGAAAAACACAGTAGTTTTTTCTTTCACTTTAAGCTTTTATAAGCAGAGATTTGATATGAAAAATAATATCAATTCTCTATTAAAACAACAGCACTTTGATAGATATAATTTTACACACCTCAATCCTACTTTGCATTAGATTACAATATCTGGCATGCTCTTGGTATATGTCAATAACATGGTATTAAGGAAAATGCTTTCGTGCCAATTAAAAAGGTCATTTGTACCAACATAACATCTGCAGCTAAAGTAATCAATTATTTTTAACTTCTGCGTATCCATTTAGAGCTGATGATTTGTTGAGCCGGCGATAATAAGGTTTCAAAGCGAAAACGCTGAAACGGGATATTATTGTAACAATAATTTTCTTCATTGACTTGGCCGATTTTTAATGCACTTCCTGCATGACTTGGCCCATTCTGTTGCAGAACTTGACATTTAACTTGACGTGTAATATGTAGTCTTATCAAAAGGAGGAATATTTGTTATATTTTCAATTTACAATAAAAAATAATTCTTCAAAAGCTTGTGACTTGGCCGATTTTGATACTAGACGACTCAATAATTGTACAATATGGCAAATAACTTAATGGACGATTAGTGTTTTCTTTATTAACTTCGTTTCATGCTAGCATACAAGATAATTAAAATTCCTGTACTCAGATTTACATTATTACCACCGATATTAATAAAATGTTTTACTCCTTCAACCATTGGTTGTATATTTATTGTTCCAAACATGCGATATAATCGTATTTATTAATTGCACGCTTTAACTCATGCAGTATTTAAATATAAGTATTTCTGCGCAAGTAACCATGTGAGTTTTGGTAGTTGACTTGATCCTACAGGTGAGAAATCGAGTTTAGTATGCTTGAACATGATACTGCTTTGAACAACTGACACTGATTAATTTTATTTTTACCTTCTCTACTACGTAAGTAGAGGAAGCATTGTAGTCCACCCAAAAATTCGATGTCGAGGTTTTACCGGAATAAAAAAAGCACTTTTAGAAAAAGTTGCATGTGTGTGTCTGTCAGTCTGTGGACAGCATAACTCAAAAACGAAAAGTTGGTATTTAAGTTTAATGTCTTTCAAGAATGCAACACAAAGATTTTGAAGAAAATTGCTCAACCCTAAACTACCCCTTACATGGAAAATATTTGATTCTCTTGAAAATGGCACTAATGATTTTGATTAAAATCTGTATGTTTGAGATGTTTTTATGACAAATGAAATGTATATCTTGAATTTTATGGTTATAGCCATGAAGTCCTATTTACTCTGCATGACTTTTGCATAACTTGTAAACCGTAAGAGGTAGATAAAATCTTATATAAAAAATTGTACATCTTGCTAAAACACACAATTTAGTTCTAAATAATTCTTTTAGAGTGAACCGTTTCGGAGATATTCCTTGTTATTTTCTATAAGTTTTGGAGAATTTGTACTTCTCTCAAATTGAACATCGTTATTCATGTTTCTATATGTTAACTGTGCAAAGAGAACGGAATTTGAAAACATTAAAAGATTTGACTATCCGTCAAGATTTATTGCATTTCCATATTCTCCTTGTATCTACAAGAAGATAAACAATAAGATAATTACTACAAATGTTTACCTCGACCAACATGAAGTAGATAGAGCAATAAGAGTTTGTAAGAATAGTTGTACAGGAGGAGAGAAAGTCATGTGACTGCTACACATATTTTTAAACTTCTTCTTGGATCTGCAAATATCTACCTGACGACTTGTGTCACAATATATTATTGTAGTTAGTATGAAAATTAATTTAATAAACATGTGTGAATTTCCTTTGAGGGTTCGATACAAAACATATAAACTAGAGTAGAGAGAAAGAAGTGGTTCTGAAGTGATACTGGAAGAGTGGGTATTTACAAAGTGGTGACTGACAATTTAAAACTGAGACAGTGAACCTATCAATAGGCAGACAAAAAGACGGATATTTTATCTTGTAGAGCTTACTACCCTTAAATGATATAAAGTTACAGCTTGAAATTAATGGTATGAATATCATTGAACATACAAAATAAAACTGTTCTCGGTGGGCTAAGGCTGCCCACTGTATGGGTTTTAAAGGAAACACAGATAACACGAATCCACTTGTAAACTTTGTAAATAATATAAATAATGTTAATTTGAGCCTGTAAGCCGGGCCCTTTTGTACCGGCACCAGGCAAATGTTTTAGTTCAATAAATAAGTTTAAGTTTAAGTTTAAGAACACGTTTTAATTAAAATTCTCTTGAGATTAGTTTCAGAATACTTAAAATTAGTTGTATATTTAATATTAACATTAATTTAAAACCATAGACCAAAGAAGATATATTAAGTCTTCCCGAGTGACGAATAGGAATGTTAAAATTATCTCTCATACGGGTGTCGTAGTATGAAGATCAACACTTGTAAGGAAATATCTCTGTTAAAAAACTGCTATATATAGTTCGTAGATAGTTAACATATTAGAACTAATAATCATTTCAGTTGTAAATTCATAAGGCTTATTTTACATGATTTTCTACTGTCAATACCCGCTAAATATGTTTTGGGGTAATGGTGGATCTAAGCTGCATTTAACAGAGCACTCATTGGCTGTTCAGTTCTCCAGGCTGACACAAAATGAATTTAGAGGATACCCTGAGCAGCGAACAGCATAAGACATAAGGCATATTTAAGCAGATTGGAAAGTACAGAGTGTACTGGGCTGAAAATCGACTGTTTTGACGAACTTTGGACAAAACTTTACCGATGGGTTTCCTAAAGAAAGGGGGGGAAAAAATGCAATATGTCGCTATTACGTTTATTTCCTTCTTCAAGTTATATATATTGAAACTCGTTTACTTGTTCAACAGAGAGCAGTTTGGAAGACAAACAAGAATATCCATGCACCGCCGTTAATTTGCAGGAGAGGCCAATGGGCCAAATCCCGTGAAGACATTTCGATATCTTAGGATTCTATGTGAACCTATTTAACACTACAAACTCTTCCTTTTTCAGTATGAAAATAGTAATATTAATTTATTCATAAATACTTCCCGCCCTTGCAACTGCAAACAATAGAAATCCAAAGCCACTCAGGAGTTGATACATTTAAGGAACATCATTAAATTTGACCAAATTTTGCAAACTTGCCCCTTGGGACCGGTTTCTTGAAATTCATGAACTTACTCTAAGCTTAGTGTGCAGGTTTAGTTCCAAATAATATTGATGAGAAAAATTTTACTGCCCTAAATGGTACTATAAAATAAGTTAAGTTTATTTATTAAGATACATATTTTACTAATACTTGTATATCATGTGCATAAAAATAATTCCCAATTTAGAGAAACTGGTAAATGAAAAGCAAGTTTAAACGTCAACATGGTACTACAGGTCTTCGAAGTTAATTTTAATGTTCTTATTAAATAGTTTACTGAGTAGTGTTCTATTACAATTCAATGTGTTTACTTTGATGATATGTAAACAAATCTGATGTGTTGCACTCACATGACTTTCTTTACTCCTGTACTAAACATTCTTACAAACTCTTATTCTTCTATCTTCTTCATGTTAATACAGATAAACATTTGTACAAATTATCTTATTGTTTATTTTCTTGTAGGTGCAAGGGAGATAATGGAATACATTAGACATTGAGCGATAGTCAATCTCGACACCATTTTTTCAGTAGAATACAATACTTCCTCTACTTTAGTATACGTAGTAGAGAAATTAAAAAGATGGCTGTGGAAGTTGATAATATTGTCTGAAATTAGTATAAGATGGATGTGTAAGGATATCCAAACTGTTAGGTTCTAGGGTTCAATATAATTATAGTCTCATTATAGAAACAAGATAATGGGATGTGAGAGAAACGTAGCTCCTTAAATTCAGGGGAATAAATTGGGAAAATGAAGACTAGTAACAAGTAAATATACAGAATGTCTTAAAAGAACAACGTTCATTGTGCTATGCGGGATCACAAACTAACAATTTTTCAAGAAAAAGTGGACAATGTCTGAGAATGGTTTGGGCATGGTGATGGGCGTCGGTCAATAACCTCAACAAGAGCAGTACTTTTCAAAATGGTTTCAGTTTGTCTACCTCCTACTCGATCACATCAGCGGTGCACATGAGTCAATAGGTGCGATGTGGTGGTAAGAGTTTTATCGCTGCACTCTGACGTTACAGGAGTATTGCACCCAATATTACACTCCATAAAATAATCGTGAGGTTTAAGGCCTGTGGAGCGCGGTGGCCATGGAATTGGTTCCTCTTGGCCAATCCATCGATTTGGATATGAGACGTTTAGGTGATTCAGCATATTTGCAACAAAGCGTTGCAGCCTCATTAACTTCCGAACCTACATCCAATAGCGTAGGCAAAATATCTCTTGTAAATGTTGGGTAAGTTGGTCCTGTCTGTCAGTCAGTCTCCTTGGCAGCCCATTTCCTGTCTCATACAACATACTGTCGATGATATTTTGAGACACCCGGTATATATGCAACCAAGTAGATGCATGGAAACGTTGGCAAATAAAATACTTATACCTCTGCAGGTACACTTTACTAATATTTATATAAGAATACTTTAGTTAGAATTCAAAATACATAATATAAATTTAGTTAGATGTTATTTAAAAATATCTGATATGTTGCATTCGCATGGCTGTTTCCAATCTTGATCAAGGCCCATTTAACATTTATTTTTTGTCTACTTTATGTTAATCGAAATAAGCATTTTCAGAAATAGTTTTATTGCATATTTCATTGTAGTTACAAGTAAATAAAGGAATACATTGTATTTTAAGTAGTTAAATATTCAAGAGCTGGTTGCTAAATGATGCATGACCAAGAGATAAAAAAGTGAAAAACTACTCCTGATTTGAGAAAACTGAAAGTGTTATTTGAAAATGCAAACCAATAACAAGGAATATCTCTAAAATGGTTTGTTCCAAAAAAGCAGTTTGACAAATTATATGCTTTAATGAAATCTACATTTTTGTATATATTGCAATTTTATGATTTATCAGTAATGCATAATGAGAAGACTTTCAGAAAAATCAGCTTTCAGCTTCACTTCACTTCATTTCACATTAAAATATCTTAAACATTTAATTAAATCAGTCTTTAGAACAGTTTTTGATAAGATAAAATTTCGTGAATTTTTCCATGCAAAGGGTAGTATGGGGTGATGGTCTGTTGAAAATGTGTGTAGCGGTTAGCGCGCTCGCCTACCACCTAGGCGGCCCGGGTTCGATCCCAGGGACCCACAAGTGGTATTCGTGGTGGACGAAGCGGCGTCAGGGCGGGTTTTCTCCGGGTGCTCCGGTTTCCCCCGCCATCTCATTCCACCGGTGCTCCATCTTCATTCCATGTGTCATCAGTGTCACCGCCTGCGGTGCCGTAGTAGTAAAAGCGGGCGTTAAACACTACAAACAAAATGTGTGTGTTGCACCCTTAGAAGCTGCTGAAATTAAATATAAAGTTTGGTATCAAATGTTTTTGAGTTGTTTTTCAACGGCGCACGCACGCACGCACGCGCGCACACACACACACACACACACACACACACACACACACACACACACACACACACACACAAATATCTTATTTGAAGGGAATATTAAAGTATTATCGATAAAATTTCGGAATCGAATTTTTGGGTAAAATACAATACCTCCTCTACTTATTATACCTAGCCCAACCTCAAAATAGTTTGGTCACGTTTAGCCTAAAAGAAAAGAAGTGGTGGAATGCTAGGAAGTAAATAAATAAAATAAAATAAGTAAATAACTAAATAAGTAAATAAATGAATAAATGAATGAATAAATGTTTGAATGAATGAATGAATGAATAAATAAGTAAATTTAAATGAATAAGTAAATATAAATAAGTAAGTCAATAAGTAAATATAAGTAAACAAGTAAAAAGTAAATAATAAAATACACTATGGAAATGTATAGATGAGATAGATGTAGAAGAAACCAATTACTCTGATATGAGATATTAACCTCTCCGTTTTGGTGTGCCAAGGTTCAATTCACCATTCACAAGCCATAGTTGGAGTTAGGTTTCAACGCAGCACGGAAAACCGTCATTAATGCTGACACTCGCAAGCCAATCCTTGTCTAGACACGTGACAGACTGCCTAGTGTAATTAGTTTCATCCCCCTCTTCTTCTCCATCCCCAAAACTTTTTTGTTTGTATGTTTGTTCAGGTTTACTCGTCAGAGCATGTGGATTTTTCTGATACTATCACACAAAAAAACATAGATAATGGTGTTTGAGATTATTCTCTGTCCTTTTCCTCCCCATTTTTCTCTCTCCAACCACTGTAAGCAAAAAGAGTTCACACCTCATTAGTAAACAGGGGATTTTCCCCCTTCTACTCTCAGCACTAATTGAATAATTGCGTTCGCACCAAGCCTATAGTGGCCTAACAATCTTGTTCAGATCGAAAACTAACGCCAGAGTTATATATGTATGTATACTATATAGAAAAACTGTATATATGTAGAAAGTCCCAACGCCACACGAGAAAAAAGAGGAGCAGGAAGAAAAACAGGAGCGGAATTTTGCCTCGCTTCATTAGCAGCGAAACAAGCAACCAACCAGAGAGCAAAAACACAAAAGAATGCCACTTCACTCTTCTCAGGTAGTCGTGATAATATGACGACTCCTAATTAAGCTACCGTAGTACACATGCTTCAGTCTTCACAGTAAAACTCACCACGCACATGCAAACGAGCCATAATCGGTTTGGCTCTCTACAATAGCTTCTTTCACAAAACTGCTATCTTCCTCTCTCAAGAAGAAGAAGACAACCTCTCAACCATCATCTTGGTTTATCCAACTTTATACAATACTGGTACATTCACATGACTTTCTCCAACCACTGTCATTCTTCTATTTATTTCCTGTTCATCGATAAACATTAATGGAAGTTCTGTCATTGCATATGTCAACGAGTTTAATGCAATACAACAACTGCGCTTTAAAAAGAGTTGGAATGTTCTATCCTGTGAATTTTAACTCTTTATCTATAAAACCATTTAGCATAATTAGCTTAAATGTTCAACGCATATGCAGATAGGTATCTTTTAGGAGATACGACGGTTTCATGGCCTTTCCGGTTATGTTGACATGTAGATAAATGAACTTATCCGCATTCATTTCTACCAACTTAACCTACCCTCCTATACTGCATACAGGAGGCCTAGGCCGCTAGCACTTTCACACACTTAAACTTAACAATATTTTTATTGATATAGATATAAACTATAATCAGATACTTGTTGATTTTTATTACCTCAATAATTGTCCTCTTATTTACACTGTATACATCATAATTTGTACTAACCATTCTTCCAAACTCTTATTCCTGTATCTTCTTCGTGTTAGTTGAGATAAACATTTGCAGAAATTATTGCTTATTTCCTTGTAGGTGCAAGGTGAATATGAGAATACACTAGGCTTTGAGCGATAGTCGAATCTTTTAATGCTTTGAGATTCTGTTCTCTTTGCACGATTAACATATAAAAAATGAACAACGATATTGCAATTGAGGAAATCATAAGTTTTCCGGAACCGATATAAATAACAAGGCATATGTTCGGAATGGTTCACTTTACAACAAAATTTATTTGGACACAAATTGTGTTTTAGCAAGATCTACATTTTTTGTAGTAAGATTTGGTCTATCTCCAACAGTTTACAAGTTATGCAAAAATCGTCCAGAGTAAATACGACAGTTAGAAAATTCAAAATATATTCAGTAAATTTGTCATAAAACTATCTTAAACACGTCATTTTAATCAAAATCGTTAAAACCATCTTCAAGAAAATAAGAATTTTCGAAAAATTTTCCACGCAAAGGGTAGTTTAGGGTAAAGGAATTTTCTTCAAAATCTTCATGACGCATCCTTGAAAGACATTAAACTTACATACCAACTTTGGTTTTTAACCGACTTTTCATTTTTGAGTTATGCTGTCCACAGACTGACATACAGACACATGGATCTTTTTGTAAAACTGCTTTTCTTTTGGATTCAGGGGGTCCAAAACATATATTTCCGATGAAATCTCGACATTGAGTTTTTGAGTGGAATACAATAGTAATAAAGCACTGGAATCAGTCCAACAGATCAAAGATATCATGCAGAGAGTCACTGAAGTTTAATAGCTATATGTTACGTGGGATAAACAGAGTAGGCCGTGCTCAAATCAATAATTATCCATAGTAATCATGGCAGCCAACTTGAACGAGTGTGTGTATTCTGAAATCGAAGAAACTTAGAAAATACGCTGTACTTCTCTCATACGTGAAAAATCAAAGAGAGATACGAAAGTTAATATATGTTAATTAATTTCAACCATCAAGACACCATGGAAAAATGAATGTTATGTTTCAATGTTAGTATTTCACATTTCCTTCATACGCCATATTAAATTACTAATTATCTCCCCCAAAACATTGTATGCAATTCACATGTTTAAGTGTTTTTATTAATCCTTGGAAATTGAAAAGCCTCGATTGCGTCTCTTCTTTTCAAACATTTCCTTGGTTCAGTGAAAGTCACTTAGCATTCTTATAATGGTTGGCTGATTCTTTTTTTCTTCATCAGAAACGAAGTTATGACTTTTTAGTGTAATGCCTAAGTTTTTATTGAAAAATGTCTTTTAAATTAAAACAAAACTATGCTTTATGCATAGAAGACTGTCCATTAAAATAAAGCTCATTTAGCTGCAAATGTGTGGTTAAAACTTCAGCACATTGTACCAATAAATTTCAGAGATACTGGAGCAATATGCAAAACATTATTAGTTCTTCAGAAAGTGAAATTAAAAAAGACGAGAAAGCCTAAAACATATTAGCAGCGTTATTTTTAATAATTTTAAGCTATCTATAGTCAGCACACCTCTATGAAGGTTATATCAAAATAATGAAAGATCTGAAATATTCAGTGCAAGTAGACCATGAATTGCACCCCCCCCCAAAAAAAAAAAAAAAAAAAAAAAAAAAACCACACACACACTAACCCCCAGCTTCCCTTAACCGATAGTCAAATCTTAAGAGATCATTGGTGTATGATGGCCTTGAAATTGGGTTCTCTTTGCATGTCCAAGGAAAAAGAGTTAAACGCCCTTCCATTAGTGAAATGAATAGGTACCTATGAATATTTTATGTAATATTGTTCATTATAGTATCCTCAATCAGCAGTACACATATCTGCACTTAGGTATACCTACCTACCACAAACATTATCATTTAATATGAAAGATAAGAAAGATGGAAATAGAGGAAGATTAAGATCGGTCTGGGTGGCTCAGTTGGTTAGATGCTGGCCTACTGAATCCAAGGTCGCGGATTCAAATCCGGCCCAGACCGATGGTTTTTAAGTGTGCTGACAGCACCATGTCATTAGATATGTATGTAAACTAACTCCTAAGTGATGAAATTCCAGTGCACCGGCGACGCTGATATGATCCTGACAATTGACAGCGTCGTTAAACAACAAAATAAAAAAAGAACGATGAAGAGAAGCATTTACTGTCATTGATATAAAGAGCAGAGGAGAATGGACTTCTTCTACGAATATTGGTTTTGGGGGTGCAGTTTCTTGAAGATATTTGGTCTGATGAAATGGTGTGTAGCTGAGCACTTGCAGTGCATCTCGCATTAGCAATGATTACATTAGGAAAGTGGGGTAGGGTGGATTGCATCTGACTGGACCGTTTATCGCATTGTAGGAATGATTAGCTGTGAAGGTCTCTGCTTCATGGCGGAGCTAGGGGAAGCAACGTGGGATACCAACTTAAGAGCGAAAAAACACGTTCCCTACATTGATCGAAACGCCATGATCTCAGTTTACAAATACCTATATTTCGCTAAAAATTACTAACGAATTTTTGTTTGTGAACCCACCAAGTTTTAGGATTTACTTCTGTGTCAGATAATTACTAAATTTAAATTATTGTAAGTACCATAATTACTGAATTTACATTTTATGTATTAGCAAAATATCCTAATTCAATCTGAATCATACAAGTAATTATAAAAACTAAATTCAAAGAAAAGTTTATTTCATTTTCCAATAACTCCAATTAAATAAATTTCATAATAATCAAACATTAATATTTAACCCAATTAACTATTATTGTAGTGGTAGGAATTATACCAGAGTATTGCATTTATAAATTCTCATATGAATTAAACGAGAAATATATTATTCTAGTTCTATAAACTTTAACTACTATTCAATGATAACGAGATTTGTTTTCTATAGCTGTAACATTGTGTATTTTTAAGGTTACTGAAAATTATACAACATTTAATTTTACAAAAGAAATTTGAAAGCTCTGCAATTGTCTACTTACTTACAAGGCTTTGGTATAATTTATATTTACTTCAAATAGCAGCTATTGGAAGAGAGAGCCTATGATTTCTGTGTGCTATTTTCGCAAAACTTAATGCTTTTCCTTCAGAAAGGAAGTGACTCTAATGGTTTGGATACAATTTTGTATTCAGATAAGGTTTTGCTTTCTGAGTTTACCTATATGGGTGCCTTTTCTGAAAAAAGCGCGATTTTACACACACAAATAAGTTAGAGAATTTTTTGTATGTTTGAAATAGAAATACTACGTAACAAACTGTGGGTTCTTTTTAATTTAATTTACCCAAAAGCCATTGAATCTATTGAAATACGCCAAAGGAAAAAGTTTTTGTTTATTCAATTTTCTATGAATATAGGTATAAATTAAGAACCTTCAATGAATAATAACTTAGCCAGGTGATAAAAAATGGTTTTTCTAGAAAACTATAAACTTTTCAACATTTTGGTACTATACTTTCTTGTTATTCACAACATGAGAAATTTGCTGTTAAAGTCTGGCGGATCATTTCATCCATCCTGTATATCGATTTATATTATAATTTTAATGTACAATATATTACTTTCACTTGGCTTTCGCTTTCGCTTTTCTTTTACGTACAACATATCCTTCTCTATTCACCCTTCAATATATAATTCGTATAATTTTCTATTATTGAAATATAAATGTAACATATTACATTTAACTATCTCCTCCGAAAAAAACAATTTAAAGGAAAAAAACCTTCCTTTTAACGCTCTTTAATCGGATTTGTCATATATGATGACGAATTTATGTAATGGGTTAAATGAGAATTTTGAAGTTCATCTATTAAGTGTGAATTTATTTTGTAAAGTTTCTCTTTTAAGTTCTTTAGGAAATAAAAATTTTAGGAGGTTAAATCAAGGAACGATAGGCCTTTGAAAAGAAAAGTTTTCCAAAACAAATCTTCAAGTTTTAGATGGACTGAAAAATAATCTTCGTCAAGAAATGTTTGCCATTCTCAGAAGTTAAAGTTGAGTTTTTATTTATGAAGGCTTTCTAAATGCTGTGGTTCTCAGCGTCCTGTGCTATGTAGAAAGTGGAAGACTATAATTTTGATTAGAGGCTTGTTATCAGCTTCCGGTTCTTTTACGTACCATAAATCTGCTATACGGGACCACCACCATTCTAAGGATTTTTACGCCGCAGAAAACCATGGTCCTCCGCCGGGTTTGAACCCGCGACCTCCGGAACCAGAGGCTAGCATGTCACCCTTAGAGTACGTAAGATGACATGACTCTCAGAGGGAAGTAAAAGGGTGTAATTAGGTAATTTCCTAAGTGAATACCAAAAATACTTGAACAACAAAAGGAGACGGTTTCAACATGTCCTTCCTTGATATACGCGAGTAATCTATCTAGTTTTCTTTCTAAGTGTTAATGTCATTGTGCTGAAAATAATTTACGTGACAAACCGTATACTGCGAACTGCCTGTCACCCACATCGTCGACACAGGAACTAGCCTCGCCGGTCGGGCGCAACCGCGGAACCCGTTCTGTGAAGTATTGCTCACCCGATAGGTCTCAATACTCAAAATAGACATTATAGACACTGGAAAACCTTTTCCATACGTTTATCTTAATACATAGTATGTATATCTGTGTCTATTCCTTATAGGCTTCTCCACTGTTACACCAATATCGACCCAACTTGGTACAGATAACCTTTAACAAAGGCAAAAAGTGCTGTCTAGCTTAGGATTCGAAATTCTACTCCATTTCACAAATTATTTAATTTTATGCAGTGCCTACGAAAGCTTGCAAGAGCACCTATATCTTTGTCAGGGATAATTTGCAGTAGCTGGAGCATTGCCAACATAAGAATAATTATTTACGTCTTGACGGTCTCACAAAATAACAAAAGAAGAGCGAGTGCACATAATATTCGTTAATCTCCTCCCTGACCTAATAAATAGCATGTACTTAATGAATACCATTCAAGCTTTAATTTGCATCCTCTGAAAATCTTCTCGCACATACACATTATACATTTCGCTAACCTGGGCGCTCATCAAGATTTTCCCTTTGATTTTAACCCCTTCAAAGGCATATTCTACACTAGGCTATAACGTCTGGTTATCAATCATGACAAACTGCCTGACAAATTGAATACACTCAGTAACTCTTTCTCTTTTAGCCAACACGGTCAAAAGCATAAACATGCACTTCGTTTCTACGCCATTTTGTATCCTTTGTTTAGATTATTAGTTAAGGACTGACACAACCTTGCACCGCGGGCTAAAGTAGCCATTGAAATGGCTGAAGCTTCGTGTAACGATAAATGATGTGACGTAGGCAGGAGGTGCAGTGAGATTCTGTTAGGCGTTCTGTGTATACACCGAAAATAGTTATTTGAATTCAAATGCGAGTCCTAATTATTACATTTATGTTGAGAGGAATATATACTACCGCAGCCATAGCCGAGTGGCAGATTCAGGTAAAATATAATTTTAAGATTAATAAAACAATTTTAAATACTATCTTATCTGCTGATGATCAGGTTATTCTGTCAGAAAATGGGAATATGTTACAAACAGCCACATTCCAGCTGGAGAATACAATGAAAGCTAATAATTTAAATATATCGGTAATGAAAACAAAAGTAATTGCATCACTGGCAAAATACCAAATGAGGTCTAAAATAATGATCGATAATAAAGCTATAGAACAGTTACAACATTTTAATTATTTAGGATGTCATGTTTCGTTTGACTATGACAAAGATTTGAAAAATAAAGTTTATAAATTTCAAATTATATGTGGTACTATAAAGAGAACGTTAAGAAATAAAATACAGAAAGAAACAATGCTAAAATTTTATACGGCAGTGGCGGTACCTATTTTTACTTTTAGTAAAGTAGAGGAAGGCTTCTATTCTATCCAAAAAAAATCGATGTGGAGATTTTACTGTAAATATATGTTTTGAGGCCCCCTGAATTAAAAAAAAAGATATCTTTAGAAAAAGGTTCGTGTGTGTATATGTCTGTCTGCACAGCATAACTCAAAAAAGAAAAGTTGGTATTTAGGTTTAACGTCTTTTAAGGATGCGACACGAAGATTTTGAAGAAAATTGCTCTGCCCTAAACTACCCTTTACATGGAAAATCTTGAATATCTTGAAAATGGTTCTAACCATTTTGATTAAAATGCCACATGTTTGAGACAATTTTATGACAAATGAAATATTTCTCTTGAATTTTCTGGCTATAGCCCATGAAGTCGTATTTACTCTGGACGAATTTTTGAATAGTTGGTAAACTGTAAGAGATAGACCAAATCTTACTATACAAAAATGTAGATCTCATTAAAACATACAATGAATGTGAGAATAAATTATTTTATAGAGTGAACCATTTCGGAGATATGCCTTATTATTTGTGTGAGTTTTGGAGAACTTATAGTTCTGTCAAATGGAGCATCATTATTCAATTTTTATATGTTAACCGTGCAAAGAGAACGGAATTTGAAACCTTTAAAAGATTTGGCTATCGCTCAAACTCTGTTATATTCCCATAATTCCCTTGTGCCTAGAAGAAGATAAACCATCAGAGCATTTCTGCAAATGTTTATCTCAACTAACACGAAGAAGATATAGGAATGAGAGATTGTAAGAATGGTTAGTACAAGAGTAGAGAAAGTCATGTGAGTGCAACACATCAGATTTTTACTTAGGTTTAGAGATTTGGGCCATGAATATAAAGGAAGGAAGAATGATAGAAACCGTAGATATTCCCCACAGAACATAAGAGAAGCGAAGCTATTAGAAAACAACTAAATATATGTAACCTAAATGACAAAATTATGAATTACAAACGAATCTGGCACGACCATATACTCGGAATCAGAATAATAGACCGATAAAGCAACAAATTCAAATTAAACCATAATAACTAGAGATGTAGGAACACCTCGACGCCGATAGGAGGTCAGAACAGGTCAATTTGTCCTATGTTGTTGAAGATGATGTTGGTATTAAAAGCAAGAGTTGAAAGTCCCTTTCTTTGTTTGTTAAAGGAAGAGATGGAAAGGTTTACATATGAAGTCTGGGCTAGGAAGCATACAGATGCAGCATCACAAGGTACAGGATGCGGCAAGCGCTCCCACAAAAACACGTGTGTCCTTCTTGCACTACTAAAACTAAGACATTATTACCCAACATTTCCCCCTCCTACCCTCTAGTGAAACATTGTCTGTCCGTCTCTTTCTCACTCTCTCTGCTAAGCTTTAGTATAGAATTGATTCAAGGGACCCAGGCTCGACTCCCTAAGGTACAGCCACTTCTGTTCGACACCCTATTAAATGGAGAACACACCCCCTCTACCCGTATAAAACTATTTCCCCAGGGTGCAAGGAAAACACGCTTTTTGTATCCCTTAACATCCCCGATTATGGCGTAGAATGCTGCCTTCTCCGCGCATGCGCCAGAGGGTGGGGTAGGCGTCGTAAATTCCCTCTCTCACTCTTTTTCTCTCCATCTCGTTCCTCTAATGTTGTTTCTCTAACGCTGTCTCCTTTTGCCACCCCCTCTCTTTTTTCATAGCTGTTTCTCCCTTACAGACAAACTCTATCTGTATTGTCTTGCTACTGGAGGGCTGCGAAAAAACAAAAATTATATGCTGAACTGAATTAATTCGCCACGCGAAAGTAAGAAGGGAAAAAAATTAAAAAAAGAGCGTACATTATAACGAAGCATGGGAAGCTAAGGTGAAGTTTGGTAGAGTGAGCTGAGAAAAACGCAAATTGTGTTTTGTGTTTGGGATCCAATTGTGAGTCTGCATTCAATATTTCCTTTCAGAATCCTTCACCTTCCCCCTCTATCAGCGCTCTCTCTCTCTCTCTCTGGCGGGTGTTTTGGAAACTAAACTCGAACTCGCCTTTCATTGTAATCGCGAAAAAGCGTAGGAGCGTTCGTTATGTGGTGTAGACATGCACCGGTACATTTCTTTGATCTCGGATCTAAAGAACCGCAAGAGGGAAGAGGTGTTATATAGACGCATCCAGACAACAAAGGCCTCACGAACAATTGACAATCTTACTGTCAATGACGCCGGGAATCGAACCTTCCGCTCTTTATCACAGAGCAAATTGTACTTAATTGAACATTTTCTCCCTTTACGGCAGCGTTGAAACAATAAAATTAATGAGGTGTAAAAGGGTCATGATATCTAATGGCATTAGGATTTTTACTTTCTCTAATTGCCTATAATAAATATAGGAACATCATTATATTTCTCACAAAAAATCAATATCAACATTTCACTGAAAATCACGTTTTCAACCTCCCAGAATTCTGAAGAGGCATTTTTAGAAAAATTCCCATGTGCGTGCGCACCAGCGATTTGCACATCGCACACAAAAAGTCGGTTAAGAACTCAACTAGGTATTTTACCCATAATTGGTAACATTTGGAAAAAAGGCTCTGATAGTAACAGCCGTCTGATAGACTAAGATGACAAAAGTTTGCATTTTATGTCCACTTTACTAAATCTCGAAAATAAATAACAATTTAAAAGATTGATAAATTATTAACATTAATATTTTGATTCTGTTTACATCATATCTTGCAAGAAGTTGTGTAAAAGTTACAAAAATCAAATATTAGTCTGTTATCTTTACAGTAACATCCGCCTGTGAGATAGTGTATACACTTATAAAGGGATATTATTGCAGAACTAAAATAGTGACGTCAACACAATTCAAAGTTCAACTCTCAGCCAAAGCATAGCTGAAATATAACATCAAGTTAATCCTACACATGTGCCCACTATTCGTTGAGAAATTTTATATCCGCCTAAGAGACGGATGCTACCATCTAGGGTTAAGATCAGCATCTTCCAAGTATGGGACACAAATACGCTCAACAAAATTCCCTCTACCCAAACTAGCCTTTGTATGAAAACACATTTGATTAAAATAAATGTTTAAATTATTCTGATAACAAATGAAATGGATAGCTTAAATTTCTGGGAATGCCCTCAAAAGTCCTCTTCATTCTCAATGACTGTGGCATAACTGGTACTCCATAAGATATAGACGAAAATCTACTCCACAAGAATATAGATCTCTCAAAATACACAATTTCTGCAGACAAACGTTTTGTGGCAATACCATTTCCGAGATATTCCTTGTTCATCATCCTGTCTCCGATTTATAATAGCTGCCACTATCTTCCGGAAGCCATATCCCATGCCTCTCTGTTTCTCTATTGTTCTGGGTACAAATTTATTGATGCTAAGGCTGCTTTTACATAATCCATCCAAGTTGTTATCGGACGTCCCCTTTTTCTTCTTTATTCTGATATCCATTTCAGTATTTTCTTTGGCAGCCGTTTCCCTGACATTCTTTTAACGTAGGTACCTTTTAGCCTTTTCCAAAGGTAAAGGAAGAACACCTTGATTAAAAACTACCTGGTCCTCCAAATAAAAAACCTCGGAGAAAGAAAGGCGATTTTAATATACGATCCAAGCAAAAGAAAAGGACCATGAAATTTGGATATTCATTGTTATCCCAACTAATAAGAGCTATTTCTTTTGTTTCCCCCACTCCTCTAAAGATCACAAAGCAACACACTTTTTAAAACTCTGGCCATCGCTTTACCTGTTGTATTCTACAAGAGTGTATAAAATAGTAATGACATTTTATTTGAATTAAGAAAACAGAAGAACAACGTTTTGTAAGAACAATTGAAAAATGAGTAAAGAAACGCATGTGAATGTAACACCCATTTTTTTTTTTATTACAATAATAATTTTCAGACAATTTAAACGAGATTTGTGAAACACTACTTACACTCATGAAAGGAAGGCAGAAACTTAAGAGTACATATTTACAGTTCAAAATAATTCATTAGAGCCAATAATTACAGGTTTATTGAGTGTAACCTTATAGACTTCCGCAGCTAAAGATTCATGCATAATCGTTGTCTTTCTGCAATGCCATTTAATTTAATATACAGTTTCGTAGAATACTACTGGCTTTGAAGATTTGATATTAACGTTCTTGAAGTGGTTCATGGTAGGTACTAGAAATTTACATTACAACTAAATATTTTACTCATAATGAAAGAGTTAAAATGCTCATTTATATCTTATGAACCATACTAACATTAAAATAAGATACATGGATTAAAATTCGTTCATATATTTATTTGCGCTTTTCAACCCATTAAAATGAGTACCTACTCTAGGAATTCTCTGGAGAATACAATAACTAGAAACAGTAGTACTTAAAATGCCAAACATAATTTTTCTATCATGAATTAGGGGATATTCTAGGTGTTGGAAAGCTTTCTGCGACGTCCAACTTAGAACTTCGCTATTCATATTTAATGTTTAAAGAAAAAAAAAAGCATGGAAATGTAGGCAGCTTAAATGGGCACTTAGAAAGTAATTTTTCAGTTTTAAATCGCATCACTGCAACTCTTTTACAACAAATTACATTCTTGCACAATTTATTACTGAACACAGAAAATTTAAAAGGTAACTGCAACATTTTTGTCAAGAATCACCAGATAGTTTTCTTTGCAAGGGTGAAAAATCAGAAGAAACCTGTTGTCCCAATGTGACCACAACTATTAGAAGACATATTCCACTACAACATCTCTACCAACAGCCATTGACAAAATTATTCAATAAAACATATAGAATCTTTGTATTTATGTTCATTTCTAGCATTTATTCATCCATTTAATTCTGTTAGTTATTAGTTTGAATATATATATTTATAGCCCTAACATGCCCTTTGGTGCAATTTACTTCGAATAGCTTTTGGGTAATTAACAACAATAATAATAATCATAATAATAATCATAATAATACATAATAATAATAATAATAATAATAATAATAATAATAATAATAATAATAATAATAATAATAATAATAATAATAATAATAATAATAATAATAATAATAATAATAATAATAATAATAATAATAATAATAATAATAATAATAATAATAATAATAATAATAATAATAATAATAATAATAATAATAATAATAATAATAATAATAATAATAATAATAATAATAATAATAATAATAATAATAATAATAATAATAATAATAATAATAATAATAATAATAATAATAATAATAATACATTTAGTATATAATAAAGAATAAGTACCTAAACAATTTATCATGAATCCACAAGAGCTCAATCCTATAGATAGTGGTTTCTTGCTTACCCCAAGTTCAATAGCCGCCCGGGCACTGGGTCCCCCACCTCTGCCCACATAGGCGTCTTGAGTGGGGTGCAATACTGGAGGGTGGGACGTGGTCAGCGCCCCGAGCCCTCCCGGCCAGTTATGCGGCCTTCACGACCTGGGGTCACTGCTTCTTCAACAAGTAGCTCCTCAATTGGCCCCTCCAGGACCTAAGAAGACTGAGTGCATCCCGTGCCAGACCTCCCATGCCGGTACCGGGTATCGAACCCGGGTCCTCCGCGCCAGAGACAGGCGCGCTACTACTGGGCTACGGAGGCGGTCGGATAGTGCTTGGACAATACCGACTTTAAAGGGTTTAAATTCCAATTATTTGAATAAGAGTAGCTATAGAAAATAGTAAAATCTATGCAAATAATTAGATTTTTTAACTTTTTATAATTGCCTTCATTTGAAATGTTCATATTATTATTATTATTATTATTATTATTATTATTATTATTATTATTATTATTATTATTATTATTATTATTATTATTATTATTATTATTATTATTATTATTATTA